>OZ007501.1:27795191-28461441 GCA_963931805.1 Microdon myrmicae
GACTCCTCAACAAGCGTACACCAAATCCATGGGTAACACGCATGACTTGCAGCTTCTGCAATAGGAAAGGGCATGTATACGACGAATGCCTTCGACGCCGAAACACTCCAAAGTGTACAAAGTGTGATCGATATGGACACGATGCCCAGGATTGTCGGACACTAAGTACACAAAGGAAGGCGGACAATCCCGAACCCACACCAAAAAGGTCGCGGAACCAAAGGAAGTCACCTGTGAATACCTCAAACCAGCAGGAACGACCATGTACTTCGAAACAAGCAACTACATCGAATCATAGAGTGTACAGCATTCGATGTTGTTGTGAGTTTTGTGGCCGAAAGGGTCACACAGGGGCCCCTTCTTACAATAAATATATATTATCAAATAATATAAATTGTTATAAAAACACATAACAAACTCGTCAATGAGGCAACACGGGTAACCGGATATAGATGATCATTCCGACAGCACACTGGACCTATTTCTCATCTCCTAACCGAACAAAGAGACAATTGAAGTTTCTTTGTCCTCAGGCACTTCAGCTAAGTTTGCTCTAATCATCACCAACGTTAACGAGAAAACGCCCAAAAGAACAGTATGGTTTTACGAGAAGCCAACTGGGACGGACTGAACGACCCTTTTGGGAGGTCATTGGTCGTTATTTTTCTTTAATAACAATGTTGACTCTGTAGCAGCCACATTGACAGACTCGATTTTACTTGGCATGCGAACCTTTATTCCACACAGAGTAAAGAGTATCAAACCCAAGAGAAAGATGTGGTTCGATTCCGGGTGCAGAGAAGCCATTACGGCTAAAGAGATGAGCTTCCGGTTGTATAAATAAATTAATACTGAGGACAACCGGCAAAGATTCAAGAGAGCTGGAAATGACTACAATACCCACTTTCAACATGCAAAATTCTCGCATGACCAGTGAGTAAAATAAAAAATACTACACTCCCCCACAGGTAGTGGAAACTTCTGGGCATTTCCAAAACTCGGTCTCCTCATCCATTCCTTCGCTAATAGTCGATGACAGGCCAGTCACCATTGCAATAGAGAAGGCGAATCTACTTCCTGCACTTTTTGCAGCGAACTCAACACTACCTAATACCACATCCACCGAAACTTGAGCATAAGCAGCACACCATGAGCCAGATTAATTTCCGAAAGCATACTGGTGCCCGCGCACTCAAGGAGTTAAACGCAAACAAATCCGCTGGTGCTGATGGCATTCCTCAGTTCTATTGAAGAAATGATCCTCTTCACTTCCTAAACCAGTGCAGAAACTTTTCCATTTGCCTGATTCTATTGGGTGTTTCCCAAATAGATGGAAGTCAGTGAACATTCAGGGTAACGAATCGTCCCTCTCTTCTTATCAACCCGTAGAACTAACTTCTATTCTCTCGAAGGTAATGTAATCAGTTATCAACCGTCAACTTTCGAAATATATAGAATCAAATGACCTCCTTGCTGTCGTACCAATATCTCCACAGAAGATTTAATGGCGTTCCATCCACTACCTCGGCGAAAGCAAGGTGGTCAGATTGGATGTTTCAAAAGCTTTCCACAGAGTTTGGCATCCAGCCCTTTTGTCAAGTTTTGGTAAAGCAGAACCCTCATTTATTTAGCTTAGTGCAAGCGATATAAATAAGCCTACGAACTGACTGAATCGAAGGTAAAAAGAAAAAACAAACAAACAAAAAAAAAAGACCGGGCGAAAGGAGGAATAAGAGGCTGGATAGGGGTGAGTGTAAGTAAATGTAGCCTGTGTGGCGTGAGTCATAATAGTCATAATGATCAGGATAATTCCCTGATCCGATAGATAAGGGACTATATTCTGGCCGTTCAATCAAAGTGGTTCTTGATGGTGTCAAATCTGACTCCCAACAAATTAATGCAGGTGTTCCCCAGGGTTCCGTAACCTCACTCACTCTCTCTTCCTGATCTTTATAAATGATCAGTTGTCAATTATCCAAAACTCAATTCACTCGTCTGCTGATGATAGCAGGTTGAGTTCCTCATACTCATGTGAATATTCCCGACCAAGCTCTTCGAATGTCATTACCAACCAGCAGTTTATGCCTGATACTTTTTTGAATTCCGACCTCAACTAGATATATCAAATGAGGATTATCTAACCGAGTCTCCCACAAAATTACCGGCCGATACTATTATTGTCTATGTTGTTCAATGGCTTAACCCAGTGGCTGAATCCATTCAAAGGCGAACCCCAAAGTACATATACTGTCGATGAACAGCACTTGCATCGACGAAGCCAAGGAACTATCAATCCTCGGCATTCGAATTAATTCGACTCTTAATTGGAATGACCACATATTTGAAGCTTCGAAACGTGAAGTTTGGGATTCCTTAAGAGATGCAAAAAATACTTTACTCCATCCAACTTGGCCCCTATTTATAAGGCGTACAACTACAGAGGAGTCCCCTGACGACGAAAAAGAAGAATACTATGAGAGCGTCGAACGGGCTCTCAATGCCGGCCCAAGATACGATTTGAAAATCGTTCTTGGCGATTTGAATGCAAAAATAGGTCGGGAGCCGGTTTTCAGGCACTACGCAGGTTTCCATAGTTTGCATGAGAACACTACTGACAATGGACTACGAGTCATGGAATTGGCAGCATCGAAAAACTTGGTCGTTGCGAGTACCAGGTTTCCGCGTAAAGGTATCCACAAAGCCACCTGGGTATCACCCAACCAACCAAATTGACCACGTGCTGATAGATCGCCACCACTCTTCGAGCCTGATGACGGTACGAACGTACCGAGGTGCCAACGTCGACTCGGATCACTATCTTGTTGGTACAGTTTTCCGAGCGCGGATTGCCTTACGGAGACGTATTGCATCCGCGGATCAGGTTCGAATCAACACGGCTGCCTTACGCAATGAGAATACCAGCAACACCTTTGGTCATGCGTTAAGACTCGCCCTCGAAGAGCTCGACGGACGAAGAGTAAGTCCTGGGGCCAGAATGCCGGGCATAGAAGAGAAATGGACACGCCTTAAGAATACTGTCATTAGTACTGCCAACTCCATCTTAGGTAGTAGTCGTAGAGATCGGTGTAACCGGTTTGATGATAAGTGGAAACTAGCGACTGAACGTAAGAATGCTGGATACCGGGCAATGCAACAGTCTCATAGGACGCGGGTACGCGAGGAGAAATACAAAGAGCTCAGAAGATCCGAAAAAAGACTTCACAGACAAAAGAAAAGTGCCTGGGAAAAAACCTTGTCTGTGAAATAGAGAAAAGTAGAGAGCGAGGTCCGCACCAGGCGCGGAAGTTCTACCAAATAATCCGCAGTATGACGCGGTACACACCACGCTGCACTTACTGCAAGGATAAAGAGGGTAATCTGATCACCGATCCTGAAGGCATTCTGGAGCGATGGGAAGTGCACTTCAATGAATTGCTAACTGGTCAGCTCACAGAAGAATTGGAGGCTCCAGCAATGCAAGACCAAGACCAAATGCTGCCACCACCAAGCATTGAGGAAACATTAAAAGCCATTAGACAACTAAAATCAAATAAAGCTCCTGGAGCTGATAGCATACCAGCTGAGCTGATCAAACAAGGAGGGACAGCGTTACATCACGCAATTCACGAGATCGTGGTGCACGTATGGGAGCAAGAGGAGATGCCGGAAGATTTGCCCTATACATAAGAAAGGAGATATCACACTGTGCAGCAACTATAGGGGTATAACATTGCTGAGTACCGCCTATAAGATACTCTCCACTATCCTACAAGACCGGATATCCCCATACGCTAAAGCCATAATTGGTCAATATCAGTGTGGCTTCATCCCAGTCAAATCAGCAATTGATCAGATATTCACCCTTAGGCAGGCGATGGAAAAATGTCTGGAATTTAAGATTCCACTATATCATCTGTTTATAGACTTCAAGGCCGCCTACGGCAGCATAGCCAGGGTAGAACTATATAATGCCATGAGAGAATTCGGCATTCCAGACAAATTGATACGACTTTGTAGGTTGACCATGACCAACGTAACTAGTCAAGTAAAAGTAGCGGGATTGCTCTCCAAACTAATAAACATCTTTAATGGACTACGACAAAGGGACGGTCTGGCCTGCCTCCTCTTCAACCTGGCGTTGGAGAAAGCAATCCGTGACTCTGGCATTACAACAAGAGGGACTATTGTCACCAAGTCCAGCCAGATACTTGCCTACGCAGATGACATCGACATCATCGGTAGAACCGAATCGGCGGTACAGGAATCCTTCACCCAGATCGAGCAGGCGGCACAAAAACTGGGACTGCACATTAATGAGGGAAAAACCAAGTACATGGTGGCAACTTCTGCGAAGAGAAGACCTAACGTTGGTCAAACTATCAGGGTAGTGGAGCACGAATTTGAAGTAGTGCAATCCTTTAACTACCTTGGGTCAATAGTATCAGCCGATAACAATATGGAAGAAGAAATACGCGAACGGCTGATTAAATCCAACAAAGCCTACTATGGTCTATCAAGGCTCTTTAAATCCCGAAATTTATCCAGAACATCCAAGCTACTACTGTACAAGACCATGGTCTTACCAGTACTCATGTATGGATCCGAGACCTGGGTGCTTAATAAAAGGCACTCAGAACTCTGGGCCGCGTTCGAGAGAAAGGTCTTAAGGAGAATTGTTGGCCCCGTATGTGAGGAAGGAGGATTCTGGATACGCTACAACCATGAATTGTACGCAATCTACCTTGAAGCTCATATTGTAAGAAAAATCAAGCTCGGTAGACTCCGGTGGGCGCGACACCTAGCTCGAATGAGCGAAGAGGAGCCTGCCCGGAAAGTCCTTTGTGGCAGGATGTATGGAAGGAGACAGCGCGGCAGACCTTGTCTGCGATGGAGGGATGGCGTAGACCAGGACGCCCAGAACCTGGGAGTGCTAAACTGGATGACATCGGCTCGAAATCGGGACCGGTGGAGAGATTTGTTACATAAGGCCAAGACCGGATCCCGGTTGTAGTGCCGATGATGATGATGATGATGACACCATTCGTCCTGAAATAAAATTCAACTTCCATATTTGGTCAGACGCATCCACAACTACGCTACTCGTGATCGATAGGTTGCAAAAACCGGCAGCGAAAGTAATTTGGAACCTTCCCGTAGTCGTTCAATTCCGTCGTTAGAATATAGACGCAACGAATCATGCCTATCTCTTATCTTGAATCTGTTCCGCCTCCCTAGATATTTTTCCGCGATACCTGTCAATCTGAGAATGCGCATCAATTCACGTTGAAAATCAATTTTAGGCGCTTCCACAGTAGCCCTACACGTGATCAATTGGATGCCAAAACCGGCAATGAAACTTATTGGGAACCCTCCCGTAAGTCGTTCAATTCCGTCGTTAGAACATAGGCGCAACATATCGTACCTGTCTCTTTTCTATAGGTATTATCACGGCTGTTGTTCAACTGAACTTGCTGAATATGTACCGCCTCTTCAGACATTTTCCCGTGATACCCGTCAATCTGAGAAAGTCAATTTCAGGCGCACAAATAAACATAGTCATTCTTTAGCCGAACCACACGAATGTAGAATGCTCGACCTGATCATGCGTTTCCTCGTCGTTATAATGTCCAGGCGTTCAAGACCATTCATACATCGATACCTCCTTTCCTTATCCATTTCCTTTCCTTCTGTTGGCATTGAGCTCTGACATTTAGGGGTACTTCAGTTGAGTGTACGTGGAAAGACAGGGAAGGATAGGCCGAAAGCTAGGGCGTGAGTATGAGTGGCTAGGGTGTATTGCGAGAGTGCAGGCGGAGATCGGGGCGTGGTCAGAGGGTCAGGGGGGTAAGAGAGGGGTCGAAATTTAAAAGCGGGAGAGGTGAGTGTGAAATAAAAAAAGGCGGGATAAAGGTGAGTGAATGACATTTGCCAATATTTAGTTCGGGGCAGTTGTTATGACTCCAAGTTAAAATACGGTCGAGATCCAATTGGAGAAGTGAGGAGTCCAAAGAAGATAGGATCGCCATGAAGATTTTAGTGTCGTCCGCGTAGAGAGAGATGGGGTCTATGTCTTCAATAGTAAGAATAAATAACATCGGCCCAAGATGACTACGCTGGGGAACCCCTGACGTGGGAGAAAAAGCATTGGAAAGGGTGGATCTAAATCTGACACGGTAGGTTCGATCGTTAAGATGAGAAGAAATCCACTTAATCGGTAGGGGTTCGAAACCAAGGGAGGATCGTTTAAAGAGGATGAGATTATGGGAGATTTAGTCGAAGTCCTTGCTGAAATATGTTGTGATTAACATCGACTTCGTTGCCATTCTCTAAGGCACGGAGAGTGTGGGATGAGAACTCAATTAGATGGTCGACCTACCCGTAAGGAAACCATACTGGTGGGGTGAAATGATGGATTTGCAGCGGAAAGATAGCGCGTTGTAAAAGATGCTTTCGAACAGTTTTGCAATGTGTGACAGTTTGGCGATGGGACGGTTGTTACTAATATCGTCTTTAGGTCCCTTTTTATGTATGGAGATGACAAAAGAGGGTTTCCAAATACGTGCAAGAACACCTTGTGTAAGGGATAGATTGAAAATCTTTGACAGCGAGAGAGAAAGAAAAGAGAAACATTTCTTTTTTAAAGGACAGTGGGGAGCCCATCAGGGCAAGGGCTGAACTCGTCTTTAAGTAAGTTTAATTTATCTTCGACTAGGTGATGTTGAATAAGTTGAGAGATGAACAGACCAATGAAGAATTCGGGTAGGTCTTTAAAGCAACACGGGATAGGCTCGAAAGAGTTGTCTGCGAAGGACTTTTTAAAAAACGAACCTAAAAGATTGGCAGTAGTTTGGGGGTCGTTTGAAGTATCCGCGTCATAGGAAAGGGAGTTGGGATATGCGTCAGATTTGTTTACGTTTGTAATTAATAAAGTGCAAAAAAGATTTGGGGTCATTGATCAGGTTGTTTTGTATTTTGTGAGATAGTTGTAGTAGAGGGTGTTGTAAAGCTTGGTGAATTTATAAAAGGACCCTACCCGAGGTATTTGGAGTAGTCTAAGGAGGAACGCGTTCTTATGAAAATGTTCCACAGATTATCACTCTAGTTCCCAAGAGTGGAGTTTGCGGTTGGGCCATGAAGGCGATGAAACCGATATCCTATGTCGAGAGTAAGGGACATATAGAGAAATGGCATTGTTGATTTCCTTGCAGGGAGTGGCAGTAGCTTCTGCTACCTCTACATGATCAAAGCAAAATTAGATTTTACTAAGATGCTCAGTTAAAAGGCGGAAGTTATAAGAAAAGTTGTGGGGAGTTTGTGGGAGTTGGGCTAAGCAGTCACGATATAGGGGTAACAGAAGCGGGGGGTGGTTATTGTCAATGGTTGAGAGAGCGTGAAGACTAAGAGCAACTGAGGAATTATAGGAGTCTGTTGTAAACACAAGCTCAAGTTGCCTCTCCATATGATTAGGTACATTACTTATTTGACGGAGGCTTGAGTCGGTGAGACCGTTTAAAAAGCGACATCCTTGGTACTTGTGGGGTTAGAGATGTAAAAGGATTGATCGTCTGACAACGTCCATCGGAGATGGGAGATGTTTAAATCGACAAAAACAACGATATCGTCAGGGGGAGTGTAGCGTTCTACGAACGCACAATTCCGCGCAGGTAAGGTCCTACCTTCAAAGAACGTACTTACCTGAGAGCGTTGCTCAGACGCGTGTCCCAAAGTCCCACCATAGGACCTGCAACTCGCAGCCAACGTTGAGACCGACACCAAGAACCAAGGAACTGAACATCCCCAAAGCTTTTAAGGTCAAGCTCAACAATTATAATTCATCATGACTGAAACAAAGGTATAAACATCCCTGCGTTCTATTCCTAAAAACAATTCCCAAAATGCCATACATGCCGCCTTCGCCCACGAACATCCCATCGAACCGGCAATTCCGAAATTCGATACAAAAGAATTGCTAGCATCAAAGAATGAGCCGATCAACGGATGCACGTGCGGGTAATCTAACGCAAGGACCACCCAAATCCGTTGAACAACAGAAGGCAGCCACAACCTATCGCAATCGAATATATCTCAACGAGATATCCGATAATTTATGAGGAGTTAAGCCAACAAAGGCAATAACTCCGGTCCCACGGCCACGCTAGAATTTCACACCATTATGAAGATCTAATGGATTTCGATTCCGGGTACCAAGTTCAAATAAGACCCACGGACTGCACGTCAAAACAATCGCCGAATATCTCTGGTCTGGGCGCCAGATGTTCTGTGCAAACAGAAGACCGTGGAAATGAAATTCTACCAGCGATAATTATGATGTATGCAAGATGACTTTCCCCTTTTCAGGAAACTACGAAATATCCCCGGGGATGTAATAACATGCTGCTAACAGAGATTCGGAAATTCTGTTAGCAATGCGAATAGGAAATTTCTCTGTGCAGATATAGATACGATCTGTAGCAGGATATTTTTGGGGTTGAGATAGTTAGTCAGATTTTGATCGTCAACGGGACGACAATTATCACGTCGAGGTGGTAGTGAGAAACGTCGAGGAGGTAGTTAGTATCGTATCCGAATTTCGGTTAATTTAATCTAAGGGAGTAACGTGTGTTTCGTGCATGTGCTTCGCTACGTGTTTAATAAAAATATTGTCGAGACACTTAGTTAGTTTGAATCCGGCCTAGTGCGCAACTTAGACACAAAATAAAAGTACAAAATAAAACAATTCTTCTCGTGGTTTAATTTGACATTGTTTTCGCTCCGTTCGTGTGTTTCGTGTGTGTTTTGGGAGTAGTGTTCGGCGGAACACTCCAGTATCAACTAGAATACGCAATAATCAACCGCCAAAGAAGTACTTAACTCGGTTAGGTTATCAACTGCTGCTATTGCGAGTTCGTATGACACGGTTGGTTGTGAAGAAGTTATATATGTTAGAAACAAATGACGTATAAGGACTTTGGGTGATGGCGGATTTTTATTGCGACATAGTCAAGATTAGAGGAAAATGTGGCAATAAGAGATGAGTATATTTTGGATGGTGAGCAGCACACCACGGCTAGGAGACTTCGGACATAGTCATCACGAAAAACGTTAAAGGAGGAAAGGAATCATCATCATCATCATCGGCACTACAACCGGGATCCGGTCTTGGCCTTATTTAACAAATCTCTCCACCGGTCCCGATTTCGAGCCGATGTCATCCAGTTTAGCACTCCCAGGCTCTGTGCGTCCTGGTCTACGCCATCCCTCCATCGCAGACAAGGTCTGCCGCGCTGTCTCCTTCCATACATCCTGCCACAAAGGACTTTCCGGGCAGGGTCCTCTTCGCTCATTCGAGCTAGGTGTCCCGCCCACCGGAGTCTACCGAGCTTGATTTTTCTTACAATATGAGCTTCAAGGTAGATTGCGTACAACTCATGGTTGTAGCGTCTCCGGAATCGTCCTCCCTCACATACGGGGCCAACAATTCTCCTTAAGACCTTTCTCTCGAACGCGGCCAAGAGTTCAGAGTGCCTTTTATTAAACACCCAGGTCTCGGATCCATACATGAGTACTGGTAAGACCATGGTCTTGTACAGTAGTAGCTTGTATGTTCTGGATAAATTTCGGGATTTAAAGAGCCTTGATAGACCATAGTAGGCTTTGTTGGATTTAATCAGCCGTTCGCGTATTTCTTCTTCCATATTGTTATCGGCTGATACTATTGACCCAAGGTAGTTAAAGGATTGCACTACTTCAAATTCGTGCTCCACTACCCCGATAGTTTGACCAACGTTAGGTCTTCTCTTCGCTAATTTCGATCGTCAATCGAATCGCAGATTTCGATCGTCAACGGGACGACAATTATCACGTCGAGGTGGTAGTGAGAAACGTCGAGGAGGTAGTTAGTATCGTATCGGAATTTCGGTTAATTTAATCTAAGGGAGTAACGTGTGTTTCGTGCATGTGCTTCGCTACGTGTTTAATAAAAATATTGTCGAGACACTTATTTAGTTTGAATCCGGCCTATTGCGCAACAAAATAAAAGTACAAAATAAAACAATTCTTCTCGTGGTTTAATTTGACATTGTTTTCGCTCCGTTCGTGTGTTTCGTGTGTGTTTTGGGAGTAGTGTTCGGCGGAACACTCCAGTATCAACTAGAATACGCAATAATCAACCGCCAAAGAAGTACTTAACTAGGTTAGGTTATCAACTGCTGCTATTGCGAGTTCGTATGACACGGTTGGTTGTGAAGAAGTTATATATGTTAGAAACAAATGACGTATAAGGACTTTGGGTGATGGCGGATTTTTATTGCGACATAGTCAAGATTAGAGGAAAATGTGGCAATAAGAGATGAGTATATTTTGGATGGTGAGCAGCACACCACGGCTAGGAGACTTCGGGCATAGTCATCACGAAAAACGTTAAAGGAGGAAAGGAATAGTTCTTGACTATTAACACTGGGGATAAGGTTGGTTTCGATTAGAGCATATATATCAAAATGGAGGGTATGTGTATTTTGCAGATTCGATTGCATTTTAGAGCGGATACCTCTAACATTCTGATAATAGATGGTTAGGGGAAGAGTATCGAGAGACTTAGAAGGTTGTGGGGAGGGCGAGTGATTAGGGTCAAAAAACCTTGTCATTGTTGGAAAAAGTCATTTTCATGCGAATATATTGACGAAAAGCTGAGAGATCTTTTCATCATTATCGGCACTACAACCGGGAACCGGTCTTGGCCTTATTTAGCAAGTCATGAGGCTTGTTAAATTTTCCATAATGATTTGTTTTTTCCGGAAGGTCATTAGTCTTGCGCCAGAGGCTCCCCGATGGGGAATCGAACCCCGCTCTCCCGCGTGACAGGCGGGTATACTAACCATTATACTATCGATGAGCCGAGGGATCTTTTGACACTTTCAAAATTCCCTTTTGTGCGCATGCTAGTGTAAAAAAAGGGCCCTCAAAACAGGCCTTAGTTTCTGTGATGACCTCTTCATTCGACTCAAATCTCCTACCGCCTAGCCATTTCTTCAGGCTTGGAAACAGGAACTAGTGGCAGGGGGCTAAATCTGGGGAATACGCTGGATAGGGTAGCAGTTCGGAGCCCAATTTATGGATTTTGCTTGATTATGCTTAATCAGACACGAAATTCACTTTTTTCATTTATGTTAAAATTTACGAAGTTGTCTGCTTTCAATGGCTGTCAAACACAAACTAAATGACGTATCTTGCTCAAAGTTTGACAGTAGTCTATTTATAGATCTCAATTGATGGGAACAGTTAAATTATTGTGCGGGAAATTCAAATTGTCACTGATTTATCAAACTGCCTTCGTAACTAACTAATGTGAAATTGATATGCCTTAATAAAAACAAGTAACAACCATCAGTTTTTAAATGGCGGTAAGTTGTATTACTTACCTGAAACCCAATGCTGCTGACTCCTCATCAAACGCTTCCAGCTCCTTGGTTTGTTTCTCATGCTTCATTTTGAGCCTTTCGGCCCGTTCTTGATTGAACTGTTGTAGTTCGGCTTCCATCTAAAATATGTTTTCCAAAATTATCATCACTTGCAAAAAATAGTTGTAAATAATATTGTTTAAAACTAAACACGCATTACAAGAAGAATGTTGCACAAAACTAGAGGCATTGATGTTAGCAGATTTTTAGAGAAACAACAACACTATTTTCTGGATTATGAGGGCCAAATAAATGTTGGAATGCAAAAGGTGTTGGATGTTTGTGACATTCTGTTATATGTGTTACTTCCAAATTATTTCCCACAAAGAGAAGCCGTTTGTTATTTAAGCAAATAAGTTTAAAATAAAAACATCAGGAAACTGAGATGAATCTTGAATTGTATTTGTGGACGTTGGAAAGTAAGAAGATTTATTATTAATTTATTATTGAAGCTCAGGGTTTTATCAAATTAAACTGTATACTTTGGTAAAGAAGCAGATATCTGTTTTGTTTCTTTACCAAAGTATACAGTTTAATTTAAAGTGAAGTCGGGAAAAAATATCAGTGTTATGGAAAATCGTAATATTTTAAGAATAGGATGGCTCTATTTTTTTTTGTTTTTGTTTTTTTGACTAAATGGCGCAGAATAAATATTAAATCCCTCTTCAATTTGTGCGTGGGTTACGATTTGTATTTTCCAAAATGGCAAGATAAGGAGACATCCATTAACAAAACTTCAATTTGATCATATTTTTACTGAAAACGTTTTGGTCGTATAGACACTTCGGCAAGCTTCGATGCTACACGTGAACTGATAAAGCAAGATGAGGATGTAACATGTCGTGAGACTGAGGGGGATGCGTGTCAATATGAGGAGCTCATAAATGAACACTTGAGTCAAAAAAAAAATTGTTCCCTTTTGATCTCCCATAATTTGACAAGCTCGCATCATTTCGGGATAGCATGAACACTTAAATAAATGGTTAGAGCGAATGCAAAAAATCATCTCGGAGGACTCCTTGAAAAACAAGAAGTTGGAATACCTATCATGGTCATTTCGATGATTAGAAAATCCATCACGGTTGTTAGCTATAAAAATATATAGAAATGATCTGCTGTCTACACAATGACAAGGATGATTCAGGAGAATCGGAGAATTTAACCTTGGTTAATAAATTCTGAACGTAACCTAATTTCCAAATCAAATCGCGAAGAAGATGTGAAACCCAATTCAGACATACCCCCATTATATAAAAATGAACAAAACAGGAAAAATATTAATCAAACATTAACACGTTAAATGAAGTGGTCGATTGCTGATGGATTTTGTTAGAATCTGTTACGATCTGATAGAACTGTTCGGATTATTTGGCAGAGGAATAATAACTGCCCGACTAATAGCACTATTCAAATATATAACTGAATACATGTTAATAGCCCTAATCAACGGACACAGTTCACCATAAATCAATGAAAAAACTACAAACTACTTCAAATACTATAATCTTAAAAAGCTACAACTTACATGAAGACTATTAACAGTAATAATATGTAGGTTGCAACTTACGGTTGAAACGCTCGGATCCTAAGTTGAAAACATTTGAAAAAAAATCACTAAATAAAATTGTTGACACAACGAACTATTGATAAAGATGACCATGAACGAACTCGTATACTCTTATACACCACAAAAACGAATGGGGACAGAATACAGCACTAATATTCAGTACAATAAACTCAAGAACAATGCAGAGAGCAGCCCATAACATTTAATGTATTCTTTACATGAAAGACTTACAAAAAGGGTTTATGAAAGGAATGCCCTTTGTTGTTAAGATAGCAAAGTATTGAAAGATTCACAAAGTAGGCTTTTGGACTAAAAAATGTTGATAAGGACGCAGTGAAAAATGAAATAATGAGAACCGCAGGCAGTATTTGCATATGCACCACAGAAACGAATGACAAGACAAATATTTAACACTATACGCGGAACATCCATGCCTTTTTTTTACATTACGTATATATTTTTTTTTTACCGTACGTATATAACGTGTGCAAAAAAAAAGGTTTTTGGAAATCCCTTAATTGTGATAGAACAGTGTGGGCGGCCTTAATTGTCATAGAACAGTGCGGTCGGTTGAGGGGGTGATTTTAGGGAAAGAGTGTATCAAAAATAGGGTGTACAAATAAGTTTTGAGGATTCTACAAAAGTACTTTAGTGGTGCTCTCTTGATCAGCATCCCCTTTCTTGTGTTAAAGCAAAACATAGTAGACTTAATTGCCGTTAGTTCTAGAGTTTCAACACAAGGTAAGTGTTTAGTTGCATTACTATTTACTATTACCAATTATTGGCCTGAAGGAACCCGAAAGTTCATGACCTCACCGACTCGACTGCGCCATTGTTTCCTGTCCCGTGCGCTTCCTCCACGTTCGACCATCCGATCCGATCTCCTCGAGGTCCAATCTAACATTGTACTCCCATCTCCGTCGCGGCCGTCCTGTCGGTCTCTTCCCCGTTAGCTTACCGTCAAGAATTCTATGCACGGTCCTATCATCCCCCATTCGCGCTACGTGTCCGGCCCATCTTAATCTTCGCGACTTGATCACTCTCACTATTGTAGGTTTGCGGTATAGCTCTTCCAATTCGTGGTTGTGGAGTTTCCTCCATTGTCCTGACTCCTCGTCATATTTACCGCCAAATATACCCCTTAAAACTTTATTCTCGAATACTCGGAATTTGTTCTCTTCCCGTTTTGTGAGAGCCCATGTTTCGCATCCGTATAGAGCAATCGGCGTGATTATGGTTCTATAGACACGGAGCCTTATATTCCGTGATAGCTGTTTGGATTTCAGCAGTTTACTGACTGCATGGCAACTAGCGTTGCCAGAGTGTAGTCTTTTGTTAATTTCCTTCGACATTTCGTTACTGGCCGTCAGTATTGTTCCCAGGTATTTAAATTCTTTGACATTTTCAAATATCTTGCCACTGGTGTTTATGTGTGTTCTCTGAGGTCCACCTGCTCTCGCCATAATCATGTATTTCGTTTTGTCTTCATTTATTTCTAGGCCTACCTCTTCTGCTGCTTGCAAGATGATTTCACTGTTTTTACTTACAGTTTCTAGATTATCGTCCAAAACGGTGATGTCATCCGCATATGCGAGCACTTGTGTGACCCCGTTCAGGGATGATCCGGCCATGTTGTCGTCTTATACCTTTCTGATGACATACTCGAGGACAAAGTTAAAAAGACATGGTGAGAGGCCATCGCCCTGTTTTAAGTTTTTAGTTGCATACAAGAATATATTATAATAAATATGTCCGCCTGACAACTTGTCTCTCAGTTTTGCACGCGCTGTTTCCGCAATTACCCAACCATTATATTCTCAGCATTTGTGACACAACCTATTATCTTGTTTTCTTTACTCGATACCGCAGACATAATTTTATCAAATGCGTAATCCTTTACATTATGGCCCCTGGGCCATGTGTGCTCTCGGGTGGCAGATTTGATGTGATGCGTCACAATCTATGCCTGAACCCAACGTTGAAAAAAAAAATTAGAACTCGGACAAACAACTACAATTAAACACTAATCTTCCCAACCCAAAATTCATAGTGATTGACCCCTCTTTTGCCAGCTCCGTTTTTTTTTTTTTTTTTTTAGACTTCTCTCGGGAGAGGCGAACCTATAGCGCCGAGTGGACGCCCCGAGATGCCATCAAATAACTGTTGCAGTTCTTTGTACAGTTGCAGGTTGTAACGCTCCCGGAACACTCGCGTGGGAAGGGAGTTCCCCAGCCTCCCCGCTCTGTAACGGAACGAGTTCTGATGCAGGGATGTTCGCGCCGTCGGGAGATGAACCACAAAAGGGTGCGATCCGTCGGATTATCTTGTAGAGCGCATATAAACCGAATTGCGTGGAACAATACCACGAATCTCCGAACAACAGTACCCGCGATAATATCTGTAAAACAGACAGAGGTCGGCTACGCGCCTTCGATGTGATAGCGACTGTAGTCCCGACGTCAGCGTCGAGTCAGGCGGATCGCTCGTCTCTGTATGCTCTCTCAAGTAGGTCGAGAGTATGTTTAGGAGCCGAGCTCCAAACATGAGAGCAATATTCGAGCGCGGGTCTAATTTGGGATTTATATAGGAGAAGAAGTTCGGCCGGAGTAAAATATTTTTTGGCTCTAAAAAGATAACTCAGTTTACCAGAGTCAGACCTGGCGATGTTCGATACGTCTTTATGCCACGATACATTCCCACAGACTGTGACGCCGAGCAATTTGAAACTTTCCCCAGCCTCGAGGGCCTGGCCATTCATCATCAGCTGTGGAACCGATGATCCACTTTTCTTTGTGAATGTTGTATATTGAGTCTTCGCTGTATTGAACTCGACGAGATTGGCCTTTCCCCACTGCAGGATCTTATCTAGATCCTGATTCAGAGTCAATCTGTCTACATCTCAGCCGATGCGACGCAGATGCACCAATCGGCCGAGCACTCGAAAAGGAGGAAACAAGCGTACTATCATCCGCAAAACTGCACTTTGTTATCCGTTGTCTCCAACAAATCATTTATGTGAAGCAAAAACAAGGTTGGAGCCAAAATAGAACCTTGGGGAACCCCCGAATTAACAGGATACAGATACAACAACCCGGATCGATTGATTCTCGAGGAAGCTCCTCGTCCAGTCGCAAAGCTGTTGGGAAAGTCCATATGAACGAAGTTTGCTCAGCAATGCCCCGTGCCAGACGCGGTCAAAAGCCTTGGAGATATCCAATGCGGCCGCCCTTGACTCACCATGCCGTTCAATCGCAGATGTCCGTATATCGGTTATAAATGTCAAAAGGTCTGCTGTGGACCGCCTGCCACGGAATCTGTACTGACAATCATTCAGAAGTCCGTTGCACTCCAAATACTTAACTGTGTATTGATGACTTTTTCCATTACCTTAGATAAAATAGACAGTAATGCTATCGGACGGTAATTTTGTGGGAGACACTTTTTTCCCGTCTTTGGGATTGATGATATTAGTACGAAAGTATAACCGAATTACGTGGCGGGAGTCTTCTACTCCTAGTTAAATCCTCCAAAGTGCCCAACCTATTTCTTGAAAAAAAAACACACCTAACTTATGTTAAACTCCATTCTAGTCTAAACTCTTCCAAAGGTACAACATATGCCCCGTGCCTAATCAACGTGCCAGAAGAAGAGATAATTATGGAAATGAAATGCCAAGGTGTATTCGATGTCTATAAATTAAAAAAAAACAACACCTGACAACAATCTTGGCGCTGCTGGTTTAGTTCTCTTCATTTCGATCGCTATCGTCCCACCTCTACTGTTAACATCGCTTGGTACAACGTAAAAATTGAAGAATATTTCCCTAACCTCACGCACTGTCGCAAGTGTCAACAACTTGGCCACACGACCAGGAGGTGTACCTCTTCAGAAGCATGTGTAACGTATAATCGGGTATATGTAACCTATAACCGGGTATATATAACCAATATCTTCAATAGGCCAAAACTTCACTGTACTGCAATGGAATTTAGATGGCTACCACAATAACATACATGAATTGGAACTAATAAAAGATTTACAACCAAAAGTTATCTGCTTGCAAGAAACCAGTCACGCAGTCGATCGGCACCCCCTCACTCCTAAACAATATTCCTCATATTTCCATAATGCTGGGTCTGTGCAACTTCCAAACAAGGTGTAGGAATCCTCATTCATAACTCTATCCCTTATTCGCTTATTACCATTAACTCAAATATACAAGCAATCGGTTTTCAAATCAATATAGTAGAGCACAGGTACAGGAGCGGTAAACAATAATGATCGATCAAAGGAAAGATCGAGGAGGAGTACTGGCTTTAAAATCGACGAAGTAGTTATAATTTAACACTCAATTTACAATTACCTCTACATTCACCCCAATGAGAATTTTTAACACAAAACCTCGAAGATGTTGTCAACGGGATAACCAATCATGTCTTAATAAATGGCGATTTTAATTCATAGAGCCCTTCCTGGGGCTCGGAGAAACTAAACAAACGCGGCAAGACAGTCGAGCATTTTATTACTAACTCTGGGTTAGCAATACTTAATGACGGTCTACCAACCCACTTTTCCACCCATAGAACGTTTACGCACGTCGACTTATCAGTCATCATCCCCTCTCCCCTCCCTAAAACTACCTGATATATATCCGATTATCTCTCTGGCAGCGATCACTTTCCCATTTTCATTCGTGGACGGAGAGTGGTCGGATATGTATCGTTAATTCTGGGGTGCCCCAAGGTTCTATTTTGGCTCCAACCTTGTTTTTGCTTCACATAAATGATTTGTTGGAGACAACGGATAACAAAGTGTTCAGTTTTGCGGGTGATAGTACGATTGTTTCCTCCTTTTCGAGTGATCGCCCTATTGATGGATCAGCGTCGACTTCAATGCAACGAAGACACAATATACAACATTCGCAAAGAAAAGTGGATCATCGGTTCCACAGCTGATAATGAATGGCCAGGCCCTTGAATCTGGGGACAACTTGAAATTGCTCGGCCTATGGGAATGTATCGTGGCACAAACACGTGCCGAGCATCGCCAGATCAGCCTCTGGAAAACTGAGTTATCTTTTTAGACCCAAGGAATATTTGACTCCGGCACAACTATTTCTCCTGTATAAATCCCAAGTTAGACCCGCGCTCGAATATTGCTCTTATGGTTGGAGCTCTGTTTCTAAACATACCCTCGGCCTACTTGAGAGTATACAGAGACGAACGATCCGCCTGATCGGGGGCTCGGCGCTAACGTCGGGACTACAGTCGCTGTCACATCGAAGGCGCGTAGCCGGCCTCTGTCTGCTGTACAGATATTAAAACCGCGCAATTCGGTTTATATTCGCCAAACAAGACAATCCAACGAGTTTGCGGTTCAACTCCCGACGGCGAGAACATCCCCGCATCAGAACTAGTTCCGTTACAGAGCAGGGAAGTTGTAGAACTACCGTCCCACGAGAGTGTTCCCGGAGCGTTACAACCTGCAACTGTTCAAAAAGAACTGCAACTGTTATTTGATGGCATCTCGGGGCGCCCACTGGGCGCTATAGGTTCGCCTCTCCGGAGAGAACTGTAATTAAAAAAATAAAAAAAAAACCCCACTTTGGTTTTGTAATAACCAACAGGTAAAAAAAACCAAAAAATATCTGCTCAACAAAACGAACTGAGAATTATTCCAATCTAGCGTTTCAAGAGAGTTACTCGTTGAGAAAGGACTATTCTAACATCAATAAAGAATCTGCCTAGATTTATAAATAAATACGCACTGCAGCAAATCTGGCCATTCCTCAAACAAGCGACAAGACCCACAAAAGAACAGTACCTTGCATCGAATATAAGTTTTCTCCGTATGTAAAAACAAAAAGCATGGTACAACTTTAAAAAATCATCCATACAATAATTCCAACCTTCCGCCGCTTGGTAGAAACCTTGACGTGGTGCGGAAGCTTACACTACAATGAATCACTCAGGCTATGATGACGGATGCCTACGCTTCCTACAGGGTCATCCATGTCAAACATACTAGCGAGGAATACCATGCAAATATCTACCACCCATTGGATGGTTTGCCGCCAGGAGTATATCGGCTGTTGTATTATAACGACGCCTCTCTGACACCAGTTCGAATCAGAGCAGTAAATAGACCTTAGTATATCAAAATTGTGCTCTGATATGGTGGATTATTTGAAACTCCCAAGACTCATGGGAACAAACAAAACTGAATAAAAACTATAAACAGAAGAAACATACAAACAGTCGACACATACAAACATACAAACAGTCGACACAACAAACAGTCGACACAACATACAGAGTCGACACTGCCATAAGGGAGGAATTCATCAAGAAAACACCGAATCGGAAAAAAAGAAAGCGTAGACGAGTCATTGAGATCATGAATAGGCCAATAAATAGTAAAAAATTGGTTCAACTGTTGCCAATCTTTTCGCTTCGTTCTTAAAAAGTCCTTCGCAGACAACTCTTTCGAGCCTATCCCGTGTTGCTTTAAAGACCTACCCAAATTCTTCATTGGTCTGTTCATCTCTCATCCGAGATAGATGAACGAAAGCAACCACTACATGTGTTATACCCTTGTAGTAGCTCCCACTAGTCCCGTGCCGAAATCCACATCACATTCTTTCTATGACGAATATCACGCCCCTCAAACCCCAAAAGCTACCAAAGATTACAAATTAATCGAGAGTATGGTGGAGGACTTATGTGTGCCGTCGTTGGCACTGGTTCTACTCCTATCCCACGAAGTTACCCCGTAGACTGCACCAATGTGGGGTACAAATTTCGGTTTCGAAATATTATAGGAGCTGAAGATCGAATTGTGGAATGCACTGCCATGGATGCTGTTCTACAGTTTGAAATATTTTACTTCTGCAAACAATCGCCGCTTCGAGACACACTGATTTTACTGGGCATCTTGTCGACGGGCTTTTCTATATCACTATAATCGCGTCTATCGTAATGCGATGAAATGACACATCATTAATAATGGCGAATCACCTGACGAAGAAATTTCAATGGCGAGCGATTGTGGTCAGTCCAAAACTAGTGAAAAGAGATTAAAACACATTGTTTTATTCCTTTCAACACAACACATTGTTCCAATATTGTTTTACTCCAGGATAATTAACAGTCATTAAATGCACAACACTACGCGTCGCCACTCAACTCGACGTTTTACGTGAGGACACAACATTTCAGAGATTTGATTTTCTACCAATCGTTCTGGCGACCAATAGGGGATGAACTTCCATACATTGGTCCCAGCGAAAGGGCGCCAAACACGATGACCAGTCCGGTCGCTCGTGATGTGTGTCCATGAGTCTGCGAACCATGGATCCACCATTCAATAGAGGGTAAATTACTAGAAGTGGTTGGAGCTGGTGCAAACCATCATATAGACAGGACTTTGGAATGTTTATACGATCGGTCACCCGATTGACAAGCAATGGTTTAACTCGCACCTGGCCGCAAAAGGGAATCGAGTTCTCGTTAGCGTAAATACACACACGAGAGTTCGACCCTCTGAAGACGCCAGCAGCGTGCGTCCGATCAGCATAGATGCCTTACGCAGTGCCGATCGGGTAAACATTCTCATGTTCCTATGTCACGATGGCTTGCACCAATTGCAAACTTATCGTGTAACATTTCCTTTTATAGAATTATGATATCCACGGTTCGCATGCTCATGGACACCAGCACGAGCGTGCGAAGTAACCGCATCTGTGTACGTGCACATCCTCACCGTGACCAGGGTGTGAAAGATCATCCCTTATTGGTCACCGAAGCGATGGATGGAATTTGGTGTTCTGTCGTTTCGGTGGCATTCATTAGTCTGTAACTAGATTCCGGGAGGTAAGTCGTGCCTCCACGTAAAACATAAAAAGGGTCGGGAATTAAATCTCAGTGGAGTCAGTCAGTTTTCCCACCATACGATATGGTCGCAGCAAAGAAGTAAAACAAGAATATCTCCTGCTTGTATGCTGTAGAATTCGACAAGGAATATGGGCGCCGATATGATTTGGGTTTATATCAGTTGTTTGGTGTTACGACCGAATTGCTTTTTAGGCACATGATGCGTTTCATATCCCTTTTGGTCGCCAGGTGCGAGTTATGCTTTGCCTATCGATCGGTTTAGCGACCGATGTGCTTGCAGCAAAAGAGAAAAGAACGAATATCTCCTGGTTGTGTGCTGGAGAATTCGACAGGGAATATGGGCGCCGATATAATCTGAGTTTATATCGGTTGCTTGGCGCTGCGACCGAATTGCTTTTCAGGCACATGATGCGTTTCATGTGATCATGCCCTAGGGGAAAATGTCGGTCACTATGACTTGCCATGCACGTGTGGAAAAATCTTTGTTATTTATGTGCATGGACAATTTCGGGGGATTTTGTCGGTTACGTGGTGTCGTAACCGAATTGAATTTCAGGAACATGTTGCGTTGTATGCAAGCATGCCCCTGGGGGAAATGTTTATTGATGCCAATGCAATTGCATTAAATGGAAAGCCAAGCAGCAGCGTTTGGCGGAAACGCTACAAGAGTATCGGTGCTTGAGGGACGTTATAAACATGCAAAAAAGAGGAAAAATAGGCACAAGGAAAGAAAAGGTTAGGTGGAAATGGTCTCGCACTGCACATTTTTATTACACTACGCGTATGTGCAGATCCGTTTGTTTCCTTTGGATCCCACAGTAGACTTGTCGCGCGAACCGATACTGCAATTCACTTAAGATACACAAGGTGGAGTGCCTAATTGATCCAATGGTGCGGATCACGAGGCAGAAGCGCAGCTGCTTCTGTATTGCTGTCAGAATTTGCACACGTTAGAGAATGGTATATTATGGTCATGCAGCTGCAAATAGAGGACACGTCCATCCACATATTTGAAAAAATCATTATTAAAATTATGTTGTCCCATGCTCGTGGAAAAAAACACATCACAACAAAGAAATCAAAATTAGTACACATCCCAAAATACACAAGGAAAATAAAATCAAAAGGTGAAAAACAATATTTTAAATATCAACTGGGAAAATCAAACGTCTATAGTCAAATTGGTCGCATTTCAATGACTCAGCGGGTTCTGCACTACGGAACACAAAAGGTGCCTGGCCTAAAAACCTATATTCTACAATGCATATGGATATACGCAAGAACATCATGTCGTATAGTAACACAACTACAATTGTAATTCTGGTTCACGAATAATTGAAAATAAATGAAGTTACTTGAAAAAAATGTATTAAAAATAGTTTGTATAAATGAACTTAAATTTTAAAGCATCCATTTTATAAAGTATATTAAGTGTTGGTTTCTACAAAAGTTACTCCTTAAAGGATAATGCATTAAGTTTTTGTTTTGTTAGGTTTTCGGAAGAAGTGATACAGTGTAGAATTATATTATAGCAAAACGAAATTATAAAAGAATTGACTCCGCGCACATCCACAATGTGATTTAAAACAGTATAACCGGACATAAAGTAAAACACTTAGTTCGAGTAAGGAAAGGAAGAAAAATATGATTGATATGTTGTGGACCTCACGTCCATGTCCTCGCCCAACGTGGCGCAGCCGGTGACCACCAGCTGAGGTTTGTGTCGGAGCCGTCGGGGAAACAAACCCCGGGGCTCTTACGCACCTACGCCGACTAGCGGAACTAGCGGCTAGGATTAAAGAAGAAAAGAAAAAGTCGTATAACAAAACAAAATTAAATAAAAAATTGTAGTTCTCTTTTTCCCCTTTTTTCAATTTACAGGAGAGAGGACGAAAGCAACGTTGGGTGGAAAAATCAGAAAATAGTTTACCCAAATACTTTCCATTGTTTTTTGTGTATTTTCAGGTTTTTGTCTTCTCCTTCCTTTCTTTTCTTTTTCCACATTTATAGATTGGGGTCCCTCATCGCTGGTCGCTAATTCCTAATCGTGTTTTCGCTGTCGAGAAGTAATTTAGAATAATCCGGGGTAGTCCCTTCCGTACGAAAAATAAATAAACGCGCGTACTTCATTAAACCCTTGATGCAAACGAGAAGCCACTCAAGTAGAAATTCCGAACGCGTAACGCCGCTATGTTGGGTGCGAAAATTTTTTTGGAGCTAGTCCAAAACAACGTGGCAGTCTTCCTTCAGTGGCCAGAAAGGCCCTAATGCAGCGAGGGAACTGCATAACTTCCTCGAAAACTGTGACAGGACTTTAGACTGTTTGTCCGAAGCGGAGGAAAAAATGTTCTGGTGGTGACTACCCATGCGGATAAGTGGGAAAGCTCGCCGCATGTTTAAGGAAAGCCTCCCAGCAACTTTCAAGGAGTATGAACAACGACTCCGAAATACGCTACTGCCACACGCTTCGTATGAGGAGTTACACTCGAAACTCTCATATACGACAATTCCGCGAAGAGGATGTCGCAGCTTTCACGCACCGGATAACTCAAGTAGTAACGGACTGCAATGAGGCAGCAATCCGTAAGTACGCAAAGTCGATTCTGATGGTAGGGATTAGGAAAGACCAACTCCCTCATCTGATAGTAGAATCAGAAAGGGATCCTCTGGATAAGATTATCGACAGACTTCTTCAAATATAGAAAACCGAAAATGAGATAAGGAGCAACAGTGGATGGTATAGTAGGGAGATACCAACGAGGGTAGACACACGCCATGACCAGTCACCGTCATGCCCCCATCTCAGGTAATAGACAAAGCATGTTATAGAACAACCCATTCTACAATTGGGAGGATGAACAGGATCCCCCAGATGACAAGTAGGGTTTCAGATCGGACCTACGGGGATACACGTCAAAACCCCCAGGAATAGGCCTGTAAACGATGCGTCTCAGGTTATTATTTAATGGCCTGTAGGAACCCGGAAGTTCATGACCTCACCGACTCGACTCCGACTATTGCAGGTTTGCGGTATAGCTCTTCCAATTCGTGGTTGTGTTAGTTACCTCCATTGTCCTGCCTCTCGTCATATTTACCTCCAAAGATACCCCTCAAAACTGTATTCTCGAATACGCGGAATAAAGTTTTGAGATAGTAGAGACAAATAATAGGAACGCTAACACTAGGTTCCCAGGACATCCTCACCCTGTTATACGCCCCCAACCTGGGAAAAACCGGTTTAGGTCAGAAGCACCACCACATTCTTCTAGAAGACCAATAGGGTCTAAACCCAAGGAGCCTGAGGTACTACGACACCATCAGAAAGTAAAGGCTGGGATAAACGTCCACCACACCCCTGGGTTGCACGCATGACATGCAGCTTCTGCAATAGGAAAGGGCATTTGTACGATGAATACCTTCGACGCCGGAACACACCGTTGTGTACGCAGTGTGATCAATATGGGCACGATGCCCAAGACTGTCATGCACAGAGCACACAAATGAAGGCAGATAATCCCGAGCTTCCACGACCAAGGTCGCAGAACCAACAGAAGTCACTCGTGAATATCTCAAACCAAGAGCAAGAACGACCATCTACTTCGAAACAAGCAGCAGCGTCGAATCGTAGTGTACAGCATTCGATGTTGAGTTTTGTTGCCGAAAGGGTCACACGTGGGACGAGTGTCATTGCAAGGCAATGTGGGTAAAATCCCAAAAGTCAACAACAGATGCACCTGTACTCCGTGACCAAACCCCACCGACCTGCACGGTCAACACTGAATGGCAAACAGTCCAAACAAAAGAAAAATTCGAAGGACAAGAAACAGCCACGCGACAAAGGCGGTCAACAGACACGAGCCAAGAGCAATACTAGTTCGAGCAGTGGAACGATCGACACAACCACACGGCGGCAGTGTGTCGACAAAAGGCAAAATGGTCGAAATTCCCCAACCCGACTGAACTAAAGCCACCAATTAATGAAACCTGTCCAACTCCCACCAACTAAAGTTCCAATTGTCGAGCTCCCATTAGACATCGGTGGCATAAGCACTACACGTCTAATAGTGGACACAGGTGGGGAGATCAGCGTTATTAAGCTGAAGGCATTCCAAATTGGAACCACATTGGACAGAAAAAAAGCATCTATCCTCCAAACGCTTTTTGGCAAGGCAAAGTCTAGGGGGTATTGTAAGAGAATATTCAAATTACCTCAACAAATCTTCTGTAGGTTTCAGGTGAGACTTGTAGCGGTTCTATGAACCATGCAACTCACTACTGGTTGAGGTATCCTTTCCGCCAAGGTACTTTACTCACCTTTTTCAGCACACGTGCCCAAAGACACGTGTCCCAATAGTCAGTAATCATACCTGAAACAAAAGGTTATAGGACATGCAACGACGTTGAACCCGATATCAGAAAGCAAGGAACTAAACGTTCAAAAGCTCCCAATATCGAGTTCAACGCATCCATACATTGTATTCAACCCAATTCAAAAAGGCAGGAAAGCATCGCATCTAAGGAAATGCGCCATGCAGGAAAGCATCGCATGTAAATCACTCACCCATCCTAAGCATAAACGCGATGTTTCCCATGAAATACCATTGTCGGTAAATAAGCCAAACTACGGTGCCTACTCTGGTAGCTAATAGCAATTAGCACCTAAATCCCTTGCATGACCCTAACGCAAAGGCACACTTGTGCAAACAAGGCATATCTTTTCGCTGCCGACCAATAGTCATGCAATCATAAACATCTTAACGTAGATCGCTCGCTAGATGTTTATGGTTCGAAAATCCTAACAAAGGAACTATACCAATCCCACGGTTCCTTTTATTACCCATCTGAAACGCACAAGAACATTGTTAGCTTAAGCCAAATGGGTAACCTAAAGAACAAGCGGCGGCATCCGATCTTTAAACAAAAGGAACAAGATTCCGTTAACCAACAGCTAATGGTGTTGATGATTATGAGGAAAGATTCCTCCTTTTCAGATACTATGGGAAATTCTCCTCTTGAGATGCAATGGAAAATGTATGCTGTTAACAGATACTATGGAAAAGTCTGTTAGCAGATATGATGGGAAGTTCTGTGCAGAGAAGCGCTGGGAAGATTTCCCTTGCCGATGGGGAATTGGAATTTAGTCGTGGAGAGGAGTCTATATCGAACAGTCGGAACGAGGAGTACAGAGAGAACCCCGGTGAGGAGGTAATCCGCGGAGCAAAATACATCGAGTTAGAAACCGATCGACCGAAGTCTCGCAGACTCTTCGAATACAAGAGTTAACGAAATTCCTGTGCGCCATTAATATCGTTAATTTTTGTTCTTTGAGCCGAGGTGTAAACGTAGTAAAAAATACGCGAGTAACCGGAAGACATTTATTAATTGTAGTTCGCTGCGTTTTCCAAATAATGAATTGTTGTGCTAAAGAACCAAAATAAACTAAATTTGTGTATTAGACGTAAGTGACTCGCTATGCAATTACGAACTTGTAAACATCCCTTAACAGCCGAAGGAAAGCAATAAATTAAAAAGATTAGAACGAAATTCAAAGAAAGTTTCGCTCCGCTTTCCTGTGTTTAATTTCATTTTTCTGTGAACAGTGTTCGGCGGAACACTGCACCAATTATAGACAGGTAAATAATTCGCCAAAGACTCCCTACCGGGATTATCAGCAGATGGGTTGTTAGGGAACGACTTCCTGTCTAGGAATTGTAAAGTTAATGGACCGGGAAACTGTTTGGAATTTTCCCAAACAAGATTAAATCCGGTAAGCTTTTCCATTGAATTTACAAAAGACAGGAAGCGGATGTCAAGACATAAGGCAACCAGTCGGGAACCCGTACCAAGGGGATCCAAAGAGGTCCAGACCGCGGTCGGTAGTATACCGGATACCCTACCCAAACAGGGGAAAGGCTGCGAAAACTTGTCAGACTCGAAGTACCCCAACCCTATAATGATATCTGACAAACCGAAGAAAGCAAACGAAGAAGAAGCAGTGGTGGAACACTCACTCCCAAACCCGTCGGAGGTAGACATTTTTCTGAACTGACCGGCGATAATACCGGCACGTTGACGGAAAATGCTTAGACTCTCCATGGAAATCCGGGAAGAGGTAATGCTAGTACCTACAGCAGTACAATCAGAGATTTTCATATCCAATTGTAGTGTAGGGAAGGCGAAGAGTGCCCAAGTAGAGGTACTAAATATTGCAGGTTATCACCAAACCATAGACCGGATTATGGTAGAATTATATCCAATTAAGGAATTTTCCATCTTTCCGTTGGAAAATGAGGACAACTGTTCAACGGTATATAATTCGGATAAAAAACCTTCGGAGGGGGAACATCTGCAGTATATCCGACATCTATTCCCGGAGGAGGAATCACCAAAAGATCCAAGGTTGACACAATTACACGAGGAACTCCACTTAGGGAAAAACCTAATTGTCACAATTCATAGTGGAAATATGTGAGTTTAATGACATTTTCCACCTCAAAGATGACCTTCTGACATATACCAGTGCCATAACGCATGAGATACCGGTGATACAGGATCAAGCACCGATAAATCAACGAATGTACCGTCTGCCTGAGTGCAAGAAAGATTTAATAAACGAGCAAGTACGGGAGATGCTGGAGAATGATATCATTCAACCAAACAAAAGTCCGTGGAACTCACCACTCTTGGTAGTTCCTAAGAAAGCGGGTCCCGATGGAAAAGCCCGATGGAGAGTTGTGGTCGACTTCAGGAAACTGAACGGCAAAACCATTGGTGATGCGATGTCCTCGCCCAACGCCTTTTTTTTTATTATTTTTTACTGCCAAGTAGAATTTGGATAAAGTAGTTTATGCAAATTAGCTACTTGACGATTTTTCTTCCCTTTACAGGCAGAGGGGGGAAATTTGCGGAAATTAGTGGTTGTTGGGAGAGGACATGGACGCGAGGTCCGTAACAGAAATCTAGATGGGTAATGGTAGATAATTGTTGTATAGGTCCTTTTCATCATCATCATCATCGGCACTACAACCGGGATCCGGCCTTATTAATTAAGTCTGAGGCTTGTTAAATTTTCCATAATAATTTGTTTTTCCGGGCAAGGTTATTAGCCTTGCGCCAAGTAGACGCTTTTGGTTCCAGTTAATTAATCCTCTGCATTCGGTTGTCTCATCTGAAGGGACAATGCAAGTCTAGCAATATCACTCGGTTGTCCCCTCTGAGGGGATATGAACATTTCTTAGCATTTACGGAGATTGAACTTATTCTACCGAATTTTTTTAATCAACATGTTTTCCTGTAGTTTCCTAATAAAATAGTGCAAAAAAGAAAGACCAATGACCCAATTTGTAAAAAGTCTTGTAAATCAGTTGAGAGGGGATTTTCGAGAATCTCGAACACGTCCCATCCACAGCTTTGTCGGACAAAAGATTGAAAAATAAGCTACATATTTCAAATGTGCGAGAAAGAAAACGGGACTGAATTGTTTACTCTCACGGGAAAACACCGAGTCATGAAACAACATATTATTGTGAAACTTGAAAAATCTTCTAAAGTTGTACCATATAGTTTCACAATTCCATGGTGAACAATGACCATAATGGTGCCGAGTGCAAAGGGGTAATAGAAGTTGAAACGGAGCTACGCATACTCCTCTAGTTTACTCTCTCGTACTGCATCGCTTTCGGAATTTGTTCTCGTTTAATTCAACAGTTATACAAAAAACAATCCCACGAAAAACCCGGTAGGCGTGGATGTGATGAGCCGACACTACCATAACGGAACAAATCATCAACATAACACCGACTCGGCAAAAAGAAAACCGGAAAAAGTTGGATATACACGCCGGCACGTGGCATGTTCGAACGTTGTATAAACCAGGCGCGATACAGACGGTCGTAGAAAACGCAAAATAACATAAAATGGACATCGTCGCGTTTCAGGAAGTCCGACTCCCACATCAAGTAATCGAAACCAACGGGTTTACACTGGTGTGTGGAGGTACCGATACACATAACCTCGGAACCGGCTTCATCATAAGCAAGAAGATTACGTCCCATGTAAAAGATGTGCAATTTATTAATGACCGAATGTCGGTGCTAAAAATACAGGGACCATGGTACAATTATGTATTTATAAACGTACACGCCCCAACAGAATCTACCGACGAAGAAACGAAGGACACACTCTACGAGACCCTAGAGGAAGTATTTGATGGGATCTCATCATTCCATGTTAAAATCCTCCTCGGCGACCGCAATGCGAAAATTGGAAAGGAAGATATCTTCCAACCAACAGTAGGTAAAGAAAGCCTACATGACGTTTCAAATGATAATGGTATTCGAATTATCACGTTCGCAGCGTAAAAGATCTGGTAGTGAAAAGCACGATGATCAAAGCACAAGCAAATCCATAAAGCCACATGGATATCACCCAACGGCGTAACGCGTAACCAAATAGACCGTTTCCCCATAGACAAGAGATACCATACGTATATCCTTGAAATAAGATCATATAGAGGAGTAGATTGCGACTCCGATCATCTTCTAGTGATGAGCAAAATCAGGAGTCGGCTCGCAGCAAACCCACATGGGCAGTCACACGAGACGAGCAAAAAGTTCGACATCGATAAACTATAAGACCTGTGCAAAAGGGCTGAATATCAAGACGAACTAACGAATAGATTTAGCATCCAAGAGAATGTGAGCAGTGACGAAGAGGAAGCCAATAATGTGGACACTAAAGGGACATCGATCAGATACACAATCAAACAAACAGCCTAAAAGGTATAAGGATCTAAGAAAACAATAAGTCCAAACCGTGGTTTGACGATGATTGCAGGGCAAAGATCGAACAACGTAAACACCTCAAAGTGATCCACTTAGAAAGACGTGATGGTGTCAACGCAGAAAGATATGGGACAATTCGGAAAGAGAAAATGAGACTTTTTAAACGCAAACAAATGCGAATGGGAACAGACTCGGATTGAAAAAATTCTAGAAAATGCCAGAGCAAAGAACATCCGAGGCATGTATGCCGGCATAAAATCAATTATACGAGGGTTGCCTTTTATATTTCGGGATTAGAGAACAAAAACAAATATTGATCATCGAAAATCACTTTATTGTTTTTCAAAATGTTCCCCATGAAGATCTATACACTTTTGCATGCGTTTGAACCAATTGTCGAAGCACTTTTGCCACTCTGATTGAGGTATCTCCAACACATGCATTCTGAATGCAGCAACCGCTTCTTCAGGTGTCGAAAAACGCTGACCTCTCAGTTTGTTTTTTACGTACGGGAATAAAAAGAAGTCATTCGGTGCCAAGTCAGGACTATACGGCGGATGACCCATCAAATCGATGTTTTGGGTGCTCAAAAATGCAGTTGTCGCAGCCGATGTGTGAGAGCTCGCATTGTCGTGGTGAAGAGTGATCCGTCTTCGGCGGTTGGTTTTCCTGATTTCTTGGAAGACAACTGGCAAACAAATGGTTGTGTACCACTCAGAATTGACTGTTCTGCGTTGTTCTAGTGGTACGGTTGCGACATGTCCAGTTTATCCGAAAAAACAGGCGACCATTTGCTTGGAAGTGCTTCGTGGGCGAACAACTTTTGTTGGATTTGGCTCATCTTGAAACACCCAGACAGTCGACTGCTGTTTACTTTCGGGCTCATACGCGTAAATCCACGTTTCATCACCTGACACGATGTCATAGACGTGTTTCGAAGCACCGCGACCGTATTTTTTGAGCATTTCTTTCGACCAATTGACACGACCCTTTTTTGGGCGATTGACAAATTGTGTGGGATCCAACACGAACAAATTTTTTTGACAGTCAAATGTTTATGCAATATTGAATGTATGCTGGTCCCACTAACGCCTAAGGTTGTCTCAATCTCACGATAGGTCACATGACGATCTTCCAATATCAGTTCGCGCACAGCATCAATGGTTTTCGAAACAACAACTGATTTTGGACGACCTTCACGAAATTCATCTTGGAGTGAACTACGACCACGATTGAATTCACCATACCATCGATAAACACTGGTCCTTGATGGAGCTTCATCGCCAAAAATTGAATTAAGTTCATCCATGCACTGTTGCTGAGTTAATCCACGCCGAAAGTTGTAAAAAATAATCGCACGAAAATGTTGACGATTTAATTCCATTTTTGGCCGAGATGAATTTTTGAAGTTACTGTAAACAACACAAATAGCGCTCGTATGTCAAAACGTTCTGAGTGCGTATAACCTCAAAAATGTCCAACTTTACGACAGAGCTGTCAATTGCCGGATTGCAACACTAGGGTTGCCAAATCCCGAAACATAAGAGGCAACCCTCGTAAATGGCTACCGAGGGGGAGCCAAAATAATTCGGGACGCAAACGGCATCTGGTCACAGAAACAAGAATTATCGTGACAAAATGGAAGCAGTACTTTAAAACTTGGTCAATGTGCGCACCGATCAACCACAAATAAACGCAGCAGATGTACATACAGCCGAGTCTCAAATCCCAGAGCCCTCTTTCAACCAAGTTGTAGACGCAATAAACCGGCAGAGCTTATGAAGCATGGAGGAGAGGCAACCGCCTGGAAGGTACACCAACTGATCAAAACAATAAGGGATAAGGAAGCATTTACGACGCGAGCATTTGGACCTCGGGGAAAACACAATCGTCAGGGACAAGATATTTGAAAATGTCAAAGAATTTAAATACCTGGGAACAATACTGACGGCCAGTAACGAAATGTCTAAGGAAATTAACGAAAGACTGCATTCCGGCAAGGCTAGTTGGCACGCAGTCAGTAAACTGCTGAAATCCAAACTCCTATCAAGTTATATAAACCTCCGTGTTTATAGAACCATAATCAAACAGATTGTTCTATACGGATGCGAAACATGGGCTCTCATTAAACGGGCAGAAAACCAATTCCGCGTATTCGAGAATAAAGTTTTAAGGATTATCTTTGGCTATAAATATATCGAATAGGCAGTAGCCGACGTGTATGTTTTACAGATATTATCACGGGTACTGTTCTGCGGAGATTCGTGGCATTGTTTCGCGCAACTCGATTTATATGCGCTCCACAAGACAATCCGACGGATCACACCAGTTTGCGGTTCATCTCCCGATAGCGCGATCCATGCATCAGAACTCGTTTCGTTACAGAGCGGAAAAGCTGTGGAACTCCCTTCCCGCGCGTGTCCCTGGAGCGTTACAACCTGCAACTGCTCCAAAAGAACAGCAACAGTTTTTTGGCGGCATCTCGGGGCGCCCCCTGGGCAGTATAGATTCGCCTCTCCAGAGAGAAGTGTAATAAAAAAAAAGGTACGTGTGTTCCGCCAATAGATAACATTGCGTGTAAAAGTTACGAAGTTTATCTGTGCATTTCAACTACTGGGTGTCCAAAAATCAACGCCCCCAGCAAGCAGAACAGCAGCAACAACACAAAATGCACGAGAGTACGCTCCATAACACTATATTTGTTTATTTTGTGTGTAAATATTACAACAGTCCCCTTCAATTGAGCTTGAATTCCGCATAAAGTAAAACGACAAAGGCTACGCCGCATGGGCTTCTGTTTCCGTACACGCCAAGAAGTATAACAAAAGTGAACTAGAAGGCCGTAAAGTCGTTGGGATCGGATGAAATGATCCAAAGGAAAAGCGAAGCGTTGAAGAACATCATGCGGGATCAGGCGTATCAGAAGGGAAAATACGACGAAAGGCATAGAAGACTGTGGGGGTACGATGTCGCGACGCCAGCATGGGCGAGAGTTCTACCTCGTCCCCACAACTTCCACTAAAGTTCCACCAAGTAAAACGCCGAAGGAAAAGGACGAAACGCCGCCACGTTTGTCCACAACCGGGAGTAAGGGAAAAACACAGTCCACCGATGGTGATTGAACTGCACGACATACCGTCCACAAGGAGGAAAAGTTCAACACATTAGATTGTTGGTGGTGGTTGCTTTTATTGTTTTCTTTTTTTTTAAATGTTTTTTTTTTTAAATTGCGACGTTGCACACTGGTTAATTCATTTAATTAAAAAGATAGTCTTTCATATACCCGTAGTTGTAAGATTTTAGTACAAAAAAAATTATATTAACTGATACGATACGCGTTCGACTCGAACTCGACTTTTGTTTCACACCGTACCGACGCCGGTACGATGGATGGCGGGCGACCTGTCCCCTTTGATTGTTGTAATGTGACTCAACGATAACTTGCTCGTGCAGAGCTCACTCGCTAATCGTGGCCATGGTGGGATGTGTGCATGGTTCTTTCATGGATGAGAACGAACCTAGAACAAAGAAAGGGCTAAGGGATACGATTTCGGTAAAGCAAATAAAACCGAACTCGTGAGATGCTAATGGGATCTTTGTTGGAAGTGTGCTAATGGGTTTTAGGTAGGTTACTGGGAAATGGTGTTTATGGCATCGCTAATAACGGTAGGTATTGAATTCCTATTTGCATTTGTTTACGGTGTAGGATTCAATTGATGCCAAGAGACGCGGAATGCGTATTTGCTTTGCTCCCTTGGGTGTAAGTCGCCAGCCAATGTGTATGTAGGGAACATTGTTGTACACATGGCGCGGCTGGGAAAATAGACGGCGCAATATTTATGGTCCCTGTCATGACGGTTACATTGTATCCAAACCGAATCATTTTGTTTACAGGAATTTGTCTGGTACCGAGTGCCGAATTGGTTTGGAATTCCAGATAAGTAAAGCAAGAAATCTTACAGAAATTATATGCGAAGAGATGCATGAAAAGGTAAGTTTTCTTTACAGGGACTTTAAGATTATAGATTTGATCTATGTATGTTAATGTGTGAAGCATTTTCAGTTACTAATGCGATTGCATTCGTGAAGTTAGGAAATTGGCTGAATCTTATGGGGGTTTTACGGTAAGTAGACAGTGGGGTTTGGCGGAACCGCCACAAGACCAATCAAGTTCAGGGTATATGACTTAATATTTTTCGAAAAAGAATCTGTCAGCACTGGTGAATCACGGAAGTTGGAGCCGCACTTCAAAGGACCACATACTATAACGAGGCATCTGCCGAATGATAGGCATGTAGTTGAAGATATCCCGGGAATGCAGCACACCCGAAGGAGGTTTACCGCGATCATCATCATCATTGGCACTACAAGCGAGATCCGGTTTTGGCCTTGTTTAGCAAGTCTAAGGCTTATTAAATTGTCCATAATAATTGTTTTTCCGGGGAAGTTTATTACCGCGATCATGAGCTCGGACAAAATGAAGAGGTGGTGCGAGCCACTAACCGATGCTCTTGACTGCAAAGACGAGGACGACGATGGTATATCCACGGACGGAGAAGATCCCGAAGACGCGCTCAACATCAGGATGGGCGAGCTGTAAGCCCCATTACACCATGGCATACCACTTCTTATTCACGACAACACAAGTTCGCACCATACATCACACCTCCATCGTATGTCATCCCATGTCCACACCTTCATCGGACGACTACAACGACCCATCATGCTATTTGCGGTTTTAGTAGGCTGATCAATGAACCATGGCAATAATCGGTACTCACCACAGGTCATTGAGGAGAATAAAAGGAGGCTGCACTTTGGCAGCGGAAGAGAGTAATTAGCCAGAGTGCATGGTGAGTAGACGCGCGTTTTCAATCAAAAACTCACCAAATTGCAACATTCGCCTTTTTATTTTTACAGCTATTACAACCAATTTTAAACTGTAAGGACTCGCCTGATAAATGATGATATTCAAGTCAATCACCAGTGAAAGAATGTAAGAATATCCAAATTTTTTATCAGGCTCACATTTGGAGGCTAATAAATGTAATAATCTCCCGATGGAGTGCAAAAAAAGTATGGAAGATGCTCCTTCTTTTATCTCCGAGGTAAGCAGAGTTTTTAGTCACCCTGGGAAAATTTTATTATATTATAGCAAAGAGAATCTTCGGAAAGTCTCAAATATGAAAACACAGTGTGGGCGAACGAATTGTGAATTGTGTTACAGCACTCAATTAATCTTTTTTTAATTCAGTTTCCAAAGATTAGCATTCTATCAAAATAGCAACAATTCCCAAATCGCAATTCCATTAACATTTCGTTAGCCATACGCCAAATAACAAAAGAGGCTTTGATTCCCTTTCAACAAGACACACTTAAAATTGTGTTACCAATACGACACTAGTTCCAAGGATATGCCTAAAAATAAACCTCAGTTCCACTTACCTTACTTTCCAGCAGACCCCTTCGCACACTAACGCGATTTTCTAACTCCTTTCGTTCCCTATCCCGTTGCTCTTGAGCTTGTTTCTTATTTTTATTTTGATAGGCAGTCAAAACTTCCAGCTCATACTCCAGTAATTCTCTAGTTCGTTGGCATTCAATCACTTGACTCTCGTCTAGTTTGTAGCTCTGACTTTGGAACATGTCTGCAATGCTTTGTTCATACTAAAACCATAAACCAACATATTGATCAGTTGAAGAGCAATTTAAATTGTAACAAACATCTTACTTGGTCACCAAGAAGTGTTAGCTTACGACGTTTCTCTTCTTTTAATTGCTTAATCACTTCCTTTTGGTGTTCTTTCGGCGTCGTTTGGAGTATTTGAGCCTTATATCTTTTATACTGTTTTGTTTGCGTTTTACACGTCTCACGGAATTGTTTCCGTATCTGTAATTCTTTTTGCTGCAATAAACAAATGGGAATCAATAAGTAATGTAGGAAATTCGTGCTATCGGAAGATTGACTAAACTCTTTTACTCACCTTTAAACTCTTTGGATGTTGTCGTATTTCGAGGGCATGCTTTCTTATCAATTCCTTTCTAACCCTTTCCATATAATCCTTTTGATTTTGCAGTTCAGTATCATGTTGTTTATTGATCTATGTAGGGAAGAAGAAAATTAGACGGTTCCGAATGAATTCATACAGTAAAACAATGCAAATTATTAAAAGTTACATAAACAGACTTGAGATTTCATAGCTTCCGGGCTAAACCGAATGTAAAGGCGAGCTCATAATTAGCCAGTAAGTTGGCAATGGAAAGAATTGCTGATCAGTTTCCAGCAAAATCTTTGTTACATTCGACAACAAACGATAAAAGACGGGTTTTGAGGCATGTTATTTATGAAATACACTTGGGATTCAAACTTAGCTTGCTCATCCCTTGTTACCCTTCAGAAAATGCATACCTTGATTTATGCCTTGCACATGGGTGATTGAAAATCATAACAACTTCCATCACGGTCATTACGGGCTTCGCTTTGCCAAATAGAACCAACCATCTTGATTTCATTTTCAGAAGCCTCATAGATCCAAGTTAGACAGTTAAATAAACGTCGAAATGCCGAGAATAGAACTTAAAACGATAAAATCCTCAGTACCAAAAGCACAAAGTAAAAATAGCCGCTGTACCCCTAGAAAATACAGAGTATATTATATAGTTCCTAATACAAGCAACGAATGCCGAATACAACAATAGAAGAAGACCCGTAAGAGCAGAACTGAAAACGATCAAAGCTTCAATATGGAAGACAAAAGCCAGAAATAGCGTGCCATGTAAAATACAGGGCGTACCAAAAGCCGTTTTAAATTTGTTTTGCTTTCTGTACGAATGCGAACGCTGGTAGAGGCACAGGACATATGCCGAAAGCTACCCTCCTCGTTAGTGTGCTCAGGGTCCATGTACCGGTGGGGGTTAGAATCATTGGGTACCCAAATGATTTCGCAATAGTGGCCGTAGCTAAACATCTAGATGACCTGAAGAATATTTGCTCCCAAACAATCCAGAGCATTAAATGCTGGCTGGATATAGCCGGACTGAAACTAGCTGGACATAAGACGGAGGCAGTTTTAATAAGCAGCCGCACGAAAGTTGAACACCTTGATTTGGAAATAGAAGGACAAATAATCAGATCCAGTCCCTATATTAAATATCTTGGTGTTATACTCGACAAGAGATTGACCTTCAAGGAACATCTGAGGAAAACGAGTGAAAAAATGGCAAGAGTATGCAAAGTTTTGGCCAGACTGCTACCCAATGTTGGGGGACCCCGGCCCCACATAAGGAAACTCATTACCAGTTTTAACACCTCCATTATAATGTATTATGCTCACATATGGACAGGAGCTGCACAGTATAAGTCATACATGAGAGTGAACTCAGCACATAGGCTGGCATCACTAAGAGTGTTGTGCATTCCGAACGGTATCCGAAGATGCTATAAATATTTTGGCAGGCAGGACGCCACGACATTGCAGCTAAAGAAAACGCTGCACTGCATAAGGTCTCCCAAGAGAATCGTCGGAGAATGCGGTCACAATTAAGAGTTCTCAAGCCTAAGAGAATGGCAACGAACGTGGGATTCTTCCACCAAAGGAAGATGGACCAAACACCATGATACCTGATATAGAAACATGGGTGAAAAGAAAACATGGCGAGCTGAATTACCACTTGACTCAACTAATATCAGGACATGGGATACTTTCAACTATACTTGCACAAATATTAGCACATCAATCACCCATACTGCTTGTATTGCGAAGGCAAAATAGAAAATGCGGAACACGTACTCACAGAGTGCGTGATATTCGAGACCGCACAAACGATTTTGGAGAGACGGATGAGGACAGTTACTCCGGCAGGAGTAATAGAATACATGCTGAGTTCCAGACAGGCATGGTCCGTAGCAAATGATATTCTGACAGGATGCAGCAGTTGCGACGCGACGAGCGGAATAACAGGTAAACTCCATCTCGCCCCACGATGGAATATCTAAAAGAGAGTTCGGCGGAGATCAACGGGAATATGTGCCTGGCTGGAGGTAGTTGTAGTCGGTAAAAATCCGACATGCCTCTGGATCTCTTGAAGATTTCCACCTTCCTACCGAAAACAAAAAAAAACCCTCCTCGATGGGAATTCAGTCGATATGGAATGATTCGCGGAGCGGTGGTGAAACCATAACAGCAACTGCAATAACATAATATAAAGCTCCGTATTTATAGAACCATAATCATACGGATGTGAGACATGTGCTCTTACAAAGCGGGAAGAGAACAGATTCCGCGTATACGCGTATAAAGTTTTAAGGAGTGTTTTCAGTGGTAGATATGATGAAGAGGCAATCTGATCGCGAAGATTAAGATGGACCGGGCATGTAGTGAGAAGGGGCGACGACAGAATCGTATGTAGAATTCTTGACGGAAGACCAACGGAAGAGACCGATGGGAAGTCCGCGACGAAGATGGGAGGACAATGTGCGGCGTGTTAAGGGTATCACACCCACACTCTCACCCACAAACCCCCTCTCTATACTATTATAAATACTCCAAGTAGTAAAAATTTACATAAACTTCTTGCGCAATAATAAAAAAAAAATTTGGCGTGAAAAAATTATTGCAAACGTCAGAATACTTTGATGAAAAGTTTTCAGTTGAAAATAGTGACCGCGAATAATAAGTGACCGCAACAAAAATTTAGTGACCACAATTAATTATGGAACGCGACGAAAATTTAGTGACAGCGAATAATTAGTGAAAGCGAACAATTAGTGAACGCGAGTGATATCGAACGAACGAACAATAACATTCGCCGCATCCAAACGCGAACTCTGTTCTCCAAAAAAAAAAAGGTTTAAACAGGGGGATCAACAAAACAACACTTCTGCAACTAGAAGAGCAGAACAGTCGACCGAGAAGCGGCCCGACGTTGTCACGTAAGTCGACTCACAATATTTAAAATATTAATTGTTGTCACCATTTATTTAACAATACTTAAAATCTCGATTGTTATAAATTTGGGGCAGCCGGTGACCGACAACTGTGGGCTATATTAGAGTGAAAAACTCGTTAAATACTAATCGGAGATACAGGTTCAATGATAGTCAGATCCCCGGGGCTCTAACGTCCCTACACCAACTACCCGTACTAGTGCTTAGGTTTAAAAAATACAAATATAAGCCAACAATAAATAAATAAAATATAAAAAACAATATAAAATATTAAAATTTTTACAGGGGAGAGACGGATAAGGACAAAAGAAAAACCAATATTTGAATTTATTGTACACCGTCGGGTACTTGCCCTTGTTTCTTTTCTTTCCTTTCAGTTTTTGTCTTCTCTATTCTTTTCTTTTGTTTTCTTTTCGTTCCTTTTTAGATTGTGTTTCGTCTCTCATCGCTGGTCGTTTTTGGTCGAAAATGTCTCCTATATCCTCAACCCTTCGTTGTCGTATCTACAGTACGGTTCGACAGGTTCGGTTAGTCTTTGCGGGTATTTAGGTAAACGCACGCGTAATTCTCGATACAAACGAGAAGCCACTCGAGACGAGACTCCCTGGAACGCCGGCCAGAAGAACGGAAAAAATGTTGGACTTAGTACAGAGAAACGTGCCGATATTCAGTGGACAGAAAGCCCCTAATACAACTGCCGAACTGCAAATGCTCCTAGATGGTTGCAATAGGACCTAAATTTTTTATCCACAGTGGAGGAACAATGTTTTCTGCGTTACAACCCAAGCGGTTGGGCGGAGAGGCTTGCCGCATAATTAAGGAAAAACTCCCGGCAACCTTTCAAGAGTACGAACAACGACTCCGGAACGCGTTACTACTCACGCATCATACGTGGTTAAACTATAAACTCTCTCGTATGCAACAATCCCACGAGGAGGGTGTCGCAGATTTTATTTCCCGAGTCACACAAACGGTAACGACACGTTCACTAATTGTTCGCGTTTACTAAATTTTCGTCGCGTTACTGCTTATTCTCAAGTCACTATTTTCAACTGAAAACTTTTCGTTAAAATTTTCTGACGTTTGTAATAATTTTCACGCGCCTACTTTTTTTTTATTATTGCCAAGTAGTTTATTTAAATTTACTACTTGGCGTATTTATAATAGTAGAGAGAGGGGATTTGTGTGTGACTGTGGGTGTGGGACCCGTAACAGGCGCGATTGTGAGGATATCGGATCAGAGGGAGAAGCGTGGAAAGATAATGGACAGGACAAGGAATAATGGCGTAGCGAATCAATGAGGTTTCATGACCTTCCGGGTTCTCACAGACTAATAAATAATAATACATAATTGCGAAGCAAAAATTTGCAGTATATGTACATAATTCGTCACAATTTATTAAAACATGCATACCGAAATTTGAGGAGACTGGAAACAATGGACAGACCAATAGATAGAACGACTTAAGTCACTAAGGAACGAGGAAAACGTAGAGAGCATACACCAGTCAGTTCGCGAAACTCCCAATATCTCCATCCACTAAGGAACATGTCCTCAATATTCCTAAAAGTTCCTTTTATCTGAACAACTGAAGACAAAACGAAATATATGATTACGGCCCAAGCAGGTGGGAGCTTACTAGCGGCCTGTAACGAAATGTCGACAGAAATTAACAGAAGACTGCATTCAGGCAACGCTAATTGGCACGCAATCAGTAAACTGCTGAAATCCAAACTGATATCACGTGATATAAAGCTCCGTGTTTATAGAACCATCATCATGCCGATTGTTCTATAGGGATGCGAAACATGGGCTCTCACAAAAAAGGAAGAAAACAAATTCCGCATATTCGAGAATAAAGTTTTAAGCAGTATCTTTGGCGGTGATGAAAAGGGAGGGCAATGGAGGAAACTCCACAACCGGGAATTGGAAGAGATGTACCCGCAAACCTACAATAGTGAGAGTAATCAGTTCGCGAAGATAAAAGATGGGCCGGATATGTGGCGAAAATGGGCAACGATAGGACCGTGCGTAGAATTCTTGACGGAAGACCAACGGGAAAGAGACCGGTGTGACTGCCTCGACGGACATGGGAGGATAACGTAAGGTTTGACCTTGAGATCGGATCAGATGGTTAAGCGTGGAAGGAGAGTGCACAGGACAGGAAACGATGGCGCAGCGGAGTCAGTGAGGTCAGGAACTCTCGAGCTCCTATAGGCCGATAGATAGAAATAGTAGTTACTTTCATCACATAACACAAAGATTAGCACCATATCCGATACAGTTCGTGCAAGGACTGAAATCGACTGATGCTACCAGGAGCTCGAATGCGATAACGTTGATCGATTTAAGTCTTTCATCAATATTATATTGTCTGTTGAAACACACTTTCACCTTAAAGGCCATGTAAACGAACAGAATTGCCCCTATTGGAGTGAAACAAATCCAAAACGTTAACACTGTCGTACACTCGCCAAGTTACTGTTTGTGCTCCAATGTCGGTTGTATGACTTCGATGAAAAATATGGGAATGGTTGGCAACTGGAGTAAAAACTCCAGCTTTACATGATATTGTTGGTTTTTTAATCGCAATTGGTTACAGCAGAATAGAGCGACATGTTATACACGTCTGACATATTTTTACCCGACCATATGGCACGTGGCTCTACTCCGACACCAATGAACTATTTCCTTTGGTGCTGGTGAGAATCCAAGGTAACAGGCGCCGCTCTCTGGATCAATTAAAAACAAATATCCCTAGAGTGGCAGTGAAAGTGGAGAAAATCTGTCGGACAATGATCAGACATTTTGCGTTTCATTTACAAGAGACCAGCGCAATAAAAAAAGACATTTGGAAGGCATAATTTTTATGTAACCAATGCCCAAAAATCACACTTTAAAAATATGTAAATACCGGGGGTATTAAAAAATGACTGACTCCACTGTCGTTTTAAACGAATACGACCCAAGAAGGCGCTAATTCTTGTGTTACGAACCTGAAAGTGGATTTTGTGCTTAAAAGACTGGGAGGTAATGGGCATGCTATTCAAACATATAACGTTGGTGACCATATTAAAATTTAAAATGTTTTGAAAAGAGCCACCGGGGAATTCTTTTTTTACACACCGAAAGAACTTAGAAAGATTACAGTTCTATTAAAGGGCGTCGACCCTGAAACCGAATCGGAGACTCCTTTGAAAATGCTCCGAGAGCTAAAGTACGGTGACCTCGAATTTAGTATGGTCAAACACTTCACCACAGCCATCGCTAAAAGGGAATACCGGAAACTACCCTTCTTTCTGGTACAGTTAACCCCAAATAGTAAAATTGCTAGTCTACGGAAAATTACAGTCCTGAACCACCAAAGTGTAACATGGGACAAACTAAAAAAAAGGGAAAAACATTCTTCAATGCGTCCGTTGCCAAAGGTTTGGGCATTCAGCGGCGAACTGTTGTTTCGCATCGTTGTGCGAAATGCGGTCAAGATCATAATGCAAAGGAGTGCACTTTGGGTAAAGAAAGGGTGGAAGACAAAATCCTTTTTTAAAGTGTGCAGTATGTCGGAATGAGGGACATCCCGCAAACTACCGAGGTTGTCCTAAATACCGAGAATTAACGTCGAAGGTTGTGACTCAACAAAGAAAAACTGAGACAAATAGCACAAGATCAATGACTGTTACTCCTCAGCGGTCTTACGCAAAAGTAGCGAGAGGCGGGGGAACACCAACTCAAGCTCCAACACTGATACTCACAATTACTTCGGCACAGACTGAAACAACATCACAAGCAGACGTGCTCAAAATATTTCTCAATCTACAGAGACAGATGACACAGCTGCAAAGTCAAATAAACGAGATCTACTCGCACCTGCCCAGTCTAAATTAAAAGTCGATATAAACCCTCTACTAACCAAAAGATCAAATAAAGCCCTTGTCGTGAATGAAAATTCACTTATAAGGACCGAGAGAAGAACCACTCTTTTTAACCTGTTGGAAGACGAAAACCCTGATGTGCTTCTAGCTGGGGAAACTAAGTTAAACCAGAGGCATACACTTTGGCACAAAAACTATATTATACGAAAAGACCAGCTTAATTCCTCACAAGGGGTAGGTGTCGCCATCTTTATTAGAAAAGGACTCCAACACAAAATCATATATAGTGGATAAGTGCGTAGGTTCCGGGTGCTTGAAGCATGCATCGTACACATACCACTGTCGCAAGGAAGGGAGCTGTATGCGATCTCAGTTTATGCACCCGAGGAACATCAGTACGAGTATAATCTCTTTATAGCAGAACTTGAGACACTCTTTCGATGCTTGCATCTCCAACAGGATAAAAACTACTTTATTATAGGTGGAGACATGAACGCCAAACATAAAGATTGGGGAAATTGTATGTCCAACAGTAGAGGAAACAAACTGGCTAGCTGGTTAAATCAATATCACGTAGAATATAAAACCGAGCTTCTAGCTACGGAATATCCATCGTTCCCTAGAGGTAGATCCTATCTAGATATCATACTTATTGACTGACGACTGAGACCATTAAACTCCACCAGACGTAACAGAAACCGTTTATGGACAATTGAATACGACAGTGACCACGTGCATTCACGGCCGTAATAAAGCTTCCCAACGAATTGGCAGAACTGGAGGAATTCGTGGTCCCACAACCCTACAACTACGGGGCAATGCGATGGCCACGATTCACCAGATCGTTAACGAAAGAATTATATGTTCGAACGATATCGATCTACCAACAAACAGAAACCTGATAGATGACGAAATCGACAAATGCATTCAACAAATAGACGAAACTATAAAACGAACAATGGACAAAACAATTCCTAAAACAACAGAACCGGACAATATGATATTGTGTAGGATCACACCAATAAACGCACTTCACAGGAAAAAGCGGACTTTTGCTAGCTGTCTAAAACCAAAACAATTATATAGATAATTTACTGACATACTGATAATATCACTGAAATCCCGATTAAAATACCTCCAACAATTACTAAATCTAACTATGGATAAACAACAAATTTGTATTGGAACAACGGAATTCGAGCTATAAAATCTAATAACCCGAACATGTTCCCACAAATTAATAAGATATTCTGGAGAAATAATCTAAATAAGATTCAGTGTCTCCACTTACCACGTAATGACGAAAACAAGCAAATGTTAATCAATATAGGTTTAGATACAAAGAACGCTATCCTCAGTAATGAACTCTTCGTGATAGAAGATCCATTAGAAAAGACGAACACTGTGAGAGCTGTCTTCCAGAAAATGTATAAGGTAAATGACAGCATCCACCAAAACCACGACTTGGAAAACAGAGTTCTAGGGAATCACTTGCACCTTCGAAATGAAATTTCCAATTTGCAATCAGAGAATCTCGTATTTACCGAATTTAATGACGATAATTTGGCAAATGCTATTAACGCCAATAACATAGCTAATAATCTATTAATAACGAGGGAGGAGATCTATGGTATCTTCGACTCACTAAGAAACAAAAAGTCAGTGGGAATAGGTGGAGTACCAAATATCGTACTCAAGTATCTAACACCATTTGCAATGGCCATATACACAGTTCTATTTAACAACGCGTTAAAAAAAGCACACTATCCCACACGTTGGAAAACAGCAATCATTCAGCCTATACCAAAAAAGGGCAAGGACTGTACAAACCCAGTGGACATGCGTTCAATAAGCTTACTCCCGAGCATTAGTAAAGTATTCGATAATATCATAAACAAAGCTTTGCTTAAATGGTTTAATGGCAACAACATTATTCCAAATAGCCAGTTTAGCTTTAAGGCGGGTTGTTCCGCGGCGCATCAAATTATAATGAGGATGATTAACTTGTAAATATATTTGAAATAACCAAGTAGCTGTTTTGTCTACATCGAATTGAAACACAAGAGCTACTAGAGCGAATTCAAGAGAACAGCGCAACAGCACTGCTCTTGAACCAAGAAAATCGTAAAAAAGCCCTAGAGAGAAGAGGAGCGAGATTGTGGTGGTCAATACACAACGAAGATCGGATGGGTGATAAGTCGGAATGGAGGAATCGACAAGAGATGACGTCAAACAAGACAAAGAAAAAAACGAGTTTGGGATCGAACGACCGAAAAGGATCAATCGTACCAAGGAATCAATAAGGAAAAGAAGAAGAAGAAGAAAATGTGAGACATGGGCCCTTACAAAGCGGGAAAGGAACAGATTCCGCGTATTGGAAAATAATGCTTTAAGGAGTGTTTTCGGTGGTAGATATGATGAAGAGGCAAGCTAACGGAAGAAGCTTCACAATCTAGAATTGAAAGGGATATACGCTAAACCTACAATAGTGAGAATAATCCGATCGCGAAGATTAAGATGGACCGGACATGTAGTGAGAATGGGCAACGACAGGATCGTATGTAGAAGGAAAGACCAACGGAAGAGACCGGTGGCAAGACCGCGACGAAGATAGAAGGACAATGTGCGGCGTGTTAGGAGTCTCACACCCACCGTCTCACCCACAAATATATACGCCAAGTAGTAAATTTACATCAACTTCTTGACAATAATCAAAAAAATATATTTTCTTGGCGTGAAAAAATTATTACAGACGTCGGAAAACGTTGACGAAAAGTTTTCAGTTGAAAGTAGTGAACGCGACGAAAATTTAGTAACCCCGAATAATTAGTGAACGCGACAAACATTTAGTGACTACGATTAATTAGTGAACGCGAGTGATATCGAACGAACGAACAATAACATTCGCCGCGTCCAACCGCGAACTCTGTGTTCCCAAAAAAAAAAGGGGTTTAAACAAGGGGATCAAGAACACAACCCCCCTGCAACTAGAAGAGCAGAACAATCGACCGAGAAGCGGTTCGACGACGTCACGTAGGTCGATTCACAATATCTAAAATATTAATTGTTGTCACCGTTTATTTAACAATACTTAAAATCTCAATTGTTATAAATTTGGGACAGTCGGTGAAAACCAACTGCGGGCTGTATTAAAGTGAAAAATTCTTTAAATCCTATTTGGAGATACAGGTCCAGTGATGGTCAGAGTCCCGGGGCTCTAACGTCCCCACACCAACTAGACGTACTAGTGGTTAGGTTTAAAAAACTAAAATATAAGCCAACAATAAATAAATAAAATATAAAAAACAATAAAAAATATTAATTTTTTTACAGGAGAGTGAGGGATAAGGACAAAAGAAAAACCAGTATTTCAATTTATTGTACACCGTCGGGTACTTGCCCTTGTTTGTTTTCTTTCCTTTCAGTTTTTGTCTTCTCTATTCTTTTCTTTTGTTTCCTTTTCTTCCCTTTTCGTTCCTTTTTAGATTGTGTTTCGTCTCTCATCGCTGGTCGTTTTTGGTCGAAAATGTCTCCTATATCCTCAACCCTTCGTTATCGTATCTACGGTACGGTTCGACCGGTTCGGATAGTCTTTGAGGGAATTTAGGTAAACGCACGCGTAATTCTCGATACAAACGAGAAGCCACTCGAGACGAGACTCCCTGGAACGCGGGACGGAAGAAACCATCGACACCAAATTGGGAACGGAAAAAATGTTGGATAGTCCAGAGAAACGTGCTGGTATTCAGTGGACAGAAAGGGACTAATACAACTTCCGAACTGCAAATGCTCCTAGAGGGTTGCAATAGGACCCTAAATTTTTTATCCACAGTGGAGGACCAATGTTTTCTGCGTTACAACCCAAGCGGTTGGGCGAAAAGGCTTGCCGCATATTTAAGGAAAAACTCCCGGCAAACTTCCAACAGTACGAACGACTGCGGACCGCGTTACTACCGCAAGCATCATACGACGAGTTACACTATAAATTCTCTCGTATGCAACAATCCCACGAGGAGGGCGACGCAGATTTATTTTATTTATATTTTCCGGCTCACACAAGCGGTAACATCGCGTTCACTAATTGTTCGCGGTTACTAAATGTTCGTCGCGTTACTGATTATTCGCACTCACTATTTTCAACTGAAAACTTTTCGTCAAAGTTTTCTGACGTTTGTAATAATTTTTTCACGCCTACTTTTTTTTTATGATTGCCAAGTAGTTTATGCAATTTACTACTTGGCGTATTTATAATAGTAGTGAGGGGGGTTTGTGGGTGAGACTGTGGGTGTGAGACCCGTAACAGGCGTGATTTTGAGGATATCGGATCAGGTGGAGAAGCGTGGAAAGATAATGGACAGGACAAGGAATAATGGCGTAGCCGAGTCAGTGAGGTTTCATGACCTTCCGGGTTCTTACAGGCTAATAAATAATAATAATAAATAATTGCGAAGCAAATATTTGCAGTATATGTACATAATTCGTCACAATTTATTAAAACATGCATACCGAAATTTGAGGAGACTGGAAACAATGGACAGACCAATAGACGGAAGACGAAGACGAAAAGTTTAGTGACCACGATTGAACGCGACGAAAATTTGGTGACGGCGAATAATTAGTGAAAGCGAACAATTAGTGAAAGCGAACAATTAGTGAACGCGAGTGATATCGAACGAACGGACAATAACATTCGCCGCGTCCAATCGCGAACTCCGTGTTTTCAAAAAAAAAAAGCGGTTTAAACAGGGGGATGAAAAAAACAACGCCCCTTGCAACTAGGAGAGCAGAGCAGTCGACCGAGAAGCGGTCCGACGACGTCACGTAAGTCGATTCACAATATCTAAAATATTAATTGTCACCATTTATTTTACAAAACTTAAAATCTCAATTGTTATAAATTTAGGACAGTCAGTGACCACCAACGGCGGGCTGTATTAGAGTGAAAAACTCTTTAAACGCTAATCGGAGATATGTTATAGGTCCAGTGGTGGTCAGAGTCCCGGGGCTCTAACGTCCCTACACCAACTACCCGTACTAGTGCTCAGGTTTAAAAAATACAAATATAAGTCAACAATAAATAAATAAAATATAAAAATCAATAAAAAAATATTAAATTTTTTACAGGAGAGAGAGGCATAAGGACAAAAGAAAAACCAATATCTGAATTTATTGTACACCGTCGGGTACCTGCCGTTGTTTCTTTTGCTTCGTTTCAGTTTTTGTCTTCTCTATTCTTTTCTTTTGTTTTCTTTTCTTCCCTTTTCGTTCCTTTTTAGATTGTTTCGTCTCTCATCGCTGGTCGTTTTTGTTCGAAAATTTCTCCTTTATCCTCAACCCTTCGTTGTCGTATCTACAGTACGGTTCGACAGGTTCGGTTAGTCTTTGGGGGTATTTAGGTAAACGCACGCGTAATTCTCGATACAAACGAGAAGCCACTCGAGACGAGACTCCCTGGAACGCCGGCCAGAAGAACGGAAAAAATGTTGGACTTAGTACAGAGAAACGTGCCGATATTCAGTGGACAGAAAACCCCTAATACAACTGCCGAACTGCAAATGCTCCTAGAGGGTTGCAATAGGACCCTAAATTTTTTATCCACAGTGGAGGAACAATGTTTTCTGCGTTACAACCCAAGCGGTTGGGCGGAAAGGCTTGCCGCATAATTAAGGAAAAACTCCCGGCAACCTTTCAAGAGTACGAACAACGACTCCGGAACGCGTTACTACTCACGCATCATACGTGGTTAAACTATAAACTCTCTCGTATGCAACAATCCCACGAGGAGGGTGTCGCAGATTTTATTTCCCGAGTCACACAAACGGTAACGGCACGTTCACTAATTGTTCGCGTTTACTAAATTTTCGTCGCGTTACTGATTTGTTCACGGTTACTAAATTTTCGTCGCGTTACTGATTATTCTCAGTCACTATATTCAACTGAAAACTTTTCGTCAAAGTTTTCTGACGTTTGTAATAATTTTTTCACGCCTACTTTTGTTTTGATTATTGCCAAGTAGTTTATGTAATTTACTACTTGGCGTATTTATAATAGTAGTGAGAGGAGGTTTGTGGGTGAGACTGCGGGTGTGAGACCCGTAACAGGCGCGATTTTGAGGATATCGGATCAGAGGGAGAAGCGTGGAAAGATAATAGACAGGACAGGGAATGATGGCGTAGACGAGTCAGTGAGGTTTCATGACCTTCCGGGTTCTTACAGGCTAATAAATAATAACAAATACTTGCGAAGCAAAAATTTACAATATGTGTACATAATTCGAAACTTGAGGAGACTGGAAACAATGGACAGACCAATAGATAGAACGGCTTAAGTCACTAAGGAACGAGGAAAAGGCAGAGAACATACACCAATCAGTTCGCGAGACCAAAGAACAAATGTCTTCAGTGTTCCTAAAAGTTCCTTTCATGTGAACAAAACGAAATATATTGTAGCGAGCTTAAGGTTCGCTGGATTAATTATTTTTTAATAAATAAGAGCCGTTAAATCGATTTTGAATTAATGTAACACTTTATTAGTCCGTTAATAACAACCGTTATTTTAACCGTACACTTAACGATTTCTTGACTTATCGCTGCCTTACTTATCGCGTCTTTTACTGCTTACTTCTCACTTTTTACTTCTTACTTATCCCTTGCTTCACTTTCTACTTCTTACTCATCTCCATGATCTGTGTGCGACGTATTTATACCGTTTTCTCATTCTGATTCAGCGTTTCGTTTCCGTCCGTTCCATAGCCTTGAATGTTCTACTGTTCATAGTCTCCAGTTTTCCAGTACTTACTAGAATATTCCAGTACTTTGATTCGGACTTTCTCGAATATTATAGTACTGATTGTCATATGCGTCATAATATGATTACGGCCCGAGCACGTACGAGATTACTGGCGGTCAGTAACGAAATGTCGAAGGAAATTAACAGAAGACTGCATTCAAGCAACGCTAGTTGGCGCACAGTCCAAACTGCTATCAGGTGATATAAAGCTCCGAGTTTATAGAACCATCATCATGCCGATTGTTCTATACGGATGCCAAACATGGGCTCTCGCAAAACCGGAAGAAAACAAATTCCGCGTATTGGAGAATAAAGTTTTAAGCAGTATCTTTGGCGGTAAATATGATGAAAAGGAAGGACAATGGAGGAGACTCCACAACCGGGAATTGGAAGAGCTATACCGCAAGGCTACAATAGTGAGAGTAATCAGTTCGCGAAGATTTCGATGGGGCGGACATGTGGCGAAAATGGGCAACGTAGAATTCTAGACGGAAGACCAACAGGAAAGAGACCGTTATGACGGCCGCGACTGAGATGGGAGGACAACGTAAGGTTTGAGCTTGAGGAGATCGGATCAGATGGTCAAGCATGAAAGGAGAGTGCACAGGACAGGAAACGATGGCGCAGCAGAGTCAGGGAGCTCATGAACTCTCGTGCTCCTATAGGCCGATAAATAGAAATAGTAGTTGCTTTCATCACATAACACAAAGATTAGCACCATATCCGATACAGTTCGTGCAAGGACTGAAATCGACTGATGCTACCAGGAGCTCGAATGTGATAACGTTGATCGATTTAAGTCTTTCATCAATATTATATTGTCAGTTGAAACACACTTTCACCTTAAAGGCCATGTAAACGAACAGAATTGCCCCTATTAGAGTGAAACAAATCCCAAACGTTAACACTCTCGTACACTCGCCAAGTTACTGTTTGTGCTCCAATGTCGGTTGTATGACTTCGATGAAAAATATGGGAATGGTTGGCAACTGGAGTAAAAACTCCAGCTTTACATGATTTTGTTGGGTTTTTAATCGCAACTGGTTACAGTATAATAGAGCAAAATGTTATACACGTCTGACATATTTTTAACCGACTATGTGACACGTGGCTCTGCTCCGACACCAACGAACTTTCCCTTTGGTGCTGGTGATAATTTAAGGTAACAGGCGCCGCTCTCTGAATCACTTAAAAACAAGTATCCCTAGAGTGGCAGTGAAAGTGGAGAAAATCTGTCGACAATGATCAGAAATTTTGCATTGCATTTACAAGAGAGCAGCGTAATAAAAGGAGACATTGAAAGGCATAATTTTTATGTAACCAATGCCCAAAAATCACACTTTAATAATATGTAAATACCGAGGGTATTAAATAATGACTGACTCCACTGTCGTTGTAAACGAACACGACCCCAGAAGGCGCTAATTCTTGTGTTACGGACCTGAAAGTGGATTTTGTGCTTAAAAGACTGGGAGGTAATGGGCATGCTATTCAAACATATAACGTTGGTGACCATATTAAAATTTAAAATGTTTTGAAGAGCCACCGCGGAATTCGGTTTTTACACGCCGAAAGAACTTAAAAATATTACAGTTCTATTAAGGGGCGTCGACCCTGAAACTGAATCGGAAACCATTTTGAAAATGCTGCGAGAGATAAAGTACGATGGTCTCGAATTTAGTATGGTCAAACCCTTTACCACAACCAGAGCTAAAAGGGAGAACCGGAAACTATCCTTCTTTCTGGTACAGTTAACCCCAAATAGTAAAATTGTCATGGACCACCAAAGTGTAACATGGGACAAACTAAAAAAAGGCATAAGCATGTGCCTGGCGGAAGGTGGTTTTAGTCTGTAAAAATCCGACATGCCTCTGGATCGATCCAGAAGTATCTTTTGAAGATTTCCACCTTTCTACCAAAAACAAAAAAAAAAAAAAAACTCTCCTCGTTGAGATTTCAATCGGTATGGAACGATTCACGGAGCGGCGGTGAAACAATAATGTGTACGAGTTTTACAAAAACAGTAATTCTGCTGTTGTTGCGTAGCAATAACCGACGGCCAGTAACGAAATGTCAAAGGAAATTGACAAAAGACCACATCCCAGTGACGCTAGTTGGTATGCGGTCAGCAAACTACTAAAATCGAAACTGCTGTCACATAATATAAAGCTCCGTATTTATAGAACCATAATCATACAGATTGTTCTATACGGATGTGAGACATGGGCACTTACAAAGCGAGAAGAGAACAGATTCCGCGTATTGGAGAATAAACTTTTAAGGAGTGTTTTATGTGATAGATATGATGAAAAGGCAAGCTCACGGAAGAAGCTTCACAACCGAGAATTGAAAGGCCTATACGCCAAACCAAATAGTGAGAATAATCTGAACGCGAGATTAAGGTGGACCGGGCATGAAGTGAGAATGGGCAACGACAGAATCATATGTAGAATTCTTGACGGAAGACCAACGAGACCCACAGTCTCACCCACAAACCCCCTCTCTCTATTATTATGAATACTCCACCAAGCAGTAAATTTACATAAACTTCTTGGCATTAATCAAAAAACCAAACATTTGGCATGGACAAATTATAACAGAGATCAGAAAACGTTGACGAAAAGTTTTCAGTTGAAAATAGTGACTGCGAATGATCAGTGAAGGCGACAAAAAATTAGTGACCACGATTAATTATGGAACGCGACAAAAATTTAGTGACCGCGAATAATTTGTGAAAGCGAGTGATATCGAACGAACGAAGGAACATTCGCCGCGTCCAACCGCGAACTCCAAGTTCTCCAAAAAAAAGGGTTTAAACAGGGGGATCAAGAAAACAACCCTCCCTGCAACTAGAAGAACAGAGCAGTCGACCGAGAAGCGGTCCGACGACGTCAAGTAAGTCGATTCACAATATCTACAACATTAATTGTTATCACGATTTATTTAAAAATACTTAAAATCTCAATTGTTATAAATTTGGGGCAGCCGGTGACCACTAACTGTGGGCTGTATTGGTGAAAAACTCTTTAAACCCTAATCGGAGATATAGGTCCAGTGGTGGTCAGAGTCCCGGGGCTCTAACGTCCCTACACCAACTAGCCGTACTAGTGGTCAGGTTTAAAAAGTAAAAAAATAAGCCAACAATAAATAAATAAAATATAAAAAACAATAAAAAATATTAATTTTTTTACAGGAGAGTGAGGGATAAGGACAAAAGAAAAACCAATATTTCAATTTATTGTACACCGTCGGGTACTTGCCCTTGTTTCTTTTCTTTCCTTTCAGTTTTTGTCTTCTCTATTCTTTTCTTTTGTTTTCTTTTCTTCCCTTTTCGTTCCTTTTTAGATTGTGTTTCGTCTCTCATCGCTGGTCGTTTTTGGTCGAAAATGTCTCCTATATCCTCAACCCTTCGTTATCGTATCTACGATACGGTTCGACCGGTTCGGATAGTCTTTGAGGGAATTTAGGTAAACGCACGCGTAATTCTCGATACAAACGAGAAGCCACTCGAGACGAGACTCCCTGGAACGCGGGACGGAAGAAACCATCGACAACAAATTGGGAACGGAAAAAATGTTGGATAGTCCAGAGAAACGTGCTGGTATTCAATGGACAGAAAGGGACTAATACAACTTCCGAACTGCAAATGCTCCTAGAGGGTTGCAATAGGACCCTAAAATTTTTATCCACAATGGAGGAACAATGTTTTCTGCGTTACAACCCAAGCGGTTGGGCGGAAAGGCTTGCCGCATATTTAAGGAAAAACTCCCGGAAAACTTCCAACAGTACGAACGACTGCGGAGCGCGTTACTACCGCAAGCATCATACGAGGAGTTACACTATAAATTCTCTCGTATGCAGCAATCCCACGAGGAGGGCGACGCAGATTTATTTTATTTATATTTTCCGACTCACACAAGCGGTAACATCGCGTTCACTAATTGTTCGCGGTTACTAAATGTTCGACGCGTTACTGATTATTCGCACTCACTATTTTCAACTGAAAACTTTTCGTCAAAGTTTTCTGACGTTTGTAATAATTTTTTCACGCCTACTTTTGTTTTGATTATTGCCAAGTAGTTTATGTAATTTACTACTTGGCGTATTTATAATAGTAGTGAGAGGGGGTTTGTGGGTGAGACTGTGGGTGTGAGACCCGTAACAGGCGTGATTTTGAGGATATCGGATCAGGTGGAGAAGCGTGGAAGATAATGGACAGGACAAGGAATAATGGCGTAGCCGAGTCAGTGAGGTTTCATGACCTTCCGGGTTCTTACAGGCTAATAAATAATAATAATAAATAATTGCGAAGCAAATATTTGCAGTATATGTACATAATTCGTCACAATTTATTAAAACATGCATACCGAAATTTGAGGAGACTGGAAACAATGGACAGACCAATAGACGGAAGACGAAGACGAAAAGTTTAGTGTCCACGATTGAACGCGACGAAAATTTGGTGACGGCGAATAATTAGTGAAAGCGAACAATTAGTGAACGCGAGTGATATCGAACGAACGGACAATAACATTCGCCGCGTCCAATCGCGAACTCCGTGTTTTAAAAAAAAAAAAAAAGCGGTTTAAACAGGGGGATGAAGAAAACAACGCCCCTTGCAACTAGGGACGAGCTTTTCTTTCCTTTCAGTTTTTGTCTTCTCTATTCTTTTCTTTTGTTTTCTTTTCTTCCCTTTTCGTTCCTTTTTAGATTGTGTTTCGTCTCTCATCGCTGGTCGTTTTTGGTCGAAAATGTCTCCTATATCCTCAACCCTTCGTTATCGTATCTACGATACGGTTCGACCGGTTCGGATAGTCTTTGAGGGAATTTAGGTAAACGCACGCGTAATTCTCGATACAAACGAGAAGCCACTCGAGACGAGACTCCCTGGAACGCGGGACGGAAGAAACCATCGACAACAAATTGGGAACGGAAAAAATGTTGGACTTAGTACAGAGAAACGTGCCGATATTCAGTGGACAGAAAGCCCCTAATACAACTGCCGAACTGCAAATGCTCCTAGAGGGTTGCAATAGGACCCTAAATTTTTTATCCACAGTGGAGGAACAATGTTTTCTGCGTTACAACCCAAGCGGTTGGGCGGAAAGGCTTGCCGCATATTTAAGGAAAAACTCCCGGCAAACTTCCAACAGTACGAACGACTGCGGAGCGCGTTACTACCGCAAGCATCATACGAGGAGTTACTCTTTATAGCAGAAATTGAGACACTCTTTCGATGCTTGCATCTCCAACAGGATAAAAACTACTTTATTATAGGTGGAGACATGAACGCCAAACATAAAGATTGGGGAAATTGTATGTCCAACAGTAGAGGAAACAAACTGGCTAGCTGGTTAAATCAATATCACGTAGAACATAAAACCGAGCTTCTAGCTACGGAATATCCATCGTTCCCTAGAGGTAGATCCTATCTAGATATCATACTTATTGACTGACGACTGAGACCATTAAACTCCACCAGACATAACAGAAACCGTTTATGGACAATTGAATACGACAGTGACCACGTGCATTCACGGCCGTAATAAAGCTTCCCAACGAATTGGCAGAACTGGAGGAATTCGTGGTCCCACAACCCTACAACTACGGGGCAATGCGATGGCCACGATTCACCAGATCGTTAACGAAAGAATTATATGTTCGAACGATATCGATCTACCAACAAACAGAAACCTGATAGATGACGAAATCGACAAATGCATTCAACAAATAGACGAAACTATAAAACGAACAATGGACAAAACAATTCCTAAAACAACAGAACCGGACAATATGATATTGTGTAGGATCACACCAATAAACGCACTTCACAGGAAAAAGCGGACTTTTGCTAGCTGTCTAAAACCAAAACAATTATATAGACAATTTACTGACATACTGAAATCCCGATTAAAATACCTCCAACAATTACTAAATCTAACTATGGATAAGCAACAAATTTGTATTGGAACAACGGAATTCGAGCTATAAAATCTAATAACCCGAACATGTTCCCACAAATTAATAAGATATTCTGGAGAAATAATCTAAATGAGATTCAGTGTCTCCACTTACCACGTAATGACGAAAACAAGCAAATGTTAATCAATATAGGTTTAGATACAAAGAACGCTATCCTCAGTAATGAACTCTTCGTGATAGAAGATCCATTAGAAAAGACGAACACTGTGAGAGCTGTCTTCCAGAAAATGTATAAGGTAAATGACAGCATCCACCAAAACCACGACTTGGAAAACAGAGTTCTAGGGAATCACTTGCACCTTCGAAATGAAATTTCCAATTTGCAATCAGAGAATCTCGGTTTTACCGAATTTAATGACGATAATTTGGCAAATGCTATTAACGCCAATAACAGGGCTAATAATCTATTAATAACGAGGGAGGAGATCTATGGTATCTTCGACTCACTAAGAAACAAAAAGTCAGTGGGAATAGGTGGAGTACCAAATATCGTACTCAAGTATCTAACACCATTTGCAATGGCCATATACACAGTTCTATTTAACAACGCGTTAAAAAAAGCACACTATCCCACACGTTGGAAAACAGCAATCATTCAGCCTATACCAAAAAAGGGCAAGGACTGTACAAACCCAGTGGACATGCGTTCAATAAGCTTACTCCCGAGCATTAGTAAAGTATTCGATAATGTCATAAACAAAGCTTTGCTTAAATGGTTTAATGGCAACAACATTATTCCAAATAACCAGTTTGGCTTTAAGGCGAGTTGTTCCGCGGCGCATCAAATTATGAGGATGATTAACTTGTAAATATATTTGAAATAACTCTCCACCTTCTACACCAGAGGTGTTAGCGTGTGTCACAACCAAGTAGCTGTTTTGTCTACATCGAATTGAGACACAAGAGCTACTAGGGCGAATTCAAGAGAACAGCGCAACAGCACTGCTCTTGAACCAAGAAAATCGTAAAAAAGCCCTAGAGAGAAGAGGAGCGAGATTGTGGTGGTCAATACACAACGAAGATCGGATGGGTGATAAGTCGGAATAGAGGAATCGACAAGAGATGACGTCAAACAAGACAAAGAAAAAAACGAGTTTGGGATCGAACGACCGGATCAATCGTACCAAGGAATCAATAAGGAAAAGAAGAAGAAGAAGAAATTGTGAGACATGGGCCCTTACAAAGCGGGAAAGGAACAGATTCCGCGTATTGGAAAATAATGCTTTAAGGAGTGTTTTCGGTGGTAGATATGATGAAGAGGCAAGCTAACGGAAGAATCTTCACAATCTAGAATTGAAAGGGATATACGCTAAACCTACAATAGTGAGAATAATCCGATCGGGATGATTAAGATGGACCGGACATGTAGTGAGAATGGGCAACGACAGGATCGTATGTAGAAGGAAAGACCAACGGAAGAGACCGGTGGCAAGACCGCGACGAAGATAGAAGGACAATGTGCGGCGTGTTAGGAGTCTCACACCCACCGTCTCACCCACAAATATATACGCCAAGTAGTAAATTTACATCAACTTCTTGACAATAATCAAAAAAAATATTTTTTTGGTGTGAAATAATTATTACAGAAGTCGGAAAACTTTGACGAAAAGTTTTCAGTTGAAAATAGTGACTGCGAATGATCAGTGAAGGCGACAAAAAATTAGTGACCACGATTAATTATTGAACGCGACAAAAATTTAGTGACCGCGAATAATTTGTGAAAGCGAGTGATATCGAACGAACGAACAATAACATTCGCCGCGTCCAACCGCGAACTCTGTGTTCTCCAAAAAAAAGGGGTTTAAACAAGGGGATCAAGAAAACAACCCCCCTGCAACTAGAAGAACAGAACAATCGACCGAGAAGCGGTTCGACGACGTCACGTAGGTCGATTCACAATATCTAAAATATTAATTGTTGTCACCGTTTATTTAACAATACTTAAAATTTCAATTGTTATAAATTTGGGACAGTCGGTGAAAACCAACTGCGGGCTGTATTAAAGTGAAAAATTCTTTAAATCCTATTTGGAGATACAGGTCCAGTGATGGTCAGAGTCCCGGGACTCTAACGTCCCCACACCAACTAGCCGTACTAGTGGTTAGGTTTAAAAAATACAAATATAAGCCAACAATATATAAATAAAATATAAAAAACAAAAAATATTAAAATTTTTACAGGAGAGTGAGGCATAAGGACAAAAGAAAAACCAATATTTGAATTTATTGTACACCGTCGGGTACTTGCCCTTGTTTCTTTTCTTTCCTTTCAGTTTTTGTCTTCTCTATTCTTTTCTTTTGTTTTCTTTTCTTCCCTTTTCGTTCCTTTTTAGATTGTTTCGTCTCTCATCGCTGGTCGTTTTTGGTCGAAAATTTCTCCTTTATCCTCAACCCTTCGTTGTCGTATCTACGATACGGTTCGACCGGTTCGGTTAGTCTTTGGGGGAATTTAGGTAAACGCACGCGTAATTCTCGATACAAACGAGAAGCCACTCGAGACGAGACTCCCTGGAACGCCGACCAGAAGAACGGAAAAAATGTTGGACTTAGTACAGAGAAACGTGCCGATATTCAGTGGACAGAAAGCCCCTAATACAACTGCCGAACTGCAAATGCTCCTAGAGGGTTGCAATAGGACCCTAAAATTTTTATCCACAGTGGAGGAACAATGTTTTCTGCGTTACAACCGAAGCGGTTGGGCGGAAAGGCTTGCCGCATAATTAAGGAAAAACTCCCGGCAACCTTTCAAGAGTACGAACAACGACTCCGGAACGCGTTACTACTCACGCATCATACGTGGTTAAACTATAAACTCTCTCGTATGCAACAATCCCACGAGGAGGGTGTCGCAGATTTTATTTCCCGAGTCACACAAACGGTAACGGCACGTTCATTAATTGTTCGCGTTTACTAAATTTTCGTCGCGTTACTGATTATTCTCAGTCACTATTTTCAACTGAAAACTTTTCGTTAAAGTTTTCTGACGTTTGTAATAATTTTCACGCGCCTACTTTTTTATTATTATTGCCAAGTAGTTTATTAAAATTTACTACTTGGCGTATTTATAATAGTAGAGAGAGGGGATTTGTGTGTGACTGTGCGTGTGGGACCCGTAACAGGCGCGATTGTGAGGATATAGTCGGTAAAAATCCGACATCCGACAAATCCGAGAAGTATCTTTTGAGTAGTTAGAATGGGCAACGACAAAATCGTATAATGTGTGGCGTGTTACGGGTCTCACACCCACAAATCCCCTCTCTCTACCATTATAAATACGCCAAGTAGTAAATTTACATCAACTTCTTGACAATAATCAAAACAAATATTTTTTCTTGGCGTCAAAAAATTATTACAGACGTCGGATTTTCAGTTGAAAATCATCATCATCGGCACTACAACTGGGTACCGGTCTTGGCCTTATTTAGCGAGTCCTGAGGCTTGTTAAATTTTCCATAATGATTTGTTTTTTCCGGGCAAGGTCATTAGTCTTGCGCCAGAGGCTCCCCGACGGGGAATCGAACCCCGGTCTCCCGCGTGACAGGCGGGTATACTAACCACTATACTATCCAGGAGCCAGTTCAGTTGAAAATAGTGACCGCGAATAATCAGTGAACGCGAGTGATATCGAATGAACGAACAATAACATTCGCCGCGTCCAACCGCGAACTCAATGTTCTCCAAAAAAAGAGAGCTTTAAACAGGGGGATCAAGAAAACAACCCCCCTGCAACTAGAAGAACAGAGCAGTCGATCGAGAAGCGGTCCGACGACGTCACGTAAGTCGATTCACAATATCTACAATATTAATTGTTATCACAATTTATTTAACAATATTTAAAATCTCAATTGTTATAAATTTGGGGCAGCCGGTGACCACTAACTGTGGGCTGTATTAGTGAAAAACTCTTTAAACCCTAATCGGAGATATAGGTTCAGTGGTGGTCAGAGTCCCCGGGCTCTAACGTCCCTACACCAACTAGCCGTACTAGTGGTCAGGTTTAAAAAATAAAAAAATAAGCCAACAATAAATATATAAAGAAAAACCAATATTTGAATTTATTGTACACCGTCAGGTACTTGCCGTTGTTTCTTTTGTTTCGTTTCAGTTTTTGTCTTCTCTATTCTTTTCTTTTCTTTTTTTCTCTTTTCGTTACTTTTTAGATCGTGTTTCCACCTGCCATCGCTGGTCGTTTTTGGTCGAAAATTTCTCCTTTATCATCAATCCTTCGTTATCGTATATACGGTACGGTTCGACCGGTTCGGTTAGTCTTTGAGGGAATTTAGATAAACGCACGCGTAATTCTCGATGCAAACGAGAAGCCACTCGAGAAGAGACTCCCTGGAACGCGGAACGGAAGAACCCACAGACACCAAATTGGGAACGGAAAAAATTTTGGACTTAGTCCAGAGAAACGTGCCGGTATTCAGTGGACAGAAAGCCCCTAATACAACTGCCGAACTGCAAATGTTCCTAGAGGGTTGCAATAGGACGCTAAATTGTTTATTCACAGTGGAGGAACAATGTTTTCTGCGTTGGTCACCCATGCGGTGGGCGGAAAGGCTTGGTGCATATTTAAAGTAAAACTCCCGGGAACCTTTCAAGAGTACGAACAACGACTCCGGAGCGCGTTACTACCGCAAGCATCATACGAGGAATTACACTTTAAACTTTCTCGTATGCAACAATTGGCAAAGGGTATCGCAGATTTTATTTCCCGAGTCACACAAGCGGTAACTGCGCATTCACTAATTGTTCGCGGTTACTAAATTTTCGTGGCGTTACTGATTTATTCGCAGTCACTATTTTCAACTGAAAACTTTTCGTTAAAGTTTTCTGACGTTTGTAATAATTTTTCACGCCTACTTTTTTTATATTTGCCAAGTAGTTTATGTAATTTACTACTTGGCGTATTTATAATAGTAGTGAGGGGGGTTTGTGGGTGAGACTGTGGGTGTGAGACCCGTAACAGGCGCGATTTTGAGCAGATCGGATCAGAGGCAGAAGCGTGGAAAGAGAATGATGGCGTAGCCGAGTCAGTAAGGTTTCATGACCTACCGGGATCTTACAGGCTAATAAATAATAATAAATAATTGCGAAGCAAAAATTTGCAGTATATGTACATAATTCGTCACAATTTATTAAAACATGCATACCGAAATTTGAGGAGACTGGAAACAATGGACAGACCAATAGACGGAACGACTTAAGTCACTAAGGAACGAGGATAACGGAGAGCATACACCAGTCAGTTCGTCAAACTTCCAATATCTCCGTCCACTAAGGAACAAATATCCTCAATATTCCTAAAAGTTCCTTTTATCTGAAGAGCTGAAGATAAAACGAAATATATGATTACGGCCCGAGCAGGTGGGCCGGTAACGAAATGAGGAAGGAAAGAAGATTGCATTCAGGCAACACTAGTTGGCACGCAGTCAGTAAACTATCACGTGATATAAACCTCCCTGTTTATAGAACCATCAGCATGCCGATTGTTCTATACGAATGTGAAACATGCGCTCTCACAAAAAAGGAAGAAAACAAATTCCGCGTATTCGAGAATAAAGTTTGAAGCAGTATCTTCGGCATATGATGAAAGGGAGGGCAATGGAGGAAACTCCACAACCGGGAATTGGAAGAGATATACCCGCAAACCTACAATAGTGAGAGTAATCAGTTCGCGAAGATGTGGCGAAAATGGGCAACGATAGGACCGTGTGTAGAATTTTTGACAGAAGACCAACGGCAAAGAAACCGGTATGACGGCCGCGACAGAGATGGGAAGACAACGTAAGGTTTGACCTTGAGGAGATTGGATCAGACGGTCAAGCGTTAAAAGATAAATAGAAATAGTAGTTACTTTCATCACATAACACAAAGATTTGCACCATATCCGATACAGTAGGTGCAAGGACTGAAATCGACTGATGCTGCCAGGAGCTCGAATGCGATAACGTTGATCGATTTAAGTCTTTCAGCAATATTATATTGTCAGTTGAAACACACTTTCACCTTAAAGGCCATGTAAACGAACAGAATTGCCCCTATTAGAGTGAAACAAATCCAAAACGTTAACACTCTCGTACACTCGCCAAGTTACTGTTTGTGCTCCAATGTCGGTTGTATGACTTCGATGAAAAATATGGGAATGGTTGGCAACTGGAGTAAAAACTCCAGCTTTACATGATTTTGTTGGTTTTTTCATCGCAACTGGTTACAGTATAATAGAGCAAAATGTTATACACGTCTGACATATTTTTAACCGACTATGTGACACGTGGCTCTGCTCCGACACCAACGAACTTTCCCTTTGGTGCTGGTGATAATTTAAGGTAACAGGCGCCGCTCTCTGAATCACTTAAAAACAAGTATCCCTAGAGTGGCAGTGAAAGTGGAGAAAATCTGTCGACAATGATCAGAAATTTTGCATTGCATTTACATGAGACTAGCGCAAGAAAAGAAGACATTTGGAAGGCATAATTTTTATGTAACCAATGCCCAAAAATCACACTTTAATAATATGTAAATACCGAAGGTATTTAATAATGACTGACTCCACTGTCGTTGTAAACGAACACGACCCTAGAAGGCGCTAATTCTTGTGTTATAAACCTTGCTGAAAATAGCAGTTTGGCGACGATGGCACGAACAGTCTGGTGTGAAACGCGCAATGAAGTATATGTGTAAGATTTCGCCTCTAAAACGCCGGTATGCGATGAAATATTGTGCTTTGCGTGGGTTAACTTCTACTAACATTTATGACGAGTTGTGTACGGTATTTAACAATATTACAATAATTAAAACAACGTATTTTCGATGGCATAAGTTATTTCAAAGAGGAAGGAAATCTGGTGAATTAGAAGTAGTCCCAAGGAAGCCCGCCACTGCTCTCACCAAAAACACAATTAACACTGAGGCTGTAATGATATACACTGGCCCGCTTTTAATTTCAAGGCTGCTCGCTGTTTTGCTTGATACGAGGGTGAAACAAATATAAACGGTAATTTCTTTGTACTAGTACCAAAATGACCATCTTCTAGTAAAGACGTGTCGACAACCGATAAACGATAATAAGCAAATCTCTCAACGGTACGGTCTCAAAAGTGAGGTCAGGTTGACCAAATACCTGAAGAAGACAATAGATTCGATTTTCGCGCCGTGTTATACTTTGTGAATAGTGACAACATAAAAAGTGAATATAAAAAACCAAATTGTGTTGTGCGAACATTCGATGGTGTCGAAGAAAAAAAAATTGCGCGCACTAGGTGAAATAAGCACGGAAGTGTTTGCGTTTGTTGTGTTAACGTGTGTGTACCGCGGGCTCCGACATGAGCAGTGAAGACGGTGTAGAAACAAAGAATAGGATATTAAAAGGCAAAATAAGTCTATTAAAACGCTCTTCGTGCACCAAACCGAAATTAAAAGCGACACATATCAAAGAGGCCGAAATAAATAACAATAATGACTCGCAAAGCTGCAGAACTCATGTTAGAACAACAAATAAACGCAGAAAATGCATTTCCCTCTACCACCAACTATGGCGGGAATTTTTCTAACAACGCATTCGCTTGTCTGGCTCCTTCTGAATCAGAGGACGAAGCCGAAGAAATAAATGAGCTAGAAGCGAAACTAGCTATAACCAAAGCGCGATAAGAGGAAAGACGGAGAAATAAAAAAATTGAAGCGCTGTTACAACAAAAAACCAAACAAGGAAAGGCGAAGCCAAAAGAAGGAAAACATCAGCAACAAAATTCAGCCTTAGAACAAAGGCCAGATGAACAAAAGGAAGCACATCAGCCAAAAAAACAGCAGCAAACCGCCAAAAAACTAAAATGCCTCCAATCAACACGGTGGGCATCGATTGTAAAGAATTGGTAAGTCTGTGTAAGTTAGCTGTGGGTAGTAATAATTTTGTGATTAAAAGACTGGCATGCTATTCAAACATATAACGTTGGTGACCATATTAAAATTTAAAATGTTTTGAAAAGTGCCACCGCGGAATTATTTTTTTACACGCCGAAAGAACTTAAAAATAACACAGTTCTATTAAACGGTAACATAACAATTCACATCAGTGGAATATACTTGAAAGTTCAAAAAAATCGAATTCTACAAACGGCGGTGGCCTGATGGGTTACGCTTTGGTTCAATTTTTGGTGATTCTAACTGTCATAGCGTCAGTTTGAATCATACGTTCTTCGCTATCATCTCAAACGCTATAATTGGTGACTCCCCGACGTGATCTGTACACACAGCACACACTTTCCCATAGTAAACAGAACTTCATGACACGATCACGATCACGACTTCCGCATAGAGCACAAGCACACTCGCCTGCTCCGACAATAACTAAAATATTAATTGTTGTCACCATTTAACAAAACTTAAAATCTCAATTATTATAAAGTTGGGACAGCCAGTGACCACCAACTGCGGGCTGTATTAGAGTGAAAAACTCTAAATCCTAAACGGAGATACAGGTCCAGTGGTGGTCCGAGCCCCAGGGCTCTAACGTCCCCACACCAACTAGCCGTACTAGTGGTTAGATTTAAAAAATACAAATATAAGCCAACAATAAATAAATAAAATATAAAAAAACATTAAAATAGATTAAAATGTTTACAGGAGAGAGAGGGATAAGGACAAAAGAAAAACCAATATTTCAATTTATTGTACACCGTCAGGTACTTGCCCTTGTTTCTCTTGTTTCGTTTCAGTTTTTGTCTTCTCTATTCTTTTCTTTTATTTTCTTTTTTCCCTTTTCGTTCCTTTTTAGATTGTGTTTCGTCTCTCATCGCTGGTCGTTTTTGGTCGAAAATTCCTCCTATATCCTCAACCCTTCGTTATCGTATCTACGGTACGGTTCGACCGGTTCGGTTAGTCTTTGAGGGAATTTAGGTAAACGCACGCGTAATTCTCGATACAAACGAGAAGCCACTCGAGACGAGACTCCCTGGAACACGGGACGGAAGAAACCATCGACACCAAATTGGGAACGGAAAAAATCTTGGATAGTCCAGAGAAGCGTGCCGGTATTCAGTGGACAGAAAGCCCCTAATACAACTGCCGAACTGCAAATGTTCCCAGAGGGTTGCAATAGAACCCTAAATTGTTTATCCAGTGGAGGAACAATGTTTTCTGCGTTGGGTACCAAAGCGGTTGGGCGGAAAGGCTTGCCGCATATTTAAGGAAAAACTCCCGGCAAACTTCCAACAGTACGAACGACTCCGGAGCGCGTTACTGCCGCACGCATCATACGTGGTTAAACTATAAACTCTCTCGTATGCAACAATCCCACGAGGAGGGCGACGCAGATTTTATTTCCCGAGTCACACAAGCGGTAACGGCGCATTCACTAATTGTTCGCGATTACCTAATTTTCGTCCCGTTCACTAATTTGTTCACGGTTACTAAATTTTCGTCGCGTTACTGATTATTCTCAGTCACTATTTTCAACTGAAAACTTTTCGTCAAAGTTTTCTGACGTTTGTAATAATTTTTTCACGCCTACTTTTGTTTTGATTATTGCCAAGTAGTTTATGTAATTTACTACTTGGCGTATTTATAATAGTAGTGAGAGGGGGTTTGTGGGTGAGACTGCGGGTGGAGGGAGAAGCGTGGAAAGATAATGGACAGGACAGGGAATGATGGCGTAGACGAGTCAGTGAGGTTTCATGACCTTCCGGGTTCTTACAGGCTAATAAATAATAACAAATACTTGCGAAGCAAAAATTTACAATATGTGTACATAATTCGAAACTTGAGGAGACTGGAAACAATGGACAGACCAATAGATAGAACGGCTTAAGTCACTAAGGAACGAGGAAAAGGCAGAGAACATACACCAATCAGTTCGCGAGACCAAAGAACAAATGTCTTCAGTGTTCCTAAAAGTTCCTTTCATGTGAACAAAACGAAATATATTGTAGCGAGCTTAAGGTTCGCTGGATTAATTATTTTTTAATAAATAAGAGCCGTTAAATCGATTTTGAATTAATGTAACACTTTATTAGTCCGTTAATAACAACCGTTATTTTAACCGTACACTTAACGATTTCTTGACTTATCGCTGCCTTACTTATCGCGTCTTTTACTGCTTACTTCTCACTTTTTACTTCTTACTTATCCCTTGCTTCACTTTCTACTTCTTACTCATCTCCATGATCTGTGTGCGACGTATTTATACCGTTTTCTCATTCTGATTCAGCGTTTCGTTTCCGTCCGTTCCATAGCCTTGAATGTTCTACTGTTCATAGTCTCCAGTTTTCCAGTACTTACTAGAATATTCCAGTACTTTGATTCGGACTTTCTCGAATATTATAGTACTGATTGTCATATGCGTCATAATATGATTACGGCCCGAGCACGTACGAGATTACTGGCGGTCAGTAACGAAATGTCGAAGGAAATTAACAGAAGACTGCATTCAAGCAACGCTAGTTGGCGCACAGTCCAAACTGCTATCAGGTGATATAAAGCTCCGAGTTTATAGAACCATCATCATGCCGATTGTTCTATACGGATGCCAAACATGGGCTCTCGCAAAACCGGAAGAAAACAAATTCCGCGTATTGGAGAATAAAGTTTTAAGCAGTATCTTTGGCGGTAAATATGATGAAAAGGAAGGACAATGGAGGAGACTCCACAACCGGGAATTGGAAGAGCTATACCGCAAGGCTACAATAGTGAGAGTAATCAGTTCGCGAAGATTTCGATGGGGCGGACATGTGGCGAAAATGGGCAACGTAGAATTCTAGACGGAAGACCAACAGGAAAGAGACCGTTATGACGGCCGCGACTGAGATGGGAGGACAACGTAAGGTTTGAGCTTGAGGAGATCGGATCAGATGGTCAAGCATGAAAGGAGAGTGCACAGGACAGGAAACGATGGCGCAGCAGAGTCAGGGAGCTCATGAACTCTCGTGCTCCTATAGGCCGATAAATAGAAATAGTAGTTGCTTTCATCACATAACACAAAGATTAGCACCATATCCGATACAGTTCGTGCAAGGACTGAAATCGACTGATGCTACCAGGAGCTCGAATGTGATAACGTTGATCGATTTAAGTCTTTCATCAATATTATATTGTCAGTTGAAACACACTTTCACCTTAAAGGCCATGTAAACGAACAGAATTGCCCCTATTAGAGTGAAACAAATCCCAAACGTTAACACTCTCGTACACTCGCCAAGTTACTGTTTGTGCTCCAATGTCGGTTGTATGACTTCGATGAAAAATATGGGAATGGTTGGCAACTGGAGTAAAAACTCCAGCTTTACATGATTTTGTTGGGTTTTTAATCGCAACTGGTTACAGCAGAATAGAGCAACATGTTATCCACGTCTGACATATTTTTAACCGACTATGTGACACGTGGCTCTACTCCGACACCAATGAACTATTTCCTTTGGTGCTGGTGAGAATCCAAGGTAACAGGCGCCGCTCTCTGGATCAATTAAAAACAAATATCCTTAGAGTGGCAGTGAAAGTGGAGAAAATCTGTCGACAATGATCAGAAATTTTGCATTGCATTTACAAGAGAGCAGCGTAATAAAAGGAGACATTGAAAGGCATAATTTTTATGTAACCAATGCCCAAAAATCACACTTTAATAATATGTAAATACCGAGGGTATTAAATAATGACTGACTCCACTGTCGTTGTAAACGAACACGACCCCAGAAGGCGCTAATTCTTGTGTTACGGACCTGAAAGTGGATTTTGTGCTTAAAAGACTGGGAGGTAATGGGCATGCTATTCAAACATATAACGTTGGTGACCATATTAAAATTTAAAATGTTTTGAAGAGCCACCGCGGAATTCGGTTTTTACACGCCGAAAGAACTTTAAAATATTACAGTTCTATTAAGGGGCGTCGACCCTGAAACTGAATCGGAAACCATTTTGAAAATGCTGCGAGAGATAAAGTACGATGGTCTCGAATTTAGTATGGTCAAACCCTTTACCACAACCAGAGCTAAAAGGGAGAACCGGAAACTATCCTTCTTTCTGGTACAGTTAACCCCAAATAGTAAAATTGTCATGGACCACCAAAGTGTAACATGGGACAAACTAAAAAAAGGCATAAGCATGTGCCTGGCGGAAGGTGGTTTTAGTCTGTAAAAATCCGACATGCCTCTGGATCGATCCAGAAGTATCTTTTGAAGATTTCCACCTTTCTACCAAAAACAAAAAAAAAAAAAAACTCTCCTCGTTGAGATTTCAATCGGTATGGAACGATTCACGGAGCGGCGGTGAAACAATAATGTGTACGAGTTTTACAAAAACAGTAATTCTGCTGTTGTTGCGTAGCAATAACCGACGGCCAGTAACGAAATGTCAAAGGAAATTGACAAAAGACCACATCCCAGTGACGCTAGTTGGTATGCGGTCAGCAAACTACTAAAATCGAAACTGCTGTCACATAATATAAAGCTCCGTATTTATAGAACCATAATCATACCGATTGTTCTATACGGATGTGAGACATGGGCACTTACAAAGCGAGAAGAGAACAGATTCCGCGTATTGGAGAATAAACTTTTAAGGAGTGTTTTATGTGATAGATATGATGAAAAGGCAAGCTCACGGAAGAAGCTTCACAACCGAGAATTGAAAGGCCTATACGCCAAACCAAATAGTGAGAATAATCTGAACGCGAGATTAAGGTGGACCGGGCATGAAGTGAGAATGGGCAACGACAGAATCATATGTAGAATTCTTGACGGAAGACCAACGAGACCCACAGTCTCACCCACAAACCCCCTCTCTCTATTATTATGAATACTCCACCAAGCAGTAAATTTACATAAACTTCTTGGCATTAATCAAAAAACCAAACATTTGGCATGGACAAATTATAACAGAGATCAGAAAACGTTGACGAAAAGTTTTCAGTTGAAAATAGTGACTGCGAATGATCAGTGAAGGCGACAAAAAATTAGTGACCACGATTAATTATGGAACGCGACAAAAATTTAGTGACCGCGAATAATTTGTGAAAGCGAGTGATATCGAACGAATGAACAATAACATTCGCCGCGTCCAACCGCGAACTCCATGTTCTCCAAAAAAAAAAAGGGTTTAAACAGGAGGATCAAGAAAACAACCCTCCCTGCAACTAGAAGAACAGAGCAGTCGACCGAGAAGCGGTCCGACGACGTCAAGTAAGTCGATTCACAATATCTACAACATTAATTGTTATCACGATTTATTTAAAAATACTTAAAATCTCAATTGTTATAAATTTGGGGCAGCCGGTGACCACTAACTGTGGGCTGTATTGGTGAAAAACTCTTTAAACCCTAATCGGAGATATAGGTCCAGTGGTGGTCAGAGTCCCGGGGCTCTAACGTCCCTACACCAACTAGCCGTACTAGTGGTCAGGTTTAAAAAGTAAAAAAATAAGCCAACAATAAATAAATAAAATATAAAAAACAATAAAAAATATTAATTTTTTTACAGGAGAGTGAGGGATAAGGACAAAAGAAAAACCAATATTTCAATTTATTGTACACCGTCGGGTACTTGCCCTTGTTTCTTTTCTTTCCTTTCAGTTTTTGTCTTCTCTATTCTTTTCTTTTGTTTTCTTTTCTTCCCTTTTCGTTCCTTTTTAGATTGTGTTTCGTCTCTCATCGCTGGTCGTTTTTGGTCGAAAATGTCTCCTATATCCTCAACCCTTCGTTATCGTATCTACGATACGGTTCGACCGGTTCGGATAGTCTTTGAGGGAATTTAGGTAAACGCACGCGTAATTCTCGATACAAACGAGAAGCCACTCGAGACGAGACTCCCTGGAACGCGGGACGGAAGAAACCATCGACAACAAATTGGGAACGGAAAAAATGTTGGATAGTCCAGAGAAACGTGCTGGTATTCAATGGACAGAAAGGGACTAATACAACTTCCGAACTGCAAATGCTCCTAGAGGGTTGCAATAGGACCCTAAAATTTTTATCCACAATGGAGGAACAATGTTTTCTGCGTTACAACCCAAGCGGTTGGGCGGAAAGGCTTGCCGCATATTTAAGGAAAAACTCCCGGAAAACTTCCAACAGTACGAACGACTGCGGAGCGCGTTACTACCGCAAGCATCATACGAGGAGTTACACTATAAATTCTCTCGTATGCAGCAATCCCACGAGGAGGGCGACGCAGATTTATTTTATTTATATTTTCCGACTCACACAAGCGGTAACATCGCGTTCACTAATTGTTCGCGGTTACTAAATGTTCGACGCGTTACTGATTATTCGCACTCACTATTTTCAACTGAAAACTTTTCGTCAAAGTTTTCTGACGTTTGTAATAATTTTTTCACGCCTACTTTTGTTTTGATTATTGCCAAGTAGTTTATGTAATTTACTACTTGGCGTATTTATAATAGTAGTGAGAGGGGGTTTGTGGGTGAGACTGTGGGTGTGAGACCCGTAACAGGCGTGATTTTGAGGATATCGGATCAGGTGGAGAAGCGTGGAAGATAATGGACAGGACAAGGAATAATGGCGTAGCCGAGTCAGTGAGGTTTCATGACCTTCCGGGTTCTTACAGGCTAATAAATAATAATAATAAATAATTGCGAAGCAAATATTTGCAGTATATGTACATAATTCGTCACAATTTATTAAAACATGCATACCGAAATTTGAGGAGACTGGAAACAATGGACAGACCAATAGACGGAAGACGAAGACGAAAAGTTTAGTGTCCACGATTGAACGCGACGAAAATTTGGTGACGGCGAATAATTAGTGAAAGCGAACAATTAGTGAACGCGAGTGATATCGAACGAACGGACAATAACATTCGCCGCGTCCAATCGCGAACTCCGTTTTAAAAAAAAAAAAAAGCGGTTTAAACAGGGGGATGAAGAAAACAACGCCCCTTGCAACTAGGGACGAGCTTTTCTTTCCTTTCAGTTTTTGTCTTCTCTATTGTTTTCTTTTGTTTTCTTTTCTTCCCTTTTCGTTCCTTTTTAGATTGTGTTTCGTCTCTCATCGCTGGTCGTTTTTGGTCGAAAATGTCTCCTATATCCTCAACCCTTCGTTATCGTATCTACGATACGGTTCGACCGGTTCGGATAGTCTTTGAGGGAATTTAGGTAAACGCACGCGTAATTCTCGATACAAACGAGAAGCCACTCGAGACGAGACTCCCTGGAACGCGGGACGGAAGAAACCATCGACAACAAATTGGGAACGGAAAAAATGTTGGACTTAGTACAGAGAAACGTGCCGATATTCAGTGGACAGAAAGCCCCTAATACAACTGCCGAACTGCAAATGCTCCTAGAGGGTTGCAATAGGACCCTAAATTTTTTATCCACAGTGGAGGAACAATGTTTTCTGCGTTACAACCCAAGCGGTTGGGCGGAAAGGCTTGCCGCATATTTAAGGAAAAACTCCCGGCAAACTTCCAACAGTACGAACGACTGCGGAGCGCGTTACTACCGCAAGCATCATACGAGGAGTTACTCTTTATAGCAGAAATTGAGACACTCTTTCGATGCTTGCATCTCCAACAGGATAAAAACTACTTTATTATAGGTGGAGACATGAACGCCAAACATAAAGATTGGGGAAATTGTATGTCCAACAGTAGAGGAAACAAACTGGCTAGCTGGTTAAATCAATATCACGTAGAACATAAAACCGAGCTTCTAGCTACGGAATATCCATCGTTCCCTAGAGGTAGATCCTATCTAGATATCATACTTATTGACTGACGACTGAGACCATTAAACTCCACCAGACATAACAGAAACCGTTTATGGACAATTGAATACGACAGTGACCACGTGCATTCACGGCCGTAATAAAGCTTCCCAACGAATTGGCAGAACTGGAGGAATTCGTGGTCCCACAACCCTACAACTACGGGGCAATGCGATGGCCACGATTCACCAGATCGTTAACGAAAGAATTATATGTTCGAACGATATCGATCTACCAACAAACAGAAACCTGATAGATGACGAAATCGACAAATGCATTCAACAAATAGACGAAACTATAAAACGAACAATGGACAAAACAATTCCTAAAACAACAGAACCGGACAATATGATATTGTGTAGGATCACACCAATAAACGCACTTCACAGGAAAAAGCGGACTTTTGCTAGCTGTCTAAAACCAAAACAATTATATAGACAATTTACTGACATACTGAAATCCCGATTAAAATACCTCCAACAATTACTAAATCTAACTATGGATAAGCAACAAATTTGTATTGGAACAACGGAATTCGAGCTATAAAATCTAATAACCCGAACATGTTCCCACAAATTAATAAGATATTCTGGAGAAATAATCTAAATGAGATTCAGTGTCTCCACTTACCACGTAATGACGAAAACAAGCAAATGTTAATCAATATAGGTTTAGATACAAAGAACGCTATCCTCAGTAATGAACTCTTCGTGATAGAAGATCCATTAGAAAAGACGAACACTGTGAGAGCTGTCTTCCAGAAAATGTATAAGGTAAATGACAGCATCCACCAAAACCACGACTTGGAAAACAGAGTTCTAGGGAATCACTTGCACCTTCGAAATGAAATTTCCAATTTGCAATCAGAGAATCTCGTATTTACCGAATTTAATGACGATAATTTGGCAAATGCTATTAACGCCAATAACATAGCTAATAATCTATTAATAACGAGGGAGGAGATCTATGGTATCTTCGACTCACTAAGAAACAAAAAGTCAGTGGGAATAGGTGGAGTACCAAATATCGTACTCAAGTATCTAACACCATTTGCAATGGCCATATACACAGTTCTATTTAACAACGCGTTAAAAAAAGCACACTATCCCACACGTTGGAAAACAGCAATCATTCAGCCTATACCAAAAAAGGGCAAGGACTGTACAAACCCAGTGGACATGCGTTCAATAAGCTTACTCCCGAGCATTAGTAAAGTATTCGATAATGTCATAAACAAAGCTTTGCTTAAATGGTTTAATGGCAACAACATTATTCCAAATAACCAGTTTGGCTTTAAGGCGAGTTGTTCCGCGGCGCATCAAATTATGAGGATGATTAACTTGTAAATATATTTGAAATAACTCTCCACCTTCTACACCAGAGGTGTTAGCGTGTGTCACAACCAAGTAGCTGTTTTGTCTACATCGAATTGAGACACAAGAGCTACTAGGGCGAATTCAAGAGAACAGCGCAACAGCACTGCTCTTGAACCAAGAAAATCGTAAAAAAGCCCTAGAGAGAAGAGGAGCGAGATTGTGGTGGTCAATACACAACGAAGATCGGATGGGTGATAAGTCGGAATAGAGGAATCGACAAGAGATGACGTCAAACAAGACAAAGAAAAAAACGAGTTTGGGATCGAACGACCGGATCAATCGTACCAAGGAATCAATAAGGAAAAGAAGAAGAAGAAGAAATTGTGAGACATGGGCCCTTACAAAGCGGGAAAGGAACAGATTCCGCGTATTGGAAAATAATGCTTTAAGGAGTGTTTTCGGTGGTAGATATGATGAAGAGGCAAGCTAACGGAAGAATCTTCACAATCTAGAATTGAAAGGGATATACGCTAAACCTACAATAGTGAGAATAATCCGATCGGGATGATTAAGATGGACCGGACATGTAGTGAGAATGGGCAACGACAGGATCGTATGTAGAAGGAAAGACCAACGGAAGAGACCGGTGGCAAGACCGCGACGAAGATAGAAGGACAATGTGCGGCGTGTTAGGAGTCTCACACCCACCGTCTCACCCACAAATATATACGCCAAGTAGTAAATTTACATCAACTTCTTGACAATAATCAAAAAAAATATTTTTTTGGTGTGAAATAATTATTACAGAAGTCGGAAAACTTTGACGAAAAGTTTTCAGTTGAAAATAGTGACCGCGAATGATCAGTGAAGGCGACAAAAAATTAGTGACCACGATTAATTATTGAACGCGACAAAAATTTAGTGACCGCGAATAATTTGTGAAAGCGAGTGATATCGAACGAACGAACAATAACATTCGCCGCGTCCAACCGCGAACTCTGTGTTCTCCAAAAAAAAGGGGTTTAAACAAGGGGATCAAGAAAACAACCCCCCTGCAACTAGAAGAACAGAACAATCGACCGAGAAGCGGTTCGACGACGTCACGTAGGTCGATTCACAATATCTAAAATATTAATTGTTGTCACCGTTTATTTAACAATACTTAAAATTTCAATTGTTATAAATTTGGGACAGTCGGTGAAAACCAACTGCGGGCTGTATTAAAGTGAAAAATTCTTTAAATCCTATTTGGAGATACAGGTCCAGTGATGGTCAGAGTCCCGGGACTCTAACGTCCCCACACCAACTAGCCGTACTAGTGGTTAGGTTTAAAAAATACAAATATAAGCCAACAATATATAAATAAAATATAAAAAACAAAAAATATTAAAATTTTTACAGGAGAGTGAGGCATAAGGACAAAAGAAAAACCAATATTTGAATTTATTGTACACCGTCGGGTACTTGCCCTTGTTTCTTTTCTTTCCTTTCAGTTTTTGTCTTCTCTATTCTTTTCTTTTGTTTTCTTTTCTTCCCTTTTCGTTCCTTTTTAGATTGTTTCGTCTCTCATCGCTGGTCGTTTTTGGTCGAAAATTTCTCCTTTATCCTCAACCCTTCGTTGTCGTATCTACGATACGGTTCGACCGGTTCGGTTAGTCTTTGGGGGAATTTAGGTAAACGCACGCGTAATTCTCGATACAAACGAGAAGCCACTCGAGACGAGACTCCCTGGAACGCCGACCAGAAGAACGGAAAAAATGTTGGACTTAGTACAGAGAAACGTGCCGATATTCAGTGGACAGAAAGCCCCTAATACAACTGCCGAACTGCAAATGCTCCTAGAGGGTTGCAATAGGACCCTAAAATTTTTATCCACAGTGGAGGAACAATGTTTTCTGCGTTACAACCGAAGCGGTTGGGCGGAAAGGCTTGCCGCATAATTAAGGAAAAACTCCCGGCAACCTTTCAAGAGTACGAACAACGACTCCGGAACGCGTTACTACTCACGCATCATACGTGGTTAAACTATAAACTCTCTCGTATGCAACAATCCCACGAGGAGGGTGTCGCAGATTTTATTTCCCGAGTCACACAAACGGTAACGGCACGTTCATTAATTGTTCGCGTTTACTAAATTTTCGTCGCGTTACTGATTATTCTCAGTCACTATTTTCAACTGAAAACTTTTCGTTAAAGTTTTCTGACGTTTGTAATAATTTTCACGCGCCTACTTTTTTATTATTATTGCCAAGTAGTTTATTAAAATTTACTACTTGGCGTATTTATAATAGTAGAGAGAGGGGATTTGTGTGTGACTGTGCGTGTGGGACCCGTAACAGGCGCGATTGTGAGGATATAGTCGGTAAAAATCCGACATCCGACAAATCCGAGAAGTATCTTTTGAGTAGTTAGAATGGGCAACGACAAAATCGTATAATGTGTGGCGTGTTACGGGTCTCACACCCACAAATCCCCTCTCTCTACCATTATAAATACGCCAAGTAGTAAATTTACATCAACTTCTTGACAATAATCAAAACAAATATTTTTTCTTGGCGTCAAAAAATTATTACAGACGTCGGATTTTCAGTTGAAAATCATCATCATCGGCACTACAACTGGGTACCGGTCTTGGCCTTATTTAGCGAGTCCTGAGGCTTGTTAAATTTTCCATAATGATTTGTTTTTTCCGGGCAAGGTCATTAGTCTTGCGCCAGAGGCTCCCCGACGGGGAATCGAACCCCGGTCTCCCGCGTGACAGGCGGGTATACTAACCACTATACTATCCAGGAGCCAGTTCAGTTGAAAATAGTGACCGCGAATAATCAGTGAACGCGAGTGATATCGAATGAACGAACAATAACATTCGCCGCGTCCAACCGCGAACTCAATGTTCTCCAAAAAAAGAGAGCTTTAAACAGGGGGATCAAGAAAACAACCCCCCTGCAACTAGAAGAACAGAGCAGTCGATCGAGAAGCGGTCCGACGACGTCACGTAAGTCGATTCACAATATCTACAATATTAATTGTTATCACAATTTATTTAACAATATTTAAAATCTCAATTGTTATAAATTTGGGGCAGCCGGTGACCACTAACTGTGGGCTGTATTAGTGAAAAACTCTTTAAACCCTAATCGGAGATATAGGTTCAGTGGTGGTCAGAGTCCCCGGGCTCTAACGTCCCTACACCAACTAGCCGTACTAGTGGTCAGGTTTAAAAAATAAAAAAATAAGCCAACAATAAATATATAAAGAAAAACCAATATTTGAATTTATTGTACACCGTCAGGTACTTGCCGTTGTTTCTTTTGTTTCGTTTCAGTTTTTGTCTTCTCTATTCTTTTCTTTTCTTTTTTTCTCTTTTCGTTACTTTTTAGATCGTGTTTCCACCTGCCATCGCTGGTCGTTTTTGGTCGAAAATTTCTCCTTTATCATCAATCCTTCGTTATCGTATATACGGTACGGTTCGACCGGTTCGGTTAGTCTTTGAGGGAATTTAGATAAACGCACGCGTAATTCTCGATGCAAACGAGAAGCCACTCGAGAAGAGACTCCCTGGAACGCGGAACGGAAGAACCCACAGACACCAAATTGGGAACGGAAAAAATTTTGGACTTAGTCCAGAGAAACGTGCCGGTATTCAGTGGACAGAAAGCCCCTAATACAACTGCCGAACTGCAAATGTTCCTAGAGGGTTGCAATAGGACGCTAAATTGTTTATTCACAGTGGAGGAACAATGTTTTCTGCGTTGGTCACCCATGCGGTGGGCGGAAAGGCTTGGTGCATATTTAAAGTAAAACTCCCGGGAACCTTTCAAGAGTACGAACAACGACTCCGGAGCGCGTTACTACCGCAAGCATCATACGAGGAATTACACTTTAAACTTTCTCGTATGCAACAATTGGCAAAGGGTATCGCAGATTTTATTTCCCGAGTCACACAAGCGGTAACTGCGCATTCACTAATTGTTCGCGGTTACTAAATTTTCGTGGCGTTACTGATTTATTCGCAGTCACTATTTTCAACTGAAAACTTTTCGTTAAAGTTTTCTGACGTTTGTAATAATTTTTCACGCCTACTTTTTTTATATTTGCCAAGTAGTTTATGTAATTTACTACTTGGCGTATTTATAATAGTAGTGAGGGGGGTTTGTGGGTGAGACTGTGGGTGTGAGACCCGTAACAGGCGCGATTTTGAGCAGATCGGATCAGAGGCAGAAGCGTGGAAAGAGAATGATGGCGTAGCCGAGTCAGTAAGGTTTCATGACCTACCGGGATCTTACAGGCTAATAAATAATAATAAATAATTGCGAAGCAAAAATTTGCAGTATATGTACATAATTCGTCACAATTTATTAAAACATGCATACCGAAATTTGAGGAGACTGGAAACAATGGACAGACCAATAGACGGAACGACTTAAGTCACTAAGGAACGAGGATAACGGAGAGCATACACCAGTCAGTTCGTCAAACTTCCAATATCTCCGTCCACTAAGGAACAAATATCCTCAATATTCCTAAAAGTTCCTTTTATCTGAAGAGCTGAAGATAAAACGAAATATATGATTACGGCCCGAGCAGGTGGGCCGGTAACGAAATGAGGAAGGAAAGAAGATTGCATTCAGGCAACACTAGTTGGCACGCAGTCAGTAAACTATCACGTGATATAAACCTCCCTGTTTATAGAACCATCAGCATGCCGATTGTTCTATACGAATGTGAAACATGCGCTCTCACAAAAAAGGAAGAAAACAAATTCCGCGTATTCGAGAATAAAGTTTGAAGCAGTATCTTCGGCATATGATGAAAGGGAGGGCAATGGAGGAAACTCCACAACCGGGAATTGGAAGAGATATACCCGCAAACCTACAATAGTGAGAGTAATCAGTTCGCGAAGATGTGGCGAAAATGGGCAACGATAGGACCGTGTGTAGAATTTTTGACAGAAGACCAACGGCAAAGAAACCGGTATGACGGCCGCGACAGAGATGGGAAGACAACGTAAGGTTTGACCTTGAGGAGATTGGATCAGACGGTCAAGCGTTAAAAGATAAATAGAAATAGTAGTTACTTTCATCACATAACACAAAGATTTGCACCATATCCGATACAGTAGGTGCAAGGACTGAAATCGACTGATGCTGCCAGGAGCTCGAATGCGATAACGTTGATCGATTTAAGTCTTTCAGCAATATTATATTGTCAGTTGAAACACACTTTCACCTTAAAGGCCATGTAAACGAACAGAATTGCCCCTATTAGAGTGAAACAAATCCAAAACGTTAACACTCTCGTACACTCGCCAAGTTACTGTTTGTGCTCCAATGTCGGTTGTATGACTTCGATGAAAAATATGGGAATGGTTGGCAACTGGAGTAAAAACTCCAGCTTTACATGATTTTGTTGGTTTTTTCATCGCAACTGGTTACAGTATAATAGAGCAAAATGTTATACACGTCTGACATATTTTTAACCGACTATGTGACACGTGGCTCTGCTCCGACACCAACGAACTTTCCCTTTGGTGCTGGTGATAATTTAAGGTAACAGGCGCCGCTCTCTGAATCACTTAAAAACAAGTATCCCTAGAGTGGCAGTGAAAGTGGAGAAAATCTGTCGACAATGATCAGAAATTTTGCATTGCATTTACATGAGACTAGCGCAAGAAAAGAAGACATTTGGAAGGCATAATTTTTATGTAACCAATGCCCAAAAATCACACTTTAATAATATGTAAATACCGAAGGTATTTAATAATGACTGACTCCACTGTCGTTGTAAACGAACACGACCCTAGAAGGCGCTAATTCTTGTGTTATAAACCTTGCTGAAAATAGCAGTTTGGCGACGATGGCACGAACAGTCTGGTGTGAAACGCGCAATGAAGTATATGTGTAAGATTTCGCCTCTAAAACGCCGGTATGCGATGAAATATTGTGCTTTGCGTGGGTTAACTTCTACTAACATTTATGACGAGTTGTGTACGGTATTTAACAATATTACAATAATTAAAACAACGTATTTTCGATGGCATAAGTTATTTCAAAGAGGAAGGAAATCTGGTGAATTGGAAGTAGTCCCAAGGAAGCCCGCCACTGCTCTCACCAAAAACACAATTAACACTGAGGCTGTAATGATATACACTGGCCCGCTTTTAATTTCAAGGCTGCTCGCTGTTTTGCTTGATACGAGGGTGAAACAAATATAAACGGTAATTTCTTTGTACTAGTACCAAAATGACCATCTTCTAGTAAAGACGTGTCGACAACCGATAAACGATAATAAGCAAATCTCTCAACGGTACGGTCTCAAAAGTGAGGTCAGGTTGACCAAATACCTGAAGAAGACAATAGATTCGATTTTCGCGCCGTGTTATACTTTGTGAATAGTGACAACATAAAAAGTGAATATAAAAAACCAAATTGTGTTGTGCGAACATTCGATGGTGTCGAAGAAAAAAAAATTGCGCGCACTAGGTGAAATAAGCACGGAAGTGTTTGCGTTTGTTGCGTTAACGTGTGTGTACCGCGGGCTCCGACATGAGCAGTGAAGACGGTGTAGAAACAAAGAATAGGATATTAAAAGGCAAAATAAGTCTATTAAAACGCTCTTCGTGCACCAAACCGAAATTAAAAGCGACACATATCAAAGAGGCCGAAATAAATAACAATAATGACTCGCAAAGCTGCAGAACTCATGTTAGAACAACAAATAAACGCAGAAAATGCATTTCCCTCTACCACCAACTATGGCGGGAATTTTTCTAACAACGCATTCGCTTGTCTGGCTCCTTCTGAATCAGAGGACGAAGCCGAAGAAATAAATGAGCTAGAAGCGAAACTAGCTATAACCAAAGCGCGATAAGAGGAAAGACGGAGAAATAAAAAAATTGAAGCGCTGTTACAACAAAAAACCAAACAAGGAAAGGCGAAGCCAAAAGAAGGAAAACATCAGCAACAAAATTCAGCCTTAGAACAAAGGCCAGATGAACAAAAGGAAGCACATCAGCCAAAAAAACAGCAGCAAACCGCCAAAAAACTAAAATGCCTCCAATCAACACGGTGGGCATCGATTGTAAAGAATTGGTAAGTCTGTGTAAGTTAGCTGTGGGTAGTAATAATTTTGTGATTAAAAGACTGGCATGCTATTCAAACATATAACGTTGGTGACCATATTAAAATTTAAAATGTTTTGAAAAGTGCCACCGCGGAATTATTTTTTTACACGCCGAAAGAACTTAAAAATAACACAGTTCTATTAAACGGTAACATAACAATTCACATCAGTGGAATATACTTGAAAGTTCAAAAAAATCGAATTCTACAAACGGCGGTGGCCTGATGGGTTACGCTTTGGTTCAATTTTTGGTGATTCTAACTGTCATAGCGTCAGTTTGAATCATACGTTCTTCGCTATCATCTCAAACGCTATAATTGGTGACTCCCCGACGTGATCTGTACACACAGCACACACTTTCCCATAGTAAACAGAACTTCATGACACGATCACGATCACGACTTCCGCATAGAGCACAAGCACACTCGCCTGCTCCGACAATAACTAAAATATTAATTGTTGTCACCATTTAACAAAACTTAAAATCTCAATTATTATAAAGTTGGGACAGCCAGTGACCACCAACTGCGGGCTGTATTAGAGTGAAAAACTCTAAATCCTAAACGGAGATACAGGTCCAGTGGTGGTCCGAGCCCCAGGGCTCTAACGTCCCCACACCAACTAGCCGTACTAGTGGTTAGATTTAAAAAATACAAATATAAGCCAACAATAAATAAATAAAATATAAAAAAACATTAAAATAGATTAAAATGTTTACAGGAGAGAGAGGGATAAGGACAAAAGAAAAACCAATATTTCAATTTATTGTACACCGTCAGGTACTTGCCCTTGTTTCTCTTGTTTCGTTTCAGTTTTTGTCTTCTCTATTCTTTTCTTTTATTTTCTTTTTTCCCTTTTCGTTCCTTTTTAGATTGTGTTTCGTCTCTCATCGCTGGTCGTTTTTGGTCGAAAATTCCTCCTATATCCTCAACCCTTCGTTATCGTATCTACGGTACGGTTCGACCGGTTCGGTTAGTCTTTGAGGGAATTTAGGTAAACGCACGCGTAATTCTCGATACAAACGAGAAGCCACTCGAGACGAGACTCCCTGGAACACGGGACGGAAGAAACCATCGACACCAAATTGGGAACGGAAAAAATCTTGGATAGTCCAGAGAAGCGTGCCGGTATTCAGTGGACAGAAAGCCCCTAATACAACTGCCGAACTGCAAATGTTCCCAGAGGGTTGCAATAGAACCCTAAATTGTTTATCCAGTGGAGGAACAATGTTTTCTGCGTTGGGTACCAAAGCGGTTGGGCGGAAAGGCTTGCCGCATATTTAAGGAAAAACTCCCGGCAAACTTCCAACAGTACGAACGACTCCGGAGCGCGTTACTGCCGCACGCATCATACGTGGTTAAACTATAAACTCTCTCGTATGCAACAATCCCACGAGGAGGGCGACGCAGATTTTATTTCCCGAGTCACACAAGCGGTAACGGCGCATTCACTAATTGTTCGCGATTACCTAATTTTCGTCCCGTTCACTAATTTGTTCACGGTTACTAAATTTTCGTCGCGTTACTGATTATTCTCAGTCACTATTTTCAACTGAAAACTTTTCGTCAAAGTTTTCTGACGTTTGTAATAATTTTTTCACGCCTACTTTTGTTTTGATTATTGCCAAGTAGTTTATGTAATTTACTACTTGGCGTATTTATAATAGTAGTGAGAGGGGGTTTGTGGGTGAGACTGCGGGTGGAGGGAGAAGCGTGGAAAGATAATGGACAGGACAGGGAATGATGGCGTAGACGAGTCAGTGAGGTTTCATGACCTTCCGGGTTCTTACAGGCTAATAAATAATAACAAATACTTGCGAAGCAAAAATTTACAATATGTGTACATAATTCGAAACTTGAGGAGACTGGAAACAATGGACAGACCAATAGATAGAACGGCTTAAGTCACTAAGGAACGAGGAAAAGGCAGAGAACATACACCAATCAGTTCGCGAGACCAAAGAACAAATGTCTTCAGTGTTCCTAAAAGTTCCTTTCATGTGAACAAAACGAAATATATTGTAGCGAGCTTAAGGTTCGCTGGATTAATTATTTTTTAATAAATAAGAGCCGTTAAATCGATTTTGAATTAATGTAACACTTTATTAGTCCGTTAATAACAACCGTTATTTTAACCGTACACTTAACGATTTCTTGACTTATCGCTGCCTTACTTATCGCGTCTTTTACTGCTTACTTCTCACTTTTTACTTCTTACTTATCCCTTGCTTCACTTTCTACTTCTTACTCATCTCCATGATCTGTGTGCGACGTATTTATACCGTTTTCTCATTCTGATTCAGCGTTTCGTTTCCGTCCGTTCCATAGCCTTGAATGTTCTACTGTTCATAGTCTCCAGTTTTCCAGTACTTACTAGAATATTCCAGTACTTTGATTCGGACTTTCTCGAATATTATAGTACTGATTGTCATATGCGTCATAATATGATTACGGCCCGAGCACGTACGAGATTACTGGCGGTCAGTAACGAAATGTCGAAGGAAATTAACAGAAGACTGCATTCAAGCAACGCTAGTTGGCGCACAGTCCAAACTGCTATCAGGTGATATAAAGCTCCGAGTTTATAGAACCATCATCATGCCGATTGTTCTATACGGATGCCAAACATGGGCTCTCGCAAAACCGGAAGAAAACAAATTCCGCGTATTGGAGAATAAAGTTTTAAGCAGTATCTTTGGCGGTAAATATGATGAAAAGGAAGGACAATGGAGGAGACTCCACAACCGGGAATTGGAAGAGCTATACCGCAAGGCTACAATAGTGAGAGTAATCAGTTCGCGAAGATTTCGATGGGGCGGACATGTGGCGAAAATGGGCAACGTAGAATTCTAGACGGAAGACCAACAGGAAAGAGACCGTTATGACGGCCGCGACTGAGATGGGAGGACAACGTAAGGTTTGAGCTTGAGGAGATCGGATCAGATGGTCAAGCATGAAAGGAGAGTGCACAGGACAGGAAACGATGGCGCAGCAGAGTCAGGGAGCTCATGAACTCTCGTGCTCCTATAGGCCGATAAATAGAAATAGTAGTTGCTTTCATCACATAACACAAAGATTAGCACCATATCCGATACAGTTCGTGCAAGGACTGAAATCGACTGATGCTACCAGGAGCTCGAATGTGATAACGTTGATCGATTTAAGTCTTTCATCAATATTATATTGTCAGTTGAAACACACTTTCACCTTAAAGGCCATGTAAACGAACAGAATTGCCCCTATTAGAGTGAAACAAATCCCAAACGTTAACACTCTCGTACACTCGCCAAGTTACTGTTTGTGCTCCAATGTCGGTTGTATGACTTCGATGAAAAATATGGGAATGGTTGGCAACTGGAGTAAAAACTCCAGCTTTACATGATTTTGTTGGGTTTTTAATCGCAACTGGTTACAGCAGAATAGAGCAACATGTTATCCACGTCTGACATATTTTTAACCGACTATGTGACACGTGGCTCTACTCCGACACCAATGAACTATTTCCTTTGGTGCTGGTGAGAATCCAAGGTAACAGGCGCCGCTCTCTGGATCAATTAAAAACAAATATCCTTAGAGTGGCAGTGAAAGTGGAGAAAATCTGTCGACAATGATCAGAAATTTTGCATTGCATTTACAAGAGAGCAGCGTAATAAAAGGAGACATTGAAAGGCATAATTTTTATGTAACCAATGCCCAAAAATCACACTTTAATAATATGTAAATACCGAGGGTATTAAATAATGACTGACTCCACTGTCGTTGTAAACGAACACGACCCCAGAAGGCGCTAATTCTTGTGTTACGGACCTGAAAGTGGATTTTGTGCTTAAAAGACTGGGAGGTAATGGGCATGCTATTCAAACATATAACGTTGGTGACCATATTAAAATTTAAAATGTTTTGAAGAGCCACCGCGGAATTCGGTTTTTACACGCCGAAAGAACTTAAAAATATTACAGTTCTATTAAGGGGCGTCGACCCTGAAACTGAATCGGAAACCATTTTGAAAATGCTGCGAGAGATAAAGTACGATGGTCTCGAATTTAGTATGGTCAAACCCTTTACCACAACCAGAGCTAAAAGGGAGAACCGGAAACTATCCTTCTTTCTGGTACAGTTAACCCCAAATAGTAAAATTGTCATGGACCACCAAAGTGTAACATGGGACAGACTAAAAAAAGGCATAAGCATGTGCCTGGCGGAAGGTGGTTTTAGTCTGTAAAAATCCGACATGCCTCTGGATCGATCCAGAAGTATCTTTTGAAGATTTCCACCTTTCTACCAAAAACAAAAAAAAAAAAACTCTCCTCGTTGAGATTTCAATCGGTATGGAACGATTCACGAAGCGGCGGTGAAACAATAATGTGTACGAGTTTTACAAAAACAGTAATTCTGCTGTTGTTGCGTAGCAATAACCGACGGCCAGTAACGAAATGTCAAAGGGAATTGACAAAAGACCACATCCCAGTAACGCTAGTTGGTATGCGGTCAGCAAACTACTAAAATCGAAACTGCTGTCACATAATATAAAGCTCCGTATTTATAGAACCATAATCATACCGATTGTTCTATACGGATGTGAGACATGGGCACTTACAAGGCGAGAAGAGAACAGATTCCGCGTATTGGAGAATAAACTTTTAAGGAGTGTTTTATGTGATAGATATGATGAAAAGTCAAGCTCATGGAAGAAGCTTCACAACCGAGAATTGAAAGGCCTATACGCCAAACCAAATAGTGAGAATAATCTGAACGCGAGATTAAGGTGGACCGGGCATGAAGTGAGAATGGGCAACGACAGAATCATATGTAGAATTCTTGACGGAAGACCAACGAGACCCACAGTCTCACCCACAAACCCCCTCTCTCTATTATTATGAATACTCCACCAAGCAGTAAATTTACATAAACTTCTTGGCATTAATCAAAAAACCAAAAATTTGGCATGGACAAATTATTACAGAAGGCAGAAAACGTTGACGAAAAGTTTTCAGTTGAAAATAGTGACCGCGAATGATCAGTGAAGGCGACAAAAAATTAGTGACCACGATTAATTATTGAACGCGACAAAAATTTAGTGACCGCGAATAATTTGTGAAAGCGAGTGATATCGAACGAATGAACAATAAAATTCGCCGCGTCCAACCGCGAACTCCATGTTCTCCAAAAAAAAAAAAAAAGAGTTTAAACAGGAGGATCAAGAAAACAACCCTCCCTGCAACTAGAAGAACAGAGCAGTCGACCGAGAAGCGGTCCGACGACGTCAGGTAAGTCGATTCACAATACCTACAACATTAATTGTTATCACGATTTATTTAAAAATACTTAAAATCTCAATTGTTATAAATTTGGGGCTGCCGGTGACCACTAACTGTGGGCTGTATTGGTGAAAAACTCTTTAAACCCTAATCGGAGATATAGGTCCAGTGGTGGTCAGAGTCCCGGGGCTCTAACGTCCCTACACCAACTAGCCGTACTAGTGGTTAGGTTTAAAAAATACAAATATAAGCCAACAATAAATAAATAAAATATAAAAAACAAAAAATATTAATTTTTTTACAGGAGAGTGAGGGATAAGGACAAAAGAAAAACCAATATTTCAATTTATTGTACACCGTCGGGTACTTGCCCTTGTTTCTTTTCTTTCCTTTCAGTTTTTGTCTTCTCTATTCTTTTCTTTTTTCTTTTCTTCCCTTTTCGTTCCTTTTTAGATTGTGCTTCGTCTCTCATCGCTGGTCGTTTTTGGTCGAAAATGTCTCCTATATCCTCAACCCTTCGTTATCGTATCTACGGTACGGTCCGACCGGTGCGGATAGTCTTTGAGGGAATTTAGGTAAACGCACGCGTAATTCTCGATACAAACGAGAAGCCACTCGAGACGAGACTCCCTGGAACGCGGGACGGAAGAAACCATCGACACCAAATTGGGAACGGAAAAAATGTTGGATAGTCCAGAGAAACATGCTGGTATTCAGTGGACAGAATGGGACTAATACAACTTCCGAACTGCAAATGTTCCTAGAGGGTTGCAATAGAACCTCAAATTGTTTATCCACAGTGGAGGAACAATGTTTTCTGCGTTGGCCACACATGCGGTGGGCGGAAAGGCTTGGTGCATATTTAAAGTAAAACTCCCGGGAACCTTTCAAGAGTACGAACAACGACTCCGGAGCGCGTTACTACCGCAAGCATCATACGAGGAATTACACTTTAAACTTTCTCGTATGCAACAATTGGCAGAGGGTATCGCAGATTTTATTTCCCGAGTCACACAAGCGGTAACTGCGCATTCACTAATTGTTCGCGGTTACTAAATTTTCGTCGCGTTACTGATTTATTCGCAGTCACTATTTTCAACTGAAAACTTTTCGTCAACATTTTCTAACGTTTGTAATAATTTTTTCACGCCTACTTTTTTTTATATTTGCCAAGTAGTTTATGTAATTTACTACTTGGCGTATTTATAATAGTAGTGAGAGGGGGTTTGTGGGTGAGACTGTGGGTGTGAGACCCGTAACAGGCGTGATTTTGAGGATATCGGATCAGGTGGAGAAGCGTGGAAGATAATGGACAGGACAAGGAATAATGGCGTAGCCGAGTCAGTGAGGTTTCATGACCTTCCGGGTTCTTACAGGCTAATAAATGATTATATGATTATATACCCCGGGAGACCGGGGTTCGATTCCCCGTCGGGGAGCCCCTGGCGCAAGACTAATGACCTTGCCCAGAAAAAATAAATCATTATGGAAAATTTAACAAGCCTGTTTTAATAAATTGTGACGAATTATGTACATATACTGCAAATTTTTGCTTCGCAATTATTTATTATTATTTAGAGACCGGTAGGACGGCCGCGACAGAGGTGGGAAGACAACGTAAGGTTTGACCTTGAGGAGATCGGATCAGATGGTCAAGCGTGGAAAGATAAATAGAAATAGTAGTTACTTTCATCACATAACACAAAGATTTGCACCATATCCGATACAGTAGGTGCAAGGACTGAAATCGACTGATGCTGCCAGGAGCTCGAATGCGGTAACGTTGATCGATTTAAGTCTTTCAGCAATATTATATTGTCAGTTGAAACACACTTTCACCTTAAAGGCCATGTAAACGAACAGAATTGCCCCTATTAGAGTGAAACAAATCCCAAACGTTAACACTCTCGTACACTCGCCAAGTTACTGTTTGCGCTCCAATGTCGGTTGTATGACTTCGATGAAAAATTTGGGAATGGTAGGCAACTGGAGTAAAAACTTCAGCTTTACATGATTTTGTTGGGTTTTTAATCGCAACTGGTTACAGTAGTCCTGTGAAAAGTGCAAGGATATACACGCGAGTGATGTGAAATGCGAGAAAACCATCTACTCCTTCCATTCCTTGTCGGTTTTCCTTTTTTGGCACCTCTGTTTACATCCCTCAGGCATCGATACTCTCGATTGATTTATAATTTTTGGAGAGTTTTTGGCGTCTGAGTGCATAATGTTCGTCATGGAAGGGATGTGACCTGGATTTCGGCACGGATCTAGTTGGGCACCTACTACAAGGGCATATCATCTATAGTGGTTGCTTTCGCCTGTCTATCGCTGGTCCTGACTGGCATCCTTTCCCGAGGCGGTGTTGGTCTTCAGTGTCAATGGCACAGGAATTTCGCGTGGATCTTTGTAACATTCACGGCCTGATGCAATTTCTCTTCTGTGTCTGATCACGTTTCTAAGCAGAAACCAGCAATCCTTGCGCTTACCGAAACCCAGGTAATAATATAGCGTTTGAGATGATAGTGAAAAACGTGTGATTCGAACTGACGCTATGACAGTTTGAATCACCAAAAATTGAACCAAAGCGTAACTCATCAGGCCACCGCTGTGTGCAGAATTCGATTTTTTTGAACTTTCAAGTATATTCCGCTGATGTGAATTGTTATGTTATCGCTATGGTATACGGCTCTGATGCATTTTCTTATTCGATTTTCGTTCGGTGTTCCTCACTATTTGCTTGTGTTTTGTGTGTGTATCTGTTAGAGACGCCACAATAACTAATACCTATATTCCTTATTTTAATCTACCTGGATATAACTTAGTACTTCTGTTCTTCCCTCATCGTGGTCTAGCCACATACATATGAAATGATATTGCTTATCAGCTTCTACCACAATATGGCTAAAAGTATATTCCACTGATGTGACTTATGTTATCGCTATGGTATACGGCTCTGATGCATTTTCTTATTCGATTTTCGTTCGGTGTTCTTCACTATTTGCTCGTGTTTTGTGTGTGTATGTGTTAAGAGACGCCACACTATTCCCTCCTCAGTAACTTTGTTACGATCAGCTTCATGTGCCAACGACGGAGCAAACCAGAGAACGTCGGAGCAGGCGAGTGTGCTTGTGCTCTATGCGGAAGTCGTGATCGTGTCGTGAAGTTCTGTTTACTATGGGAAAGTGTGTGCTGTGTGTACAGATCACGTCAGGGAGTCACCAATTATAGCGTTTGAGATGATAGTGAAGAACGTGTGATTCAAACTGACGCTATGACCGTTTGATGGTGTGCTCAGGGTCAATGTACCAGAAGGGGTTAGAATCATTGGGTACGTAGATAATTTGGCGATAGTGGCCGTAGCTAAACATCTAGATGACCTGGAAAATATTTGCTCCCAAGCAATCCAGAGCATTAAATGCTGGCTAGATATGGCCGAACTGAAACTAGCTGGACATAACGACAGAGGCAGTTTTAATAAGAAGTCGCAAGAAAGTTAAACACCTTGGTTTGGAAATAGAAGGGCAAATAATCAGATCCAGTCCCTATATTAAATATTATGGTGTTATACTCGATAACAAGTTGACCTTCAAGGAACACCTGAGGAATATGAGTGAAAAAATGGCAAGAGTATGCAAAGTTTTGGACCCCGCCCCACATAAGGAAACTCATTACCAGTTTCAAAACTCCATTATAATGGCAACGAAGGTGGGATTCTTCCACCAAAGGAAGATGGATCCACACCATGATACCTGATATAGAAACATGGGTGAAAAGAAAACAAGGCGAGCTGAATTACTACTTGACTCAGCTAATATCAGGACATGGATGCTTTCGGCAATACTTGCACAAGTATAAGCATGTGAATCACCCATACTGCTTGTAAATAGAAAATGCGGAACACGTACTCACAGAGTGCGTGAGATTCGAGACCACACATACGATTTTGGAGAGACATATGAGGACAGTGACTCCGGCAGGAGTAATAGCATACATGCTGAGCTTCAGACAGGCATGGTCCGTCGCAAATGATATTCTGTGACATGATGCAGCAGTTGCGACGCGACGAGCGGAGTAACAGGTAAACTCCGTTTCACCCCGCGATGGAATATCTAAAAGAAAGTTCGGCGGAGATAACGGAAATATGTGCCTGGGGGAAGGTGATTTTAGTCGGTAAAAATCCGGCATGCCTCTGGATCGGTCCAGAAGTATGTTTTGAAGATTTCCACCTTCCTACCGAAAACAAAAAAGAAAAAACCCTCCTCATCGAGAATCCAATACCGATTGTTCTATACGAATGTGTGACATGGACACTTACAAAGCGAGAAGAGAACATATTCCGCGTATTGGAGAATAAAGTTTTAAGGAGTGTTTTCGGTGGTAGATATGATGAAGAGACAAGCTAACGGAAGAAGTTTCACAATCGAGAATTGAAAGGGCTATACGCCAAACATACAATAGTGAGAATAATCTGATCGCGAAAATTAAGATGGACCGGGCATGTAGTGAGAATGGGCAACGACAGAATCGTATGTAGAATTCTTGACGGAAGACCAACGGACGAGACCGGTGGGAAGACCTAGACGGAAATGGGAGGACAATGTACGGCGTGTTACGGGTCTCACACCCACAGTCTCACCCACAAACTATCTCTCTCTAATATTATGAATACTCCAAGTAGTAAATTTACATACATTTCTTGGCATTAATCAAAAAAAAAACAAAAATTTGGCATGGACAAATTACTATAGACGTCAAATTATTACAGAAGTCAGAAAACGTTGACGAAAAGCTTTCAGTTGAAAATAGTGAGCGCGAATAATCAGTGAGCGCGAAAAAAATTTAGTGACTACGATTAATTATTGAACGCGACAAAAATTTAGTGGCCGCGAAATTAGTGAACGCGAGTGATATCGAACGAACGAAGGAACATTCGCCGCGTCCAACCGCGAACTCCAAGTTCTCCAAAAAAAAGGGTTTAAACAGGGGGATCAAGAAAACAACCCACCGGCAACTAGAAGAGCAGAACAATCGACCGAGAAACGGTTCGACGACGTCACGTAGGTCGATTCACAATATCTACAATATTAATTGTTGTCACCGTTTATTTAACAATACTTAAAATCTCAATTGTTACAAATTTGGGACAGTCGGTGACCACCAACTGCGGGCTATATTAGAGTGAAAAATTGTTTAAACCCTAATCGGAGATACAGGTCCAGTGGTGGTCCGAGCCCTGGGGCTCTAACGTCCCTACACCAACTACCCGTACTAGTGGTCAGGTTTAAAAAATAAAAAAATAAGCCAACAATAAATAAATAAAATATAACAAAATAAAAAATATTAAAATGTTTACAGGAGAGAGAGGGATAAGGGCAAGAGAAAAACCAATATTTGAATTTATTATAGACCGTCGGGTACTTGCCGTTGTTTCTTTTGTTTCGTTTCAGTTTTTGTCTTCTCTATTCTATTCTTTTCTCTTCTTTTCTTCCCTTTTCATTCCTTTCTAGATTGTGTTTCGTCTCTCATCGCTAGTCGCTTTTGGTTTATCATCAACCCTTCGTTATCGTATATACGAAGGTAAACGCACGCGTAATTCTCGATGCAAACGAGAAGCCACTCGAGAAGACTCCCTCGAACGCGGGACGGAAGAACTCATCGACACCAAATTGGGAACGGAAAAAATGTTGGACATAGTCCAGAGAAGCGTGCCGGTATTCAGTGGACAGAAAGCCCCTAATACAACTGCCGAATTGCAAATGTTCCTAGAGGGTTGCAATAGAACCCTAAATTGTTTATTCACAGTGGAGGAATGTTTTCTGCGTTGGGTACCCAAGCGGTTGGGCGGAAAGGCTTGCCGCATATTAAAGGAAAAATTCCCGGCAACCTTTCAAGAGTACGAACAACGACTCCGGAGCGCGTTACTACCACAAGCATCATACAAGGAATTACACTATAAACTTTCTCGTATGCAACAATTCACAGAGGGTATCGCAGATTTTATTTCCCGAGTCACACAAGCGGTAATGGCGCATTCACTAATTGTTCGCGGTTACCTAATTTTCGTCGCGTTCACTAATTGTTCGCGGTTACTAAATGTTCGTCGCGTTACTGATTATTCGCAGTCACTATTTTCAACTGAAAACTTTTCGTCAAAGTTTTCTGACGTTTGTAATAATTTGTTCACGCCTACTTTTTTTTTTTGATTATTGCCAAGTAGTTTATGTAATTTACTACTTGGCGTATTTATAATAGTAGTGACGGGGTTCGTGGTTGAGACTGTGGGTGTGAGACCCGTAACAGGCGTGATTTTGAGGATATCGGATCAGAGGGAGAAGCGTGGAAAGATAATGGACAGGACAGGGAATAATGGCGTAGCCGAGTCAGTGAGGTTTCATGACCTTCCGGGTTCTTACAGGCTAATAAATAATAATAATAAATAATTGCGAAGCAAATATTTGCAGTATATGTACATAATTCGTCACAATTTATTACAACATGCATACCGAAATTTGAGGAGACTGGAAACAATGCACAGACCAATAGACGGAACGACTTAATTAGGACCGAGGAAAACATAGAGAGCATACACCAGCCAGTTCCCCAAACTCCCAATATCTTTGTCCACTAAGGAACAAATGTCCTCAATACTCCTAAAAAGTTCTTTTGTCTGAACAACTGAAGACAAAACGAAATATATGATTAAGGCCCGAGCAGGTTGGAGCTTACTGGCGGTCAGTAACGAAATGTCGAAGGAAATTAACAGAAGACTGCATTCAGGGAACGCTAGTTGACACACAAACAACAAATTCCGCGTATTGGAGAATAAAGTTTTAAGCAGTATCTTTGGCGGTAAATGTGATGAAAAGGGAGGGCAATGGAGGAAACTCCACAAGCGGGAATTGGAGGAGCAATACCGCAAGGCTACAATAGTGAGTAATCAGTTCGCGAAGATTAAGATGGGCCGGACATGTGGCGAAAATGGGCAACGATAGGACCGTGCGTAGAATTCTTGACGGAAGACCAACGGGGAAGAGACCGGTATGACGGCCGCGACGTACATGGGAGGACAGCATAAGGTTTGAGCTTGAGGAGATCGGATCAGTTGGTTAAGCGTGGAAGGAGAGCACACAGGACAGGGAACGATAGCGCAGCGGAGTCAGGAAGCCCATGAACTCTCGAGCTCCTATAGTCCGATATATGGAAATAGTAATTACTTTCATCACATAACACAATGATTAGCACCATATCCGATACAGTTCATGCAAGGACTGAAATCGACTGATGCTACCAGGAGCTCGAATGCGATAACGTTGATCGGAATGGTGGATCGATTTAAGTCTTTCAGCAATATTATATTGTCAGTTGAAACACACGTTCACCTTAATGGTCATGTAAACGAACAGAATTGCCCCTATTAGAGTGAAACAAATCGAAAACGTTAACACTTTCGTTCACTCGCCAAATTATTGTTTGCGCTCCAATGTCGGTTGTATGACTTCGGTGGAAAATGTGGGAATGGTTGGCAACTGGATTAAAAACTCCAGCTTTACACGATTTTGTGGGTTTTTTAATCGCAACTAGTTACAGCAGAATAGAGCGACATGTTATACACGTCTGTCATATTTTTACCCGACTTTGTGGCACGTGGCTCTGCTCCGACACCAATGACATTTTTCCTTTGGTGCTGGTGAGAATTCAAGGTAAAAGGCGCCGCTCTCTGAATCAATTAAAAACAAATATCCCTAGAGTGGCAGTGAAAGTGGAGAAAATCTGTCGGACAATGATCAGAATATTTGCGTTTCATTTACAAGAGACCAGCGCAATAAAAAAAGACGTTTGGAAGGCATAATTTTTATGTAACCAATGCCCAAAAATCACACTTTAATAATATGTAAATACCGGGGGTATTAAATAATGACTGACTCCACTGTCGTTTTAAACGAATACGACCCAAGAAGGCGCTAATTCTTGTGTTACGAAACGACGTCTCAGAATAAACCCGTCCTAAATCCGCCCCCTCCCTCCAATAATCCCCTCTACCCTGCAATCCTACCTCTCCTCTTCTACCCTCAAAATAGTTCGCCCAGCCCCACCCACAATTTCAACCTCTTCCCCCAGCTCACCAACCCCGCCCCTTAACAGTCCGTAGAATTTACCACACTCGCTCCTCCCTAGCCTCCTAGTCAAACACTTCACCACAGCCAGAGCTAAAAGGGAGAACCGGAAACTACCCTTCTTTCTGATACAGTTAACCCCAAATAGTAAAATTGCTAGTCTATGGAAAATTACAGTACTGGACGGACCACCAAAGTGTAACATGAGACAAACTAAAAAAGGCATAAGCATGTGCCTGGCGGAAGGTGGTTTTAGAAGTATCTTTTGAGGATTTCCACCTTTCTACCGAAAACAAAACAAAAACCCTCCTCGTTGAGATTTCAATCGGTATGAAACGATTCGCGGAGCGGCGGTGAAACAATAATGTGTACGAGTTTTACAAAAACAGTAATTCTGCTGTTGTTGCGTAGCAATAACCGACGGCCAGTAACATGTCAAAGGAAATTGACAAAAAACCACATTCCTGTAACGCTAGTTGGTATGCGGTCAGCAAACTACTAAAATCGAAACTGCTGCCACATAATATAAAGCTCCGTATTTATAGAACCATAATCATACCGATTGTTCTATACGGATGTGAGACATAGGCACTTACAAAGCAAATTGGATAATAAAGTTTTAAGGAGTGTTTTCGGTGGTAGATATGACGAAGAGGCAAGATAATGGAAGAAACTTCAAAATCGCGAATTGAAAGAGCTACAGGCCAAACCTACAATAGTGAGAATAATCTGATCACGAAGATTAAGCTGGACCGGACATGTAGTTAGAATGGGCAACGACAAAATCGTATAATGTGTGGCGTGTTACGGGTCTCACACCCACAAATCCCCTCTCTCTACCATTATAAATACGCCAAGTAGTAAATTTACATCAACTTCTTGACAATAATCAAAAAAAAATATTTTTTCTTGGCGTCAAAAAATTATTACAGACGTCGGATTTTCAGTTGAAAATCATCATCATCGGCACTACAACTGGGTACCGGTATTGGCCTTATTCAGCGAGTCCTGAGGTTTGTTAAATTTTCCATAATGATTTGTTTTTTCCGGGCAAGGTCATTAGTATTGCGCCAGAGGCTCCCCGACGGGGAATCGAACCCCGGTCTCCCGCGTGACAGGCGGGTATACTAACCACTATACTATCGAGGAGCCAGTTCAGTTGAAAATAGTGACCGCGAATAATCAGTGAACGCGAGTGATATCGAATGAACGAACAATAACATTCGCCGCGTCCAACCGCGAACTCCATGTTCTCCAAAAAAAGAGAGGTTTAAACAGGGGGATCAAGAAAACAACCCCCCTGCAACTAGAAGAACAGAGCAGTCGACCGAGAAGCGGTCCGACGACGTCACGTAAGTCGATTCACAATATCTACAATATTAATTTTTATCACAATTTATTTAACAATATTTAAAATCTCAATTGTTATAAATTTGGGGCAGCCGGTGACCACTAACTGTGGGCTGTATTAGTGAAAAACTCTTTAAACCCTAATCGGAGATATAGGTTCAGTGGTGGTCAGAGTCCCCGGGCTCTAACGTCCCTACACCAACTAGCCGTACTAGTGGTCAGGTTTAAAAAATAAAAAAATAAGCCAACAATAAATAAATAAAATATAAAAAACAATAAAATACAAGAAAAACCAATATTTCAATTTATTGTACACCGTCAGGTACTTGCCGTTGTTTCTTTTGTTTCGTTCCAGTTATTGTCTTCTCTATTCTTTTCTTTTGTTTTTTTCCCTTTTCGTTACTTTTTAGATCGTGTTTCACCTTCCATCGCTGGTCGTTTTTGGTCGAAAATTTCTCCTTTATCATCAATCCTTCGTTATCGTATATACGGTACGGTTCGACCGGTTAGTCTTTGAGGGAATTTAGATAAACGCACGCGTAATTCTCGATGCAAACGAGAGGCCACTCGAGAAGAGACTCCCTGGAACGCGGAACGGAAGAACCCACAGACACCAAATTGGGAAAAAATTTTGGACTTAGTCCAGAGAAACGTGCCGGTATTCAGTGGACAGAAAGCCAATAATACAACTGCCGAACTGCGAATGTTCCTAGAGGGTTGCAATAGGACGCTAAATTGTTTATCCACAGTGGAGGAACAATGTTTTCTGCGTTGCGTACCCAAGCGGTTGGGCCGAAAGGCTTGCCGCATATTTAAGGAAAAACTCCCGGCAAACTTCCAACAGTACGAACGACTGCGGAGCGCGTTACTACCGCAAGCATCATACGAGGAGTTACACTATAAATTCTTTCGTATGCAACAATCCCACGAGGAGGGCGACGCAGATTTATTTTATTTATATTTTCCGGCTCACACAAGCGGTAACATCGCGTTCACTAATTGTTCGCGGTTACTAAATTTTTGTCGCGTTACTGATTATTCGCAGTGATTATTTTCAACTGAAAACTTTTCGTCAAAGTTTTCTGACGTTTGTAATAATTTCTTCACACCTACTTTTTTTTTTATTATTGCCAAGTAGTTTATGTAATTTACTACTTGGCGTATTTTAAATAGTAGTGAAAGGGGGTTTGTGGGTGAGACTGTGGGCGTGAGACCCGTAATAGGCGCGACTTTGAGGAGATCGGATCAGAGGGAGAAGCATGGAAAGAGAATTCACAGGACAGGGAATAATGGCGTAGCCGAGTCAGTGAGGTCATGACCTTCCGGGTCCCAACAGGCTAATAAATAATAATAAATAATTGCGAAGCAAACATTTGCAGTATATGTACATAATTCGTCACAATTTATTAAAACATGCATACCGAAATTTGAGGAGACTGGAAACAATGTACAGACCAATAGACGGAAGGATTTAGTTTCCATTCGTTTTGGATTAGTCTTGGGGTAATTTATTTGAAACCGCGTATCACTTGATGCAAACAAGACAGCAATCAATCTCCCACAGAGACCGGGACGATAGTATTAGACAGCGTCAACAGTTCTGGTGGTTGAATATACAAAGACCTGGGTACCAAAGTCGGTAAAGAATCATACTATCATCAGCTAGCTTACATAGACTTAGCTTTTCTAGAATTAGGGTAGTATAAGATTTAAGTTAAGTTAGGTTAAGTGCTTTTACATAAAAAAAAAAAAAAAAAGTGGGTAAGCTAAGTAAGTTAAATTTTAAGAAAAAAAAACAAAAAAAAAAAAATTGACAAAGTTTTTCAAATTTTTCTTTGTATTTCAACTAATTATCAGTACTGCCACAAAGTTCTGTCGCCGAAAGGCAAATTATACAAATGTTAAGTAATGTTTAGCTTAGAGCGTCTGCGAAGGACCAGTAAGTTATTATATAAGATAATTAAGCTAGAATTTAAGCATTTTTTGTCTAGCCTATAATTTAGAAATTAAGAATATAAAAAGAAAAATAAAAAATGTTGTAAAAATGAAATGAAAGACAGCAATCAAAAATAAACTTCCCAGCTAACTCGTCTCTTCTGATAACGTATCAACCGACAGACACCTTGCTGGGAGCGGACAAAGTTCTGGATCTAGTCCATACAACGGTACCGGTGTTCAATGAACAAAAAGCCCCAACCGCAACTGTTGAACTACAAATGTTCATAGACAGCTCTAACAGGACTTTTAGTTGTTTATCCAAAGAGGAAGAACAAAGTTTCCTACGATGGTTGCAAAAAACGGTTAAGCGGAGAGGCCGAATTATTAAAGAGGCAACCCCGGTAACCCTTCAGAAATTTGAGCAGCGATTCCGGAGCGCGTTGTTGTCGCAAGAGTGGTATGAGGAGTTGCATTCACAACTCCCCAGAATGCGAGAACTCCATGCAGAAGACACCGCAGATTTCGTTTCTCGTTTGACACAAGCAGAGATGCTCTGCGACGAGACGGCGACGCGTTCGTACGGACAGGTTAGTAGTGCCGCGTTCCCCATCCAGATTGAGAGGTTATCGACCTCTGTACTAATGGTGGGAGTCAGGGAGGACCATTTCCGACACCCCTTATTAACGATAGGGGATGACCCTCTCGAAAATATCATCACGCGGCTCCTCCAAATGGGAAAAACGCAGAAAGAGGGATTTCTATGGTATGGGAAACTCAACGAGCGTTGGAGCGTACCATATTCCCCCGTATAACGCATTTGATCCAAACCGTGACCCCGCCACGATCACGGCACCGATCATGCACAGTACGAACCCATTTCATACCAGGAAAGCGAACCAAATCAAGCATAAGCAACAAGGGTTTCACAACAAACCAAGCTTACGGGGAATTATTACCAAAGTCACAGTAGTCGTTCTACAGGCAACAACTACCTCTGAACGACGCATCTCAGTTACTTGGGGATAATTACAATAGGACCTTCTCCGCCCTCACAGGACAGCCTCAACCTGTTACACGCCCCCACCTGTGAAGAACTCGTTTGTCTTACGCGTCACCGCATTCGTTCCAAGGACCAAAAGGTCTAAAGCTATAGGACCTAGGGTAGTAGAACCCCACTGCGGCAGTGGAGATTATTACCACAATAATTCGCCTTCTCAGGTCCAAAACACTCGTGCACCACACCCTTAAACTGCACACATAACGTGCGGTTTTTGTAATAAAAAAGGGCTTTTATACGACGAGTGCCCGAGACATCGGAACACACAATTTTGTAGGGATTGCAGACAACACGGCCATGATATTAAAAATAGCCATGCGCAAGATTCACAACCACTTCCACGCAATCCCGGACCTCCAAGATATAGGTCACAATATCAACTGAGAGAATCCTCAAATAAAACAAATCAGGAACCAGTCCACCCCTCTACATCCAAACGCATAACGACATCGTAGAGCATTCGATGTTATTGTGAGTTTTGTGGCCGAAAAGGTAACACGTGAGATGGGTGCAGTTACAAGAAAAACTGGGAAAAACCCGGAAGTCATCAACCTGTGCACACATCAGACGGTTAGGGAGGTACGTCACCGTCATACTCCACCGACCTGTACGGTTAATCTAGAATGGAAGGAAGTGCAGACAGAGAATAACGGGGCCACGGAAATAATGGCGGCAAATATCGGAAGCATCGGCCATAACACCTAGAGGCTACCACAACCAAGGCTGTTCCAGCTCTGCGAGTAGTGTGCCTTATAAGGCTCAAAAGCAGAGCAAGAACAACACCTCCGATTTGAAACGCCGCAAGAACCGACCGACGCGAAACATCAATATAGAAGAAGTTTTTCCAGAAACAAAACAGTAACTAACTGAATAGAGCAGAATTGAATGAGTGCAAACGTTATTTTTAAGTAATATATAAATATATAATAAAACGACGTCAATCAACTATTAGAAGTTTATCATCATTTACAATTGGGGGTTCAAGAACCCAACGCCCCCAGCAAACAGAACAGCAGTTTCAAGCAATAACTACAGCCACCGCAGTGAAACTCTGAGTACCTTTCTTTCAGTTACCTTTAATTTAATTCTGTTGGGAAATATAACACTGTTATCCGGGAAGTGTGGGCTCCTCGATAGTATAGTGGCTAGTATCCCCGCCTGTCACGCGGGAGACCGGGGTTCGTTTCGCTGTCGGGGAGGCTCTGGTGCAAGACTAATGACGCCGTCCGAAAAAACAAATTATCATGGAAGCCTCAGAACTTGCTAAATAAGGCCAAGACCGGTTCCCGGTTGTAGTGCCGATGATGATGATCCGGGAAGTGTGGTGGCATTGATCAGAGAAGAAGTATTATTATGATTATTATTATTATTGTTTATCGGCCTTTAGGAACTCTGTAGTTCATGATATCACTTACTCGGAGGCGCCATCGTTCCCTGCCCTGAGCACTCTACTTCCACGTTTCACCCTCCGATCCAGACAAGAGGAACAGAAAGAATTTCGACATTAATGTTTGCTATAAGAAACGAAGGCAACATCATGTGGGTTTACATTTCTTGTAGACGAAAGGTACGTGAGCTTCTGAAGCATTCGCGCTGAACTGGGTCTACAACCGGAATATGAGCTTAGACTCTTCCAATCTCAACTCATAGTATTCAAAACCCTTATATTAGTCCAAATTGTTAGTTAACAAGAGTAAGATTTGCGGAGATAGCAGAAACGGGATCCAGCGGTTAACGGTTTTTTTACAATTTACAAATCGTCGACAAGAATTTGGTTCAAACAATGTAATTTCTGACCTAACAAAACAAATCTCATGAAATTTCTGTCAGCTGTGCAAAACAGTCAAACCAATCTACCAATTAAATGCACACCGCGACCTTTATGAGCGTGTTTTTAAGAATTCAGTCTCATCATTTCTTGTTCATAGTTCATAGTAGTACATCACTCCATCGACACAAGTTTTCTCGAAGGCGTGGCATGTAGGCATACAGAATCAAACAATGCTGGCGGGTTCTCCTTCCTTCACCACGATACAATACGAATTATTTGAAAACACTCGCATTGTATGTCTCCGCGGCTTTTGATTGTCTGGTAATATTCCTTTGTAAGGACTTTAATTTTTATTTAAGAATGATTTAGATGTCTTTTTCCTCTTCTCTTTCTCTCCCGCTATCAAAGATCTTCAATCTATTCCTTACACAAGGTGTGTCCCAAATATGTGTTTTAAAATTTCTTTAATTTTTATTTAAGAATGATTTAGATGTCTTTTTCCTCCTGCTATCAAAGATATTCACAAGGCGTGTCCCAAATATTTGGAAATTCTCATTTGTCACCCGCACACATAAAAAGAGCCCTAAAAAGGATATTAGTAACTACCGTCCCATGGCCAAACTGTCACATATTCCAAAACTGTTCGAAGGCATTCTTTATAACGCATTATGTTTCCGCTGCAAATCCATCATCTCACCCAACCAGCACGGTTTCCTTATGGGAAGGTCGACTACCACCAATCCAGTTGAATTCTCATCCCACACTCAACGTGCCTCAGAGAATGGCAACGAAGTCGATGTAATCACCACCGATTTCAGCAAGGCCTTCGACAAAATCTCCCACAGCTATCCTCCCTTGGTTTCCAACCCCTACTGATTAAATGGATTTCTGCCTATCTTAACGATCGCACCTACCGTGTCAGATTTAGATCTACAGTCTCCCTCCAATTCTTTCCTTCCCACGTCAGGGGTTCCACAGGTCAGTCATCTTGGGCGCCTCCTATTCAATTTTACTATTAATGATATAGACTCTATTATCAAGCAATCGTCCATCTCTCTATAGGCGGACGACACTAAACTCTTCAAGACGATCTGCTCTTCTCTCGACTTCTCGCTTACCCAAATGGATCTCGACAGCTTTCCAACTTGGAGTAATAGAATACATGCTGAGTTCAAAACAGGCATGGTCCGTAACAAATGGTATTCTCGGTGAAATTATGCAGCAGTTGCGACGTGACGAGCGGAGTAACAGGTAAACTCCGTCCCGCCCCGCGATGGGATATCTAAAAGAAAGTTCCGCGGTGATCAACGGGAATATGAGCCTGGCGGGACGTGGTTTTAGTCGGTAAAAACCTGACATGCCTCTGGAATGGTCTAGAGGTATCTTTAGAAGATTTACACCTTGCCACCGAAAAAAAAAAAAAAAAACTTTCCAACTTGGTGCCAAAACATCAGCCTCGAACGAAATATTGCCAAATGTCACGCAATCACCTTCTCCCGGATCACGAACCCCCTCCCCGCTACGTTCCTATGTCTTACTCAACCAACAGATAACACATGCACAAACGATTCGTGATCTTGGCATCTTATGTGATAGGGAGCTTAACTTCACCCCACATATTGATGATATTATTCTCAAGCCCAACCCTGTCCTTGGTTTTGTGAAACATTGGCCGAAAGAATTCTCTAATCCCTACGTTTTCCCGATCGCTTTGTCCCCTCCCCTTCTTGAATATGCTAGTCAGGTTTAGTCTCCTCACTACTCGTCCCTTATTCGCTGGATCGAAAGCTTGCAACGTCGTTTTTTTTTTTTATTGAATTGGGAAAATCCTCTGATTCTACCTCCATACATGAGCCGCCTTCACCTAATTATAATTAACACACTTGAAGAGCGCAGAATTCAAGACGACATCCTCTTTATCCACCGTCTACTCTCACAGGTTCAATAAACTGCTCAAGCCTGCTCTCCTCCATCACATTTTCCACTAATCCCCGAAACCTGCGAAACCCTCGTCTGTTCTATTTGCCCGTCAATCACGCTTCTTAAGGCTCTAATGAATCCATTTCGCGAATGCTGGTATGGGTAAACTCTTACCCCACCTTCTTTGACTTCAATCTAACCTTTTCCGCTCTCAAACGTCGTCTTCTCTCTTACCCCTCCTGACTCCACCCCGCTCACCCTTAACACTCATACTCACATCCTAGCCTCCGGCTTACTCCCGCCCTTCACTGTCCTACCACTTATACTATTGTTTTAACCATCTTTGTTTAGCTCCCCATTCCCCAGTTTTTATGTTACTTTAAAGTTAATCCCCCGCCTACAATCCTCATGGCATAGTTTTTAAGTTAGTTCGTAAGTCAATTTATATGTTAATATGTTTATACCACTTGTACTAAACGAAATAAAATGAGGGTTCTGGCTCCTTATTTCATTCACTCATTCATTAAAAACAAATCAACTCCCTACGTTTGATTGAGATACACATGGCGTTTATTTTTTTTTTTTTTTTTTTATTAGACTTCTCTCGGGAGAGGCGAACCTATAGCGTCGAGTGGGCGCCCCGAGATGCCATCAAATAACTGTTGCAGTTCTTTTTGAACAGTTGCAGGTTGTAACGCTCCGGGAACACTCGCGTGGGAAGGGAGTTCCACAGCTTCCCCGCTCTGTAACGGAACGAGTTCTGATACAGGGATGTTCGCGCTGTCGGGAGATGAACCACAAACGGGTGCGATCCCTCGGATTGTCTTGCGGAGCGCATATAGACCGAATTGCGTGGAACAATGCCAAGAATCTCCGAAGAACAGCACCCGTGATAATATCTGTAAAACAGACAAAGGTCGGCCACGCGCCTTCGATGTGATAGCGACTGTAGTCCCGACGTCAGCGCCGAGTCCCCGATCAGGCGGATCGCTCGTCTCTGTACGCTCTCAAGTAGGTCGAGGGTATGTTTAGGAGCCGAGCTCCAAACATGAGAGCAATATTCGAGCGCGGGTCTAATTTGGGATTTATATAGGAGAAGAAGTTGGGCCGGGGTAAAATATTTCTTGGCTCTAAAAAGATAACTCAGTTTTCCTGAGGCTGATCTGGCGATACCCGATACGTGTTTATGCCATGATACATTCCCACAGACCGTGACGCTGAGCAATTTCAAACTTTCCCTAGCCTCGAGGGCCCGGCCACTCATCATCAGCTGTGGAACCGATGATCCAGTTTTCTTTGTGAATGTTGTATACTGGGTCTTCGTTGCGTTGAAGTCGACAAGATTGGCCTTTCCCCACTGCAGGATTTTATCCAGATCCTGATTCAGAGAGTCGATCTGTCTACATCTCAGCTGGTGCGACGTTGATGCACTAATCGGCCGATCACTCGAAAAGGAGGAAACAAGCGTACTATCATCCGCAAAACTGAACACTTTGTTATCCGTTGTCTCCAACAAATCATTTATGTGAAGCAAGAACAAGGTTGGAGCCAAAATAGAACCTTGGGGCACTCCCGAATTAACAGGATACAGATCCGAGCACTCGTCGTCCACAACAACCCGGATCGATCGATTCTCGAGGAAGCTCCTCGTCCAGTCGCAAAGCTGTTGGGAAAGTCCATATGAACGAAGTTTGCTCAGCAATGCCCCGTGCCAGACGCGGTCAAAAGCCTTGGAGATATCCAATGCGACCGCCTTTGACTCACCATGCCGCTCAATCGCAGATGTCCATATATCGGTTATAAGTGTCAAAAGGTCTCCTGTGGACTGCCTGCCACGGAATCCGTATTGACGATCATTCAGAAGTCCGTTACACTCCAAATACTTAACCAACTCTGTATTGAAGACTTTTTCCATTACCTTAGATAAAATAGACAGTAATGCTATCAGACGGTAATTTTGTGGGAGACACCTTTTTCCCGTCTTTGGGATTGGCTGAACTCGAGCGATTTTCCGGCAGGAAAGGTCCTCCATGCATAAGATAAGTGGAAGAGTCTGCCAAGAACCGGCGATAGTTTTGGAGCACAGTTCTTAAGGACTATTGCTGGTATTCCGTCCGGTCCGGTTGCCTTCCTACAATCCAGTTCACGTAGAATGCGTTGAATAGTGCGCGGACGAAATCTCACATCCCGCATCGAAGACTGTACCGGCGAGATCACAGGTGGCTCCAACAGGCCGGGTTCGAGGTTTGAATTCGTGGAAAATAAATTCGCGAACACATTAGCTTTATCCTTTGGATTCGGGACTAACGTCCCGCTGTCTGTCACCAACGGAGGGAAAGGGGAGGAAGCAAAGTTACTACTGACAGCCTTTGCCATTGACCAGAAGGAGCGCGAACCAATTGGGCACTGAAGGAGTTTATTGATCAGCCTGTCGTTGTGAGTCTTCTTCGCGGTATCAATCGCCTGGTTGCACGCGTTTCTGATTCTAACAAAATTCGTTCTGTTAACATCGGTGGGTTTGGAGCGCCATTGCTTAAAAGCTCTATTTTTTGCCGCTGTAATCAGCTCGCATTTTTTGTCAAACCAAGGTTTATCAAACGAACTTCGTTTGATGGAATGTGGAATATACATCTCCATCCCCAGGAGAATAATCTCTGATACCGACTCCGCGCAAGCGTTAACATCGGAGTTTCCGAAGCACCCCTCCGACCATGGAAAGGATGCGAAGAAATCTCGCATATCGTCCCAGTTAGCAGCCCCATACTTCCATACATGGCGAAGCTGCCTAGGCCGGTTATTCGCTTGGTATGCAAGTGCTGGGTGGTTGATCTGTATCCAGTCGACGGTATATGAAAGATGTTCGAAAAATGTCACCGGTCGATCGTCATTCGGGGAGCGGTAAAGACAACAAAGAAATTTAACGGAATTCCTCAGCACGACCCTCAACCATATGATGTCCATATTATTGGTGTATTGACCTAACGACATCGAGAGGCGGCAGCATACGTGTATGCCTCATTGGCAAATCGGATATAATAATAACTGTACTGTCTGATAACCCAATAAATAAATTAACCCGTATTTTTCAAGGGCGACCTTTTCATATTCACACCCCGTTTGAAATATTGCATATCTAGTGTAAGTAAATTGAATTCAATAAGGGATAATACTCACTTGATCCTCTCTCAAATTATGTACACTCTTTTGTTGCCTATATTCTAGTTCTTGAGTTTTCTCGTGATGCTTTAAAAGCATTGCATGAGCTTGTTCCAGCTGGAATTGTTTCTTGCTTAGTTCCTAAAACAAAATGTCAAATACAATTATTAAAATCATATCTAGCTAGCAAATGATCGGAATTTACATCTCGTAGTAGTTGATATTCCAACTCATGCAACATAATCATTCGCCTTCGTTTGAACTTGCGCATTTCTAAATCTATGTACTGCTTCTGAACTCGCAACAGCCGCTGTTCTTCTTGTGCCTCGGCCTGTTTCAGGTTATCTTTCTGTGATTGTAGGGTCAAGTCACGCTGCCGCTTCGGTGTTGACTCGTCCATGGAAAGCTCGCGTTTCCATCGCTCCTTGTTTGCTTTGTACTCTTTCTTTCGATTCACGTCAAACGCCTTACGATCGCCCTCCTGCTTCGAAGAAATATCCTTATGAAGCTTCTTTTCAGCAGCTGTATTCTGCTTAATCCGTCGTTCTATTTCTTGTTGATGCTTCGCCTTTAATTGAAACAGAAATTAAATATTCTTCTACGTTTTTTAAAATATAAATTCATGTATTACCTCTAACCGATCCAACTCTCGAGTGAAGTTATGCAGGAGCATGTCGTATTCTTTATCTAAGGCGGCTTTATGTGCCTCCATTTCGACCTTACATTTCTCCTCAAGCTTTAACAACGCTGACTGGTGTTCACGTCGCATTCGTTTATAACCCGACATCTGTTCATGCATCTCCTCCTGAAAAATAAAGCGAGATACTGCAATTTTTGACTGCTTTTCTTTTGATCGTTTGATAACATAGGAGTGCAAATAACCCTGACTAAACTTGAAAAAATTCACTAGTTGCATTCGTCCAAAACAGCACCACACGACCGGATGTAAAATCAATCAACAAAACTCAAATTAGACCCATAGGCTACCCGTACAATCCACTTATTGGAGTATCAGCAAAACGTGTCCTGGCTGTCACGGTCCTACAGATACTACTGTAGACATTGTTCAACTGATTCGGAAGTTGCGTTCTCCCTTCTCATGTATTCGCCAAGGAAAATGAAGCCGGAATGTGTCCACCAACTCTCACTAAAGATTAATTTTAGACGGTGTGATAAACACAGAAAATGGTTCTTCAATCGATCTACACGAGATTGGAACGCTCTACCAGGTCTTACGTTTAACACGCAATCACAGTGGCCCACATTCTTCAAAGAGTCCTCGGTCGGTCTGCACAACATCTTGAAATGAAGCAACAAAGTTGGAAGCAGAGTTAAACTTCTTTTCTATAAGCAACTAATCCGACCTGGAATATCGTACGCCTTTCTTCCCCTATGGTTCTGTATATCTTGGGCCCAAATGGAAAAACTTCGAGATTTCTAAAGGAATCTCCTCAGAAGATGCAGCAACCAGTCTACGAGGTCTGACGGTCGCCGTTACTCCAATTTTCACCTATATGAAGGTGCCTCCATTCCCCCTGCCGGCGAGTACTTGCTACAATTAGCATACAAATACCTTGAAATCATTCAGAACAGCGAGAATCTACTTGTACGGGAGTCTTGCGTTCTTGACCCTTCTCTCCTTCGATCTTTCCGAAACCGACCGCTACAATTTCTCTTCAGTAGAAAACTGGAGAAAGCACTATAGCGTTTGCGATGATAGTGAAGAACGTGTGATTCGAACTGACGCTATGACAGTTAGAAATTACCACAAATTGAACCAATGCTTAACACATCAGGCTATTGACCGCGTGTACGGATTCGATTTCTAAACTCGAGTACACTCAACTGATGTGGAATTGTTAAGTCACCGCTATGGTATACGGCTCTGATGCATTTTTTTATTCGATTTTCGTTCGGTGTTCTTCACTACTTGCTTGTGTATTGTGTGTGTATCTGTTAGAAACGCAACAATACAAAATGGAACCAATGCGCAACACATCAGGCTACTGCCCGCGTGAACGAATTCGATTTCTAAACTCAAGTACACTAAACTGATATGGAATTGTTATGTTATCGCTATGGTATACGGCTCTGATGCATTTTCTTATTCGGCTTTCGTTCGGTGTTCTTCACTGCTTGCTTGTGTATTGTGTGTGTATCTGTTAGAAACGCCACAGCACCATTCATCATCATCATCATCGGCACTACAACCGGGAACCGGTCTTGGCCTTATTTAGCAAGTCCTGAGGCTTGTTAAATTTTCCATAATGATTTATTTTTTCTGGGCAAGGTCATTAGTCTTGCGCCAGAGGCTCCCCGACGGGGAATCGAACCCCGGTCTCCCGGGTGACAGGCGGGTATACTTACAGGCTAATAAATAATAACAAATACCTGCGAAGCAAAAATTTACAATATGTGTACACAGCACCATTCGCCTCTATATATAATAAAGGGATTCCTGGACCCATCCATACATACGCTGTACAAGACGGCACAAACACACACACACACCCACCAAAGCGCAGTTTAACAGACGCCAAAGACGTAATCTGCGTTTACCACCGCACTTAAAACCTACCGATCTTGTATGATTTCTTTACAAACATCCAAGTAGTTAGAGAACACTAGAACTAACCCTGGACACACTGTCCTTAGATATCTCCCCCGTATTCTTTTTCAGATATCTTGAGACCGAGTCCAACATCCTCACGGATGTGGGTGATCCCGGTTGTGGAAAGATGATCAGAAGCCAGAGACAAGATGAAGGACATATTTGTCCTTGTCTCGTTCAAATCGGCCTACCGCCACCCGTTTTCTTTTGAATCAACCTCTTGTTTCAAATTCGCACCACGGCAATTGTCTCTTAAGTAAAGTTTCTTCTTCACCAAACAGTTATCATCGTCATCATCATCGGCACTACAACCGGGATCTGGTCTTGGCTTTATTTAGCAAAAATCTCCACCAGTGTCGATTTCGAGCCAATGTCATCCAGTTTGGCACTCCCAGGCTCTGGGCGTCCTGGTCTACACCATCCCTCCATCGCAGATTTATATATTTGCTTCCCCCTCATCAAACAATGTTAGAATTAAATAAACATTCTAAATCACATATATAAATATTACATAACACAAACAGCAACCAACAGTCGCAGCAACAACAGCAGCAGTAACAACCACAACTAATCAAAAACGAATTAGTGAATTTTCTCGATCGACATATGAAAAGGAGTCGGTGAGGACCTGAGACGCTACACAAATTCGAGTTCAATCAGCACAAGAAATCTTAATCAAGTTTGTGAATTACGAATTCCACAAAGTAAGTTAAACCATTACATTTTTATTACAACTGTGCTGTCTGATTGGTACGAAAATGCTTTGATAATCGGTAATAATGGATTTTTTTCGATTCTCTTGTGTGCAGTGTTCTTAACTACGGTTGCATGTGCGTTATCGCAGTGCTTCAAGCGCGGATTATGCTGCTGAAAGGCATTGTATCTGCAAATTGGTCAAAAACAACTATGGACGCACTTTGGAACTCATCATCCGTAATAAAAGAAACCTGGCTTACAAATACTGGACGTTGGTGGAAGCTGAATACGTCTCAAAATGCGTGTCATAGATTGCAGGCATTGGGAGGAAACAAGTGATGTAACGGAAAGTGAATGCTAGAAGCAGGAAGTAAAAATGAAAACCTGAAGGTGAAAATATAAACAGCTTAGAAGAAAAATGCCAAACTTTAGCGGAAGCTGGACACAACTACTCCCTGTGTACTTCATCTAAGAGCAAAATATCGAAAGGCCATAAAAGTAACCTCACCCCCAGTATCAATAGCCTGGAACCATTTTTTTCCAACCTCAGGTGTCCCCCAGGGCAGTCATCTCGGCCCTCTCCTATTTATCCTAACCATAAACGACAGAGGCTCTTCCATCAAGCACTCCTTCATCTCGCTTTACACGGATGATTCCAAAATTTTCAAGACAATCTCGCTCTCCTCTGGACTCTTCACTTCTCCAATCGGATCTTGACAGCTTTTCGACTTGGTGCCAAAATAATTACCTAGAACTGAATATATCCAAATGTCACACAATCACCTTCTCTCGGAAGCGTTCCCCCACCCAGCCACGCTCCTATCTCTTACTGAACCAACCGATAACATCGGTTGATTCGATTCGCGACCTGGGCGTCCTATGCGACAAGGAGCTTAAATTTACCGCACATATTGGTGACATAATCCTCAAGGCCAACGCCGCCCTTGGGTTTGTCAAACGCTGGTCGAAGGAATTCCTAAACCCCTATATCACTCGATCAGTCTACACAACTTTTGTCCGGCCACTACTCGAATATGCTATTCAGGTCTGGTCCCCGTATCAAATGTCTCACATTCGCAGAATTGAGGGCGTTCAACGTCGTTTCTTGCGCTTTGCCATCCGTGGACTAAACTGGGAAAATCCGCTGACTCTAGCATCAGCCGGCTCCCTCTAATCAATCTCAACACACTTGAAGATCGCAGAATCCATGCCGACATCATCTTTGTCCATCGCATTCTGTCTGGCTCAATCAATTGCCCAAGCTTGGTCTCCACTTTAACATTTCATACAAACCCCCGTAACGTACGTAACCCTCGACTGTTTTACGTGCCCGCTCAACACACTTCTTACGGCGCTAACGAACCCATCTCGCGTATGCTACGACAGGCCAACTGTTTCCCCACCTCCTTCGATTTCAACCTCTCCACTCCGCCTGTCAAACGACGTCTCAGGAGAAACCCGTCCTAACTCCGCCCCCTCCCTTCAAACACCCCTCTACCCTGCAATCCTACCTCTTCCTCCCCATCCCTTAAACTAGTTCTCCCCTACACCTTTCCAACCCCACCCACAATTTCACCCTCACCCACCAAACTCACTAACCCCGCCCCACTATCTGTCCGTACACATGCCCTCCACTGTCTCACAAATGCCGCATTTACCACCCCCACATACATTCGCTCTTCCCTAGCTTCCAACTTCCCTATCGCCCAGTCATCTTCAACTTCCTGGTTTTTTTTTCCTTTTTTTCGATTTTTTTCGTCTTAATTACTATTCTAGATTTTAAGATAGTCTGTAAGGTTTTATGTTAACTTAATCTAAGCTTACATTAAGCCAAATAAATGGGGTTCAGCCCCCACTAAACTAAAAAAAAGCTCGTTTTACATGGAGTAAGCAAGTAGAGAAGGACCTGAAACATCCCCCCTCTCTTGCTATCCTTTGGGATCCCAGTCGGATTGTAAGGCCCTCTAAGAAGAGTATTGGATAAGTAGTGATAATAATGAATGCCAAACTTCGTCCAAGGAACATTCAATTTCAAACGATATAATCTACTTCAGATATATGCCAAACGGTATTACAATAAAAATTGTATCTCGATGCAAAACATTCCTTAAAAAAAAAAGGATATAATCATCGTAAAGTTACTTACTTGCATATGTTCCTTCTGCTGTTTTGTTACTATGCTTGTCGTCCGGATGGTGGCGAAATTATTTGGACCATGATCATTAACGGCACTAGAAATAGCTTGTTGTGTTGATGCTGCATAAACAGCTGCTGCTGCTGCAGGTGATGATAAATATCTGGGAGGTTGTATAAGCATTCGATCACCTTGACCACAACTCATAATTCCAGTTGATGCGGGTGAACCACCGCCACCACTACCTCCACCACCACCACCACTACTACCGCCCGTACCTCCTGTACTACCAGATGTCGCATTTGCATTATTTTGCATCACAGGTGTTGATACAACAGATATTGAATTAGTAGATATTACATTATTGTTCATGTGCATCATATTTGGCAATGGAGGAAGATTACGATGCCTCGAAGAGTTCCTTGAGACAGCTCCAGCTGGAGGTAAATTGTAATAGTTGGCTTGCGGTGTTGCACCATGATTTCCTGCCGGAATTGAATTCGAAGATGAACTCTAAATTTAAAACAAAAATTGTAAATTTATATTCTATGGATTAAATGATGTTGGTATTCTATACTACTTGACTACTGGCCGCTGATACACCAACTGAATGTATTGAATGCTCCGATGTAATACTATTACTTTTACTACTATCCCCACCGGCGTGTTCGTCCTGCTGATCGTCCGTATCACCGATGGCGCTTTCAGTCTCACACGAATCCATCATTAGAATCTTCTTCATTTTGCGATAATTTAAATTATCTAACTCCCGGACAGCTGCCTTCGTCCGGGCTATTAGTTCAAGTAATACCGTCTCAGAACGCTGTCGTGTCACAAACGCATGAGTTAATAATTTTGTAGATGAGGGACGTTCCAATGGAGATTTTTTGAGACACAAATCAACAAAATTACAGAAAATTTCTGACCAAACTGTTGCCTAGAAATCAAATATTAATCAGATAAAACAAAAACAATGTAAATCAATAAAGACAAAATCTAGTATGTCTGTCGTACCGGTAATGAAGGAGACTCATTCTGAGCAATGTGATATAATGCAGACATTGCATTCATATTGAAATACGGTGGCTTTCGATCTGCCAATTCAATGCAGGTTATACCAAGCGACCACACGTCGACCTTTCCATCGTATTGGCCTTCATCCATCGCAAGTATCACTTCTGGTGCCATCCAATACGGTGTTCCTACAAAGCTGTTCGCTGGGCATTTTATCGCAGCACTACCAAAATCGGCTAATTTCACTACACCATTATCAGTCAAAAGAATGTTTCCCGCCTTAATATCCCGGTGTATCCGGCCCAAACCATGAAGATAACCTAAACCACTAAGGACTCCTTGACATATCGCGGATATTTCCTCCTCGAGAAGCGGCTTCTTGTGAACTTCTATGATATCTGATGCCGAGCCAACACAATACTCCATAACAAGCCATGCTGTTGATTCGCGTAAATAGCATCCCTTGTACTCGATAGTGTTGGGATGATTTAATTGACGAAGAAAACTGATAAGAGAAATATATTAAATTCATGAAAAAAAAAATGGAGGCAGTGGTAATCTTACCGAATTTCTTTTAAGATATCCTGCCATTTTTCTAGACTTTGTTTGCCCGTATACGACATCTTCTTAATGGCCACAATTTCTTTCGTAAGATTACACCGGGCATAATAAACCGCTCCGAAAGACCCATGGCCAATTTCGCGAAGATCTTCGAAAATTTTCTCAGGATCATGTTTATTGAATAGATCTGCAATCTCAGGATCTTTCAAGCTACCAGGTCGTGCAGAAGGCATTGCTCATTATTTAAATAAAATTTATATAAGACACATTGACCTGAAATTAAAAATACATTTACTTATTAATAAAAAATTTTCTGATTATAAAAACAATGTTCACTTGATTAACTGCAAAAACACCGTCGTATAGCTTATAAGTAAAATCTTTAAATATTGAATTTCAAATCAAACTACAGTAACATTGATAGGAATTTTGAAATCGTACTGTATTGAGAGTTATCGGTAGCGTTTGACAAGCGTCTGTCTAACGAACACCAATTTTAAGGTATCTAGATAATATTATTGTACATATCAGCATTCAAAGATTACTGTGGGTATGACAAGGTGGAAAAGATTGTTGGTACTGCCACTACGGCAGTAAGAGAGACTGACTAGTTATTAGAGTTTATGGAGGCACCTATAAAAATACCAAAGATTAGAATTATGAACCGATCGCAAATGGGTGGGAAATTGAGAAGACTTTATTATTATTCAAGCCCCTCAAAGGGTGTATGACTCTTCCCACAATGCCACGAAAAATAGCATAAAAAAATAATGGTGGAAATTAAGTTGCTATATTAATTGGGAATGCTTTCAGCAATACAAAATATGTGGTGACAAAAAATCGGTGACATTGTAAGCCGCGTAGAACTAAATCTTAGTTCGCAACCTGCCACAATATCACAGGAACAAATTTTAAGGGTATTGCACAAGGATTACGGTAGAGAGTCAACTTATTAATTGAACCACTGAGCGGGATATAAAGCACTTATAAATAAGATCCTTTGCTCTTTTTTAAGGCGAGAGCAACGCAATGCCCAGCCAGAAAAAATATTTCAAATGTGCGTGTACAAAATATAGGGTGGGTCATACATTTTTGCAAATGGCAACACTTGATTTCTTAAAAACCGTTAGAAGGGAGAGACGCGTGAGTGGCGGGGCGTAATAAACTTGTGGAGGTTCTTAAAGCTCACCTGAACAACCCCCCATATTCGCAACCCATTTTTGCATCTCAAACACCAGCACACTTGTAAACCTTTCTTCCCGTAAGAAATTAATGCATCTAGGGCATTGCATTAAACTCCCTATAAGAATTCCTTCACCCATGCATCCAATGCATTTCATAAATTCCCTGAAAGAATTTATCAAGTACTTACCCTTCGTAACTATCTTCTGAAAGGAATTCACCAAGGCCAAACACAATATCCCTGAAAATAAAACTTATCGGTTCACATATAATGTAACCGCATAATCAGGGAATCTTAACCTTGGGTTGGCTCTTCCCAGCCTTACATGTGTACAACAATGTCCTACATACACATTTGCTGGCGATTCCATTGTCCAACGGCCAAAGCAGCGTCGGGCAGCTTGTTTGTTCAGCTGGAATATACCCGACCACGATCCCTCGTCTAAACGAATAAACAATCTCCAATTTCGTTCTTTGCCACAAACGAATTACCCTGCAATTACAAATGCAAGCAAGGGATTCGTTTCGGCTACCGACCCAAGATACGATATACAATTTGCATTGTATAAAGTATTGTAATCCATTAGCACCTTCCTCCAATGGCTATTCGTCTATTTACACAAGGGCATCACTCATCTAAGACTTTTATGATGCCCTCGTCCCATCTTTTCTTTTAGCACATTTCCTCGATGCGTTACCGTCTATTTATTTAGCCCCAATGCACACCATAAACAAGTTCTTCACGTCCCTTTATCTTTACCGTTTTCCTGCCTTGTATTTCCATCGCCTTCGCGCATGAGTTGAACAATATGATCTTCACGATCACCCATACACACATATTACCATGATCTTCATTACAGGATCTGGTTTTCTATTCCACCAAGAGAGACTTTACGTCTCCTCTTGTGGTAAGTAAAAATATATCCTTAGCTGAGGGGATATCCACCACCACCGAATCGAGGGTGAATCAAGAGCCAGATTCCAACCCTCGATTGAGTCGCATTTCAACATCCAGCCACGCTGGTTGGCACTGCTCCCGCTCCCCGCACGGTCGAGGAGGCGTACATCCCCGGAGTCGCGGATTTTCAACCCCCGAGTTGTGTGAGTCAATCGCGCAAATGTAGCAATGTAATTTATAATCAACAACCCCAACCTTTGGAACCACGAGTGAAATACCCTTGAGCGAAGATAAATTAAGCTCTACCGGACTTTAAAAAGTATATTCAGTTAAAGTTGTACTGAGAGTTCTAAAGTGCCCTTAAACCATTTTAAATAAATCAAAAACACTAAGTACATAAATCTAAATAAAACCAATATTAATAAAACAATAACCGTGTGTCTTACTTCTTGTGTTGGTGTTTTCGTTGCTTTGCGTAATTGGTTTGTGGCGGAGTTTTGCTGTTTCTATTATCATATTATATATATTATCATCTTAGTGTTCGGTGAAACTTACGGAATTACTTGTTTCTGAAGGCGAAGTAGAACCCTGCGCCCATGCCGGTGCCACGACTTCGCCCGCCACAAACGTATAAGCAATTCCAACAACAACGTAATAAACAACTCCCCCGCCACTCGCGCGCCCCTCCCTCTAACGGTTTTTAAGAAATCAAGAGTTGCCATTTGCAAAAATTTATGGGCCACCCTATATTTAAAGAGCTGTAATATCACAGAATCTAAAACTTTTTAGGCACGTCGCAAGCTATAGGTGAATATTTTTAAACCATCAATGTATAATCAGATGAATCGGATGGGATAGGCGGTATGTACTTCTCTGATTAAACCCTTTGTACCGAGCCCATCGCGTTCAGAGACGTTATAATAGGGTGGCAAAACGGGCAAAATGTCATGGGCCTCGGCCCAAGAGGCCGTGCGAACAGGAGGAACCTAAAATTTATTATAGAATTTGGTAAAAAATATTAATTTTCTATTTAATCAATTTAAATTAGCTCCGAGGGCGGGTCCCCCCACTTGGTAGAATCCTTGGCGTGGTGCGGTGGCTTAAACTACAATGAATCACTCAGGCTATGCTGACGGAAGCATACGGTTCCAATAGGGCCACCCATGTCAGACAAGCTAGCGAGAAGTAACACACAAAGATCTACCACCCCTAATCCAGGGTGTTACCCGTCACCGTGCCCATTGGATGGTTTACAGCCAGGGGTATACCGTCTGTATTATAACGGCGCCTCTCTGGCACCGGGTGGAATCAGAACAGTAAGCAGACCTTACCATATCAAAGCGGGATCTGATATGGCGGACTATTTGAAACCCCAAGACTCGTGGAAACAAAAATGAATAATCAATATACACGTAACAATCCCACGAAAAACCCGGTAGGCGTAGGTGTGATGATGCTAATAACCTTTCCCGTAAAAATAAATTATTATTATTTGGAAAATTTAACAAGCCTCGAGACTTGCTAAATAAGGTCAAGACCGGATCCCGGTTGTAGTGCCGATGATGATGATGTAGGTGTGATGAGCCGACACTACCATAAGGGAACAAATCATCAAGAAAACATCGACTCGGTACAAAAAAACGTAGGGAAAAACGGAAAAGGCGGGATATACGCGTCGGCACGTGGAATTTTCGACCATTATATAAGCCAGGCGTGATACAGACGGTCGTAGAAAACGCGAACCAATATAAAATGGACATCGTCGCGCTTCGGGAAGTCCGACTCCCACATCAAGTAATCGAAACCAACGGGTTGACACTGGCGTGTAGAGGTACCGACACACATAACCTCAGAACCGGCTTCAACATAAGCAAGATTACGCCCCATGTATAAGATGTGAAATTTATTAATGACCGAATGTCGGTGCTAAAAATACAGGGCACAATTGTGTATTTATAAACGTACACGCCCCAACGGAATCTACGGACGAGGAAACGATGGACGCGTAATACGAGACACTAGAGGTAGTATTTGGTGGGATCTCAACATTCAATGATAAACTCCTCATCGGGGACCTCAACACGAAAATTGGAAAGGAAGATATCTCCCAACCAACTATAGGTAAAGAAAGTCTACACGACGTTTCAAATGATAATAGAATTCGATTCATCACGTTCGCAGCGTCAAAAGATCTGGTAGTGAAAAGCACGATCATCAAGCACGTGCAAATCGATGAAGCCACATGGATGTCACCCGCGGCCGTAATGCGTAACCAAAAAGACCAATTCCTCATAGACAAAAGACAGCACTCGAATATCCTTGACGTAAGATCATATAGAAGAGCAGATCATCTTCTAGTGATGGACAAAATTAGGAGTTGGCTCGCAGCAAACTCACATGGGCAGTCACGGGAGACGAGCAAAAAGTTCGACATTGATACACTAAAAGACCTGCGCAAAAGGGCTGAATATCAAGAGGAACTAACGAATAGATTTAGCATCCTAGTGAATGGGAGCAGTGAGGAAGAGGACACCAATAATGTGGACACTAAATAGGCATCGATCAGAGACACAATCAAGCAAACAACCCAAAAGGTATTAGGGTTTAAGAAAACAATTAAGTCCAAACGAGAGGACCGTGCGTAGAATTCTTGACGATAGACCAACGGGAAAGACACCGGCAGGACGGCCGCGACGGACTGGGAGGACAATGTTAGGTTTGCCCTTGAGGAGATCGGATCGACTGGTCAGGCATGGAAGGAGAATGCACAGGACAGGGAACGATGGCGGAGTCGAGCCGGTGAGGTCATGAACTTCCGGGCTCCTACATGCCAATAAATAATAATAATAAATAATAATTAAGTCCAAACCTTGATTTTACGATGAGTGCAGGGCAAAAATCGAAGAACGTAAACGCCTCAGAGTGATCCACTTAGAAAGATTTGATGAAGTCAACGTAGACAGATACGCGACGATTCAGAAAAAGACAACGAGACTTTTCAAACGATGGGCAAAATTAGGAGTCGGCTCGCAGCAAACCCACATGGGCAGTCACGGGAGACAAGCAAAAAGTTCAACATTGATAAACTAAAAGACCTACGCAAAAGGGCTGAATATCCAGAGGAACCAACGAATAGATTTAGCATCCTAGAGAATGGCAGCAGTGAGGAAGAGGAAACCAATAATGGTCTACACTAAATGGGCGTCGATCAGAGACACAATCAAACAAACAGCCCAAAAGGTATTAGGATTTAAGAAAACAATTAAGTCCAAACCTTGGTTGACGATGAGTGCACGGCGAAGATCGAAGAACGTAAACACCTCAAAGTGATCCTCTTATAAAGATATGATGAAGTCAACGCAGAAAGATACGCGACAATTCGGAGAGAGCCAATGAAACTTTTCAAACGCGAATGGGAGCAGACTCGGATCGAACAAATCCTAGAAAATGCCAGAGCAAAGAACATCAGAGGTATGTATGCCGCCATAAATTCAATTAGAAATGGCCGGCGAGGGAGAGCCAAAATAATTCGTGACGCAAACGGCTGTCTGGCCACAGAAACAAACAATATTGTCACAAGAAGGAAGCAGTATTTTGAAAACTTGCTTAATGTGCGCACCCATCAACCACAAATAAAAGCACCAGACGTAGATACAGCCGAGCCTCAGATCCCAGAGCCCTCTTTCCACAAAGTTGTAGACACAATAAATCGATTGAAAAACAAGACTCCCGCAGTCGACTGCATACCGGCAGAGCTTATGAAGCATGGAGGAGAGGCATCCGCTCGAAAGATCCACCAACTGATTAAAACAATATGGGATAAGGAAGTCACTCCGGAATAATGGAAAATCTCACTAGTCGTCCACATTTTCAAAAAAGGCGACAGATCTGACTGCGTTAACTACATGGGAATATCATTGCTCCCAACCACATATAAAATACTAACCAATGTCATACTGGCGAGAATCACACCGTAGGCAGAAGAAATACTAGTAGACTACCAGTGCGGATTCCGTAGAAACCGGTCAACCGACCAAATGTTCGCAGTAAGGCAATTGTTAGAAAAGAAGTGGGAATACGGAGAGACCAACTGTTCGTTGACTTCAAAAAAGCCTACGACCAATCGCAAGACAAAGACTTTACCGTATTGTAGTTGAGTTGGGAGTCCCGAAAAAATATTTCGCCTTCATTTAAATGCATGAACGAAAATAAAGGACGAGTTAGAATATGAAACCACCCCTCAGATCCATTTGAAATCCGCGGCGGACTAAAACAGGGGGATGACCGCTCATCATGTCTTTTTAACCTTGTCATCAGAAAGGTACAAAACGACAGCATGGGCGGATCATCCCTGAACGGGGTCACACAAGTGCTCGCATATGCGAATGACATCGCCGTTTTGGGCGATAATCTAGAGACTATAAGTAAAAACAGTAAACTCATCATATAAGCGACAGAAGAGGTGGGCCCAGAAATAAATGAAGACATAACAAAATATACGATTACGGCGCGAGCAGGTGGATCTCAAGGAACACACATAAAGGTCAAAGGCAAGAAATTTGAAAAAGTTAAAGAATTTAAATATCTAGGAACAATACTGACGGCCAGTAATATTGGCACACAGTCAGTAAACTGCTGAAATTCAAACTCCTGTCACGTAATATTTAGCTCCGGATCTATAGAGCAATAATCCTGCCGATTGTTCTATATGGATACGAAACATGGCCTCTCGCAAAACGAGAAGGATGCAAATTCTGTGTATTCGAGAATAAAGTTTTAAGGGGTATCTTTGGAGGTAAATATGACGAGGAGGCAGGGCAATGGAGAAAACTCCACAACCATGAATTAGAAGAGATGTGGCGGTGCCACCTAACGCCACCGCTCACCTTGTCCCGGTTAACAGGAAAATCTCTTTGTGGGGCAGCCAGAACATCTAAAAACTAGAGGAAACATTATCTCACGGCGATTCCAGGTGAACGTCATCTCTGATTCTCTAGTATGTTTTCCTATGGATTGCCTTAAGTAACCAATCTATAGTTTCGCCAATGCAATAGCAATGGTGCCCAGCAATCAATTTCCTAAAAGGCAATTCGGTTGCACCAATAAGCAACCGACAATAACCGAACCACCGCGGGACGACGGATAGACACGATTGGCGCTCCGCTCGACCAACTATAGGAAGTGTAGTGAACCTGTGTCTTCGAGGCACAAGACGAGTGAACGTTTAAAGACAGTGGAAATCAATGAAAAGGACCACAGAGCTATACCCCAAAACCTACAATAGTGAGAGTAATCAAATCGCGAAGTTTAAGATGGGCCGGACATGTAGCGCGAATGGGCGTCGATAGGACCGTGCGTAGAATTCTTAACGGTTGACCAACGGGAAAGAGACCGGTAGGGCGACCGCAACGGAGATGGGAGGACAATATTAGGTTTGACCTTGAGGAGATCGGATAGGCTGGTCGAGCTTGGAAGGAGAGTGTGCAGGACAGGGAACGATGGCGGAGTCGATTCGGTGAGGTCATGAACTTCCGGGTTCGTACAGGCCAATAAATAATAAAAAAAAGTATTACTTACTGTAACTTTTAATTTTCGGTCTAATAAATGCAGAATATATATTTAAAAAAAAAACTGAACACCACGAGTGGTCACAAGAACTCCTCGCCGAACAGTCTTAACGAGACTATTTTAAAGACAAATTATATAATACGGAAACAATTAACAGAATAAATAAAGAATTAGTAAAAAAGCGAATTGTCCACAGTGTTGTTTTTTCATTTGTGGATATTAGGGATTGTATTGGGCAAGATAATAACGCCCTCCGTCCAGAGCAGAGTCCGGCTGTCGAAGTACAGTTCACTGGGTTTTTTTTTAAATCGAATCATAGTTGGCCGGCCAGTGCCGGATTTACAGTCCACACAAGAAGCTTGAGAAAAGCTGAGACGTCGCTGGATAGAGCGACGTCCGCAATTTTACCAGTAACAATTACATTTATCCGTTTCCCTATGTGGTAAAAAAAAGTTTGTGTGTGCATTTTTGAAAAATCCAATAAAGTGTAAAATTAGACAAATAAGTAAAATTGAATTCAAATTAAATATCTCTTAAGAAATGAAAAGTGAACTAAAAAGTAAAACAAAGAGTCGTTTTTTCTATATACTTTAAATAACATAAGAAATCAAACCAGTGAAAAGATCATTGAGAATTCCGGGCTTTGCGGCAATAATAAGAGTAACACAAACGATTGAATTGCCCGTCACTTGAATTTTGCATTGGATAAATAGAATTCATTATATTCACAACAATCGCTGTCAATCGTGGTAAATGGTTAGGAAGGCTTATTCCAATGAAAAAGTTTGTGGATTATCGCAAAAACCTTCAGTTCAACCGCTTTGAGGTAGCGAAATGTTTAACGATTTCGTCCTTTAAACACGCCAATAATGCCATGTAGAATTCGCTATTGAAGATTTTTCCCTTTTCAAAGTAGTTGATGAATATTATGCCCTGTGCATCCCAAAATACAGAAGCCATAAGCTTGCCGGCAGGTTGTTGTGTTTTCGGACGCTTTGCACAGCTTTTATTGGCTCCTCTATACTCAGCTTACGGCCGATTTGATTTCAGAGTGAAATGGGGAATCCATGTCCATCCACTGTCACATTGATACACACATTCCATAAATTCAACTTCCTCTCACTACATCACAACTTTAATCTCCACTTGCCAATTATTGGACCAGCTTCTTCTCCCAACGGTAAAAATCACTCAACAAACCTTAGACTCGTCAGATTATCGCTACACGCTCTTAATACGTATATTTCTAGATCACCTCAATGACAAATCGAACTTAGTCTGCTTCGAAGGCAAAACCTAAGACCAATGTTATGGTCTCCATTAAACAAGATGACTTGCCCACCGGGGACATTACCCAACATAAACTTTTTTCATATTTCAGGAAAATCTCAACATGTCACCTCAAAAAGTGTTGAAAGGCTTCCTGTGCAATACGTTCACTCGAAAAAGATTTTACAACTTTAACACAGTAGACATGATCGTGTAGTGCTCCAAGAAACCCTACCACTTTCCTCCCACATTTACTTTTCCCCCACATCGGATCCATAACGGATACAAATCGAATTCTCATCCAATAGCACATATTCATATCCCCAAACCTACGTTGAATTCAATGTCAAGGAAATTGAACAAAAATGTTTAATTGTCGAACATTGAATTCAATTCCAAAAATTCAAACATCACAATGCATATTTTTACATGCATTGTATGTACAAATGGGCTCCTCGATAGTATAGTGGTTAGTATACCCGCCTGTCACCCGGGAGACCGGGGTTCGATTCCCCGTCGGGGAGCCTCTGGCGCAAGACTAATGACCTTGCCCAGAAAAAATAAATCATTATGGAAAATTTAACAAGCCTCAGGACTTACTAAATAAGGCCAAGACCGGTTCCCGGTTGTAGTGCCGATGATGATGATGTATGTACAATCAAACACGTGTCCAAGCAAACCCATGTCCATTTATTGGATCATATACAACTGCGTCCCAGCAAAAATACTACTGTTCCATCAACAAGGGGGAAACTATTAAAGAGGAAAAGGGATCAAATCGCCTGTTAAGCGAGTACAACTAACAGCGAAGATTCCAACAGCAGCCACGTGAGTAAACCCAATTATAAAGATAAGTTATTGTGCAAAATTTAATTGTTACAACACAAAGCGAAACTACAGATAATAATTTTTGTAAAGATATAGTTTTAAAGATGTATATATAGATAAACAATGAGAAATATAACGTTTTTATAAGACAATTTATATGTAAGATTATTTTATTGTATTATGTCACTCAACACATTCGCAAAAATCGCCTTGTCCTGCTACCTCACCCGGCCGAAAAAGTTGACGTCCACAAAGGGTTAATTTAAGACCATACTCCGGCTGGTTTATCATAAAAGGTGACTAACGCTTCAGATCTATTGTCCAAAGAATATCAGAGTCCATAAATGCACCACATGATTTATGGCTGTTCTCAACTCCATTAGGTGTTTCTTTTTAACAGACTGTGGATTGTAATAAACCAATCGAAATCCTGAATACTTTCAATTTATTAGAATCAATAAAGTGCGACTCAACCTGGTAGTTCAAGGAAAAAGGCGCGTGAAGCTCATTTAAAGTCTCCACTGTCGATATTTTAGGGAATTGAGTGACGCACTTTATTGTATAGACATAACGCTTGTGACAATCTGTGTTCGGAAATGTTTAAGATATCTAAGGGCTCAATGTCAGTTGGTCAAAAAAGCATTAGGTGGTTTATGGAGGGCCCCATAAGGTGAGTGCATCACAACTTCCCAACTAAGCTCCGAGTTTCTGCCGAATCATTAAATATGTGTACGAGCTGTTGTGTTTAGGAGATTTAAGGCCCGAATGTCAGTTGGTCAAAAAAGCATTAAGTGGTTTATGGAGGGCCCCATAAGGTGAGTGCATCACAGTTTTCCAACTGAGCCCCGAGAGCTTCTGCCGAATCATTATATATGTGTACGAGCTGTTGTTTTTAAGAGATTGAAGACCTCAATCTCAGTTGGTCAAAAAAGCAGTAAGTGGTTTATGGATGGCCCCATAAGGTGAGTGCATCACAACTTCCCAACTAAGCTCCGAGAGTTTCTGCCAAATCATTAAATATGTGTACGACCTAATGGTGTTCTGATGGGGCACAACATGTGTGTCGGCTAATTTTGGCTATTTCTGATCAATCATAATCTTTTAACTCCTTTAACTTTTGACAGTAAAAATCTGAATGTAGTGTTTGGCCATATGGAAGTAGCTCAGAGATTGTAATTCCTTACCAGTTCCACCAAGAACCAAGCAAAATCTTGCTGGCCGTTAGCTCTTTTATTTGACCTCCATTAAGCCCGCTAAACCGCTATAGTTTTCGTACAATATTGTCGTATGGCACCATTTTTCGTCCTTAATCAGTTAAGAAAGAAATCGATTTATTTCCGTTTGGCCAAAGCTTCCCAGATGAAAATTCGATTCATCATGCTTTTTTATGTCACTTTGTTTGGGGCCAAATATCAGTTGTCTTCTTGAGTCAAGCAGTATGTGGATGATTTAAAATAGTTTCGTGGTCGACCTTTGGCTCCGTGGCGATTCTATGAATATGAACTTATCATCATCATCATCATCGGCACTAGAACCGGGATCCGGTCTTGGCCCTATTTAGCAAGTCTCTCCACCGTTCCTGATTTCGGGGCGATGTCCGAGGCATGATCAATTTGCCATAATAGTTTGTTTTTCCGGGCAAAGTTATTAGCATTGAGCCATACATTAACTAATCAGTCTACTTCAATTATTTCCTGTGAACAAGGAATATTATTTCGACATTATGAGACGATTGCGTGAAGCGGTTCGCCAACAAAGGCCGAGTTTGTGGCCAAAGATTTGGTGGATTTTGCACCATAACAACATATCGTTGCACAATATCACCATGGTCCGCAACTGTTTGGCATATCACGGAACGAATACCATCCAAAAACCAGTCAACTCATTTGATTTTTCTCTGAAACTTATATCTGTTCAATCGAGTCAAAACAACCACAGAGGAGAAAAAGCTTTAGCAGCCGAGAGGAAAATTGCGTCGACTTTGAAAGTCATATTGAACACTGGATGTAAACGCTGCTATGAGCGCGTTGCAGCCGATGGAGAGTACTTTGAAAGGGGACAATATACATTTTAATGAATAAACTTGTATTTTGCACATTCTGAATAAATCCCTGGAACTTTCTGATCAAAGTGGTATATAAATGTTTTTTTTTAACGAATAATTAATAATATTAGACATTAACCCTAGAGGAAATATTTGATGGGGTCTCATCATTCGATGTTAAAATCCTCCTCGGGGACCTCAACGCGCAAATTGGAAAGGAACATATCTCCCATCCAACTATAGGTAAAGAAAACCTACACGACGTTTCAAATGATATTGGAATTCGAATTATCACGTTCGCAGCGTCCAAATATATGGTAGTGAAAAGCACGATGTTCAAGCACAAGCAAATCCATAAAGCCAGATGGATATCATCCGATGCGTAACCAAATAGACCACTTCCTCATAGACAAAAGACACCACTCGAATATCCTTGACGTAAGATCATATAGATCAGATTGCGACTCTGAGCATCTTCTAGTGATGGGCAAAATTAGGAGTCGGCTCGCAGCAAACCCACATGGGCAGTCACGGGAGACAAGCAAAAAGTTCAACATTGATAAACTAAAAGACCTACGCAAAAGGGCTGAATATCAAGAGGAACTTGTGGCGACTCTAACAGATACACACACAATTCACGGGCAAAATAGTGAGGAGCACCGAACGAAAAGTCGAACAAGAAAATACATCAGAACCGTATACCATAGCGATAACAAAAATAATTCACATCAGTGGAGTATAGTCGAGTTTAGAAATCAAATTCTAAACACGGTCAGTAGCCTGATGGGTAACGCTTAGGTTCAATTTTTTTCGTGATTCAAACTGTCATAGCGTCAGTTCGAATCACACGATCTTCTTCACTATTATTTCAATGCTATAAACTAACGAATAGATTTAGCATCCTAGAGAATGGGAGCAGTGAGGAAGAGGAAACCAATAATAGTCTACACTAAATGGGCGTCGATCAGAGACACAATCAAACAAACAGCCCAAAAGGTATTAGGATTTAAGAAAACAATTAAGTCCAAACCTTGGTTGACGATGAGTGCACGGCGAAGATCGAAGAACGTAAACACCTCAAAGTGATCCTCTTAGAAAGATATGATGAAGTCAACGCAGAAAGATACGCGACAATTCGGAGAGAGCCAATGAAACTTTTCAAACGCGAATGGGAGCAGACTCGGATCGAACAAATCCTAGGAAATGCCAAACCAACGAACATCAGAGGTATGTATGCCGGCATAAACTCAATTAGAAATGGCTACCGATGGAGAGCCAAAATAATTCAAGACGTAAACGACTGTCTGGTCACAGAAACAAACAATGTCGTCACAAGAAGGAAGCAGTACTTTGAAAACCTGCTTAATGGGCGCACCCATCAACCATAAACAAACGCACCAGACATACATACAGCCGAGCATCAAATCCCAGAGCCCTCTTTCAACAAAATGGTAGACACAATAAATCTATATTCTATAGGCTTCCGGAATCGACTGCATACCGACAGAGCTGATGAAGCATGGAGGAGAGGCAACTGCTCGAATGATCCACCAACTGATTAAAACAATATGGGATAAGGAAGTCACTCCGGAAGAATAGGAAACCTCAATAGTCGTCTCCATTTTCAAAAAAAGCGACAGATCTGACTGCGAAAACTACAGGGGAATATCATTGCTCCCAACCACATACAAAATACTCACCAATGTCATACTGGCGAGAATCACACCGTACGCAGAAGAAATACTGGTAGACTACCAGTGCGGATTCGATTGCATACCGACAGACCTTATGTAGCATGGAGGAAAGGCAACCGCTCGAAAGATCCACCAACTGATTTAGACAATATGGGATAAGGAAGTCGATAAGGAAATCACTCCGAAAGAATGGAAAACCTCAATAGTCGTCCACATTTTCAAAAAAAGTGACAGATCCGACTGCGAAAACTGAATATCATTGCTCCCAACCACATACAAAATACTAACAAATGTGATACTGGCGAGAATCACACCGTACGCAGAAGAAATACTGGGAGACTACCAGTGCGGATTCCGTAGTCAATGAGCCACGAAAGTTCACAGTAAGGCAATTGTTGGAAAAGAAGTGGGAATACGGAGAGACGGTTCACCAACTGCTCGTTGACTTCAAAAAAGCCGACGACTCAGTCGCAAGGTAAAGACTTTACCATATTGTAGTTGAGCTGGGAATCCCGAAAGAGTACGCCGCCCTCATTCAAATCTGCATGAACGAAAACAAAGGACGAGTTAGAATAGAAAACCACCTCTCAGAACCATTTGAAATCCGCGACTAAAACAGGAGGATGGCCTCTCATCATGTCTTTTTAACCTTGTGCTCGAGTAAGTTATCAGAAAGATACAAGACGACAACATGGCCGGATCATCCCTGAACGGGGTCACACAAATGCTCGCATATGCGAATGACATCGCCGTTTTTGGGCGATAAACTAGGAACTATAAATAAAAACAGTGAAATCATCATGCGAGTGGCAGAAGAGATGGGCCTAGAAATAAATGAAGACAAAACAAAATAAATGATTACGGCGAGAGCAAGTGGACCTCAGGGAATACATATAAACGTCAGAGGCAAGATATTTGAAAAAGTTAATGAATCTTGGTATCTGGGAACAATACTGACGGCCAGTAACGAAATGTCGAAAGAAATTAACAAAAGACTGCATTTCGGCAACGCTAGTTGTAACGCAGTTAGTAAACTGGTGAAATACAAACTGTTGTCACTTAATATAAAGCTCCGTGTTTATAGAACTATAATCATGCTAATTGTTCTATCATCATCATCATCATCGACACTACAACCGGGATCCGGTCTTGGCCTTATTTAGCAAGTCCCGAGGCTTGTTAAATTTTCTATAATAATTTGTTTTTCCGGGCAAGGTTATTTGCCTTGCGCCATGCCAATTGTTCTATGCGGATGAGAAACATGGGCTCTCACAAAACGGGAAGAAAACATATTCCGCGTATTTGAGAATAAAGTTTTAAGGAATATCTTTGACGGTAAATATGACAAAGAGGAAGGACAATGGAGGAAACTCCACAACCACGAATTGGAAGAGCTATTGCGGTATACAATATTGAGAGTAATCAGGCCGCGAAGATTAAGATGGGCCGGACATGTGGCGAGAATGGGAAACGACAGGACCGTGCGTAGAATTCTTGACGGAAGACCAAAGGGAAAGACACCGGTAGGACGGCTTCGACGGAGGCCAATGGAAGGTTTGACCTTGAAGAGATCGGATCAGATGGTCTAATGTGGAACGAGAGTGCAGAGGACAGGGGATGATGGCGCAGCCGAGTCGGTGAGGTCATGAAGTTCCGGGTTCCTATACGCCAATAAATAATAATAAACAATAATACCAAAAACCTATAATAGTGAGAAAAATCAAGTCAAGAAGATTAATATAGGCCGGGCATGTGGCGAGAATGGACAACGACAGGACCGTGGGTAAAATACTCGACGGGAGACCAACGGGAAAGAGACCGGTTGATCTGCCGCGACGGAGATGGGAGGACAATGAAAGGTTTGACCTTGAAGAGATCGGATCAGATGGTCTAGTGTGGAACGAGAGTGCACAGGACAGGGAATGATGGCACAGCCGAGTCGGTGAGGTCATGAAGTTCCGGGTTCCTATACGCCAGTAAATAATAATAAATAATAATACCACAAACCTATAATAGTGGGATGTCAGGTCACGAAGACTAAGATGGGCCGGGCATGTGGCGAGAATGGGCAACGACAGGGCCGTGCGTAAAATTCTTGACGGAAGGCCAACGGGAAAGAGTCCGGTGGATCAGCCGCGACGGAGATGGGAGGACAATGAAAGGTTTGACCTTGAAGAGATCGGATCAGATGGTGTAGCGTGGAACGAGAGTGCACAGGACAGGGAATGATGGCGCTGCCGAGTTGGTGAGGTCATGATGTTCCGGATTCCTATACGCCAATAAATAATAATAAATAATAATACCAAAAACCTATAATAGTGAGAAAAATCAGGTCAAGAAGATTAATATAGGCCGGGCATGTGGCGAGAATGGGCAACGACAGGATCGTGGGTAAAATACTCGACGGGAGACCAACGGGAAAGAGTCCGGTTGATCTGCCGCGACGGAGATGGGAGGACAATGGAAGGTTTGACCTTGAAGAGATCGGATCAGATGGTCTAGTGTGGAACGAGAGTGCACAGGACAGGAAATGATGGCACAGCCGAGTCGGTGAGGTCATGAAGTTCCGGGTTCCTATACGCCAGTAAATAATAATACCACAAACCTATAATAGTGGGATGTCAGGTCACGAAGACTAAGATGGGCCGGGCATGTGGCGAGAATGGACAACGACAGGACCGTGCGTAAAATTCTTGACGGAAGGCCAACGGGAAAGAGACCGGTGGATCAGCCGCGACGGAGATGGGAGGACAATGAAAGGTTTGACCTTGAAGAGATCGGATCAGATGGTGTAGCGTGGAACGAGAGTGCAGAGGACAGGGAATGATGGCGCAGCCGAGTCGGTGAGGTCATGATGTTCCGGATTCCTATACGCCAATAAATAATAATACCAAAAACCTATAATAGTGAGAAAAATCAGGTCAAGAAGATTAATATAGGCCGGGCATGTGGCGAGAATGGGCAACGACAGGACCGTGGGTAAAATACTCGACGGAAGCCCAACGAGAAAGAGACCGGTTGATCAGCCGCGACGGAGATGGGAGGACAATGGAAGGTTTGACCTTGAAGAGATCGGATCAGATGGTCTAGTGTGGAACGAGAGTGCACAGGACAGGGAATGATGGCGCAGCCGAGTCGGTGAGGTCATGAAGTTCCAGGTTCCTATAGGCCCATAAATAGTATAACAAATCAGACATTAAGCTGATAAGACCGGATGGATACCCCACTTTGATCTCATCCATAAGGTAAAGTACTTCTTGTGGTAGTGGAGAGGACAAAGCTAATTATCCCACATTTTTTGTGTGAGTTGTAATCGCAAATAGACAGACAACGCTAACGCCATTCACAACGAATAGAAGGACGAACGTAAGAGATTTATGGTGTGGCATTGTCATTAAAGAAATAGGCTTCCGAATTCCAATATATTTGCGATTGACAAACTGTGAGAAGAAATCGGGTGTTTGTTTATGTCCAATAAAGCTGACGGACTGCTCTTCGTCTTAGAAAGATACACATTTCTTCACAAAATATTAGAAGAAAATAAGTTGTTGAAAATTGAGCTCTGATTTATTTGCTATATTTTAGAGTGACATTTATATATTCCACCCTAAGGAATACAACACAATATGGTTAACTTATTGAATGCTGTCGATGAATGGAAACTATTTTAATGACCACATGGAGGGCAACCCAAGCTTGCTATTAATGAAAGGGTGAAAACCAACAAATATCCAGGAAATAAGCTGAAGAACTTGAGTAAGTGGAAGGCAGCAAATGATATGAAATCAATTTTAATGCTTGAATCGCAGCCGATATCGTCTAGATATAAATAGAATTCTAATTCGCGCTTGCTTAAGCGTAACCAACTCAATCGTGGGTGTTGATTAAGAACTGATAAACCTCAACAGCTTACACACGCATAATCCAATTCTACTCGCCACAAAAAAATGCCACTGGCTGCCTCCAACAGAGAACTGGACACTCTTTTTGCTCAAGTTCCGCGGTCCCACGCTAGATTCATTGGTAAGCCTGGTATTCATATGCACTCCACTTGTTTCCTTGCATCCAAAAAAGACAAAAAAAGTAACAAAAAAAATCAATTGAAACAACAAAATAAAAGAATCACTCAACCAGGATAACAAATATAATTACGAAATTACCAAACACCTTGATATAGGCAACTAATCGAAGTCAAAGATATAAATGTGAAAAACAACAAAAAGAAAAAAAAAGGCGACAGTACACTATTATCGTCTATTTTGGGTGTGGATACTACACATTCAACCGCCGTCCGTTGTATCCCAGCCCCTCGTTTGTTATTTGCCGCACTGTTCGCAACCGTCATCTGTGTTGCGTATTTTTTTCTTCCTTTTTTATCAGTTGCTTCTCGATTTTATTCAAAATACAATTTATTTAAGCATTGACTTTAATTTTAATACTTTTTTCGCACACAACATTTGAAGGATTAGCGAATGTGTAACCCGGAAAAAATTTTATGTCGCCCGGGGTAACCACCTCTCGCGGTCACACATAAAAACAAACAAAAAAAAGGAAATGAATATGAAAAATGAGAAAAAATTACAATTTGCCATTCCGATTAATGCATTCGCGCGATTTGAATGCATAAAAATTACAAGAAAAACCGAGACGGAAAAAAAGAGCTAATGAGAAAAAATTGTCACTTACATTCCTTAAATGGGAAAATGAGCAACACGATTACAAGGAGATTTTTCAAACTGAACAATGTTTGCGGTTTAATTATAAATAATTTTCTTTTGATAAAAACGAGTATTTAGTTCGTTGTGTTAAATTAATTAAACCCGTAGTAATAAGTTAGATAGTTTAGGGAATTTTAACTGGTGTGGGTCTGGAGCTGTCGCTAGATATAAAACCATTTCCCTATTTTCACCACACTAAATGTGAAGACATTTTTTTCTCTCTCTCGTTCGGTGTTTCTCCTTCTTCGATTCCAGAACAGAAACACTCAGAAATATCATATTTTCATGATCATAATCACTTTATACGAAACTTTCAAACGTATTTAATTACATTTTAATGAAATCACAAATTCCGCACGTATCTATATTTGATCGGTTACTTAATTTCTTACTTTCGAACGAAGAAACTGACAAACTTCTCCATGGACTGCATATTGGTTTGTTCTCTTAAATTCACCTGGTAATGTAGTCCATTTACGCACCCTGTAGACGGTGAGGTGAATATATCTACATGAATGAAAAATGGCGAAGATTAGTGACAGTGACAGTTTTCTTTATAGAGACAAATAGTGGTTTACAACCTTATTTACATTATTCTTCTTTCCTATGTTAATTTTATGGGCTGTAACGTTTTTGCCACTGTGCTCAAGTATTTTCGTATATTGATATTTTTTATTTTAATTTTATTACATTTTAAGTGAACAAATTAACCCTAATTTGAACGGTTTGGGTTGATGGCTTTTTAAGAGGTAATACCATTATAGAATTTTATAAAACTCAATCGGTTTAGAAAATATTTTAAACTCTGTACAATAAGAAGAAACAATCATACACTTGCACTTCTATATATTATAATCTTATTGACATTATTATTCTTTTCTATGTTAATTTTATGTGCTGTAACGTATTGTAATGTATGCTCAAATATTTTCGTATATTGATTATTTTTATTGACTTTACTTTTTTTTTTTTTTTTTTTTTTTTATTAGACTTCTCTCGGGTGAGGCGAACCTATAGCGCCGAGTGGGGGCCCCGAGATGTCATCAAATAACTGTTGCAGTTCTTTTTGAACAGTTGGAGGTTGTAACGCTCCGGGAACACTCGCGTGGGAAGGCAGTTCCACAGCTTCCCCGCTCTGTAACGGAACAAGTTCTGATACAGGGATGTTCGCGCGGTCGGGAGATGAACCACAAACGGGTGCGTTCTTTTGTTGTTGTCTTGTGGAGCGCATATAAACCGAATTGCGTGGAACAATGCCAAGAATCTCCGAACAACAGCACCCGTGATAATATCTGTAAAACAGACAGAGGTCGGCTACGCGCCTTCGATGTGATAGCGACTGTAGTCCCGACGTCAGCGCCGGGTCCCCGATCAGGCGGATCGCTCGTCTTTGTACACTCTCAAGTAGGTCGAGGGTGTGTTTAGGAGCCGACCTACAAACATGAGAGCAATATTCAAGCGCGTGTCTAATTTGGGATTTATATAGAAGAAGAAGTTGGGCCGGAGTCAAATATTTCTTGGCTCTAAAAAGATAGCTCAGTTTTCCTGAGGCTGATCTGGCGATACCCGATACGTGTTTATGCCATTCCCACAGACCGTGACGCCGAACAATCTCAAACTTTCCCCAGCCTCGAGGGCTGGAATGGAACCGATGATCCAGTTTTCTTTGTGAATGTTGTATACTGGGTCTTCGTTGCGTTGAAGTCGACAAGATTGGCCTTTCCCCACTGCCGGACTTTATCCAGATCCTGATTCAGAGAGTCAATCTGTTTACATCTCAGCTGGTGCGACGTAGATGCACCAATCGACCGATCACTCGAAAAGGAGGAAACAAGCGTACTGTCATCCGCCCTGTGAGTAGGGCGTTAGAATATACTCACAGCTAGGCCAGCTTGTGGTAAGAGACGACTAAAGGCCGAGTGGTGCCCGGGGTCCCAACGCCCTGTGCGCCCGGTGAAATACCACCCCATCAAGCTTTAGGCTCCGTGAAATGGTCGGGAGAAATCCCTGGCCATCTTTCGGAGCTTGGCTGATGGACCGGATCGAGAAAAGGTTGGTTTAGGTGGTAGTCGGTTCCACGGCGAGATACCACCCCGTCACGCTGTACATACCGCGATATCGTAGAGAGAAATCTTCGACGGCGTTTCGGGTGTGTGATTGATGGCCCGGACTGGCACGGAGATAAGTCATGGTGGTACCTTCTGATATAAAGAATTCCAGAGGTAAACTAGTCTCCCATTCGGATCTCCGGGGTGGACTATGTCAGGGGAAACAGCATGCAGATATTATGATAAATAACCGAACTTTAAGAGGTTCCTCATCGCCCTCGAGGTTCTGCCCACTTTCGACTGATAACGGTATCTTGTAACATCGGGGCATCGGTTTCACCAATACGAATGTAAACGCCGTCCACCAGGATTTGTAAACAACAAAACCTGATATCCTTGCCCTAATGGAGACCCAGCTCGATTCGTCAACTGATTCGACATATCTTCGTTGCTCAGGATACGACTTACATTCGAGATTCAGTTTTAAGGGCGGAGTCTGCGTCTTCGCGCGGTCCGATCTGGCTTGCCAGAGGATGGAAGCGTTGGAACCCAATAACATGGACATCGTATGGTTGAGGGTCGTGCTGAGGAATTCCGTTAAATTTCTTTGTTGTTTTTAGTGCTCCCCGAATGACGATCGACCGGCGACATTTTTCGAACATCTTTCATATACCGTCGACTGGATACAGGTCAACCACCCAACTTATGGAATTGTTGTCCTTGGCGATTTTAATGTGCAGAATTCCAGTTGGTTGGTACATTCTAACAGAACCGACGGGACTTGGAGGCTGGCGAAGATGTTTGCTGTTAGCCACAGCTTGACTCAACTCGTGGAGGAAACAACGCGAGTGCCGAATGCCCGAGGCGATTATGCGAACACCCTGGATCTGTTTTTGGCATCCGAACCGAGTATTTATACCGGCGAGGTTTCTGCGCCACTGGGAAACTCAGATCACTACTCGGTATCTGTCGCGCAAACACTTGCATATCAAGCGAATAACCGGCTTAGGCGGCTTCGCCATGTATGGAAGTATGGGCCTGCTAACTGGGACGATATGGGAGATTTCTTCGCATCCTTTCCATGGTCAGAGGTGTGCTTCGGAAACTCCGATGTTAACGCTTGCACGGAGTCGGTATCAGAGATTATTCTTCTGGGGATGGAGATGCATATTCCACATTCCATGAAACGAAGTTCGCCTGATAAACCTTGGTTTGACAAAAAATGCGAGCTGATTACAGCGGCAAAAAATAGAGCTTTTAAGCAATGGCGCGCCAATCCCACCGATGTTAACAGAACGAATTTTGTTAGAATCAGAAACGAGTGCAACCAGGCGATTGATGCCGCAAAGAAGGCTCACAACCACAGGGTGATCAATAAACTCCTTCGGTGCCCAACTCGTTTGCGTTCCTTCTGGTCAATGGCAAAGGCTGTCAGCGGTAACTTCGTATCCTCCTCTTTCCCTCCGTTGGTGACAGACGGAATCCAAAGGATAAAGCTAATGTGTTCGCGAATTTATTTTCGGCGAATACAAACCTCGATCCCGGCCTTTTGCGGCCACCTGTGATCTCGCCGGTACAGTCTTCCATGCGGGATGTGAGATTCCGTCCGCGCACTATTCAACGCATTCTACGTGAACTGGATTGGAAGGCAACCGGCCCGGACGGAATACCAGCAATAGTCCTTAAGAACTGTGCTCCAGAACTATCGTCGGTTCTTGGCAGACTCTTCCATTTATCTTATGCACGGAGGACCTTTTCTACCTGCTGTAAAATCGCTCGAGTTCAGTCAATCCCAAGGGCGGGAAAAAAGTGTCTTGCACAAAATTACCGTCCGATAGCATTACTGTCTATTTTATCTAAGGTAATGGAAAAAGTCATCAATACAAAGTTGGTTAAGTATTTGGAGTGTAACGGACTTCTGAATGATCGTCAATACGGATTCCGTGGCAGGCAGTCCAAGGGAGACCTTTTGACACTTATAACCGATATATGGACATCTGCGATTGAGCGGCATGGTGAGTCAAGGGCGGTCGCATTGGATATCTCCAAGGCTTTTGACCGCGTCTGGCACGGGGCATTGCTGAGCAAACTTCGTTCATATGGACTTTCCCAACAGCTTTGCGACTGGACGAGGAGCTTCCTCGAGAATCGATCGATCCGGGTTGTTGTGGACGACGAGTGCTCGGATCTGTATCCTGTTAATTCGGGAGTGCCCCAAGGTTCTATTTTGTCTCCAACCTTGTTCTTGCTTCACATAAATGATTTGTTGGAGACAACGGATAACAAAGTGTTATTACATTTTAAGTGGCAAAATTAATTTTTATAACCCTAATTTGAACGGTTTGAGTTGATGGCTTCTTAAGAAGTAACACCATAAAAGAATTTTGTAAAAATCAATCGGTTTGGAAAATATTTTAAACATTGTAGGCTTGCTCTTATTTTTCGGTGGAGTTTCAAGCTTATTTGAAGTGCGTCACACTGTTCTAAAACGACTGTGTCCACTTTAAAAACTTTTTGCTCCAAACATAATTTTCTTAAAATAGCATGAAGCATAGCTCAATTAAATATCACTATTAGTTACTAACATATATCTTTAAATTGTTATTCCACGCCGAGATATGTAGCGGATGCTCATGTTTCTTATTAACAAATGATTATGCATTGTTGTTGTTGTAACAGGATATGAAATGAAAGGGCGACTCCTCGTACGAAAGATATTATTTATTCAACGAAGCACTCGTGAACTTGGTTTTAAAAAAATATGTATTAGCCTGACGCGGCAATATGAAAAAGAGACGCATGTAGCAAAAGGCGCGCTCGGTCTAGTATAGCTGTCAGAAGTAGAGCAAGCGCATTAAGGCGTGAATTCATTTGCCTTTTACTCATAACGACCGGTCCGGCGCTACTATCGCATACAGCACGCAGCTTAGGGCGGATCCGCAACAGTTGTTGCAAAAAACAAAAGTTTTTTTTTCAAATAATTATCTATCATAAAAATACTATTATTTTTAGAATCTCCTAAGTATTTCTGCTCATCTAGATAAAAATAACAAATTTATTTATTTCTTTTATTTGATTTTATTTATTTATTTATCTTTTTCACATTCAAATGTCCCCTACACGGTGTGCCCTAGAACGCATCAGATTCTATACGGATTGGCTACAGCTCCACCATTTTGTATTGTTTGTGTAGGCGGAAAAGTAAAAGAAGTGTGTGAAAATAGTCCAACCATACTTTTTTCAAAAGGGCACGCTCATATTTACTGGCGCAAGGATAATAGCCTTGCCCGGAAAAACAAATTATTATAGACAATTTAACAAGTCTCGGATAAGGACCGGATACCGCTAGATAGACTTGCTAAATAAGGCCAAGCCCGGATTCCGCTTGTTATGCCGATGATGATGATGCTCATATTTACGTCTTTTTGCGGTGATCATATATTCAAATAACGTACCGGGCCTGATCGAATGATCTGCACGAAAGAGCTTCTCATTATCATACAAATGCATGTAAACGGTATGACACATTACGCACATACAATTTTTACCAATTGCTCAAGAAAGACAAAGTATTATCATAATCATCGGCACTACAACCGGGATCCGGTCTTGGCCTTATTTAACAAATTTCTCCACCGGTCCCGATTTCGAGCCGATGTCATCCAGTTTAGCACTCCCGAGTTCTGGGCGTCCTGGTCTACGCCATCCCTCCATCGCAGACGAGGTCTGCCGCGCTGTCTCCTTCCATACATCCTGCCACAAAGGACTTTCCGGACAGGCTCCTCTTCGCTCATTCGAGCTAGGTATCCCGCACACCGGAGTCTACCGAGCTTGATTTTTCATCCAACATCAGCTTCAAGGTAGATTGCGTACAACTCGTGGTTGTAGCGTCTCCGGAATCGTCATCCCTCACATACGGGGCCAACAATTCTCCTTAAGACCTCCCTCTCGAACGCGGCTAAGAGTTCAGAGTGCCCTTTATTGAGCAGCCAGGTTTCGGACCCATACATGAGTACTGGTGAGACCATGGTCTTGTGCAGTAGTAGCTTGGATGTTCTGGATAAATTTCGGGATTTAAAGATCCCTGATAGACCATAGTAGGCTTTGTTGGATTTGATCAGCCGTTCGCATATTTCTTCTTCCATATTGTTATCGGGTGATAGTATTGACCTAAGGTAGTTAAAGGATTGCACTACTTCAAATTCGTGTTTCACTACCCTGATAGTTTGACCAACGTTAGGTCTTCTCTTCGCAGAAGTTGCCACCATGTACTTAGTTTTCCCCTCATTAATGTGCAGTCCCAGTTTTTGTGCCGCCTGCTCGATCTGGGTGAAGGAATCCTGTACGGCTGATTCGGTTCTACCGATGATGTCGAGGTCATCTGCGTAGGCAAGTATCTAGGTGGACTTGGCGACTATAGTCCCTCTAGTCGTAATTCCAGAGTCACGGATTGCTTTCTCCAACCCTAGGTTGAAGAGTAGGCAGGCCAGACCGTTCCCTTGTCGGAGTCCATTAAATATGTTTATTGGTTTGGGCAGCAATTCCGCTATTTTGACTTGACTAGTTACGTTGGTCATGGTCAACCTACAAAGTCGTATCAATTTGTTTGGAATTCCGAACTCTCTCATGGCATTATATAGTTCTACCCGGGCTATGCTGTCATAGGTGGCCTTAAAGTCTATGAATAGATGATATAATGGAATCTTAAATTCCTGACATTTTTCCATCGCCTGCCTAAGGGTGAATATCTGATCAGTCGCTGATTTTCCTGGGATGAAGCCACACTGATATTGACCAATGATGGCTTTAGCGTATGGGGCTATCCGACCTTGTAGGATAGTGGAGAGTATCTTGTAGGCAGTACTCAGCAATGTTATACCCCTATAGTTGCTGCACAGTGCGATATCTCCCTTCTTATGTAAGGGGCAAATTTTACCGCGACGCCAATCTTCCGGCATCTCCTTTTGCTCTCATACGTGCACCACGATCTCATGAATTGCGTGATGTAACGCTGTCCCTCCTTGTTTGATCAGCTCAGCTGGATTGCCATCACCTCCGGTGACTTTATTTGATTTGAGCTGTCTTATGGCTTTTAATGTTTCCTCAATGCTTGGTGGTGGCAACATTTGGTCTTGATTTTGCATTGGTGGAGCCTCCAATTCTTCTGTGAACTGACCATTTAGCGATTAATTGAAGTGCACTTCACATCGCTCCAGAATGCCTTCAGGATCGGTGATCAGATTACCCTCTTTATCCTTGCAGTAAGTGCAGCGTGGTGTATACCGCGTCATACTGTGGATTATTTGGTAGAACTTCCGCGCCTCGTGCGGACCTCGCTCTCTTCTTTTCTCTATTTCACAGACAAGGTTTTTTTCCCAGGCACTTTTCTTTTGTCTGTGAAGTCTTTTTTCAGATCTTCTGAGCTCTTTGTATTTTTCCTTGCGTACCTGGGTCCTATAAGACTGTTGCATTGCTCGGTATGCAGCATATTACGTTCCGTCGCTAGTTTGCACTCATCATCAAACCAGTCGCTCCGATCTCACGACTACTACTAGTAGTGGTATTCTTCCTTTTCGTCGTCAGGGGACTCCTCTGTAGGTCCGTGAACGTTTGTGAAGCTTATGTTGTTAAACTTGCCTCGCACGCGAAGAGCGCATAGCCTTTCGTTGATTGCATTAAAGCGGATGATGGCAGGCTTCAGTTTTTGGCTGACTAGAAAGCCTACCCCGTGTACATGGTGTTTTGCATGACAGCTGTAATAAATGTCATACTCGTTTCTTTCAATAACACCCCTCCCCGTCCATCTTATTTCTTGTAATGCTGTTATGTCAGCCTTATACTCTGACAGGGCATCGGCTAGCTGCTGTGCAGCTCGAGCTCTGCATAGTGAGCGGACTTTCTATGAAAAAATTCCTAAATCGTTTAGCCATTTTCGTTTGTGTGGTCCATATCCGAGGCTTGTTAAATTTGCCATAATAATTCGAGACGTACAGCTTATATATTGATAGGAGGCGGTACTGGAATATTCCGAGAGTTTCCCATACATCCTGTGTTGTCAGGGTTGTGGTACGGATGATTGTTAGACCAAATAAACTGGTGTGATTGGGACCAATCGATTTGACAGTTGTTGTCATTTGTTCTCTATATTTTTGTTTATATTTCGATTCAAGTATATTCTATATATTTTAATATCTTTCTAGATTTGAATATGCTGTTTTCCCACTATTTGCCGTTTGCAGTGGACACCAATACTATAATATAAGCGTTCGTGGCTTAAGCTGTCAATTGCGGAAGGGGGCGGTGCTGCAACAAATTATACGGAAGGTGCGTGACGAATAATAATTAATTCAAATAACTCCCCCCTTCTACACCAGCGGTGTTAGTGTGTGTCACAACCGAGTACCTCTCTTTTGTCTGCATAGAGCTGTGACACAATAGCTTATAGGGCAACTTCAAGCGAGCAATGCAATAACATTGCTCTTGAATGACGAAATCTAAAAAGCCCTTGAGAGAAGAGGAGCGAAAAGGTGGTTAAAATATTAACCAAGGTTGGATGGCCGATAAGCAAAAACAACGAGATCAATAGCGTCAACGAGAATCGAAGAAATCAATAACATCAACGAGAAAAGAAATCAAAAAAGATAGACGTGGAAAAAGGAAAAAAACCGAAAAAAAATAAAAGATCGGGTGCGGGAATTGTAAAACGTTGATAGTGGCGGCTGGGTGATTGAAAAGTGATACGAAATAAAATCATCATCCTCCGTTGGTACATTAATATCCCGGAGTAATATTTGAGTTCAAAACCACTACTGATCTGTCGGTGCATTGTGATGAATATTAAGCGTTTCGTAATCGAAGACAAGGAGGTCAAATTATAAGGCGATAATACAACAGATCAAGGTCCGACCAACGCGAATGCAATATCAAGGATAACGAGTTGGTAATCATTTGGAAAAGCCCCCAAAACAGTTGTTTGTCGAACCACTGTAGTGCAGGGTTATCGAACTCATCACCGTTCAAGTCACCCAGTTCCATAGTGCAGTGGATAAAAACAACCGAAATCGAGACGTCGGATGAATACCGGATTTAAAAGAACGACGCAACACCAAGTCGAGGATAACAACACTGGAGGAACATCGAATCAACATAACACGGATAGTAGAATCGAACGAATAGTTGATTGGCGGGAATTCCAACCGCGTTACAGTATTTCTTTTCGATTGTGTACAACATTATAATAAACATTGGATAAACAGTACACCCGGCTTTAATTTTATCGCGAGGTTGGAACCATACTCCACACAAATACATTCCACTTTACACCACGGCACCACACAGGAATCAACAGGCGTAGTTCCAAACCTAGTTTATTTAAAAATTAATTTTGTGTACAATTTTTTTTCCGCGAATTTTTCTGATATTTTAATAAATATTCTGCTACTCGGGGCGGAGAAATCGGAGATTCGTTTGTAACTTATAAATCGTGTAACTAACCCGACTTTGTTTTATATATATTGTAGCGAGCTTAGGGTTCGCTGGATTAATTATTTTCAATAAATAAGAGCCGTTGAATCGATTTTGAATTAATGTGACACTTTATTAGTCCGTTAATAACAACCGTTACTTTTTACCGTACGCTTAACGATTTCTTAACTTATCGCTTCCACACTTATTACTTCTTACTCATTACTTATCGCTTGCTTGACCTTCTACTTCTTACTCATCTCCATAGTCTGTGTGCGACGTATTTATACCGTTTGCTTATTCTGATTCGGCGTTTCGTTTCCGTCCGTTCCATAGTCTTGAATGTTCTACTATCCACGGTCTCCAGTTTTCCATTACTTTATAGAATATTCTAGTACTCTGTTTCGGACTCTCTAGAATATTCTAATACTGATTGTCATATGCGTCACACTACCCTCCGTCTAGATTAGTTCGTCCCGAACTAAGTTCACTGGTCTCCCGGGCCAACAAAAGCCGCCAGTCGGTCACGATGTACCACTTTCATCTTGGCGTTCGGCGGTGGAAGTTCTTGACCTTCTTCCAAATTTTCTACTGCTCTCCTTTTCGTCTCAGCTCTGGCCTGCCGCCATTCTTCCTTTTCCTGACGACGGAATTCCTCTTGCATTTTATATAAGAGAAAATGCATGTGCACACCCTTAAGCTCTTCTGGAGTTTGCACATCACGTAAGCGATCTAGATCTTCATCCTTAATTACACGCATATCATCTGGTATTGGAGCATCTGTCGATTTCATAACCGTATCCAACTGGTAGTTCCGCATCTTTTCAAATAACTGGAGCGGTTTGTTCTTTGGAGCTGACAGTAAACACCAGCGTGCGTCGAAGTAATAGACTTTCCATAGATCGTCGCACGTTAATTCTGGTTTCACGTGTTCTTCTCTATAGAACGCAATGAACGGCACCTCTAGCTGTTGATTATGCCTACAATCTAGAGCTTACTTGATTTTTCTTCCCGTATGTGGTGGCTTACAATAGCGGTCTCGACCTCCAACAACCGTTGATCTCTCTTGTTCGGAAACAGTTGATTTACAAAACGCCTGTTTGTAAATCCATTCAGCTTCATCTTGTAGCTCGTTGGGTCCCTCTGGAACAGGCGTAACCGGAACTTCGCGTAATTGCATTCGCTCAGGAATATCCGTTTTACGGAGTTCATTGTCCAAATCCGTAAAGTGACCCCTTTCCAATTCACTAGGTTCGTATTCGGATTCATATCCGTCCTCGTCACAATTAGTGAAATCCTCATAGTCGAAATCTACACCGAAACTGTCTTGCAATGACGCGTGAGTGACTAGAAGTCGTCTTTTCTTCTTCTCAGCAATTGGCCTTCCTTCGTCGTCTACAATAAAATCCTCAGCATCAGACTCCGATTCCTCATCATCATTGAAATGTTTTGCCGCCTCAGTTTCCCTGGGACTACGTTCAGAGCGGCGTTCAATATCGTCTTCGTCGTCGAATAGCTGTTCGGCTATATCCTCACGCCCTGAACCTTCATCGACGTGCTGTTCCTCTCCATCACTTTCTTCGTCCTGTGTACGACGCAGACGCTTGGGACGCTTTCTGCGTTCGACTTTCAAACCAAGATTCTCTTCAATAAGGTCACAGTCGCCGTCTTCCAGTCGGTCGTCCAACTCGTCATCATCATTGTAAATCCGTTTCGGGGAACGGCCTGAAGCATCAGTGTCTTCACCATCACTGCCGTCCTCTTCAATCGGATTATCATCGATGAGATCCTTCAGTTCTTCACATAACACATCATCGTCATCTTCCTCCTCTTCCTCACTGCTGTCGGGCATAGCTTTGCTCTTCCTGAGTTTCTTCCTTTCATGTGGCTCCAATTTCTCCTCATCCTCAGATTCCTCCGCTTCCGAGTCCCAGAATTCTTTCATACACTGCTTTTGGGCATCCAATTTTGCCTTAAACTCTGCAGCTCGCGCGTCCAATTTTGCATTAACGTCTGTAGCTCGCGCATCCAATTTTGCAGCTCCTGCGTTCGATTTTGCATTAACGTCTGCAGCCCACGTATCCAATTTTGCAGCTCGCGCATCTAATTTTATCATCATCATCCTGAGCATCTCCGAAATGTCCAACTGTGGCGAACTCTTCTCCGTTACATTGGCACCATCTTGACTCGCTGTTTCTTCTCCATCCGGACAGTCTGGCCCAATTGTAAATACATATGTGTTAATATCAATACCCTCTTCCTCCATTGCTGCTTGCAGACGCTGTCGAAGAATTTGCTTCTGTCCTCTGCTATCCAGGTTCCGGACCGCAAGTTCCTTCTTCAACTCAGGAACGCGAAGATCCTCCAAATGTCGATCTGATATCGTTACAACACACTTTCACAGACTTATTGACTTCACCAATAATTAATCCCACTTCTGACACCAATTGTAGCGAGCTTAGGGTTCTCTGGATTAATTATTTTGAATAAATAAAAGCCGTTGAATCGATTTTGAATTAATGTGACACTTTATTAGTCCGTTAATAACAACCGTTACTTTTTACCGTACACTTAACGATTTCTTAACTTATCGCTTCCACACTTATTACTTCTTACTCATTACTTATCGCTTGCTTGACCTTCTACTTCTTACTCATCTCCATAGTCTGTGTGCGACGTATTTATATCGTTTGCTTATTCTGATTCGACGATTCGTTTCCGTCCGTTCCATAGTCTTGAATGTTCTACTGTCCACGGTCTCCAGTTTTCCATTACTTTATAGAATATTCTAGTACTCTGTTTCGGACTCTCTAGAATATTCTAGTACTGAGTGTCATATGCGTCACAATCTATATATATATATATATATATATATATATATATATATATATATATATATATATATATTTAAACGCTCCCCCTGTGAGTAAGGCGTTAGAATATACTCACAACTAGGCCTGCTTGTCGTAAGAGGCGACTAAAGGCCGAGTGGTAGGTGGGGTCCCAACGCCATGTCACCGGTGAAATACCATCCCATAAAGCTTTAGGTTCCGTAAAATGGTCGGGAGAAATCCCTGGCCATCTTTCGGAGTTTGGCTGATGGATCGGTTCGAGAAAAGGTTGGTTTAGGTGGTAGTCGGTCCCACGGCGAGATACCACACCGTCACGCTGTACATACCGCGATATCGTAGAGAGAAATCTTCGACGGCGTTTCGGATGTGTGGTTGATGGCCCGGACTGGCACGGAGATAAGTCATGATGGTACCTTCTGATATAAAGAATTCCGTAGGTAAACTAGTCTCCCATTCGGATCTCCGGGGGGGACTATGTCAGGCGGAACATCATGCAGATATTATGATAAATAACCGAACTTTAAGAGGTTCCCCATCGCATAACCGGACTCGCTCTCGAGGCTCTGCCCACTTTCGACTGATAACGGTATCTTGTAACATCGGGGCATCGGTTTCACCAATACGAATGTAAACGCCGTCCACCAGGATTTGTAAACAACAAAACCTGATATCCTTGCCCCAATTGAGACCCAGGTCGATTCGTCAACTGATTCGACATATCTTCGTTGCTCAGGATACGACTTACATTCGAGATTCAGTTTTAAGGGCGGAGTCTGCGTCTTCGCGCGGTTCGATCTGGCTTGCCAGAGGATGGAGGCGTTAGAACCCAATAACATGGACATCGTATGGTTGAGGGTCGTGCTGAGGAATTCCGTTAAATTTCTTTTGTTGTTTTTACTGCTCCCCGAATGATGATCGACCGGCGACATTTTTCGAACATCTTTCATATACCGTCGACTGGATCCAGATCAACCACCCAGCTTATGGAATTGTTGTCCTTGGCGATTTTAATGTGCAGAATTCCAGTTGGTTGGTACATTCTAACAGAACCGAAAAGCCTGTGAGCCTGGCGAAGATGTTTGCTGTTAGCCACAACTTGACTCAACTCGTGGAGGAAACAACGCGATTGCCGGATGCCGGAGGCGACTATGCGAACACCCTGGATCTGTTTTTGACTTCCGAACCGAGCATTTATACCGGCGAGGTTTCTGCGCCACTGGGAAACTCAGATCACTACTCGGTATCTGTCGCGCAAGCATTTGTATTTCAAGTGAATAAGCGGCCTAGACAGCTACGCCATGTATGGAAGTATGATGCTACTAACTGAGACGATTTGTGAGATTTCGTCGCATCCTTTCCATGGTCGGAGGTGTGCTTCGGACACTCCGATGTTAACGCTTGCGCGCAGGCGGTAACAGAGATTATTCTTCTGGGGATGGAAATGTACATTTCACATTCCATCAAACGAAGTTCATCTGATAAACGTGGTTTGACAAAAAATGCGACCAGATTACAGCGGCAAAACATAGAGTTTTTAAACAATGGCGCTCTAATCCCACCGATGTTGACAGAACGAATTTCGTTAGAACCAGAAACGCGTGCAACCAGGCGATTGATACCGCGAAGAAAGCTCACAACGACAGAGTGACCGATAAACTTCTTCGGTACCCGACTGGTTCGCGTTCCTCTTGGTCAATGGCAAAGGCTGTCAGCGGTAACTTCGCATGCTCCTCTTTGCCTCCGTTGGTGACAGACAAATTCAAAGAGTAAACCAAATGTGTTCGCGAGTTTATTTTCCGCGAATTCACACCTCCTTTTGGAACCACCTGTGATCAGGACGATATTCCATGCACGATGTGAGATTTCGCCCCCGCACTATTCAACGCATTCTACGTGAACTGGACTATAGAAAGGCAATAGGCCGGACGGAATACCAGCAATAATCCTTAAGAACTGTGCTCCAGAACTATCGCCGCTTCTTGGCAGACTCTTTCGCTTATCTTATCCAAGGAGGACCTTTCCTACCTACAAAGACAGGAAAAAAGTGTCTCCCACAAAATTAGCGGCCGATAGTATTACTGTTTATGTTGTCTAAGGTGATGGAAAGGGTCATCAACGCCGAGTTAAGTAAGTGTTTGGAGTGCAATGGACTTCTGAATGATCGTCAATATGCATTCCGTGGCATGCAGTCCACGGGAGACCTTTTGACACTTATAACCGATATATGGACATCTGCGATTGAGGGGCATGGTGAGTGAAGGGCGGTCGCATTGGATATCTCCAAGGCTTTTGACCGCGTTTGGCACGTGGCATTGCTGAGCAAACTCCGTTCATATAGACTTTCCCAGCACGAGTGTGACTGGACGAAGAGCTTCCTTAAAAATCGATCGATCCGGGTTGTTGTGGACGGCGGGTGTTCGGATCTGTATCCTGTTAATTCTGGAGTACTGCAAGGTTTTATATTGGCTCCAACCTTGTTTTGGCCTCATATAAATGATTTGTTGGAGGCAATGGATAATAAAGTGTTCAGTTTCGCGGATGATAGTACGATTGTTTCCTCCTTTTCGAGTGTTCGGCCGATTGGTGCATCTACGTCACTAGCTGAGATGTAGACAAATTGACTCTCTGAATCAGGATCTAGCTAGGGTCCTGCAGCGGGGAAGGACCAATCTCGTCGACTTCAATGCAGTGAAAACACAATATACAACATTCACAAAGAAAAGTAAATCATCAGGTTGAAATTGCTCGGCGTCACGGTCTGTGGGAATGTATCGTGGCACAAACACGTGTCGAGCATCGCCAGGCCAGCCTCTGGAAAACTGGAGCTATCTTTTTAGAGCAAAGAAATATTTTACTCCGGCTCAACTTCTTCTCCTGTATAAATCCCAAATATAAATCACAACAACCCGATGTGATCTGTGTACACACAGCACACTCTTGCCCATAGTAAACAGAACTTCACGACACGATCACAACTTCCGCATAGGGCACCGGCACACCCGCCTGCTCCGAGGTTCTCTCGCTCGCTCGTTCCTCGCCCCGTCGCTCGCACACGAAGCTGATCGTAACAAAGTCACGGAGGAGGGTGTAGTGTGACGTTTCTGACAGATACACACACAATAACAAGCAAATAGTAAAGAACTCCGAACGAAAATCGAATAAGAAAATGCATCAGAGCCGTATACCATAGCGATAACATAACAATTGCACATCAGTTGAGTGTACTTGAGTTTAGAAATCAAATTCGTACACGCGCCAGTAGCCTGATGTGTTAAGCATTGGTTTAATTTTTGGTGGTTCTAACTGCCATAGTGTCAGTTCGAATCACACGTTCTTCACTATCATCGCAAAGGCTATAGACCGTAAACTTACCCTCTACCTACTTGAGACCATGCAGAGACGAGCGGTCCGCCTGATCGGGGACTCGGCGCTGACGTCGGGACTACAGTCGCTATCACATCGAAGGCGCGTAGCCGACCTCTGTCTGTTTTACAGATATTGTCACGGTTACTGTTTTTCGGAGATTCGTCGTGGTATTGTTCCACGCAATTCGGTTTATATGCGCTCCACAAGACAATCCGACGGATCGCACCCGTTTGTAGCTCATCTCCCGACGGCACGAACATCCCTGCATTAGAACTCGTTCCGTTACAGAGCGGGGAGGCTCTGGAACTTCCTTCTCGCGCGAGTGTTCCCGGAGCGTTACAACCTGCAACTGTTCAAAAAGAACTGCAACAGTTATTTGATGGCAACTCGGGGCACCCTCTTGGCGTATAGGTGCCCCTCTCCCGAGAGAAGTGTAATAAGGAAAAAAAAAAACGAATTAAGTTGAGCTGGACTGTATATCATGATCATCATTATCATCGGCATTATAACCGGGAACGGGTTTTGGCCTTCTTTAACAAGTCTGAGGCTTGTTATATTATTCATAATAATTTGTTTTTCCGGGCAAGGTTATTAGCCTTGCGCCAAGGGCTGTATATACCACTAAATATCTTTATCTATCATCATCATCATCGACACTACAACCGGGATCTGATCTTGGCCTTATTTAACAAATTTCTCCACCGGTCCCGATTTCGAGCCGATGTCATCCAGTTTGGCACTCCCAGGCTCTGGGTGTCCTGTTTTACGCCATCCCTCCATCGCAGACAAGGTCTGCCGCGCTGCCTCTTTCCATACATCCTGCCATAAAGGTCTTTCCGGACAGGCTCCTCTTCGCTCATTCGAGCTAGGTGTCCCGCCCACCGGAGTCTATCGAGCTTGATTTTTCTTACAATATTAGCTTCAAGGTAGATTGCGTACAACTCATGGTTGTAGCGTCTCCGGAATCGTCCTCCCTCACATACGGCGCCAACAATTCTCCTTAAGACCTTCCTCTCGAACACGGCTAAGAGTTCAGAGTGCCTTTTATTGAGCACCCAGGTTTCGGATCCATACATGAGTACTGGTGAGACCATGGTCTTGTGCAGTAGTAGCTTGGATGTTCTGGATAAATTTCGGGATTTAAAGATCCCTGATAGACCATAGTAGGCTTTGTTGGATTTGATCAGCCCTTCGCATATTTCTTCTTCCATATTGTTATCGGGTGATACTATTGACCCAAGGTAGTTAAAGGATTGTACTACTTCAAATTCGTGTTTCACTACCCTGATAGTTTGACCAACGTTAGGTCTTCTCTTCGCAGAAGTTGCCACCATGTACTTAGTTTTTCCCTCATTAATGTGCAGTCCCAGTTTTTGTGCCGCCTGCTCGATCTGGGTGAAGGATTCCTGTACCGCCGATTCGGTTCTACCGATGATGTCGATGTCATCTGCGTAGGCAAGTATCTGGCTGGACTTGGTGATAATAGTCTTTCTAGTTGTAACGCCAGAGTCACGGATTGCTTTCTCCAACGCCAGGTTGAAGAGGAGGTAGGCCAGACCGTCCCCTCGTCGGAGTCCATTATAGATGTTTATTGGTTTGGGCGGCAATTCCGCTATTTTGACTTGACTAGTTACGTTGGTCATGGTCAACCTACAAAGTCGTATCAATTTGTTTGGAATGCTGAATTCTCTCATGGCATTATATAGTTCTACCCTGGCTATGCTGTCGTAGGCGGCCTTAAAGTCTATAAATGGATGATATAATGGAATCTTAAATTCCAGACATTTTTCCATCGCCTGCCTGAGGGTGAATATCTGATCAATCGCTGATTTGCCTGGGATGAAGCCACACTGATATTGACCAATGATGGCTTTAGCGTATGGGGCTATCCGGTCTTGTAGGGTATGTTATAGGAGGTACTCAGCAATGTTATACCCCTATAGTTGCTGCACAGTGTGATAACTCCTTTCTTATGTATGGGGCAAATTATACCGCGACGCCAATCTTCCGGCATCTCCTTTTGCTCCCATACGTGCACCACGATTTCATCAATTGTGAGATGTAACGCTGTCCCTCCTTGTTTGATCAGCTCAGCTGGTATGCCATCAGCTCCAGGGCTTTATTTGATTTGAGCTGTCTTTCGGCTTTTACTGTTTCCTCAATGCTTAGTGGTGGTGTCATTTGGTCTTGATTTTGCATTCGTGGAGCCTCCAATTCTTCTGTGAACTGACCAGTTAGCAATTCATTGAAGTGCACTTCCCATTTCTCCAGAATGCCTTCAGGATCGGTGATCGGTGATCAGATTATCCTCTTTATCCTTGCAGTAAGTGCAGCGTGGTGTGTACCGCGTCATACTGCGGATTATTTGGTAGTACTTCCGTGCCTGGTGCGGACCTCGCTCTCTACTTTTCTTTATTTCACAGACAAGGTTTTTTTCCCAGGCACTTTTCTTTTGTCTGTGAAGCCTTTTTTCAGATCTTCTGAGCTCTTTGTATTTCTCCTCGCGTACCCGCGTCCTATGAGACTGCTGCATTGCCCGGTATGCAGCATTCTTACGCTCAGTCGCTAGTTTGCACTCATCACCAAACCAGTCGCTCCGATCTCTACGACTACTGCCTAAGATGGTGTTGGCAGTACTAATGACAGTATTCTTAAGGCGTGTCCATTTCTACTCTCTACACCCGGCATTCTGGCCCCAGGACTTACTCTCCCTCCTTCGAGCTCTTCGAGGGCGAGTCTTAACGCATGACCAAAGTTGTGACTGATATTCTCATTGCGTAAGGCAGCCGTGTTATTCGAACCTGATCCGGGGATGCAATACTTCTCCGTAAGGCAATCCCCGCTCGGAAAACTGTACAAACAAGATAGTGATCCTAGTCGACGTTGGCACCTCGGTACGTTAGTACCGACATCAGGCTCGAGGAGTGGCGGCGATCTATCAACACGTGGTCAATTTGGTTGCGAGTGGCTCCATCAGGTGATACCCAGATGGCTTTGTGGATATCTTTACGCGGAAACCTGGTACTCGCAACGAACAAGTTTTTCGATGCTGCCAATTCGATGACTCGTAGTCCATTATCATTAGTGTTCTCATGCAAACTACGGGAGCCTGTGTAGGGCCTGAAAACTGGCTCTCGACCTATTTTCGCGTTCAAATCACCAAGAACGATTTTCGCATCGTATCTTGGGCATGTCATTGAGGGCCCGTTCGACGTTCTCATAGTATTCTTCTTTTTCGTCGTCAGGGGACACCTCTGTAGGTTCGTGAACGTTTATGAGGCTTATGTTCTTAAACTTGCCTCGTACGCGAAGAGTGCATAGCCTTTCATTTATTGCATTAAAGCCGATGATGGCAGGCTTCAGTTTTTGGCTGACTAGAAAGCCTACCCCGTGTACATGGTGTTTTGCGTGACAGCTATAATAAATGTCATATTCGTTTCCTTGAATAACACTCCTCCCCGTCCATCTTATTTCGTGTAATGCTGTTATGTCAGCCTTATATTCGGACAGGGCATCGGCTAGCTGCTGTGCAGCTCGAGCTCTGTATAGTGAGCGTACGTTCCATGAAAAAAATTTTAAATCATTTAGCCATTTTCGTTTCCGTGGTCGTCGTCGTGTATCCGGTCCATATCCGAGGCTTGTTAAATTTGCCATAATAATTCATTTTTATGGGCCTGGTTATTAGCCTTGCGCCATAATAATTTGTTTTTCCGGGCAAGGTTATTAGCCTTGCGCCAAGGGCTATATATACCACTAAATATCTCTATCTTTAAAATGTGTAAAATAAAATAACTTAATAATAAGATTTAAACAAAATAAAATCGATTGATTGGCGCAAGGCTAATAACCTTGCCCGGAAAAACAAATTATTATGGAAAATTTAACAAGCCTCGGGACTTGTTAAATGAGGCCCAGACCGGATCCCGGGTGTAGTGCCGATGATGATGATGAAAATCAATTGAGCTATATATTATCATTGTTGCCAGCCAAATGAGCCCGGCACCATCTGCCATAATTTGACCATTAATCAAATAAACAGTAATTGCAATATAATTTCGCGGTAAAAATTTCGTTTAGCACTCATTTCATCGATACAAAATGTATAATATTACCGATGCGAGTTTCAACATCTTAAACAAACAATTCACCACGGTGAACAAGTGGATTTCGACAAAAGTGTTATGCTGCCAACTGCAAACTTAATTTCACCACAGCTAAACTTCATTGCATATGTGTGTTTCATTTCATTATTATTTTCATTTCCAGTTTTACTTGTACCGTCGGTGAATTTCGTTGGATAGAGTAGTTAGATGAAAAATGGCGAATGTATACGGTGCTAGTGTAATTGCATTATTACTAACTGTTTTAATTAGTTGCAATTTTTGTGAACCTCTTGAAATTAAACAAAGTAAGTGTACCAAGTGTTTTATTACATATATTCCAATATTGGAACGATCTCTAAATAATTCGGTAAAGTGATAATGTACACACACCATACGTCTGCTGACTGGAACGAAAAAATTGGAAAAAATTAAAGATACATATTTGCTTAAACTGAACAGTTTAATGATTGCATTTAAAAAGGCCAATTACAGCAACCCAGTCCCTAAAAAGGAATGGTTATTTATTCATTGTATTAGATATGGTTTAGAAGAGTGTGCACTCGGAGTGCGCGTTTAGAAAATAGGTTGCTTGCTTGGCACAACTTCACTGTTTAATGTGGTGACCTGATGACCATCAAATTGTCGTCATAGCTTCAACAAATTTATAGATAGAGGAGGGGTGCACTAACAGCAATTATTGTACTGTACGATCAATAATTGTCATTAGATTATGAAAAGGCTTAATGACTTTTTACGTCAGTTATTAAAATTACAAAACATGTTCCTGGCCAGTTAGGAAATTCCATTATCTAATTGCTAACTAAATTTCTTTGCATCTAATCAAACAGGGTTGTGACTAATTACTTTGATTCAACGTTATGGAATGATTGAACTGTCTGGTGTTGCGCTGTTCGTCGACATTCTATCATCTCGGGCACAATGTCATTCAAGATGAGCAGATAAGAGATAAGATTTCAATTAATTGTCCGCGGAATTGTGCCTGTTTCATAATGCCTTCGATAATATGATTCTCCATGATTTGTTAGGCAGTAATGTAATACAAGGAATGCGGTACCGGAGGGTGAAGCACTTACCACACCACGGTATTGTGCTACTTGTTTGTGATTTACTCGTACAATACACCTGCTGTTTGTTTGTGTCGTTATGTAGATGGTGAAATTGCTTAGGAATAATCAACTGGGGATGATTATTAATTCACTAATTAAAATCATATACATACGCAGTCGTTTCTGTAAGAGAGCGTTCTCGAAACGCTCCTTTAGATCTATATCGCGGTTGTGAACCGCATGCCATATCGCTATAAATAAGCAACTTGTTTGAATCGTGTTCATGATTCATGTCAATTTACTGGAGATCCTTTAGTGCAAAATTTTAAGAATTGCGTTCCAAACCAGACGGGCAACGTCCCCTTCGCGCCATAGTTTGATCATATCTCGGTGTTCGATCTGTTTCATAGAATCTCTATTACTCAAATGCATATTAATGTGTGGCTTTTCCCCATACGATTAACTCTATGAAAAAAAAAAAGTGGTTAATCAATAAATAAAAGAAGAGGCACAGGGTAATTCCCACAATATTGTAGTGGTCGTATCATTTATTTCTTATATTATAAGTACGTTCGTTACGTATTGAAATATTACATTAGATAGGACGAGTTCAATAATTTGCAAGTAAAATAGCTACATAAAAATATATGTAATAGTGAAAGACTAAAAGTTTTTTTTTTTTGTTGTCAGTTACAGGTTGCAGTATTTTTTTAAGCAAGTTTCAGTGCATAGGTTTTATGACTAAAGATTTACATTTTATTAAAGTAGAATTCTTGGACATATACCCAAGGACAACTACAGGGTGTTCTTAAAGTTTTTTTTAAAGCAAATACCAGTGCATAGGTTTTATGAATAAAGATTTACTCTTTATTAAAGTAAAGTTCTTGAGCATATATTTTGCATGGTCGAAGTATGTGCGCAGTCCGCCCGCATCAGATGATATTGGTTCCCCTGGAACTAATTTATTTAATGGTTGGGCAGTCAATCCCAATATCCACATTTTATTGATGTGTGATCACTTGGTTAAATGTTATTAGTTATTGTGCTAACATCATCATCATCATCGTCGGCACTACAATCGGGAACCGGTCTTGGCCTTATTTAGCAAGTCCTGAGGCTTGTTAAATTTTCCATAATGATTTTTTTTTTTTTTTTTCTGGGAAAGGTCATTAGTCTTGCGCCAGAGGCTCCCGACGGGGAATCGAACCCCGGTCTCCCGGGTGACAGGCGGGTATACTAACCACTATACTATCGAGGAGCCCGATTGTGCTAACACCCTTCTAGAATTAAAGTAAAATTTATGAGACCCGCCCGATACGTGTTCTCCATTCTCCCTGCCATTTCTGTCCGGTGTTATAACTTACGCCGTGCTTCCTCATCGATTGAGGGAACAGCGTAGTAAGCAGAAGATTAAAACTACGAGGGTTGCCTCTTATGTTTCGGGATTTGGCAACCCTGGTGTTGCAATCCGGCAATTGACAGCTCTGTCGTAAAGTTGGACATTTTTGAGGTTATACGCACCTAGAACGTTTTGACATACGAGCGCTATTTGTGTTGTTTACAGTAACTTAAAAGATTCATCTCGGCCCAAAAATGGAAATAAATCGTCAACCTTTTCGTGCGATTATTTTTTACAACTTTAACTCAGCAACAGTGGATGAACTTAATTCAATTTTTGGCGATGAAGCTCCATCAAGGACCAGTGTTTATCGATGGTATGGTGAATTCAATCGTGGTCGTAGTTCACTCCAAGATGAATTTCGTGAAGGTCGTCCAAAATGAGTTGTTGTTCCGAAAACCATTGATGCTGTGCGCGAACTGATATTGGAAGATCGTCATGTGACCTATCGTGAGATTGAGACAACCTTAGGCGTTAGTGGGACCAGCATACATTCAATATTGCATAAACATTTGACCGTCAAAAAAATTTGTTCGCGTTGGATCCCACACAATTTGTCAATCGCCCAAAAAAAGGCTCGTGTCAATTGGTCGAAAGAAATGCTCAAAAAATAAGGTCGCGGCGCCTCGAAACACGTCTATGACATCGTGACAGGTGATGAATCGTGGATTTACGCGTATGAGCCCGAAAGTAAACAGCACTCGACTGTCTGGGTGTTTCAAGATGAGCCAAATCCAACAAAAGTTGTTCGCGCACGAAGCACTTCCAAGCAAATGGTCGCCTGTTTTTTTCGGAAAAACTGGACATGTCGCAACCGCACCACTAGAACAACGTAGAACAGTCAATTCTGAGTGGTACACAACCATTTGTTTGCCAGTTGTCTTCCAAGAAATCAGGAAAACCAACCGCCGAAGACGGATCACTCTTCACCACGACAATGCGAGCTCTCACACATCGGCTGCGACAACTGCATTTTTGAGCACCCAAAACATCGATTTGATGGGTCATCCGCCGTATAGTCCTGACTTGGCACCGAATGACATCTTTTTATTCCCGTACGTAAAAAACAAACTGAGAGGTCAACGTTTTTCGACACCTGAAGAAGCGGTTGCTGCATTCAGAATGCATGTGTTGGAGATACCTCAATCAGAGTGGCAAAAGTGCTTCGACAATTGGTTCAAACGCATGCAAAAGTGTATAGATCTTCATTGGGAATATTTTGAAAAACAATAAAGTGATTTCCGATGATCAATATTTGTTTTTGTTCTCTAATCCCGAAATATAAAAGGCAACCCTCGTACGATTGATACTGTAGCGAGCTTAGGGTTCGCTGGATTAATTATTTTTAATAAATAAGAGCCGTTAAATCGATTTTGAATTAATGTAACACTTTATTAGTCCGTTAATAACAACCGTTACTTTTACCGTACCCTTAACGATTTCTTGACTTACCGCTTCCGTACTTATCGCGTCATTTACTGCTTACAACTTACTTGCTTACTCTGCTTACTTCTCACTTATTACTCCCCTTCATGATCTGTGTTTGACGTATTTATACCGTTTCTCCTCATTCTGATTCGGCGTTTCGTTTCCGTCCGTTCCATAACCTCGAATTTTCTACTGTTCATAGTCTCCAGTTTTCTAGTACTTTCTAGAATATCCTAGTACTTTGTTTCGGAATTTCTCGAATATTCTAGTACTGATTGTCATATGCGTCACACTACCCTCCGCCTAGATTAATTCGTCCCGAACTAAGTTCACTGCTCTTCTGAGTTAACAAAAGTCGCCAGTCGGTCACGATGTACCACTTTCATCTTGGCGTTCGGTCATCGCTGAATCCTATAGACAACGTCGTTAATTCTTGTGAGAACCTTATACGGTCCTTCCCAATATTGCTGCAACTTCGGAGACCTTCCTTTTTGCCGATGAGGGTTATAAAGCCACACGTTATCGCCTGCATTAAATCCGGATGCGTTGGCTCGAACGTTGTACCTTGTTTTCATCCTGTCACTTGATACCTTGATTTGGTTTCGAACCAAATGATGAATCTCGTCGAGGCGATTTCTCCATTCGGCTACGTAGTCTTCGGTCTTATCTATGGCGTCTGGAGGTATTCCGAATCGTAGATCGACTGGTAATCGTATCTCTCGTCCAAATATAATTCTTGCTGGGGAATGGCCTGTCGCCTCGTGATTAGCCGATCTATACCTCAGGAGAAAGGTTTGTACATAATTGTCCTAATCTCGTTGGTGATCACTAACGACCTTCAATAAATACTCTATCATTGTTCGGTTGAACCTTTCGACCATTCCGTCTGACTGTGGATGTAAGGGTGTGGTCCTGGTTTTCCTCACGCCCAGTGCCACACAGATGCCTCGAAATATCTGTGATTCGAGGTTTCGGCCTTGATCGGAATGAATCTCACAAGGAACTCCATATCTGCTGATCCAATTATTGATAAGCTCTTCAATGATGGTTGTTGCTTCTTGGTTTGGAATTGGAAGGACTTCCACCCACTTGCTGAAGTAATCCATGATAACCAACATGTATTTGTTGTTGTCGTTTGGTTTTGGGAATGGTCCTGAGATATCAATTGCAATTCGCTCGAAAGGGACGTTGTACTGCTTCATAGCGCTCCTTGGTTTTGCCGTTGGTCCTTTGGTCGCAGTGCAAGTTGTGCACTTCCTACACCAAGACTCGACGTCATCTCTCATGTGAAGCCAGTAGAATCGAGATCGTAATTTTGAAAGTGTCTTATTAACTCCCAAATGTCCACCGGAGGCCCCGCCGTGCATTTCTGTTAATACATCCTTCACTTTTGATGGTGGGACTAGAATCTGCATTCGATGGGATTTTCCGTCCGCGGCTTCCCATTTACGCTTTAGAATTCCATCTTCCACCAGCAAGGAATTCCATTGTGCCCAATATGCTTTAAATGTTTCACTCTTGTCGGAAATATTGTTCCAAGTTGGCCGCTGATTCTTTTCTTTGTGTTCCGGGATTAGCGACATATCTTCATCGTGAAGTTGAGCTGCGCGTATAGCATCACTCGTCCACCCATCTAGTACTTCTACTTATACATTTCGGAGGTCGTACGCCTCTTGTTTTAAACGATCAATTTCTACTTCCAGAATTTTAGGGTCAAAATTTCAGCTGCCTCTCTGCTAGATCAGTTGATAAACGATTGTTCTCCTCAATGACCTTTTCTCGGCTGGTCTTAAGAGCAATTATCTGTAGATGCAAGGATTTACATTGGGTCGTGGTGCTGTCCAAGTCTGAATCACACTGAAAGCTTCTCTTGTGATTAGCGCATGAGCAACAATTCTCAATTGATGTTTCATTTATTCGTCGACGTTTCCTACAGTCAACAGAGATGTGGCCGACTTCGCCGCATGTCCAACACTTCATATCAGGTCTCGGAACATTCCTGGACGGACATTTCTCGGACTCTATATGTACTCCTGGTAGCCAGTTTAGCAGTTTCATATTCCAATGCGAACGCCAGTATTTCATTAGTCGTCTTCTTTTCTGCCAAACGAACGGCTTGTTGCAAATCCCGATCTTGGAGTGCGCTTATAAATGCATCCATTGCTACCTCGTTCAGAAATTCCTTAGTCATATTTGAATAAGACAAGTTTGCCAATCGCTCAATGTCTGCTTGCAACTGTTGAAGATTTTCTCCAGGTTTCTACGTTCTGCTCCGCAGTTGCATGCATAGACCTGCTGCATGTGGTTGTCTCCATACCTAGCTTCACGGCCGTCTCTTACCGCTTGGAAATCTGTTTGCTTCTCTGTTGGTATGGTTTGTAGCAATTCTGCAGCCGCCCCGCGGAGTGACAAGATTAGTGATGTTGACTTTTGCTCATCCGACCACTTATTATAATTGGCCACGGCGTCAAACTGACGTATAAATACGGAGAAGGGTCCCGTTCCATCGAAGGTTGGCGGTTGCATCCTTGTACCTTTGTAGTCATGTTGAATGCTAGGCGATGTCTTATTTCTCTCAACACACTCAAGTCTCTTTTCGATTCGCGTTATTTCATCGGTCACTTTTTGGTCCAGATTTTCTACTTCGTTCCGACTTTTTGACTGAATTTCTTCCTTAAAGTGTTGAAAATTACATTTCATCCACTGCGTTTGGACATCCAAGTTTGTATTCAGATCTGCAGCTTGTGCGCCGAATTTTGAATTTTGGACATCCAATTTTGCATTAACATCTGCAGCTTGTGCGTCCAATTTTGTGTTAATGTCTGTAGCTTGTGCTTCCAATTTTACCATCATCATCCTGAGCATCTCCGAGATGTCCAACTGTGGCGAACACTTCTCCGTTACATTGACACCATCTTGACTCTCTGTTTCTTCTCCATGTGGACAGCCTGGCCCAATCGTAAAAACATATGTGTCGACATCAATACCCTCTTCCTCCATTGCTGCTTGCAGACGCTGTCGAAGAATTTGCTTCTGTCCTCTGCTATCCAGATTCCGGTCCTCAAGTTCCTTTTTCAGCTCAGGAACGCGAATATCCTCCAAATGTCGATCTGACATCGTCACAACACACTTTCACAGACTCATTTACTTCACCAATAATTAATCCCACTTCTGACACCAATTGTAGCGAGCTTAGGGTTCGCCGGATTAATTATTTTTAATAAATAAGAGCCGTTAAATCGATTTCGAATTAATCTAACACTTTATTAGTCCGTTAATAACAACCGTTACTTTTACTGTACACTTAACAATTTCTTGACTTATCGCGTCTTTGACTCCTTACTTCTTACTTCTTCGACTGGGTGCGACGTATTTATCCCGTTTCCTCATTCTGATTCGGCGTTTCGTTTCTGTCCGTTCCATAACCTCGAATTTTCTACTGTTCATAGTCTCCAGGTTTCTTTCGAAAACTCGAAGTCTTTCTATTTGAGCCGAAGATATGGAGGATCATACGGGAAAGGCGTACGATATTCCAGATCGGATTAACTGCTTATAGCAGAGAAGCTTAACTTTGGTGTCAACTTTGTTGCTCCACTTCAAGATATTGTGCAGTTGCTTAGACCGACCGAGGCCCCTTTGAAGAATGTGGGTCACATGTTTGTTGAAATTAATTCTTGCGGTATAGATGACCCCAAGATATTTCATCCTGTCCTGTGGTCTAATCGTAGTACCTCCTATTTGTATTCGAATATTCTGTCAATATCGAGAAGTAGGTTGGGAGTATTTACTACTCAGAATGATAGCTACTGCTTTGAATGGATTAAGTCGGATTTTCCGTCGACTGTAATACTGATACAGTTCGTCTAGGTGACGGTTGATTCGATTTGCTGCGAGTTTAGGGCTTTTTATTGGCGTGTATCAGAAGGTACCATCATGACTTATCTCCGTGTCAGTCCGGGCCATCAGCCACACATCCGAAACACCGTCGAAGATTTCTCTCTACGATATCGCGATATGTACAGCGTGACGGGATGGTAGCTCACCTTGGGACCGACTACCACCTAAACCAACCTTTTCTCGAACCGGTCTATAGCGTTTGCGACGGTAGTGGAGAACGTGTGATTCGAACTGACGATATGACGGTTAGAATCACTAAAAATTGAACCAATGCTCAACACATCAGGCCACTGCTGTGTTTACGAAGTCGATTTCTAAACTCAAAAACACTCAACTGATGTGGAATTGTTATGTTATCGCTGTGGCATATGGCTCTGATGCTTTTTGCTTATTCGAATTTCCTTCGGTGCTCTTCACTATTCACAGCGTGACGGGGTGGTAGCTCACATTGAGACTGGCTACCACCTAAACCAACCGGTCCATCAGCCAAGTTCTGAAGGATGGTTAGGGATTTCTCCCGACCATTTCACGGGGCCTACAGCTTGATGGGGTGGTATTTCACCGGGTAACATGACGTTGGGAGCCCACCTACCACTCGGGCTTCAGTCGCCTCTTACGACAAGCCGGCCTAGCTGTGATAATATTCTAACGCCCTTTTCCATCCACTGTAATACTGATACAGTTCGTCTAGGTGACGGTTGATTCGATTTGTTGCGAGTTTAGGGCTGAGGTGTAGATATTAAATAAGATGGGGCCCAAAATAGAGCACTGTGGTACGCCCGCAGCGGCGTTGAAGGTTCGGGAAAGCTTTCCATTCACTCGAACTTGGAAGGTTCTGTTTAGAACGAACTGGTAGATGATACTACACAACGTTCTACTGAGGCCAGTATTCAGTAATTTAAAAACGAGACCTTCGATCCACGTTGTGTCAAAAGACTTTTCAATGTCCGGGCTCGCCGCAATGGTGGGTTCCTTATTAAAGAGGCGCACGCAGACGTGGTTTTGAAATATGTTGAGAGTCATAGTGGAGCTGCGCGCTCTTCTGAATATAAATTGGAAATCAGGTATTAAATTCTTGGCACTGATAACGTTATTTAGTTTCCCGTATATGAATTTTTCATATATTTTGCTGAAGCATGTGAGGAGGGAAATAGGACGAAAGCTTGAGGGGTGATCATTTGGTTTCCCATCTTTTGCTATTGGGGAAAGTACCCCATGTTGTAGGCATGGTTGCGCAGAATGGAGAGCTTTATAAACAATAAAACAGAATGCCTTCGCAACGAGTGGTAGGACATGTTGTCGATAGCGGGTGACTTCTTGGGGTTTCGAGATTTAACTGGGTTCTGTAGGGTATTTGGTGTGACGAAACCGTGCCCATTATCACGTGTGTCGTCAAAGTATGCACTGTTAGCTGAGTTAAAGACAACTATTGGCTCGTTCAAGTTGTCTAATTTATTGTGAACATCTGAACTAATTATTGCATTAGTGTCCGGGTCGCCATCGTCGAGAGTGAGCTTGTAATTATTTTCAAAGGTCTCTCCAATGAATTTTGCTTTTATTGGTATCACTATTGACAACTAGACCGTTGTGCATGATTGGCCCAGTGATACGAGAAGTGCCACATCTTTTTAACATTTTTATAAATGTTCTAGTCCATCTGAATACCCTTCGGTTTGTCTTTCAATTGTCGGGTACGATTGTTCTGGATTCTCTGGTTTATCAGTGTGCCAATATTGTGAATCATCATCATCATCGGCACTACAACCGGGAACCGGTCTTGGACTTATTTAGCAAGTCTCGAGGCTTGTTAAATTTTCCATAATAATTTATTTTTACGGACAAGATTATTAGCCTTGCGCCAAATATTGTGAATAATGGCTCCCTTTGCGTGAAACGGTGACGATATCTCATTCTGCAGAGCCTTTTACGCTCCCGGATGAGATGAAGAGAGAATCTGATAAGTCTTTTCAAGTTTGTACTTCGGGACATGGGTCTCCGAAGTTTCAACTAGAATATCGTGAAGTCGAGCTACAGCGTTATTTATCTCAACCGTCGTTAGGTTCGTGTCAGTGGGAAGAGAGAGTTGGTGGAGTTTTTCGTTCAATGTGACATTGAAGTTGTCCCAGTTTGTGCGCCCATAATCGGGTATGTATCTGATATGAGCCCGGGATGCTCGATAGCTGCGAATGAATGTGGTCACAGCGTTGTGGTCAGATACACCCACCGATACTTGGGGAGGAGTGATTTGGGGAAGTAAATCTTTGTACACAAAAAAGATGTCCACAATTGAGTTTCCTCGCGTACCAACGGTAGGTACGACTATTTCAAAATTTAGGGCATGTGAGTTTTTGGTGTACCATTGGAACAATTTTGTGCCATTTGGGCAAGAGACCGAGTTGTTTCAGTGGGGATGTCTAGAGTTAAAATCATCGCCTATGATGAAGGGTGTATGTCCCGAGGACGTTATTAATTGGCCGATATCCTCGGGATTAATGGGTCCAAGAGAGCTGAAAACATGCTCGTTTTCCTTTTTATACTTGAACTCTGAAACACATGAAACTTTGTTTGGCTAGCCATATTCGAGCAGATGCCACGGTGGCTCGATATTGATTTGCTGATGGTATTCAATCAGCTGCGATGGTCTTTGGTTTGGGGTGCCTGGGAGTTTGTTATTTTTGAGCAGCTGTTATGGTTGCTCGATTTGGTTTAAGAATCCTTTAGATTCATGCGAGTTAGTTATTTTGAAGCTGCTATGGTTGCTCGATAATGATTTTAGAATCGTTTAGATTCATGTTGATTGAATAGAATTCGGATGATGGATAGGATATGATATCATAAGGATCATGGATAGGATATGTATGTAGGGGGGAGATATTAATGGTAGGGCTTTCTGGAGCACTACAGTGGTCATTTACTTTTAATTCATCCAGGGAGCACTATGTGTTGCCGAATATCTTGGATTTTAAGTAGCGCCAAAGTCAAAAATTCGTAGATGTCAAATAGGAGCTACAGGCCAGTTTAGGTAACCACTTCGAAATATTAATTCCCAAGAGGAAATTTTACGAACTCGTATAAATATGTCAGACGTGTGGGAAGTTGTTCTATCCTACGAGAACAACGTGTGACGATTAAAATTAATGACAGTATGTAAAGCTAGAGTGAACAAATTAACAACACAGTTGCCACATCCGCTTCGATGAGATACTTACCTTTCGGTAGTCTGGTGAACTGACTGACGCACGTTCTTCTTGGTTTCCTCGTTTCTTGAGGACCTATGTTGCTCGTCCGTGGTTTTCCATTGTCGGGCCAGTCTCGTCAAATCTCTGTATCCATGTTTTGATTAGTTGAGTAGTTGAGTACCCAGTACTTTTCTCATGAGACGAATTTTGTCAAACATTGCAAGGTTTTTGTCACTTTATAACCGCAGGATAGTGTTTGTTGTTAGCTCCTCAATAGTATACTGGTTAGTATACCCGCCTGTCACGCGGGAGACCGGGGTTCGATTCCCCGTCGGGGAGCCTCTGGCGCAAGACTAATGACCTTGCCCGGAAAAAACAAATCATTATGGAAAATTTAACAACCCTCAGGACTTGCTAAATAAGGCCAAGACCGGTTCCAGGTTGTAGTGCCGATGATGATGATGATGATGATAGTGTTTGTAAACCCCGCGCACTCAAGAGTCATGCTTCTCTTCCGTGAAATGCTCCACAGCGACCGAGTTTCTAATGACTGAGTTAGTTTTCGGCATATATCAAAAACCCCTCAGAGTGGTTACATTTGTACAAAGATTGACGGATATGTAAATAAGCAAAACTGTCGTCTGAAACCTCCCAGGTGATTGTGGAAAAGCTATTGCATTGGCAAAAAATTTGGTTTGACGTTGTGGTCTGATGGTGTCATCTGCCTGTTCATTTTCGAAAACGATGAAATGGCAGTTACTGTCACATTTTCGCGCTATTGCCGTGTGTTAAGTAATTATTTTGGCCCGAAATTAATTCGATCAGAGCGTTATGTGCTCCCAACAAGATGGCGCCCAACCCACACTACCCAATCAATTTTGAATTTATTGCGTGACATGTTTCCAGGCTGCGTAACTTTGGAATTTGGTGAAGGGTTTGGTCGTCAATTTGAGGGCGTTGGGGTTTTCTTTTGTAGTTTTACGTGAAAGATCGTGTTTACGTGACAATACTCACACTTTAGCAGTTGATAGCAACATTCGACATGTCGTGTTCGAGATATCAATCGAAATATGCGGCAAAGATTGAGTTGAACAAGTGGTTTTTTGGTTATAAATCCACATGTATTTCCAATACAATTACAGATTTTACCTAAGACGAAATGTTAAATTCTATTTTGTACTTATTATTCTTACATTAAATTATACAATATCAACTTTTTTTTCTTATGCTTTTGGGCGTAAAATTACTTTTTTTTTGTTTTCTAACGTATGATAATAATCTATGTGTTTACGTGTAGGACGTATTCCCCTCTTTAAATTTAAATTTGTGCCATTTTTGCGATATATAAATTTGCGTTTTTTTAATATTTTTTTTTTAGTTGGTTGGCAAAAATTAAAAAACGAAACAAAACCGTACATACATAAACAATAAATAAATAAAAAGGCGGGGGGTGGGGAAAGAAAGCGCTGCGCCTGAGACGCATACTATGTTAGGGGGCGTGAAGTCCTTTCTTCGTCACACACCCAGTACCAGTTGGTATAAGTTTGGTCTCGTTTAGATTTATCTCTTTCAAAAATCACCATACTGAAACGTAGCTGATCTAAAACATTAGGGATATCACTAACGTGAGTTCAACAAGTGGTCAGAAGTGAACGCGACCAAGTCCAGAAAAATGTTTGGAAATCAGATTTTTTTTTATTTTTTATTTGGGAGGAAAGTAGAAACCTTCAAACCGATCCAGATCCGTGCCGGATTTTAACCGACTAAAACCACCTCCTGCCAGCACATATTCCCGTTGTTCCACTTTTTCTCCGTTTTTGATCCCGTCTTCCCTCCCACAGTAAAAATCACACAGCTTACCTCCCAAACATCTGATTTTCGCTACGCACTGTCCAAACTTAGAGACCGAAAGACATGAAATAATTCGTCTCTTTCTAACGTATCTCCAAAATCTGACTCTGTTTGCTATGAAGGCAAAACCAAAACAAGTGTCAAACTCTCTATTCAACAGGAAGGTTTACCCACAGCTTTGCGACTGGACGAAGAGCTTCCTTGAAAATCGATCGATCCGGATTGTTGCGGATCTGTATCCTGTTAATTCGAGGGTGCCCCAAGGTTCTATTTTGGCTCCAACCTTGTTCTTGCTTCACATAAATGATTTGTTGGAGACAACGGATAACAAACTGTTCAGTTTTGCGGATGATAGTACGATTGTTTCCTCCTTTTCAAGTGTTCGGCCGATTGGTACATCTGCGTCACATCAGCTGAGATGTAGACAGATTGACTCTGAATCAGGATCTAGATAGGATGCTGTGGCGATTCTAATAGATACACACACAATTCATAAGCAAAAATAGTGAAGAACACCGAACGAAAAATCGAATAAGAAAAATACATCAGAACCGTATACCAAGCGATAACAAAAATAATTCACATCAGTGGAGTATACTCGAGTTTGGAAATCAAATTCTAAACACGGTCAGTAGCCTGGTGGGTAACGCTTAGTTAACATTTTTTTCGTGATTCGAGCTGTCATAGCGTCAGTTCGAATCACACGATCTTCTTCACTATTATTTCAAACGCTATAGTGCTGCAGTGGGGAAGGGCCAATCTCGTCGACTTCAATGCAGCGAAGACACAATATACAACATGGGTGAAAAGAAAACATGGCGAGCTGAATTACCCGGGAGGAGTAATAGAATACATGCTTAGTTCAAAACAGGCATGGTCCGTAACAAATGGTATTCTCTGTGAAATGATGCAGCAGTTGCGACGCGAAGAGCGGAGTTACAGGTAAACTCCGTCCCGCCCCGCGATGGAATATCTAAAAGAAAGTTCCGCGGGGATCAAAGGGAATATGAACCTGGCGGGAGGTGGTTTTAGTCGATAAAAACCCGGCATGGCTCTGGATCGGTCAAGAAGTATCTTTTGAAGATTTCCACCTTCCTACCGAAACCAAAAAAAAAAAAAAAAAAAAAAACAATATAAAACATTCACAAAGGAAAGTGGATCATCGGTTCCACAACTGATGATGAATGGCCGGGTCCTCGAGGCTGGGGAAAGTTTGAAATTGCTCGGCGTCACGGTCTGTGGGAATGTATCATGGGATAAACACGTTTCGAGTAACGCCAGCTCAGCCTAAGGAAAACTGAGCTATCTTTTTAGAGCCAAGAAATATTTTACTCCGGCCCAACTTCCTCACTTATATAAATCCTACATTAAACCCGCGCTCGAATATTGCTCTCATGTTTGGAGCTCGGTTCCCAAACATACCCTCGACCTACTTGAGAGCATACAGAGACGAGCGATCCGCCAGATCGGGGATTCGGCGCTGACGTCGGGACTACAGTCGCTATCACATCGAAGGCGCGTAGCCGACCTCTGTCTGTTTTACAGATATTATCACGGGTACTGTTCTTCGGAGATTCTTGGTATTGTTCCACGCAATTCAGTTTTTTATGCACTCCACAAGACAATCCGACGGATCGCACCCGTTTGTGGTTCATCTCCCGACGGCGCGAACAGTCCTGCATCAGAACTCGTTCTGTTACAGAAGGGGGAAGGTGTGGAACTCCCTTCCCACACGAGTGTTCGCGGAGAGTTACAACCTGCAACTGTTCAAAAAGATTTGCAACAGTTATTTGATGACATCTCGGGGCGCCCACTCGGCGCTATAGGTTTGCCTCTCCCGAGAGAAGTCTAATAAAAAAAAAAAGTCCTTGATGAAGGGAATGTTTGCAGGTAATTGCAGATTTGCCAAGGGAGTTGGGGTTGGAATTGTGGGTGGTTCCTTGCGTAAGGCTAGAGAACCCCCACACACTAATTTCATATCAAACATACTCTGGGTTTGACGGATATTTTCGTCATCGCTTCATTTGTATAACGCACGTAGTGGACACATTTTCCAACAAGATCGAAGCAGTTAACTGGTTAACAGCATAACAACATTTTATGTTTGGTCTTGCAAATGATAGGAATAGTAGGAAACCAAACATAAAACATGGGCTCCTCGATAAGTAGCCTGTCACGCAGGTGACCGGGGTGTAGTGCTCTAAAAAGCCCTACTACCTTTTTCCTCCATTCCTACATCCAAATCCTAGCTATAATACGCTAAAACGCCAAAATCTTATCAAAACCCACAATAACCCAAACATGAACCAAAATTCGCAATAAACGAATCAAACATTCGTTTATCGCATAACATTTCCCCCCACGCCATAATTAAATCCAAAATCTTGAATTAAAATCAAATTCGCAATAAACGAATCTAATATTCGTTTACGTTTCACATTTGCCCCACAGCATCACCCAAATCCAAAATTCAGATATCATTATCTCTATCTGAAAAATTTCCATTGAGGAAAACAAACAAAAACTCAAAAGCAGATACATTCCCACATCTGCGCAATAGTTTCATAAGAATTCAAGAAATTGAATTCTTATCTAAAGTAAACACAACATCTCACTCGAAATATCGGGATTGTTGTACGAAAATGTGTATCTTTGGGATACAATTTTCGATTTGCTATCCTTTATAAAGGAATAGTTAAGTGATCTCCGGGCCGCAGTCTAAATTCGTCTACAGTCCCTGGAGGAAGTACCCCAGGATAATCTTTGAGAAAATAATAAAAACACCTTCCAAAGGAAACAAGACGTGCTTTCATTTTTACCCAACAACGGATAGCTAAGTATCTCCTGGCCCCCACGGAAGACCAAGTGAAGACTAAGGACAGAGGCCGAATCCAAGGACGTTGCTCTTCCCTTTGAAATCAGAGGTAGCACGGCAACGACCCCTTTTGTGAGACAAGTTTTCAGAAGCTATTTTAAGAGATCACTTAGTCATTTTAAGGACTAAGAAACACGCTTCCTGAAACCAAACCCCTAAAAAAAACATAACAGGGGTTCTCCTCTGGCGCAAGACCTTGCCCGGAAAAAACAAATCATTATGGAAAATTTAACAAGCCTCAGGACTTGCCAAATAAGCCCAAGGCCGGTTCCCGGTTCTAGTGCCGATGATGATGAAACATAGGTATAAATGATAGGTATAGGAAACTGAACATAAAACATAGGGTACTCCTAATTTGAAAGGACCCCACCAACCTTTCATTTTTTTTATTTTTATCTGTTTCATCTATAAAAGATTCACGATATATTCTAAACTGATTACTGTTAATTCAACATAAAAGAGTTACAACGTTTTAAAACAAATTCTATTTTCCGTAATTAGCTACAAGTTTACACGAATAACTATTGGGTTGGCTGATCAACCTAAAAAACGACAACGACGTGGTTGATAGTACAAATTAATTGGTATTTACATCTCACCTTACATTTTATTACCTAATCATCGTCTATATCTTTGAGTTGTTATTGGAAAAGTGCGTCGCAAAAACTGACCAATTTCTGATTAGTATTTGTGCTAATGGCATTTTTAACAATTGATATGCTGTAGACATAATTGTTATGTTGTCAACTGTTGTTTGAAACAAATGTTTAATTAGAAAAGAATTACCAATTAATAATGACCAAGAAGATCAATCCCCTTTACTTTGCACCAGGAAGAGTAAGTCGTAGATGAAAATATACTGCGAATCTATCCGTTGATAGTTCCCATTGCATGCTTAAAGAATGACCTTTTAATTTTCCAGCCATTATAAAGCTACACGTAATTTAAATCAAAAGCAGGCTGTAGAATACAAGGTTAATTTCGCCCAGGGTCCTTCAACTACTTACATATATTGGAATGGTTCCGCATCTACGTTTGTGCTCTTTTTATGTCTAGAGCCCTCCTACTTATTCACCGCAGTTGCCTCGAAATATCCAATGGAATCCATTCACCACCACAAGCTCATATATCGATTTTTTTATGGCTATAATGAGCAAACGCCATAAATACATTTATATGTAGTACTTGTTTGATGTTAAATATGCGCTAAATATTGCCAAGGCAAACGCAATATTGAACTTTATATTGAATGGTGTTCTTGGGGAAGAGTCGTTGTTCAGTAAGGTACGAAGTGGTGCTTCAGTCCGAATTCCAACTCAATACATTTGAATATTGGCAGGTGTTTTAATGTGCGAAAATGTTCAACTATTGACATCAGTCATTTCTTTCCCCAATCTACTCTCTGTCGGTCTGTTGCTAAGGCCCATTTAATAAATTTCGTTTTGATTGTTCTTGCGATTATATATACAGGTAAAGTCGCACTAAGCAAAGGAATTGAAAAGTGATATTCAACTGAAACTTCTAAGCAGTTCAAATAGCTGACATTGGAAACTTGTTTTCATTTCATTTGTAGTCTATTTATTCTTTGATTTATTTGCCCACCAATTTGCGATATAGCTGAAACTACATCTAAAAAAAACATGTAAAACATTAATAATGTTTACTTAAGCTACGATATGTTTTTTAAACAAATACTTCTCCCAGACGGGGTTAGTTTATAGCACCCAGACTCTAGGGTACTATTACGTAGCTGGCCGTTTATCCGCGATTGTAGACTTGGTTTAATTATGTAGAAAAATGTCTAAAGAATTAGGTCGAAACTCTTTGTAAAGCTTGGTACGACATACGAGGGTGGGCTGAAAAGTTTCCGCCTTAACAAAGATACAAGACATTTTTTCTTAAAATTTATTTTTATTTTTCTACATAGTCTCCTTGTAACTCTACACACTTTTCCCAGCGATGCTCTCATCTCTCTAACCCGTCCAAATAGTACTCGGCGTTTTTCTCTGCAAAATAACTGTTCACGAAGGTGATTGCCTCCTCATTTGACGAAAATCTTTCTCCTCCGAGCGCAATTTTTAGATTAGGGAACAAAAAAATAAGTCGCTTGGGGCTAGATCTGGTGAGTAAGGCGGATGGTCAAGCAGTTCAAACCGTAATTCGTTGATTTTCGCCATGGCAACCGCTGATGTGTGAGACGGCGCGTTGTCTTGGTGAAGCAGGATTTTCTTTTTCTGCAAATGTGGCCGTTTTCGCGCAATTATTGCCTTCTGTTGGTCAAGTGACGATGCGTAGTGTGCCCCTGTAATGGTTTTTCCTTCATGAAGATAATCGATTAAGATAACTTCATGTGTTGCGGATTCGCACTGAATGCAGTCAGTGGATTCGCAACTGAATGCCGTCAACGACAACTCATCAACAAACAGCAAACAGCTCTCATAACAACAGCATAACAACAGCAACTTAAAACTTACAAACGAACTGTCATTCTTTCAATCAATAGAAAAACTCTTTTTAGTAGCTGCTCTTGCTGACAACATCACAATTATTTATAATCCTATTAAATCCAGTGAATCTTTAATAACTTTAAACTAACCTGACTTATTTGTGGTATTCTGGATCTGAATCTTGTAGTAAACGTAATATATAATAACTTTAAACCAACCCGAGTTATTTGTGGTATTCTGGATGAGGATTATTTCTGAAGTACAACAGCAATCACAGGTAATTATTTCCTTTGAACAAACAAATATTAGCAGTTGATTCCAGCGGAGACCACATTGTTCCTGACGTCATTCCCACGGAACCAACATCGCTGCACGACAGGAGACCACATTGCTTCTGACGTCATTCCCCCGGGTCCACTGACCATACCTTGGATGGTGGACAATTTGTATTACTCAAATACAAACACCATGCCTATCCCAAGAAGCAGTCGCCATCACTTTCCCAGCCGAAAAACAGTTTTTGCTTTTTTTGGAACCGATTCCCCCAAAACTCGGATTTATTGCGCCAACAGAGCGTTGGAAATGTTCATTCGAGCAGGTTTTTGGTCTAACGTGAGCAAACTTTGGTGCTCAATAATCAAATATGAGTAAAGAGGAAAAACAAAAAACCTCTTCAGACCCCCAGGCGCCAGTTACACGCAAGGGGTTCCTGATATCATTCAAAACAGGCGAACCCATGGAAATCAAAGAGCGGGACATGTTTGGCCGCTGCAGACCAGTAACAGAGTTCAAAAAGCTTAACCGAATCGGAGAAGGAACTTATGGGACCGTTTATCGTGCAAGGGACTCTAAAACGAATAAAATTGTCGCTCTTAAAAAGGTGCGCATGGACCAGGAAAAAGACGACCTTCCAATTAGTGGACTCCGCGAGATTCAAATTCTAAAATATTGTATCCACGAGAATGTAGCGATTCTAACAGATACACACGATTCACAAGCGAAATAGTGAAGAACACGAACGAAAAATCGAATAAGAAAAATACATCAGAACCGTATACCAAGCGATAAATAACAAAAAAAGAATTCACACCAGTGGAATATAGTCGAGTTTGGAAATCAAATTCTAAACACGGTCAGTAGTCTGATACTTCACTGCTTCGCTTTTCAACCGTTTCATCGTGTGTTCAATTCACCTTCTTCACTATCCTTGCTTAACGCTATAAGAATGTTGTCAAATTGAATGAAGTCCTCGTTGGAAAGAGTTTGAAGAGTATATTTTTGGTCATGGAATACTGTGAGCCGGATCTGGCTTCGCTTTTGGACAACATGTCTCTACCATTTTCCGAATCCGAAGTAAAATGTATTATTCTTCAAGTTCTCAAAGGTCTAAAGTACATGCACTCGCAACACGTGGTTCATAGGGATCTGAAGGTCTCCAATCTCCTAATGACCGACAAGGGCTGCGTGAAAATTGCTGACTCTGGCTTGGCCAGAACCTTCTGAATTCCATTGTTCCCGATGACACCGCAAGTTGCGACACTATGGTATCGCTCACCAGAGTTGCTGCTTGGTTCTCCACACCAAACGACTGCTGTGGATATGTGGACAGTGGGATGTATGCTTGGAGAATTACTCTCGCATAAGCCGCTTCTCCCCGGTAAATCAGAAATTCAACAACTGGAGTTGATTATCGATCTGCTTGGAACGCCACCGGAAGCCATCTGGCCGGATTTTAATTCCATGACCGGTCTTAAGAACTCTACGCTTAAATCGCAGCCCTACAATAATTTGAAGCCAATGTTTCATTGGCTGACGCCTTCAGGGTTGCAGTTATTGAACTTGTTGTTCATGTACGATCCTAAGAAACGCGCAACTGCAGACGAGTGCTTAAGCAGCGCCTACTTCAAAATACCTCCGTTACTTTGTGACCCGAATCTGATGCCTACTTTCTCACAACACAGAAACATCCGCAAGTCAAACGAGGCACACGGAAGCAGTGGGGTGGCGCCCGAGCTTCCAGCAATTTCAGATCTATTGGGAAGCCTTATTAAAAAACGGAAAACTGAGTAAAACAAACGCAGCACCCAAAACGCGGACAGCTTTCTCATGCCTAAATCTTGATTTAATATGTGACAAACACGTTCTTTGGACACATCTCTCTCACTTTAATTCGGCGGTGGTCGAGCAATATTTGGTGAACTTTAGCGATGCTATCGTCAGTTATTGCAGTTTTGGACGTCCCGAGCGTCCATCATCTCCCAAGCTCTCACGGCCACGTGTAAATTCAGCTGCCCAAAATTTCACGTTGCTAAATGATGGTGCAGAGTCCTCATACACAGAGTCCAACTCATCTTTGATTTGCATAGGCGTATTGCCATTCAAAAACAGAAATTTAATGACAGCTCGATACTCAATTTTGTCCATTTTTACAAAAACACACATCGACTCACTCAAATGACTGTCAAAAAAAACTACGCGTTCAAAATGGCTGAAATTTTGGTGTGTACCTGTCAAAAGATACACACCTACATTCACTAGCTTTTGTTGACGGGTGCTGCATTCTTCAAGGCGAAAGGCTAATAACCTTGCCTACTATACTATTTTTTATACTATTTATTGGCCTGTAGGAACCCGAAAATTCATGACCTCACTGACTCGACCCCGCCATTGTTCCCTGTCCCGTGCGCTCTCCTTCCACGTTCGACCATCCGATCCGATCTCCTCGAGGTCCAGCCTAACATTGTCCTCCCATCTCCTTCGCGGCCGCCATGTCGGTCTCTTTCCCGTTGGCTTACCGTCAAGAATTCTATGCACGGTCCTATCGTTGCCCATTCGCGCCACGTGTCCGGCCCATCTTAATCTTGGCGACTTGATTACTCTCACTATTGTAGGTTTGCGGTATAGCTCTTCCAATTCGTGGTTTTGGAGGTTCCTCCATTGTCCTGCCTCCTCGTCATATTTACCGCCAAAGATACTGGTTATAACTTTATTCTCGAATACGCGGAATTTGTTTTCTTCCCGTTTTGTGAGAGCCCATGTTTCACATCCCTATAGAGCAATCGACATGATTATGGTTCTATAGACACGGAGCTTTATGTTACGTGATAGCAGTTTGTATTTCAGCAGTTTACTGACTGCATGCCAACTAGCGTTGCCGGAGTGCAGTCTTTTGTTAATTTCCTTCGACATTTCGTTACTGGCGGTCAGTATTGTTCCCAGTTATTTAAATTCTTTGACATTTTCAAATATCTTGCCCCTGATGTTTATGTGTGTTCTCTGAGGTCCACCTGCTCTCGCCATAATCATGTATTTCGTTTTGTGTTCATTTATTTCTAGACCCACCACTTCTGCCGCTTGCATGATGATTTCACTGTTTTTACTTACAGTCTCTAGATTATCGCCAAAAAGGGCGATGTCATCCGCATATGCGAGCACTTGTTAGACCCCGTTCAGGGATGATCCGGCCATGTTGTCGAGAACAAGATTAAAGAGACATGGTGAGAGGCCATCGCCTGTTTTAGTCCGTCCCGGATTTCAAATGGTTCTGAGAGGTGGTTTTCTATTCTAACTCGTCCTTTGTTTTCGTTCGTGCAGATTTGAATGAGGGCGGCATATTTTTTCCGGATTCCCAGCTCAACTACAATATCGTAAAGTCTTTGTCTTGCAACTGAGTCGTAGGTAGTCAACGAACAGTTGGTGAACCGTCTCTCCGTATTCCCACTTCTTTTCCAGCAGTTGCCTTATGGTGAACATTTGGTCGATTGTTGACCGGTTCCTACGAAATCCGCATTGGTGGTCTCGCAGTATTTCTTCTGCCTACGGTGTGATTCTCGCCAGTATGACATTTGTTAGTATTTTGTATGTGGTAGGGAGCAATGATATTTCTCTGTAATTTTCGTAGTCAGATCTATCACCTTTTTTGAAAATGGGGACGCCTATTGAGGTTTTCCATTCTTCCGGATTGTTTTCCATATTGTTTTAATCAGTTGGAGGATCTTACGAGTGGTTGCCTCTCCTCCCTGCTTCACAAGCTCTGCCAGTATGCCGTCGACTCTGGGAGCCTTGTTTTTCAATCGGTTTATTGCGTCTACAACTTCGTTGAAAGAGGGCTCTGGGATCTGAGGCTCGGCTGTATGTACGTCTGGTGCGTTTATTTGTGGTTGATGAGTGCGCACATTGAGCAATTTTTCAAAGCTCTGCTTCCATCTTGTCACGATATTGTTTGTTTCTGTCACCAGACAACCGTTTGTGTCTCGGATTATTTTGGCACTCCCTCGGTGGCCATTTCTAATTGAATTTATGCCGGCATACATACCTCTGATGTTCTTTACTCTGTTCTACTCTTCCTAGTCTTCTCCCATTCGCGTTTTTTGCGTTTGAAAAGTCTCGTTGTCTCTTTCCGAATTGTCGCGTATCTTTCTGCGTTGACTTCATCATATCTTTCTAAGTGGATCACTCTGAGGCGTTTACATTGTTCGATCTTCGCCCGGCGCTCATCGTTAAACTAAGGTTTGCACTTAATTGTTTTCTTAAATCCTATTACCTTTTGGGCTGTTTGTTTGATTGTGTCTCTGATCGATGCCCATTTAGTGCCCAGATTATTGGTTTCCTCCTCCTCGCACCCATTCTCCAGGATGCTAAATCTATTCGTTAGTTCCTCTTGATATTCAGCCCGTTTGCGTACGTCTTTTAGTTTATCAATGTCGAACTTTTTGCTTGTCTCCCGTGACTGCCCATGTGGGTTTACTGCGAGCCGACTTATAATTTTGGCCATCACTAGAAGGTGATCGGAGTCGCAATCTGCTCCTCTATAGATCTTACGTCAAGGGTATTCGAGTGGTGTCTTTTGTCTATGAGGAAGAGGTCTATTTGGTTACGCATCGGGTGAGATCCATGTGGCTTTATGGATTTGCTTGTGCTTGAACATCGTGCTTTTCACTACCATATATTTGGACGCTGCGAACGTGATAATTCGAATTCCAATATCATTTGAAACGTCGTGTAGGTTTTCTTTACCTATAGTTGGATGGGAGATATGTTCCTTTCCAATTTGCGCGTTGAGGTCCCCGAGGAGGAATTTAACATCGAATGATAAGATTCCATCAAATACTTCTTCTAGGGTCTCGTAGAACGTGTCCTTCGTTTCTTCGTCGGTAGAATCTGTTGGGGCGTCTACATTTATAAATACATAATTGTACCATGGCCTTGTTATTTCAGCACCGACATTCGGTCATTAATAAATTTCACATATTTTACATGGGGCCGTAATCTTTTTGGTTCTGATGAAGCCGGTCCGAGGTTATGTGCGTCGGTACCGCCACGCCAGTGTAAACCCGTTGGTTTCGGTTACTTGTTGTGGCAGTCGGGCTTCCTGAAGCGCGACGATGTCCATTTATATTGATTCGTGTTTTCTACGACCGTCTGAATCGCGCCTGGTTTATATAACGTTCGAACATTCCACGTCCCGACGCGTATGTCCCACTTTTTCTGTTTTTCCCGACGTCTTCTTTTTGCCGAGTCGGTGTTCCCTTATGGTAGTGTCGGCTCATCACACCTACGTCTACCGGGTTTTTCGTGAGTTTGTTTTTTGTATATTGATTATTCATATTTGTTCCCACGAGACTTGGAGTTTCGCTCGCCACATCAGAGCCCCTCTTTGATATGGTAAGGTCTGCTTACTGCTCTGATTCGACCCGGTGTCAGAGAGGCGCCGTTATAATACAGCCGGTATACCCCTAGCTGCAAACCATCCAATGGGCACGGTGACGCGTAACACCCTGGGTTAGGGGTGGTAGATCCTTGTGTGTTACTCCTCGATAGCCTGTCTGTAATGGGTGGCCCTACTGGAAGCGCATGCTTCCGTCAGCATAGCCTGAGTGATTCATTGTAGTTTAAGCCCCCGCACCACGTCCAGGTTTCTACCAAGCGTGGGTAATAATCTTGCCCGGAAAAACAAATTATGGAAAATTTAACAAGCCTCAGACTTGCTAAATAAGGCCAAGACCGAATCCCGGTTGTAGTGCCGATGATGATGATCCACACCGGTATCCGGTCCATATCAGAGACTTGTTAAATTGTCCATAATAATTTGTTTTTCCGGGGAAGGTTATTAGCCTTGCGCCTTGTTAATTGAAAGTCAATGACAATAATCAGTTTACAGTTACTCGCAAAATTGAGCGTACACTTGAAAAATAAAAGCATTTTACCTCTTTTGATAGCAAAAAAAGATTTCTGTAAAATGTTTGTTTTTATTCCATACAGGGTGGGGCAAAATGAATCACCTTATCGGAAGATATTATAATTTTTGCAAATGGCGTCGTACGTCAATCATATTTGACATTTGTGAACTAGACATCATATTTGACATTTGTGAACTAGAAAAAATTGTAAAGGTCCAAATAAAGATTTCCATCAGTCAAAATCATTTTTTTTTATTTAGTAAAAAAGTAATTCAAAAACAAAATTGGATGATTAATTTGGCGCCACCGTGTACTATACATCATTTACTAACAGCTATAAGAAAAAGCAAACAAAATTGTCATAACCCAATGTTTTAAAATAACAACAACAAAAATAATAAAAATAGCAAAAGCATACAACCCACAAAAACACAGACCTTATGATCCTGTCCCTTATTACGGGAAACCTGATACACCCTTAGGGCAGGTTAAACTTGGAGAACTAGGTGCATGGATAAGCCGCCGTAATAAATCGCCCCAAGCAATTGCTGGTGCCGTATTGGCGTTGGCAGCGTACGTTCTACCAAGGAAGAATGGTGTTGCACCCTTTTTCCAGTTACCCGTAGGGGCTATGGTATTTTTCTACGCTATCAATTATGGAAAGAAGGCTGCCCACAGGAACTACAAGTGCCACCAAAGCTTACAATGACTTGGTTCGCGCATATTCCGATGATGTTCATATATTTTTAATGTTGTCATTTAATTGGAACTGTTTCGAATACAATCGATTGATATAAAGAGTTACCGTTATCTGAAGTATCAGTTGTACTTTAACACTAAAACTACCAAGACCACGACCAAGGTTTTCAAATTTCAAGCTTAACAATTTGATATAATTTATGTATTTTTCTAGAATTTTATAGCGACTTATAATGAAATATTAGAGCAGTTAAATATTCCTATTCAATTTCCATTCACCCACTTTAACTTCCATAATCAGTGACCTATACCTATTTATACCAAGACCCGTCAAAATGACGACCGGAATTTTCACAGTTTTTATTGTATGTTTTTATTATGTATGTATCTATGCAATTGAGACCGACCATTGAAATCATTTGTGTTGAAGCGGTAGTCTTTTATTTTATTTGTTTATTAGTCACCCTCGTGTCACCCCCTACGGCCATTGAATTCGAAAAACCATTGCCCTTTTATGGCAAATCTCATCGAGATTTGTATAGTGAAAGTGTGTTAAAAATTCCAGGTAGACCAGACAAGATTTGTCATGCACTTCGCTTGGGGCAAGGTTCCAAGGAATTGTATGGGAATTTGGTTAAGCAAATTCCAGGAACTTGTGAATGCATTTGAAGACACGCATTTCATGTTGTTATGAGTTGTGATAATTCATGTTTATCATGATCACCATTATCGGGATCCGGTCTTGGTCTTATTTAGCAAGTCTCTCCACCGGTATCCGGTCCTTATCCGAGACTCCATAATAATTTGTTTTTCCGGGCAAGGTTATCAGCCTGGCACCAACCTATCCCAGGATGTCGCTGCAAGCATTGGTTCACTACTTGGCGGGTGCAAAAGTAGCTATCCGGGGGTGTCACGTGGAGACTGCATGTTAACTTGGATTGAACAGGGACAAGAATCACCCTGGCCTTCGCCGGGTTGAAAGTAGAGACTTTACCCTATATGTTCGCTCCCGTCCCCCAATTCATCTTTATGCATGATAAATAAACACTTGCTTCAATTTATAATGCATTTGGGGTAATTCCGGATTTTTTAGGACTTGAATTAATGTACGGCTCCTCGATAGTACAGTGGTTAGTATACCCGCCTGTCACCCGGGAGACCGGGGTTCGTTTCCCCGTCGGGAAGCCTCTGGCGCAAGACTAATGACCTTACCCAGAAAAAATAAATCATTATGGAAAATGTAACAAGCCTCAGGACTTGCTAAATAAGGCCAAGACCGGTTCCCGGTTGTAGTGCCGATGATGATGATGATGAAATGAACATTTGGTTCAATTTATCGTGCATTTGATTCAATATTAATTAGGATTGTCGGGTATGAGATTTGATTATTATGCAGCTATGTATTGATTATTGGTATGAGGACGCAAATATGTATGCAGGTGGGAAATGGTAGGGCTTTGCAAAGCACTACAGTACTCCCCCTTTTTTTGTGGAAATTGAATTCCATTTTCGGACAAATGTATGCCTTGTAAATTCTGACCAGATTGGATGGGGTGAAGTATTTCTTACAGCTCTTAAGAAACCCCATACATTTGGGCGCACTTTTCGCAGCTTCAAATGAATGGTTATTCCAATCGGGAGTATTAATATGAGTGCCAAGAATTGATAGTTTATTGGTTTCGACAATATAAGTGCCGTTCATCAACAGTGGCTCTTTTTTGGGATTTGTCTTTGATGACAGGAAGCAGCACTGGGTCTTAGATGCACAGAATTCTACTCTGTTACATGCTCTCCATTCGTATACCTTGTTGATGTAGGAATTAAATGGGTTGAGTGCACGTTTGATAATGAGGCTTTTGCCATTTCGAATGAGAACGAGAAACTCAATGGCGCTATTATCAATACATGATTGAATTGGATTGTGAGAAGACAAAAAAATTGTTTAATAGGAAATACACTGGATGCAAGTACGGGACTTCGGAGAATACTAACATTAACTTGTTGGGGAAACAGTTTAGATTTATATTATTTACAAGAATAATGTGCTGTAGACCAGCAAATATTACACACTGTTTACTTGATACAGAGATTCATCGTGTGCGGATGTGTTTTTTCAATCGCTCGGAGTGAATAAACAAGTAACAGTGGAAAAAAATACATATAATAAAAAAAGTAAAAGTGGGAAAATGAGGCTCTAGCCATTTCGAATGAGAACGATTTTTTTAATATATTATATATATACTTCTCTTGAGAGAGGCGAACCTAAAGCGCCGACACGGCGCCCCGAGATGCCACCAAATAACTTGCAGTTCTTTTTGAACAGTTGCAGGTTGTAATGTTCCAGGAACACTCGCTTGGGAAGGGAGTTCCACAGCTTCCCCACTTTGTAACGGAACGAGTTCTGATACAGGGGTATTCGCGCAGTCGGGAGATGAATCACAAATTGGTGCGATCCGTCGTATTGTCTTGTAGAGCGGATATAAACCGAATTGCGCGGAACAATACCTCGAATTTCCGAAGAAAATTACCCGTGATAATATCTGTAAAACAAATAAAGGTCTGCCAAGCGCCTTCGATATGATAGCAACTGAAGTCCCGACGTCAGCGTCTGGTCCCCGATCAGGCGAATTGCTGATATCTGTAGGTTGAGAGTATGCTCAGGAACAGAGCTCCAAACATGGGAGCAATATTCGAGCGCGGGTCTAATTTGGGATTTATACAGCAGAAGAAGTTGGACCGGAGTAAAATATTTCTTTGCTCTAAAGAGATAACAACGTTCCAGAGGCAGACCTGGCGATGTTCAACACGTGTTTATGCCACGATACATTCGCACAGACCGTGACACCGAGCACTTTTAAGCTTCACCCAGATTTGAGGGCCCGGCCATTCATCATTAGCTGTGGAACCAATGATCCACTTTTCTTTGTGAATGTTGTATACTGTGCCTTCGTTGCATTAACGTCGACGAAATTGGCCTTTCCCCACGGCAGGACCTGATCCAGATCCCGATTCAGAGAGTCGATCTGGCTACATCTCAGCTGATGCGACGTTGATGCACCAATCGGCCGATCACTCGAAAAAGAGGAAACAAGCGTACTATCATCCGCAAAACTAAACACTTTGTTATCCGTTGTCTCCAACAGATCATTTATGTGAAGCAAAAACAAGGTTGGAGCCAAAATAGAACCTTGAGGCACCTCGGAAGTAACAGGATACGTCTACAACAACCCGATCGATCGATTTTCGAGGAAGCTCTTCGTCCAGTCCATATGAAAGAAGATTGCTCAGCAATGCCACGTGCCAGACGCGTTCAAAAGCCTTGGGGATATCCAATGCGACCGTCCTTTACTCACCATGCCCCTCAATCGCAGATATCCATATATCGGTTATAAGTGTCAAAAGGTCTCCCGTGGACCGCCTTCCACGGAATCCGTATTACGATTATTCAAAAGTCCGTTGCAATCCAAATACTTAATTAACTCGACATTGATGATATTTTCCATCACAGTAGATAACATAGACAGTAGTGCTATCGGGCGGTAATTTTGTGGGAGACACTTTTTTCCCGTCTTTGGGGTAGGCTGAACTCGAGCGATTTTCCAGCAGGCAGAAAAGGTCCTCCGTACATAAGATAAGCAGAAGAGTCTGCTAAGAACCGGCGATAGTTCTGGAGAACAGTTCTTAAGGACTATTGATGACATGCCTTCTTACAGTCCAATCTACATGGAATCCGTTGAATAGTACGCGGGCGAACCTACGTTCCACATGGAAGACCGTACCGGTGCGATCACAGGTGGCTCCAAAAGATCCGCATCGTGGTTTGAGTTGGCGGAAAATAAACTCGCGAACACATTAGCTTTATCCTTTGAATTCGTGAGTAACGTCCCGCTGACCGTCATTAACGGAGGAAAAGAGAAGATAGCGAAGTTACTGCTGACAGCCCTTGCCATTGAACAGAACGGACGCGAACCAGTTGGGAACTCAAGAAGTTTATCAGTCACTCTGTCGTTGTAAGCCTTCTTCGCGGTATCAATCGCCTGGTTGCACGCGTTTCTGGTTATAACAAAATTCGTTATGTTAACCTCGGTGGGATTGGAGCGCCATTGCTTAAAAATTCTATTTTTTGGCGCTATAATCTGCTCACATTTTTTGTCAAACCAAGGTTTATCAAATGAATTTCATTTGATGGAATGCGGAATGTAGATCTCCATCCCGAGAAGAATAATATGTGTGACCGACTCCACGTATGCGTTAACATCGAAGTCTCCAAATCCGAGCACGAAAGCATGCGGAGAAATCTCGCAAATCGTCCCATTTAGCAGCCTCATACCTCCATACATGGCGAAGCTGATTAGGTCGGTTATTCGCTTAGAATGCAAGTAGTTGCGCAACAGATATCAAGCAGTGATCTGAGTTTTCTAGTGACGCAGCAGTCTCCACGGTATAAATGCTCGGCTCGGATGTGAAAAACAGATCCAGGGTGTTCGCATAATCGCCTCGGGCATCCGGCACTCGCGTTGGCTTCCCCACGAGTTGAGTCAAGTTGTGGCTTACAGCAAACATCTCCGCCAGCCTCCAAGTCTCGTCGGTTCTGTTAAAATGTAACACCCAGCCGGAATTGTGCACATTAAAATCGCCAAGGGCAACAATTTCAGAAGTTGGGTGGTTGATCTGTATCCAGTCGACGGTATGTGAAAGATGTTCGAAAAATGCCGCCGGTCGATCGTCATTCGGAGAGCGGTAAAGACAACAAAGAAATTTAACGGGATTCCTGAGCACGACCCTCAACCATATGATGTCCATATTATTGGGTTCCAACGCCTCCATCCTCTGGCAAGCCAGATTGGACCGCGCGAGGACGCAGACACCGCCCTTAAAACGGAATCTCGAATGTAAGTCGTGTCCTGAGCAACGAAGATATGTTGAATCAGTTGACGAATCGACCTGGGTCTCAGTTAGGGCGAGGATATCAGGTTTCGCTGTTTGCAAATATTGGTGGACGGCGTTTACATTCGTATTGGTGGACAGAGCCTCGAGAGCGAGCCCGATTATGCAATGACGAATTTCTTGAAGTTTGGTTATTTATCACAATATCTGCATGATGTTCCCCATGGCATATATATATATACATATATATATATATATATATATATATATATATATATATATATATATATATATATATATATATATATATATATATATATATATATATATATATATATATATATATATAAATATATATTTATATATATATATATGTGTATATATATATGTATATATATATATATGTATATATATATGTGTATATATATATATATATGTATATATATATATATATGTATATATATATATATATGTATATATATATATATATCTAGTCAATATGAACCTATTTATATACATATATATATGTGTATAAATATATGTATATATATATATGTATATATATATATGTATATATATATATGTATATATATATATGTATATATATATATGTGTATATATATATATATGTATATATATATATATATATATATATCTAGTCAATATGAACCTATTTATTAATTTGATCGCATTTTTTTCCACAGCGGATTTACATTTGCAAAACGCTGCTTTGGATTCGTACTCTGAAGTACTACTGCGGGAAAGACGGCAGACAAATTTAAAAACACAATATGAGAGTGTTCAACAAAATTCAACTGACCCGAATTCATCCATCCACAATATTACAAGTGTCGATGTCAAACAAGAACCACCAGGTGTCCATGAAGTGACACCATCACCTGTAGAGGCATCCGTCGTTGTCCCGATGATAGTATCTGAGAGACCACTTCTAGGAGTAAATGGAACAGGCCAGCGAAAAGATTATGGAGATAGATCAACTAAACCAGCCGTAGTTTCGGAACCACTTCAACCAGTGACGAAAAAACCTAGTGTTTTCCCAAAGAAAGCTGCATCCGTGGGAGCATCCCCTACACTGAATCTTTCAACCACTACAAATCCAGTTGATGAACTTGTTAAGAGTATTGATATACCAGAAAATGAGACTATCAAAGAACTGGAGAATAAAAACTACACGGTCAATCAAACTTCGGTAAGTAGAAATCTTTGTTGATTTCGCTTATAATAAAAAAATGATTGATTTACAGCATTGAATGGAACAATACGTTTTTGTTGTACAATATTGTAGCGAGCTTAGGGTTCGCTGGATTAATTATTTTTAATAAATAAGAGCCGCTGAATCGATTTTGAATTAATGTAACACTTTATTAGTCCGTTAATAACAACCGTTACTTTTACCGTACACTTAACGATTTCTTGACTTATCGCTTCCGTACTTATCGCGTCTTTTACTGCTTACTTCTTACTTCTTCCCGATCTGCGTGCGGCGTATTTATACCGTTTCGTTTCCGTCCGTTCCATAACCTCGAATTTTCTTTTGATCATAGTCTCCAGTTTTCTAGTACTTTCTAGAATATTCTATTACTTTGTTTCGGACTTTCTAGAATATTCTAGTACTGATTGTCATATGCGTCACACTACCCTCCGCCTAGATTAGTTCGTCCCGAACTAAGTACGATGGGATTTTCTGTCCCGAACTAAGTTCACTGGTCTCCTGGGTTAACAAAAGGTCGCCAGTCGGTCACGATGTACCACTTTCATCTTGGCGTTCGGTCTTCGCTGAAATCTATAGACAACGTCGTTAATTCTTGTGAGAATCTTATACGGTCCTTCCCAATGTTGCTGCAACTTCGGAGACCTTCCTTTTTGTCGATGAGGGTTATAAAGCCACACGCTATCGCCTGCATTGAATCCGGATGCGCTGGCTCGAACGTCGTACCTTGTTTTCATCCTGTCACTGGATACCTTGATTTGCTTTCGAACCAAATGATGAATCTCGTCGAGGCGATTTCTCCATTCGGCTACGTAGTTTTCGGTCTCATCTATGGCGTCTGGAGGTATTCCGAATCGCAGGTCGGCTGGTAATCGTATCTCTCGTCCAAATATAATTCTTGCTGGAGAATGGCCCGTCGTATCGTGATTAGCCGATCTATAACTCATGGGAAAGGTTTGTACATATTTGTCCCAATCTCATTGGTGAGCACTAACGACCTTCGATAAATGCTCTTTTATTGTTCGGTTGAACCTTTCGACCATTCCGTCTGACTGCGGATGTAAGGGTGTAGTCCTGGTTTTCCTTACGCCCAGTGCCGCACAGATGCCTTGAAATATCTGTGATTCGAAGTTTCGGCCTTGATCGGAATGAAGCTCACAGGGAACTCCATATCTGCTGATCCAATTATTGATAAGCTGCTCAATGACGGTGGTTGCTTCTTGGTTTCGAATTGGAAAGACTTCCACCCACTTGCTGAAGTAATCCACGATGACCAACATGTATTTGTTGTTGTCGTTTGTTTTTGGGAATGATCCTGAGATATCAATCGCAATTCGCTCGAAAGGGACGTTGTACTGCTTCATAGCGCTCCTTGGTTTTGCTGTTGGTCCTTTGGTCGCAGTGCAAGTTGTGCACTTCCTACACCAAGACTCGACGTCATCTCTCATGTGAAGCCAGTAGAATCGAGATCGTAATTTTGAAAGTGTCTTATTAACTCCCAGATGTCCACCGGACGCCCCGTCGTGCATTTCTGTTAGTACATCTTTCACTTTTGATGGTGGGACTAGAATCTGCATTCGATGGGATTTTCCGTCCGCGGCTTCCCATTTACACTTAAGAATACCATCTTCCACCAGCAAGGAATTCTATTGTGCCCAATATGCTTTAAATGTTCCACTCTTGTCGGAAATATTGTTCTAAGTTGGAAGAAGCTCGTTCTTTTCTTTGTGTTCCAGGATTAGTACTTCTACTTGTACATTTCGGAGGTCGTACGCCTCTCGTTTTAAACGATCAATTTCTCCTCCCGAATCCTGAAGGCGACGCTTTAGGGTCAAAATTTCAGCTTGCCTCTCTGCTAGATCAGTTGATAAGCGTTTGTTCTCCTCAATGACCTTTCCTCAGCTGGTCTTAAGAGCAATTATCTGTTGATGCAAGGATTTACATTCGGTCATGGTGCTGTCCAAGTCTGAATCACCCTGAAGGCTTCTCTTGTGATTAGCGCATGAACAACAATTCTCAACTGATGTTTCATTCATTCGTCGACGTTTCCTACAGTCAACAGAAATGTGGCCGACTTCGCCGCATGTCCAACACTTCATATCAAGTCTGGGGGTTCTCCGTTGTACATGCCCGATTCTTGGGCAGGAACATTCCTGGACGGACATTTCTCGGATTCTACATGTACTCCTGGTAGCCAGTTTAGCAGATTCATATGCCAATGCGAACGCCAGTATTTCATTAGTCGTCTTCTTTCCCGCCAAACGAACGGCTTGTTGCAAGTCCCGATCTTGAGTGCATTTATAAATGCATCCATTGCTACCTCGTAATTCCTTAGTCATATTTGAATAAGACAAGTTTGCCAATCACTCAATGTCTGCCTGCAACTGTTGAAGATTTTCTCCAGGCTTCTGCGTTCTGCTCCGCAGTTGAATGCGGTAGACCTGCTGCATGTGGTTGTCTCCATACCTAGCATCAAGGCCGTCTCTTACCGCTTGGAAATCTGTTTGCTTCTCTGCTGGAATGGTTTGTAGCAATTCTGCAGCCGCCCCGCGGAGTGACAAGATTAGTGATGTTGACTTTTGCTCATCCGACCACTTATTATAATTGGTCACGGCGTCAAACTGACGTCTAAATACGGAGAAGGGTCCCGTTCCATCGAAGACCATCGAAGGTTGGCGGTTGCATCCTCGTATCTTCGTAGTCATGTTGATTGCCTGGCGATGTCTTATTTCTCTCAACACACTCAAGTCTCTTTTCGATTCGCGTGATTTCATCTGTGTCTTTCTTAAATTCAGCTTTGTTTTTTAGATCCAGATTTTCTACTTCGTTTCGAATTTTTGACTGAATTTCTTCCTTAAAGTGTTGAAAATTACATTTCATCCACTGCGTTTGGGCATCCAGTTTCGCATTCAGATCTGCAGCTTGTGCGTCGAATTTTGAATTTTTTTGCGTCCATTTTTGTCATCACCATTCTGAGCATCTCCGAAATGTCCAACTGTGGCGAACTCTTCCCCGTTACATTGGCACCATCATGACTCGCTGTTTCTTCTCCATCCGGACAGTCTGGCCCATTCGTAAAAACATATGTGTCGACATTAACACCCTCTTCCTCCATTGCTGCTTGCAGACGCTGTCGAAGAATTTGCTTCTGTCCTCTGCTATCCAGATTCCGGTCCTGAAGTTCCTTCTTCAACTCAGGAACACGAAGATCCTCCAAATGTCGATCTGACATCGTCACAACACACTTTCACAGACTCATTTACTTCACCAATAATTAATCCCACTTCTGACACCAATTGTAGCGAGCTTAGGGTTCGTTGGATTAATCATTTTTAATAAATAAGAGCCGTTAAATCGATTTTGAATTAATGTAACACTTTATTAGCCCGTTAATAACAACCGTTACTTTTACCGTACACTTAACGATTTCTTGACTTATCGCTTCCGTACTTATCGCGTCTTTTACTGCTACCCGATCTGCGTGCGACGTATTTATACCGTTTTCCCTCATTCTGATTCGGTGTTTCGTTTCCGCCCGTTCCATAGCCTCGAATTTTCTATTGCTCATAGTCTCCAGTTTTCTAGTACTTTGTTTTGGACTTTCTAGAATATTCTAGTACTGATTGTCATATGCGTCACAATAGTATTCAAGGTTTTGATATATATAAAAGTTTAGTTATTAAAGGTGATTGGACCGGAGGACTCAACGAGATGCATTTTTGATAAAGTTTCAACATAGAACATAATACAGAGCGAGGCTGCACAAGTTACATGTCACAAAAAATTATAATTGTTGATCAACTGGACCTTCGACTAACCTCCTGTATATCATAATAATTATCCAGGATTTCTCCTGACCATTTCATGCGGTCTATGCCGAGCAACTGGGCATTGAGACATAAACTACAACCTATCAGTGACATTCTACTACGTTTAAGACATCGCGAATTGCAAAGAAGTATAGCAATGTAGTAATGAAATCGACACCACCTTCCAGGTTTAAAGGAGGTGACAATTTTGTTTTTCCTTGTTGTCTTCAACCAAGCAATTCGCTGAAAATATCTTTAGTCACCCGAAGTTTGTTTATTAGTCAAGAATCCATTCACGTTTTATTTCATAAAATGTTTTTCTAGACACTCCTATGAATATTATATAATAATGAGATTACTTTTTGATTATACTTTTCAGGACCATCATGTGTATTACAACAGCACGATCTATGTGGACAGGGAACTAGCGGACGAATATTGGAACTCATTCAAAAACATCAGTGCAAGCGAAACGCTTTCCACTTCTCACCGTCGGGCAATGGTATGTTGTTTAGATTAGGTCTTTATATTCAATAGATAGGGTTTTAAATGTATTCAATGCATACGGTCGGTATAAGCTGTTCTGGTCAGCCAGTATTAACTGCAAACATAATCTGCCCGCACTTTATTCACTGAGCAGAACTTGTGACATAGAGAATATGAAAAAGAAAACTTGGTCAACAATATAAAGAATATAGTTATATAAAAAAAAACGAATTCCAAGGAAAGATTTATTGCTATAGATAAGAAATTGGGGTACCTTACACTTCCAGCCAAGGTTTTATATAGAGCTCAACGTTATCGTCGGTTTACAACCAAATCGTACATGCCACTATATTGCTCCCATGTACTTTGAGCTACTAAACTCGAAAATCACATTGACAATTTTTTTATGGATTGGTTTTCGAGATATGAATCTAATTATCTAAATTTTGGAATGCCTTTATTGTTTTTCTGTTTTTTTCGGAGATAGTTTCGCATGTTACACCATATCTCTACTCATTGTAGAAACCTCCGATTAGGTTGCACATGATTTTATCATATTAAATGTAATTGAGTCCAAAATACGCGCACTACTCGCCAATCGCTTTTGTAGTGTCATGGGCCAAAATATATGAGAAACGTCTATTTTTTGAACCAAATAAAAATGGAAAATTCACTCTGTCGCCATGCAAACATAGAAAACATCAAGTAATATCCAGTTTCCTATTATATGGAGTGAAAATACACGACCATTCTAATTTTAGTGTATTTTTGTATTTTTTCGAGAATCTCGGTGACGTAAACGACAAGCACGATGAAAGGTTTCATCAAGAAATAGGGGGAAACTACAAAACCACAGTAAAATGAATCTTCATTCAATTGCTCATAATTCCGGTATTTATCCACAGACTTTCGTCATATCAAGTTAACCGTGCAGGTCGGTGGGGTATTACGGCGACGTACAGTTGTAGCCGTTTTGGTGGGTGCACAAGTTTGTGAATTTGGTTTTTTTTTTTTCATTTTTCCCTGTAACCGCACTTTTCCCACGTGTCTATTTCGGCCACAAAACCTACAGCAACAGTAATACTATACTGTACACTCTACGATTCGATGTGGCTGGTGTTACACGCAACGCCTACCCTCCCCTAATACTCACCCTTTTTGGGGGCCCACCCCCCACCATTAACAGGATTCACCTTCATGTGAAGCCCCATATGTTGATTAATCCAAATCAAAATATCCAACCCAATGAGTACCTGTAAAAGTGCATTAGCTACAAAATGCATATACGGGCAAATCATGGAATTCAGATACCACATCTGGGAGAAATTCATGACGGCACAAAGAAAATAATGTGCTGCTCAAAACAGAGAATAATTCTATGGTAACGAAGCAATAAAGTGTACAAAATATCTTTGCCATCGTTGACCATAAATGAACACTTGTGTAAATACAAGATTCTAAATTGTATACACGCATCCACACAATCAGATCTCGCAGATCATAAACATTTTCAATGTTTATTATTCTCAAGAAATGTACTGCAAAGCATACCTCATGGGTATCAAAAAGGATCTATTGTGAGTAAACAATGGATGAATGTATATTTCGGTCTACACGACCGAAAGAGAGATAAGGGTGTCGATGTATGAACGTCGTCCGGTTTGGACATTCATAAATTAGAAGAGTCTAAGTCAAACCATCGTCCACAACGGACTTCAAATATAAAACCCGTCGCGTTGTATATTTGTTATTCAAAAAATAAATAGACTCTAATACCCATCATTGTCCTGGACGGACGTAAATATAAAGCCGATCGCGTTTCAAAAGTCGCGGCGGGTAACTCTTTGCGCTTACCGTACGACTTCCTCGAGTGCCTTTCGCGGAAAATATTATATGTAAAAACATCGGGCTCAAAAAAGTGAACAATAATTCGAATCTTTTGGATACGCTTGCTAAATCCAATTCAGTGTCAGTGTTGTGTTCTCGCAAATTCCAAACATAAAAAGGATTGTGTTACAAAACTGAATTTTGTGAATGTGTTTAAAAGTAATTAATAAATTAAAACAAAAAGCAAAGTGCGTTTGATTGCTCTGTGTGTGTTATTGTTGGCATTCTCTCAGCGCGAGTGTGAGTTTTCGTTCTCTGTGTGTGCAGTGCAGATTTAAATATACAAACGTCTTTAACACTGGTGGTTTGGGTGCAGAGGGTTGGACTGTGGGGGTTCTCTATATCACATGGAGAACCAACCCACAATTCCAACCAATTTTGACCGCTAACAGCGCGTCACCTTAACCCAACTCCCCCATTCAAAACTTGCAAAAAATACACTCCCCAATCCGCAACAGCACCCATCCCCAAATCTGCAATAGCATACATTCCCAAACTTGCAAAGAATACACTTCCCAATCTGCAACAGCATAGATTCCCAAATCTGCAATAGCATACATTCCCAAACTTGCAAGAATTCATCTCCCAATCTGCAATCGCATATACTCCCCAGTCTGTAATAGAATGCATTTTTAAAACTTACAACAGAATATATCCCAAATTCTGCAACAGACTACATTTTAAATCCCGGTCCTAACTCTAATGTTTCCGACGCTCGCTCGGCGATTCCGTGCCGCGCATCTACAAACAGGTCGTCCTGCCTCAGCATTTCCCTACGAGCTTGCTCAAACCCGGTTAGGTGGTCCACCAGGCTTCGAAAAGGGACATTACCCAACGTGAGAAGGAAGTGCTTTAGTCCTTCCTCCCTCAGACCCCTTACCAACACCGGTTTGGCCATGCCCTCAAGCTGGCTGGCGAAGACGGACCTACCCTGGCGACCATAAAAGCGCTCAGCTGCCTCCTCGCACCGTACCACGGCCCGCTTCACTCGGGAAACGAAACCTGTGGCATCCTCAGAAAGAAGTTGTCGCATTTTGGAAAGTTGCGCACACAACTCCTCATACGACACCCGGGGTTCGTAGGCCTCTCTTAGACGCTGTTCCGCTTCAAGGAATGTCGTGGGTGGTCTCTCCTCGAACATCCGATAGGCCTCGCCGCTCAGCCTAGAGGGCAGCCACCGGAGGAAGGTATGTTCCTCCTCCACCGCCAGCCCATCCAAGGTCCTTCTACAGCCCTTGAGAAACGAAGAGAGTCTCTCGGCCGTATCCGGGCCTTCCTGTCCCGAAAACATGGGGACCGCCTTCGACACAAGGTCGAAAACCCTATCTGTGCCCAGCATGGTCCGTACAGGACATAGTTGTGGGCTCAGTTTTAAATACGAGGGCATCGGCGTGTCCTCCATGCTCCCGACAGGCTGTTTACCGACGGTGGGAGGGGGGCGTGTTGGCGATCGGTCGTCCACAAATTCGTCCCTCGAATCATGGAACGCCTCCGGATCCACCTCGTCAACCGGCGGCTCGGGAAATGCCTCGGGACGTGCCCGGGCAGGAGTGCCCTCTCGGACATCTCTCTGACGTTGCCTTGTCTGCATCTGCCGGCCCTCTAACCACACTCAAAATTTCTCTCCACCAAACCCGGAACCCCGACAAGCCCTATGGCCAACAGTAAAGCCGGGGAAAAACCACAAAATTAGTGGTAGGAAACACAGTCTAACTCCGAGCTCTAACAAAAACACAACAACAAACACAACTCGTCCAACGAGAGAATCAACCCGAACGCGACAGAACCAATCCGTACACGAGCCGGCCGGATATCGGATACCAACCCACAACGTCTGCTCCGATCAACGTTCTATTTTGAAAGTTCCGATCGCTAAAAGGCCGCACACGAATCGAGGGGGCGCAAAAAAAAACAACAATGAATACAACCCCCACACAGACAAACAAACACTCCTACAGGGGACAAACTCTTCTCTCGCAGCCACTAAACTGCAGACCGCGCAAAGAACCTCAGAACACAAACAGCAACCACACTCACCGAGAAGAGAGAGAGAGAGAAAGGGGAAAGAACCCGGAAACGAAAACAAAAATCCTTTAACCCGACGATGAGGTAACAACACCAAAAATATATATATAACAAAATCACACGCGCGACCAAAAAGAAGGAAGAAAAGGCAGAATCACAATTTCAAGATTTCAAGATCGATTAAGCTGAAAATCATTCAATAAATAAATAAATCAAAAGAAGTAATCAACAATTAAAGTATCAGCTTAAGGCTAAAACCAAAACAATACTACAGTCATTAACATATTCGATTTCCATTTAACAATAATAATAAATAAATAAATAAACCACAAGCATTGCTCAATTGACAACAAAAAGAGAAGAAACATTAAAAAAAACAAAAATCTCTGCCTTCCGTCCATGGTCCATGCAGGCCTCTCTGCTCACGTTCTAGTGCATGATGTTTCACAATAGTATCCAAAAAGTATATTCATAAGTCATAAACCTGTCCTGGGAAGGTTTGTCCGCAGCGCCAGTTTGTAATATTTTTGTTACAAATGTTATGATGTTGATGAGTGTGGCAACTAATTATTAAGTGCGTGGCCCGCACTTCCGCTGTGGAGGTATAGTGGGAAAGGATTAGATTGATTACCTAATTCAGCTTCCGTGGCTTAATGTCGTTGCGGTATCCTTATGTGTCCAATTAACCACACGAGATTCTCTCACTCGGGTTCACAACCAATGTTCGAGGGACTAGGATTGTATCAGAAGCTTTTAGATGGACTACACCAATTTCACTTCTTCTGAAGTTATTCCAATTCGTTTTTTTTTTATTTACTTTTGTTTTTTACTTTTGTTTTTCCTTTTCTTTTACATTTAAAGTTTACAAATTTTTAACACCGATCAATAATGGGGACCACGTCCTGCCCTTTTTTCCTCCTCGTAACTGCGCACAAAGAACAAAACGTTTCCTCTCCTTTTTCCGTTGTCAAAAAAAAAAAACGTCAACAACGGAATTCCGAACCGTATTCAAGAAAAAGGTTAACCCTCCGTCTCTCTCGCTCTCCATTCACGTCCACTTCGAAAAATAAATTCGAACTCGAAGAACTGCACGATCCACACCCGAATCGGGGCGTGTTCAAAAACTCACTTCTGGATCGTGCAATTCTTCTACCACCTTACCATCGTACTATTTTAAAACAAAATTGTATTAAATGCAAATTATCAAATGATGGTGGTGGCCGACGTACGTAACATGCCTCATCTACACCAAACCGCATCTAGTTTTCCCTGAAAACCATTCCGGCTCACTTCCTACTTAAACTATTTTTCCCGCTTGCAACCAAGCGGCATTTACTCTTCCCAAAAAACCATTTCAGTTCCCATTCTACTTAAACCCAAAAACCATTCCAGCTCCCATTCTACTTAAACCATTTCCTCGCTTGTAACCAAGCAGCATTTATTTCCCCCAAAAACCATCCCGGCTCCCATCCTACCTAAACCAATTAAAGCAATACCAATCCTCCTTGCTGGTAAGTCACCAGCACGATGCGTTGGACTTCTACAAAACAACCATCGCAACGATCAAGACCCATGTTCCTTTGTCTAACCGACAACCCATGCCCATACTTGGTTATGCCTCCGAACCCGATTTCTCAGTATGCACAGCAACCGAGGACTCTAACTCAGCCTGTACGGCAGGAATTCCCTGAAACAAATTTTCTATGCACGCATAGCAACCCTTCTTCATGTTCCTAGTAACTGGTAGTGAGCTTACTTAGCTATGACCCCACTGCCACGACACCATGAGTGGATTCTTGCCCCTTTTTAGTCAGTCGAGTTTGGTACGTTGCGGAGCACGCACACCCCGAGTCGAGTGGGAAACCCGCGCCATTGTATTAATCAAAGGAAAGAGGATAAAAAAACGAATTCAACCTTGGTAGTGTACACGTGCACAATAGTTATAAAATAAGTTATCGCGACTATAGAAAACTTAATAAACAATATAATACGTTGTTGAAGCCTTGTAACTCGGTGGATAAAATAAAGTCGGAAATTAACAGAGATCGATAGCTTTCTATACTAGGGTTTGTGTATAAAATTACTCTGTACTCCATGTGCCTAAGTGCTACTGATTTGTAAATTGCGATAATGGCACAATCTTTTCATACTGTACCGAATATTGAAGAAATAAAGAACATAACATGGAAATCGTTCAGTGCCTTTCATTCGTCTTTTACCTTGTGGTGTTTCCTCATTGCGGATGACAGTTTCGCATCAGATCTTCAAGTGCTCGCAACGTGCCCGAAGCGCGATCTTCTAGTGGGTGGCTTGTGGCGTCTCTAACAGATACACACACAATTCACAAGCAAAATAGTGAAGAACACCGAACGAAAATCGAATAAGAAAATACATCAGAGCCGTATACCATAGCGATAACATAACAATTCACATCAGTGGAGTATAGTCGAGTTTAAAAATCGAATTCTAAACATGGCCAGTAGCCTGATGGGTAACGCTTAGGTACAATTTTTGGTGATTCTAACTGTCATGGCGTAAGTTCGAATCACACGTTCTTCACTATTCATTCGAAACGCTATAGGCTACCAGTGAATAACTTCAAGGTATGATCCAATTAATCGAACTTTTGAAATAGTTGCAAACGATCTAAACTGACTCAGTGGTGACTGTTCCTTGGCAGTGAGTTCCGAAGAAGAAAAGGAAAATAAAAAACAACACAAAGTGCGAACGAGCTTACCATTACCGGTGCTATTACCCGCAACTATTTGCCGTTCCCGGGATTTCTGTCGGTGGGTGATAGTGAACCCGTGCCGTACGTTGGCACACACACATTCACCCACACAGGACTGGTCCCCAATTTGCTTGACTCCCTCTAGTATTGTGGCATGTTTCTTGGAGGTCCGGGATTCCGTGGAGCTGGTTGTGCATCTTGTGCACGGCAATCCCCATATGGTGCCCGTATTTTCTGCAATCTCTGCAGAATGGTGTCTTACGTCGGCGTGGACACTCGTCATATAAATGCTCCCTTTTATTGCAGAAATTGCACGGCATGCGTGCAATTAAGGAATGTGGCATGCGAGTGTCTTGGACCTGGGCGGGCATTTTATTGTGGTATAAATCACCACCGGGAGTCGGGAGCCGGTTTTCAGGCACTGCGCAGGTTCCCATAGTTTGCATGAGAACACTAATGACAATGGACTACCAGTCATCGAACTGACAGCATCAAAAACTTGGTCGTTGCAAGTACCAGATTTCCGCGTAAAGATATCCACAAAGACACCTGGGTATCACCTGATGGAGCCACTCGCAACTAAATTGACCACGTGTTGATAGATCGCCGCCACTCCTTGAGCCTGATGAGGGTACGAACGTACCGAGGTGCCAACGTCGACTCGGATCACTATCTTGTTGGTACAGTTTTCCGAGCACGGATTGCCTTACGGAGACATATTGCTTCCGCGGATCAGGTTCGAATCAACACGACTGCCTTACGCAATGAGAATATCAGTAACACCTTTTGTCATGCGTTAAGACTCGCCCTCGAAGAGCTTGAGAGAGGGAGAGTAGGTCCTGGAACCAGAATGCCGGGCGTAGCAGAGAAATGGACACGCCTTAAGAATACTGTAATTAGTACTCCCAACTCCATCTTAGGTAGTAGTCGTAGAGATTGGGGCGACTGGTTTGATGATGAGTGCAAACTAGCGACTGAACGTAAGAATGCTGCATACCGGGCAATGCAGCAGTCCCATAGGGCGCGGGTACGCGAGGAGAAATACAAAGAACCCAGAAGATCTGAAAAAAAGGCTTCACAGACAAAAGAAAAGTGCCTGGAAAAAAAACCTTGTCTGTGAAATAGAGAAAAGTAGAGAGCGAGGTCCGCACCAGGCGCGGAAGTTCTACCAAATAATTCCCAGTATGACTTAGTACACACCACGCTGCATTTACTGCAGAGAAAAGAGGGTAATCTGATCACCGACCCCGAAGGCATTCTGGAGCGATGGGAAGTCGACTTCAATTAATTGCTAAATGGTCAGCTCACAGAAGAATTGGAGGCTCCACCAATGCAAGATCAAGACCAAATGCTGCCGCCACCGAGCATTGAGAAAACATTAAAAGCCATAAGACAGCTCAAATCTCATAAAGCCCCCGGAAATGATAGCGCACCAGCTGAGCTGATCAAATAAGGAGGGACAGCGTTACATCACGCAATTCATGAGATCGTGGTGCACGTATGAGAGCAAGAGGAGATGCCGGAAGATTGGCGTCGCGGTATAATTTGCCCCATACATAAGAAAGGAGATATCACACTGTGCAGCAACTATATGAGTAGAACATTGCTGAGTACCGCCTATAAGATACTCTCCACTATCCTACAAGATGGGATAGCCCCATACGCTAAAGTCATCATTGGTCAATATCAGTGTGGCTTCATCCCAGGCAAATCAGCGACTGATCAGATATTCACCCTTAGGCAGGCGATGGAAAAATGTCAGGAATTTAAGATTCCATTATAACATCTATTCATAGACTTTAAGGCCACCTATGACAGCATAGCCCGGGTAGAACTATATAATGCCATGAGAGAGTTCGGAATCCCAAACAAATTGATACGACTTTGTAGGTTGACCATGACCAACGTAACTAGTCAAGTCAAAAAAGCGGAATTGCTGCCCAAACCAATAAACATCTTTAATGGACTCCGACAAGGGAACGGTCTGGCCTGTCTCCTCTTCAACCTAGGGTTGGAGAAAGCAATCCGTGACTCTGGAATTACGACTAGAGGGACTATAGTCGCCAAGTCCACCTAGATGCTTTCCTACGCAGATGACATCGACATCATCGGTAGAACCGAATCAGCTGTACAGGATTCCTTCACCCAGATCGATCAGGCGGCACAAAAACTGGGACTGCACATTAATGAGGGGAAAACTAAGTACATGGTGGCAACTTCTGCGAAGAGAAGACCTAACGTTGGTCAAACTATCAGGGTAGTGAAACACGAATTTGAAGTAGTGCAATCCTTTAACTACCTTAGGTCAATAGTATCACCCGATAACAATATGGAAGAAGAAATATGCGATGGGCTGATCAAATCCAACAAAGCATACTATGGTCTATCAGGGCTCTTTAAATCCCGAAATTTATCCAGAACATCCAAGCTACTACTGCACAAGACCATGGTCTTACCAGTACTCATGTTTGGATCCGAAACCTGGGTGCTCAATAAAAGGCAATCTGAACTCTTAGCCGCGTTCGATAGGAAGGTCTTAAGGAGAATTGTTGGCCCCGTATGTGAGGGAGGACGATTCCGGAGACGCTACAACCATGAGTTGTATGCAATCTACCTTGAAGCTAATGTTGTAACAAAAATTAAGCTCGGTAGACTCCGGTGTGCGGAACACCTAGCTCGAATGAGCGAAGGGGAGCCTGACCGGAAAGACCTTTATGACAGGATGTATGAAAGGAGACAGCGCGGCAGACCTTATCTGCGTTGGAGGGATGGCGTAGACCAGGACGCCCAGAGCCTGTGAGTGCCAAACTGGATGACATCGGCTCGAAATTGGTACCGATAAATCACCACCGCCCTGTTGTGCTGTTGCCCAAGGTCCTGTGGGTATAAAGCCGCTTGGTGTTTGAAAAGAATGTGGTAGTGCGTCCGACTTAAACGAGTGGGGGCGCCTAACAGATTGGAGTTGCCCTGTGAAAGTATGAGTAGTGTCGACCGACCTATTAGGTTTTTTTTTTACACTAACGCGCGCACAAGGGGGATTTTGAAGTACCCTTAAATGTCAGAGCGCAGTGCGAGCGGATGGAGAGGAAGCGGATAAGGAAAGGAGGTGTCGGCCGCCCTTTCTATTGGCTTTTGCTTGTGTTGTATAGGTTTATACAATATTTATTTTTATATACGGCTTTGATACTTTCTGAACTTCTTTCGGTGTTTTTCACTATTTGCTTGTATATTGTGTATGTATTTGTTGGAAATGCCACAATGCTACAAATTGTGGTAGAAGATTTAATAGCGAAAGTGCGTGTTATATTTGATATACTGTTTTCACTGTTTTGCACCAAAATTTGGCCGTGAAAAAACGTTTCTTCTGGATGGGTGCCGCATTTGCTTACAATGGCATAAAGTCAGTCACTATGCACTGTGTTATAAGTCCCTGAAAACGACAGCCAAACTTCAGGAATTGGTTCGAATTGATTCCTCATCTACTGTATTCTCCAGATCCGGCCCACTGTAATTACTGGCTATTTGCAGACTTGTTGGTGTACCTCCACAATTATTGGCCAGAGGGCCTGATTTAAACGAACGAACGGCTTTTTTTTTCTAGTAGTCTTTATTTTAATTTAATTAGTTTTAATTAGTTATAGGCAGAATTAATTAGTATCCACTGGTGCTGCCGGATACTAATTAATTCTGCCTATAACGGGAACTCCCTATTTATACGGAACTCCCTATTTATACCCAAAATCAAATCAGAATTTCACATTCCTTCCCACGATTCATTTCACACCTTGAGACAGCCACCTGATGCCTGCCACAGTCGAAAGCCATGCCAACGACGATGGGAACTGCAACGTTGCAATTTTGTCGCCATTCACCCTGAGGTGGCAACCTTACGCCTGCTCTGACTGCAGCTCCACCCCAAGACCATGGGAAAATTTCGATTCAAGGTGATGCGAATCTGATTTGCCCATAGCAAATAGCAGGCAGGTGCATGGGCATGAGCGGAATTTCCTTGGGGTTGTTACGGACCTCGTGTCCATGTCCTCGCCTAATACCCACTAATTCCCGCAAATTTCCACTCTCTACCTGTAAAGGGAAGAAATTCGTCAAGTAGATAATTTGGATGAACTACGAGGACATAGACGCGAGGTCCGTAACAGGGTGTTGGGTGATCATCAAGATGGTGAGATTTCTTGCTTGCTTATAGCAAATAGCATGCAGGTGCATGGGCATGGGTGGATGGAACGTGGCAATTGCAGAATTGCAAGTTTAGTTATGGGAGCAGACAATTTATGATAGGAATTTCCGTTTAGAAACAGGTAGGCATGTGATAAAGTTTCACAGCTACACTGAAAGAATTCCGTCGATTGTAACAGGAAATAAATTTTAATGCTACACCGAAAGAACTCCTTTGGTTTAAAGTTGTTAAAACTTTAATGAATGACTGTTAATATCATATTATATATGCATGCAACATAATTCATTTGTTGGAATTATGATTTAATTTTGTTTAATTTATGACAGTTAATGTCATATATGCATGTAACACTTGGAGAAGCTATGTGAACGCTTTTGTATCATAATTTCTCCATTTGCTTCACACGTTTCTTCGGTGTCCGTCTTAGTTGACATTGCAAGTACTATGCCGACGGCTGTTGGCTAATCGAAGCCGTGTCCTAAGGTCTTCTGCAGATTACCAGCTTCAGAAATCGAATTTTACATGATCACGTAATTGAACTTTAAATGTATGTTACGTGATACGTTTTTAGATGATGATTTTTCACGTGACCATATTGCGTTTTGCAACAGAAGGATTGGGTCAATTTAGAGGTCGTCTATTTACAGTCTTGTAATGCGAATAGATTTTTGTCGGTAGAAAGGTGGAAATATCCAAATAATAGTTTGGGACTAATCCAGACGTATGCCTGATTTTTACCGGCTAAAACTACCGATAGGCAGCACATTTTCCCGTTTATCCCCACCGAACTAACGGTTTAGAATTTGCTTCCTGGAGCGGAATAGATTTGTTACTTGACTCGTACTCCATTATACCATATTATATTTTGATACGGACGAAGATTGTTGTGACCGCTGAATACCCTTAGTGTAACTATCCGTTTCGTATGTTGTCTTTTATCCGATCTCGAATCCCAAGAGCCCTAACAGTATATGTAACATATTGTGACGCATATGACAATCTGTACTAGAATATTCTAGAAAGTTCAAAACAAAGTATTAGAATATTCTAGAAAGTACTGGAAAACTGGAGACTATGAGCAATAGAAAATTCGAGGCTATGGAATGGACGAAAACTAACGCCGAATCAGAATGAGGAAACGGTATAAATACGTCGCACGCAGATCAGGAAGATATGTAAGAAGTAAGCAGTCAAAGACGCGATAAGTAAAGAAGCGAAATATCAAGTAACGGTTGTTATTAACGGACTGTTAAATTGTTAAGGATATATTAACAATTGTTTATTTATTGTTTCCACAAAACTTACCCCTGTGTAGTCTTGCGTTGTGTCGTTTTTCTTTTTTGGCGCTTAATCCAAGTAATTGCCAGCCATCACTTATTAACTTCTTATTTTTATTACAGTTTTAACTCTATATTTTTGCACGTATTATTTTAATTAATCACTTTAATGCATTAGTCACATATGTGATTTAAAATATTATAAGCCACGAATCAGAACACAAAAGACTCGTCACTCTTATTTTAATTGTTTATTATTATTTTTCTTTTTCTTTTAATTCTATTTTTTCAAGTTTACAACTTCAATATTTTTTTACAATTTGCAAAACTCACGGGGAACACAACCACACGCGTCAAAATCTTAAACCACAAGCTGGAAATCTCGTGTCGTTCTATATAATATCCTTTTTTGTTCCGCTTCCACGATTGTTATTTTGAGGAAACGGAATTAGGAAGACTATGGCTAATAGGAGACTATGGTTAATAGGGAGACTATGATAATAGGTAGAATATGGCTATGTGCAGTATGATTGTGGTTTTTAAATAGGGGTCTTAATTTATTTTAATTATTTAACTATTGTATATGGGAATATTCTATTGTAATGGGAAAGTGATGTTTTGAGTATTGGGGACGGGAAGGATATACATGTGCAGACACGAGATGTTAATTATTATAGGGGGTAATAATTAAACGAATTTAATTACATAACAGGACTAATAAAGTGTTCGCAAAGAGAATCGATTTAACGGCTCTTATTTATTAAAAATAATTAATCCAGCGAACCCTCAGCTCGCTACAATATTTTCGATGTCTTTCAGAGAACAAGCGATGTCGATACATAATGTAATAACAATTCTTGCGGAAAATGCAAGTATTTGGATAAAAAGAACAGTTTTTCAATAAATAAAACAGTGCTCTCAATTCTTACTATAAAAACCGTCGAGTACTTAGTCCTCAACGCAAATAAAAACCAACAAACTTAAATTGAATTAAAACTTTCCGTCTTTCATCCACAAGACTTATTTATTTTTCATATTCTCTCATTGTTTTTCAGACAGTCGAACTTACTTTTGATTTCCCCTTTTATGGCAATCCAGTGCGGAATATTACAGTTGCCACCGGTGGCTTTCTCTACACCGGGGATTATGTGCATTCATGGCTAGCAGCAACTCAGTATATAGCGCCATTGATGGCAAATTTCGACACAAGTTTATCAAATGATTCGTGCGTGAAATTCTACGACAATGGTTTGCATTAATCTAAAATTGATTAAATTTACAAAAAATTAAACAAAATCTTCTATTTTATAAAGGAACTGCATTCGTAGTGATTTGGGAAAATGTCTCACTACAAGATAAACCGGACGTCGGCACATTTACATTCAGCGCCACACTACATAAAAACGGAGATATCATCTTCACCTACCACAGCGTACCAATCCTTATTAATGCCATTCAAGATGATAAGCATCCTGTTAAAGTGGGACTCTCTGATGCATATATAATCGATAAAATCGTCTATCGTAAGACTGCTCGATACAATTGCCACGATAATCCTTGAAAAAACAATCCTCTTTTCCAGTTTCAAGACGGAAGACAATTTACGAGTATCATCGAGTGAATTTCGGAAGCGCGGACATCAAGAATTCAACAATAATCTCACTAAAAGCGCTATCAACTTGCTTAAGCCACACCGACTGTGAGTCCTGTATAAACCACGATATCTTTGATGTAATATGATTTTAGAAAACATTAATTCAACCAGTTTAAAAATAATGTGTATATTACAGTGTGCTTGGTGTCCAGTAACAAACAGGTGCTCAACAGGAACCGATAGAAAACGCCAAGACTGGCTTCATAAAGGTAAGTCATAGACAAGCAATTTATAAAAGAATCCTTTTTTCAGTGGAGTGGTAATCTTTTTCAGGCTGTGATAAGACTCAAATAGTTGATGCCTCAATGTGTACAGCCATTGGAGAAAGAGGTAACAATGCAGCGCAAGCCTCGAATCAGACACCTAAGGCTGGTACAGTCAGTACTGATTCCTCTAGTAATAACAAAGAAGAGAAATTAGATGCCGAAAGTGGCAAGTCACTTCAGACATCCAAAACGGTGTACCCAATAAATAGAGCACATGCAATCAGTTTGCCTGCTGGGGAAGAAGGCGAAAGGCATAGTGTGGGGCTAGTGCTAGGTTTCCTCCTACCACTTTGTCTGGTATTGAGCGGAATTGTGTGGATTCTATATGCATACCGCAATCCTCATACCAAGAGCGGACAACTTCTCATTCAGGTAAGATGCTTGTATTGTGGAAAAATCATTTAGTATTTTCATATTTTTTTAACAAATATTTGTCTAATTCTTTCATGCAGACCAAGCATCTTCAGGTTTGTATTAAAGTAGATGTTAGGATTTAGTAGAACGTGAATCATTTATAAGTTTCTCATTAAAAATAATTAACACTCTAAGTCTGGTGCATTTGGTGAAGAATAGGATGGTTGAGGTGAAATCAATTGCACTGCACAAATACGACGGGAGTACAAATGTGTAGAATAATGCTAGTATACTTCGCAATAGAGATCATTGTTAAGATCAGATTTAGATGAGTGATAAGGACATTCCCATAGTTTATTGCATACAATACAAAAGAATTTGAATTTTTGTACTGTACAATGGTGGAAAGAATAGCGAAAGCAGGAATCGATGTGGATCGATCTTGAAGACCTGAAGATTGCATTGACGTGGAAATATGTAGTCAGATGAGCGTTCCGTGCTCCTGGAGTTCAGCTGAAATCAATTATATGCATTTGTTCATATTTTCGAAACTTTCGGTACGCACTTTTCCATTTCACGACCGTTTAGTTAGATTGATTTCCTTAATTGCGCTCCAATCACATAGCGATTCAGCTTTTATCTTCTCAATTGTGTAAAAACGGTGCTTTAGGAGTCGTCTTTTCAAGTTAGGAAATAGTGAGAAGTCACACGATGCGAAATCAGATGAATACTGTGGTCGTTGGGCGAAATTGGTCGAATTTTTAGAGAAAATCTGCCGAAGTACCAACGTCTTCTTAAAATAAATTCAATGCTTTTATAAGCAATTGAGATTTGACTCTTTGCAGATACAGAGCATTATAGCGTTCGCGATAATAGTGAAGAGCGTATGATTCGAACCGACGCTATGACGGCTAGAATCACTAAAAGATAGAACCAAAGCTCAACGCATCAGGCCACTGTCGCGTGTACGAATTTGATTTCTAGACTCAAGTACACTCAACTGATGTGGAATTGTTATGTTATCGCTATGGTATACGGCTCTGATGCATTGCTCATTCGAATTTCTTTTCGGTGGTCTCCACTATTTGCTTGCATATTGTGTGTGTATCTGTTAGAAACGCCACAGCATCTTTCACAATAGTGTTTACTTGAAATGCCAATACCTATTGTTAATCGATGAGCATTAGGCACCGAAATATTGATTTCCTTGACGTGTATACAATATATCAGGTTTTTTAAGTTTAAGTATAAGTTTAGTGAGGGCAGAACTCTCATTTATTAGGCTTAATCCAAGCTTAAATAAGTTAATATAATACCTTACAGACTAACTTAAAATCTAAAGTAATCATTTCAACATACGAAAAAAGGAGAAAAATCAGAGGACTGGGCGAAGGGGAGGTGGGAGGCTGGGAAGAGTGAGTGTATGTAGGGGTGGCAAATGCGGCATTTGTAGGGCAGCGACAGTGAACTGCATGTGTACGGGTCGGAAGGGAGGGGGGGGGGGGGGTGAGCTGGAGGGGAGAGGCTGAAATTTTGGGTGGGGCTGGAAAGGTATAGGGGGAACTAGTTTGAGAGCGTGAGAGGAGAGGTAGGATTTCAGAGTAAACGGGTTATTAGAAGGAGGAGACGGCGTTAGGACGGGTATCTTCTGAGACGTCGTTTGAGAGGGAGTAGAGAGGTTGAAATCGAAGGAGGTGGGGAAAGAGTTGGCCCGTCGTAGCATACGCGAGATGGGTTCGTTAGCGCCATAAGAAGTGTGATGAGCGGGCAAGTGAAAGAGTCGAGGGCTTCCTACATTACGGGGGTTTGTGTGGAATTTTATAGTGGAGAGCAGGTTTGGGCAATTGCTTGAGCCTGACAGAAGACCATGGACAAAGATGATGCCGGCATAGATTCTGCGCACTTCTAGTGTGTTAAGATTGATTAAAGGGAGCCGGCTTGTGTATGGTGGTAGAGTCAGCGGCTATTCCCAGTTTAGTCCACGGAGGGCGAAACATGGGCTCTCATAAAACGGGAAGAAAACAAAATCCGCGTATTCGAGAATAAAGTTTTGAGGGGTGTCTTTGGAGGTAAATATGACGAGGAGGCAGAACAATGGAGGAAACTCCATAACCACGAATTGGAAGAGCTATATCGCAAAACTACAATAGTGAGAATAATCAAGTCGCGAAGATTAAGATGAGCCGGACACGTGGCGCGAATGGGCAACTATAGGACCGTGTGTAGAATTCTTGACGGTAGGCCAACGGGAAAGAGACCGGCCGGACGCCCGCGACGGAGATGGGACGACAATGTTAGGTTTGACCTTGAGGAGGTCGGATCGAATGGTCAAGCATGGAAGGAGTGCACAGGACAGGGAACGATGGCGGAGTCGAGTCGGTGAGGTCATGAACTCCCGGGTTCCTACAGGCCAATAAATAAAAAAAAAAATTATAAAAGGGCAAAACGCAAAACACGACGTTGCTCGCTTTCGACCCTGCGAATTTGGGACGAGTAGTGAGGAAACCAAACCTGACTAGTATATTCAAGAAAGGGGCGGAAAAGGGCAATATAGAGCGATCGGGAAACGTAGGGATTATAGATTTCTTTCGACCAGCGTTTTACTAAATCAAGGACTGAGTTGGCCTTGAGAATAATGATCATGAAAGGTGTTTCCCTCCGACAATGGTAAGCGACACCTAGCGAGGAAATGGGAAAGAATATATGCCACGGCATATCGAATGTATGGCACTCATCAATATGTATCATTCAACTAGATTGGTGGTGGGCGATCTACCCGTAAGGAAACCGTGCTGGTTGGGTGAGATGATGGATTTGCAGCGAAAACATAACACGTTGTGAAGAATGCCATCGAACAGTTTTGAAATATGTGACAGTTTGGCGATGGGACGGTAGTTATTAATATCCTTTTTTGGGCCCTTGTGTTTTGGGGGTGTCAAAAGAGGATTTCACTTTTTGTACTTGCTGATTATAAGAGTTTATAAGGATTCTATGAAAACAGGAACCGAGTCGTAGTTCATACACACACAAATTCTAAGAATCTGGCCGATTCGTCCCTGTGAAATAAACCAATTCCTTGGAAAAAAGTTCATAACACGTTTTGTACTCAACAGATAGATCATCAATTATTAGTGAATAACGTGTCAAGTCTCAAAAGAGGAAGACGTAACACTCTCTTCACAAAGGATCGCTTCTAGTTTTGTGAAAATTTTGATATGTCGTTTACTATAAACATAACTCCCTTTTCACTCCAGTCGCCCAGTTTTTGAAAATAACTCAAGAGCCACTCGTAAATTACTTGGTCAAGAACGGAGGAAAGACTTGGCCCTCTATACCCATATGCCGCCCCAATGGCTGAGTTTGTAAGGAGGTTGTATCTTGCGTTTGATTGTGCAAGAGCCACTCGTAAATTACTCCGTCAAGAATGGAGGAAAGACTTGGTCCTATATACCCCTATGCCGTCTCAATGGCTGAGTTGGTAAGGACGTGTCTTGCGTTTCATTGTACAAGAGCCACACGTAAATTACGCAGTCAAGAATGGAGGAAAGACGTGGCCCTCTAGACCCATATGCCGCCTCAATGGTGGAATTGGTAAGGACGTTGTGTCTTGCGTTTGATGGCCCAAACCTAGGTTGATTCGACGACTCTTGCTGTTGTGCAGTTCGGCACAATTACTGACTGGTAGGTAGTGTACCAAACCCCAGCCGCCCGGAGAAATACCACCCCATTAAACTATAGACTTCCTGAAATGGTTGGGAGAAATCCTTGAGCATCTTTCGCAGTTTGGCTGATGGACCTGGTCGAGAAAAAAAAAACATTTCAGGGCGCTGACACAGCGCAATATGTTCGCCGTTCCTGGGAGAAGTAAAATAAAAATAAAAAACAAGAAGAGAAAAAAATACTTTAATTGAGACCGCACATAACTCATTTTTTACAAAATAACCTCTGATATAATTTCACCCCTCGAGAGTAGCAGGTGTACTGACGACCCCGGCTCTCTCCACCATAAGTCGCTCTCTGATATCACCTCCCTCATCAGAGACAACAACAAAACAATCGTCAATCACCTTACCCACCCGTTGAATGAATCCCTTAAAGAGACAACTCATGAATTACTCCACGCCATTCGTTCCGGCTTGGACAGATTCCAGCAATCGACGTCCAAAAACTCGCCTGTTCACTTTACCAGTCCCCTTTGTGATGACATTCTCTGTAAGCTTAACAGCCTTAGTGAGGACTTCGCTTTGTCGCACTGTTCCACTCATAGCCACCTTATCTCGGCCGATTCCAACCCGTTACTCGAGCTTGTTCTCCACAAACTCGATTCTGTCGCTGATGAATTTTCGATCTTTGATTGGCCAGCAAGACACCGCTATAGCTTCAGTACAGTCGAAGCAAACAAACTTCCACCTCTCCCCACGATGCGTATCATTATAGCGTTTGAAATAATAGTGAAGAAGATCGCGTGATTCGAACTGACGCTATGACAGTTTGAATCACGAAAAAAATTGAACCTAAGCGTTACCCATCAGGCTACTGACCGTGTTTCAAATTTGATTTTAAAACTCGACTATACTCCACTGATGTGAATTGTTATGTTATTCGCTAAGGTATACGGTTCTGATGTATTTTTCTTATTCGATTTTTCATTCGTGTTCTTCACTATTTTGCTTGTGAATTGTGTGTGTATCTGTTATAGTCGCCACATTATCTCTACACGATGAACTCCAGAACGTACCCCCACCTCCGCCTCTACCCACTACACTCCAAATTACCTGCCCCACTCATCTCCTACCCCCTATTTCAACTGACCCCCCCGCTCGACCCACCAAACTCTCTTCCAAGCCTAGTTTCAAGCGACACCCCGCCCTTTATCTCACCTAGACTGCACTCCCTATCCCAAACCCTCTTCCGCACACACCCGCAATATCGTCCTGCCCAATACCGGCCTAACCACTCCCCGCACACCACATCCTGTCCCTAACCCCAGCCCCTTTCCGTTTTTGCCCTAAAACAGGTGCTAAATACACAAATTTCCAAAGATCGCACACTCATACAATTAGGCCCCGCCCATGAAAGCACAGCCCATCTGTCCTCCGAACAGCGCTCAAGATCGAATCTCTCGCCCCCTCCACCTATTTCCCCTTCATACCTTAACCCCCCCCCCCCCCCCCCCCCCCCACCCAACAGTTTTCGATCCCCTCCTACCGCCCCCCATCAAGATCACACAACAATCCCTTAAGTCATCTGAATGCCGCTATGCCCTCTCGAAGCTTCGAAATGTTCGGACCTACGATAACGTCCGCATATATCTAGCTTACCTTCATGGCAAATCTGATGTAGTCTGCTAGGAAGGCAAAACGAAAACGAGCGTTAAGATCTCCATTCAGCTGGAAGGTCTCCCACCGATTTTCCTAGCCTTCATAATTTGCACATAAAATTCCATGAAAACTTCAAACTTTTTGGGAGTTCCTTTTTATTTGCACGTATTGTTCCAACCAATGTAGTATTTTTGATAGCAATTTGAACGCCAGAGGAAAACTTGTAAAGAAATTGTCCGTTGTCATGGTTCTACCTTTCATAGTGTATGGTTTTATAAGTTTGAGAACAATATATTCACTTAGGGGTGTTGATGAATCTCGTACTTCATCCTTTCCTCAATAAGGAAATCCATTTATTACATATTTAGTTTCAACGTCTGACGCCAGCCAAAATGGTATGCCAAATTTGTCGAGCTTGTTCGGCATATATTGTGTGAACCTGCACCTGGCCTTCGTTGGAAAGAGTTGCTCATTCACGGTAATATATGCTCCTGGTTTGAAGCAATTTTGGCTATTTTCAATAAATTTATTCCAAACTGTTGAAACTAAAGCAAATTTGACTTTTTGTAAACGTTAACTTCTCTCGTTTTTTTTTTTTTTTTTTTGTCAAAACGAATATAACGTAGAATCTCTGTACATTCATTTCTACTCATAGTTTTAGAAAAAAAGTTTGGTCCCCACTTCTTATTCCATAAATATTCAAGTCTCAACGTTTTTGCTTCGTACGCCCCACGTGCATACAATATCGCAATGAACGCCTTCAATTTTGCTTTCGTAAGTTTCCATTCTTTCTTCAAAAATTGAGAAGCTTCTAGCTCTGTACAAGTTCTTACATGCTCTAGAATATACTGGTCAATTAGTAATAAAAATGCGCTACTTACTGCATCCTTCAGAATATTTCATTTTGCATATGGTGTGGGCCCGGTACCCCCTTCCTTCATTTTTTTCCAAATAGTTCCGTTTCACTATCATATTCGTCACTAGAACTGGACGGCAATGGTAAACATCTTCTTTTACGTATGTTTGGAATATTTTCGTATTCACTGTCGCTGGACTCATCTTCATAGCTCTTATCAGAAATACCACCATCACTACTCTCAATATCAACACGCTTATTGTTCCTGACGTGTGAATTATTTTGTGTGTCTGATAATTCGTCTGCGATATCATAAAGCTCATTATTTTCAACAACCGAACATTCCATTGGTATATCGGTGGTATTTTTCAAAAACTTTCGTTTTGACATTTCTGGGGCCTGGCGATTATTATAAAAATATAATTGAAAATAATAAATAATAGGATAATATTTATTTCTGTATTTAGTTTTCCTACTTAGAATATACTTACAATATATTTTTGAATATTTCGGTATCCAAAGAAATGTTCAGAAGTTACCTAGCTGACTTTCAAACAGACAACTTGTCTCACAGTTTTGCTCGTGCTATTTATCTTAATCAACCGTTATTTTCACAATAATTATCACAATTTAATTATCATTATCTTGTTTTCTTTGCCTCGTTTTCCGCATACAAAAATTTGAACAAGTGTAAAAACCGTTAAGTTATGTCCCCTGGGCCACGTGTGTTAAACAAAATTAAGCGCAAACGGTTGCGTTACGACCCCGTTATTGGAGGCCAAACTCCTCCCGATAAACTTTCAAAAGTGAACAATAAAGTGCTAGAAAAATCTAAAATGTGTTCAAACACTAACTTTTTTCAACCACTTCAAAGTCTGATGGAAGACTCTCCTGAAATGGATCCGACCAATGACGAACAGTGCGCAGAACTTCCTAAAGAAACCGTTCCGCCAATTGTGGTGTTAAAAACAACTAGTGCTAAAGTGTGTGATATTTTGAGCAACATTAAGATAGACAAATACTTAATTAAAAACATATCATTTGGACAAAAAATATGTGCTCCAACAATGGACCTATATAACAAAATCAGAACCGAACTCTTACGGTTAAAATGTGAGTTTTTTACCCACTCGCGTAAAGAAAATCGTCCATTAAAGGTAGTGTTGTCTGGACCAGACTTGATAAGCAACGATATAGTGAAAAACGACCTAATTGCACTCGGGATTAAGTGCCTAGATGTTAAAACCATCACAATAAATTCGTCAACAAAACTCCTGTACAAACACTACTTGTACATCGTTTACATTCAACGCGGTACTGTTCAATTAAACGAACTAAAACGGAACTACTCAACCTTGTTCAAAACCATCGTTCGCTGGGACTTTAAAAAACATAATCCAGGTAAGGTCACACAATGTCACAATTGCCAGCTTTACAGTCACGGCTCGATGCATTGTCACATAAATAGCTTCTGTGCAATCTGTTCGGGAAACCATAAAACATCCGACTGCAAAACGAATGAGGTCATCAAGTATGCAAATTGTAGTGGGCCACATAAATCCGCAGATCCTGAATGCATTAGCCGAAAGCAGTACATAGACATTCGCCGCAAATTATCCCCACGTGGACGTGGTACAGGAAATACAACGTTCCTACAGCCTCGCAGTGACAAACAGCAGCCACTGCCCGACCGATTATCCATTGATAATTTTCCTCCACTACCCCGATCTGTGCGTCAACCTCCACTTCCTTCATCCACCTGGGCTTCTGGCCTCCATCAAACCGAGCAACCTTCCAACAGGGATACGACACACACGAAGAAAAATCCGTCTGAAAGTATAACTAATGATAACTTGTTCTCATTTACCGAGATAACCTCTCTTCTTAATGAAGTTGAAATCAAGCTTAGGCTTGTCAAACTAAAGCTGACCAATTTAACGTCATTACTTCATTAGCTATTAAGTACATATACTCAGAAAAAACATGTTAAGAAACTCTTTTAACATCATAACTTGGAATGCGAGAAGCATCAAAAACAAAAAGCATGCATTTTTTAGTTTCTTGATAAATTTTAATATTGACATTGCACTTGTTTCAGAAACCTGGCTCAAACAAGACTATTCTTTCTCACATCAAAATTACATATTGTGACGCATATGACAATCAGTACTGGAATCTTCGAGAAAGTCCGAAACAAAGTACTAGATTATTTTAGGAAGTACTGGAAAACTGGAATAGAACATTCAAGACTATGGAACGGACGGAAACGATACACCAAATCAGAATGAGGAAAAACGGTATAAATACGTCGCACGCAGAGCGGAAGTTAAGTCTCGAGTAAGAAGTAGAACGTGAAACAAGCGATAAGTCTCAAGCGAGAAGTAAGCAGTAAAATACGCGATAATTACGGAAGCGATAATAAAGAAAACGTTAAGTGTACGGTAAAAAGTAACGATTGTTATTACGGACTAATAAAATGTCACATTAATTCAGAATCGATTTAACGGCTCTTATTTATTTTAAAATAATTAATCCAGCGAACCCTAAGCTCGCTACAATTGGTGTCAGAAGTGGGATTAATTATTGTTTAAGTGAATAAGTGTGTGAAAGTGTGTTGTGGCGATGTCAGATCGACATTTGGAGGATCTTCGCGTTCCTGAGTTGAAGAAGGAACTTGAGGACCGGAATCTGGATAGCAGAGGACAGAAGCAAATTCTTCGACAACGTCTGCAAGCAGCTATGGAGGAAGAGGGTATTGATGTCGACACATATGTTTTTACGATTGGTCCAGACTGTCCGGATGGAGAAGAAACAGCGAGTCAAGATGGTTGCAATGTAACGGAGAAGAGTTCGCCACTGTTAGACATTTCGGAGATGTTCCGGATGATGATGACAAAATTCGACGCCCAAAATTCAAAATTCGACGCCGTAAATTCAAAACTGGATGCGCAAGCTGCAGATGTCAATGCAAAGTTGGATGCCCAAACACAATGGATGAAATGGAATTTTCAACACTTTAAGGACGAAATTCGAAACGAAGTAGAAAATCTAGATCTAAAAAACGAAACTGAATTCAAGAAAGTCACCGATGAAATAATACGAATCGAAAAGAGACTTGATTGTGTTGAGAGAAATAAGACATCGCCAGGCAATCAACATGACTACAAAGATACAAGGATGCAACCGCCAACCTTCGATGGAACGGGACCCTTCTCCGTATTTATACGTCAGTTTGACGCCGCGGCCAATTATAATAAGTGGTCGGATGAGCAAAAGTCAACATCACTAATCCTGTCACTCCGCGGGGCGGCTGCAGAATTGCTACAAACCATACCAGCAGAGAAGCAAACAGATTTCCAAGCGATAAGAGACGGCCTTGAAGCTAGGTATGGCGACAACCACATGCAGCAGGTCTACCGCATGCAACTGCGGAGCAGAACGCAGAAACCGGGAGAAAATCTTCAACAGTTGCAGGCAGACATTGAGCGATTGGCAAACTTGGCTTATACAAATATGACTAAAGAATTTCTGAACGAGGTAGCAATGGATGCATTTATAAACGCACTCCAAGATCGGGACTTGCAACAGGCCGTTCGTTTGGCAGGAAAGAAGACGACTAATGAAATACTGGCGTTCGCATTGGCATATGAATCTGCTAAACTGGCTACCAGGAGTACATATAGAGTTCGAGAAACGTCCGTCCAAGAATGTTCCTGCCAAAGAATCGGGCATGTACAACGGAGAACCCCGAGAACTGACATGAAGTGTTGGACATGCGGCGAAGTCGGCCACATCTCTGTTGACTGTAGGAAACGTCGACGAATGAATGAAACATCAAGTGAGAATTGTTATTCATGCGCTAATCATAAGAGGAGACTATCAACGGACCAACCTGAGGTCAATAGCTCGGGAAACTTGTAAGGGCAGACTTTACGGGGCGAAAGTCGCCTGGTGGAATTTGCAGCCCCAGCATCGTAACTGTATCACAACTCCAACGGGATAACCAAAGTTTGGTTATAACTACGATTGTTAATGGAAGGACAACAACAGTGACAATCGACACTGGAGCAACGAGATCCATAATTCGGCCGGATGTCGTGGGCCAAATTGCCCTTAATAAAAATAGAAGATACGCTTTGAGGACTGCCACAGGAGAATGTTCTACAGTCTACGGAGAAGTCGAGAGAATAATAGTGCTGGGCAATATTTCCATCTCCCACCAATTTTTGGTTGCCGATATTACGGACGAATGCATTATTGGAATGGATTTCATGAAGGAGCACCAAGTTGTTCTAGATATCGGGCAAAGAACACTGCGAATTGGTAACTTAGAGGTTGCTATTACACTGCAGGACGAACAATTGCGAAGGCTGAAATGTTATGTGCGTGAGGAGGATGAGATCCCAGCTCGTTCAGACTCGGTAATTTGGACCAGCCTCGAGAGTGATCCCGGTGACAATCGGTTTTACATCACCGAAGCTGCACAAAATCAGCGCAAGGGGAACATCCTTGTTGGGAAAGCCCTTATCGATGCGAAGAAGCACATCGTACCCGTCAGAGTACTAAATGCGTCCAAAGAGCCGATCGTAATAAGAAAAGGAGAGGTAATCGCAGAATGTGCACCCGTGTCAATGATAAGCTCAATTCCGACAAGGGAAGAGGACCATTCAATTCAACAGCCCTCTGGTGCACCGGCTGTGGTTAATAGGTTGATATCCCGGAAAATCGGATTAACAGGCAGAGAAAAGGCAAGCGTTAAATCACTCCTGAACGATTTTTCTGATATTTTTGTGACAGGACATGATAAATTCGGACGCACCGGTATAGTTAAACATCGCATTGACACGGGTGAGTCAAGACCTATAAGACAGCCACCTCGTCGACTACCGTTGGCCAAACAATCAGAAGTAGGCAACATGATTCGAGAGATGGAAGAGCAAGGAGTCATCGAGAAATCATCGAGCCCATGGGCTTCGCCGGTAGTGCTCGTCAAGAAGAAGGATGGGACAACTAGATTTTGTGTCGACTACCGCCGGTTAAACGACGTTACGAAGAAAGACAGTTACCCACTTCCTCGAATCGACGACACACTAGATACCCTTTCTGGAGCTCAGTGGTTCTCAACATTGGACCTAAAAAGCGGTTACTGGCAAGTGGAAGTGGAGGAGGAGGACAAGGAGAAGACAGCGTTTACTACCGGAAACGGACTATATCAATTCAACGTGATGCCCTTCGGATTGTGTAATGCCCCAGCAACGTTTGAACGATTAATGGAAAGTGTTCTACGGGGACTTACATGGAAGACGTGTCTTGTGTACTTGGATGATATCATCGTTGTTGGAAGGAATTTACCAGAACACATCAATAATCTGCGCTCCGTCTTCGAACGACTAAGACAGGCCAACTTAAAGCTCAATTCGAAGAAATGTGAACTCTTCCAAAGGAGAGTAAAATTTCTGGGACACATCGTTTCATCTGCAGGAGTTCAAACGGATCCTGACAAGATAGCAGCCGTCCGTGAGTGGCCTACTCCAGAAGACAAGCAGCAGTTGAGAAGCTTTATGGGATTAGCCACATATTACCGACGGTTTGTTAAAGGTTTCGCCAATGTGGCAAAACCCCTACATGAACTAACGGGTAAAGACAAGAAATTCAATTGGACAGAAAAGTGTGAGGCAGCATTCAACACATTGAAGGCCGAGTTATGTAAGACACCAACATTGGCATTCCCAAGAGCGGATTGCCCATTTATATTGGATACTGATGGAAGTAACACAGGAATCGGAGCAGTGTTGTCACAGGAAGTCGATGGTAAAGAGAGAATCGTCGCATGTTATAGTCGAGTTCTATCTAAGCCAGAGAGAAATTACTGCGCAAAAAGAAAGGAACTGCTGGCTGTCGTAGAAGCCGTTAAGAATTTCCATAAATATCTCTACGGACGTCGATTCCACCTTCGGACGGATCATGCGGCCCTGAAATGGTTGCTAAATTTTAAGAATCCGGAAGGACAAATAGCTCGATGGATCGAACGACTTCAAACGTACGATTTCCAAATTTCCCACCGTCAAGGGAAGGTGCATAATAACGCTGATGCTCTATCAAGAAGACCATGTAAGCCAGATTGTAAACATTGTCATAGAGCGGAAGAGAAAGAAGAGGCGTACGACCTGCGAAATGTACAAGTAGAAGTACTAGATGGGTGGACGAGTGATGCTATACGCGCAGCTCAACTTCAGGATGAAGATATGTCGCTAATTCTGGAATACAAAGAAAAGAACGAGCGGCCAACTTGGAACAATATTTCCGACAAGAGTGGAACATTTAAGGCATATTGGGCACAATGGAATTCCTTGCTAGTGGAAGATGGTATTCTTAAGCGTAAATGGGAAGCCGCGGACGGAAAATCCCATCGAATGCAAATTCTAGTCCCACCATCAAAAGTGAAAGATGTTCTAACAGAAATGCACGACGGGGCCTCCGGTGGACATTTGGGAGTTAATAAGACACTTTCAAAATTACGATCTCGTTTCTACTGGCTTCACATGAGAGATGACGTCGAGTCTTGGTGTAGGAACTGCACAACTTGCACTGCGACCAAGGGACCAACGGCAAAACCAAGGAGCGCTATGAAGCAGTACAACGTGGGTGCCCCTTTCGAGCGAATTGCGATTGATATCTCAGGACCATTCCCAAAAACAAACGACAACAACAAATACATGTTAGTTATCATGGATTACTTCAGCAAGTGGGTAGAAGTCCTTCCAATTCCAAACCAAGAAGCAACAACCGTCATTGAGCAGCTAATCAATAATTGGATCAGCAGATATGGAGTTCCCTGTGAGCTTCATTCTGATCAAGGCCGAAATTTCGAATCACAGATTTTTCAAGGCATCTGTGCGGCACTGGGCGTAAGGAAAACCAGGACCACACCCTTACATCCGCAGTCAGACGGAATGGTCGAAAGGTTCAACCGAACAATAAAAGAGCATTTATCGAAGGTCGTTAGTGATCACCAACGAGATTGGGACAAATATGTACAAACCTTTCTCATGAGCTATAGATCGGCTAATCACGATACGACGGGCCATTCTCCAGCAAAAATTATATTTGGACGGGAGATACGATTACCAGCCGATCTGCGATTCGGAATACCTCCAGACGCCATAGACAAGACCGAAGACTACGTAGCCGAATGGAGAAATCGCCTCGATGAGATTCATCATTTGGTTCGAAAGCAAATCAAGGTATCCAGTGACAGGATGAAAACAAGGTACGACGTTCGAGCCAACGCATCCGGATTTAATGCAGGCGATAACGTATGGCTTTATAACCCTCATCGGCAAAAAGGAAGGTCTCCGAAGTTGCAGCAACATTGGGAAGGACCGTATAAGATTCTCACAAGAATTAACGACGTTGTCTATAGGATTCAGCGACGACCGAACGCCAAGATGAAAGTGGTACATCGTGACCGACTGACGACTTTTGTTAACCCAGGAGATCAGTGAACTTAGTTCGGGACGAACTAATCTAGGCGGAGGGTAGTGTGACGCATATGACAATCAGTACTGGAATCTTCGAGAAAGTCCGAAACAAAGTACTAGATTATTTTAGGAAGTACTGGAAAACTGGAATAGAACATTCAAGACTATGGAACGGACGGAAACGATACACCAAATCAGAATGAGGAAAAACGGTATAAATACGTCGCACGCAGAGCGGAAGTTAAGTCTCGAGTAAGAAGTAGAACGTGAAACAAGCGATAAGTCTCAAGCGAGAAGTAAGCAGTAAAATACGCGATAATTACGGAAGCGATAATAAAGAAAACGTTAAGTGTACGGTAAAAAGTAACGATTGTTATTACGGACTAATAAAATGTCACATTAATTCAGAATCGATTTAACGGCTCTTATTTATTTTAAAATAATTAATCCAGCGAACCCTAAGCTCGCTACAATATGTTATCGCCTAGACAGGGTACATGCTAGTGGTGGAGGTGTCGCCATTGTTATGAAAAAATGTATAGAACATTCTTTGCGTCCTTCATTGCACTTTAAGTTAATTGAGGAAATTAGTATAGATGTAACATTAAGTGATAACTCCAAGGTCTATTTCCCTGGTGGAAATGGAAACATTGAGAAATCTCCATACTTTAAGCGGGATCTGCAAAAATTGTATAGAGTCAACACTCGAAACCAGGTAATTATTGGTGGTGATCTAAACTGCAGACATCAGTCGTGGAATTGTCTTAGGGTAAACTGCTGGGGTAACATTTTACTAGATGATACTGAATCCAGCTCAAGTTTTTCCATACTTTATCCACTTCTCCCCACCTATATCCCAGCGAGTGCTAACAAGAACCCCTCAACTCTTGATCTATATATCACTAATATTCCAAATTACTGCACAGTACCATTAACTCTAAATGCGTTAAGTTCAGACCACCTTCCGATCAGCCTCACAGTGAATAATACCGTATCTGTAAATCGTACTAGTTTATACCACAACTATTCCGCCGCCAACTGGAATTGTTATAAATCATATATAAACACGAACTGGGTTCTAGGTGATACCAGCCTAAATTCTATAACCTGCAGCGAGCACATTGATATCCTATGTAACAATTTTGTTTCTGTTATCAATAGAGCGGTCGATCTTGCGATACCTAAATGTTCCACTGCTCCAGTTGATAAGGCACCGCTTCCTGAAAATATCTTACATCTGATTAGGCTACGAAACTCTGAAAGAAGAAAATGGCTGCGTTATAGAATCGATTGTTTTCTAGTTAATGTTAAAGTCTTAAATAATATCATTAAAAAAGAAATTTTTGCATATAGGAACAAGTGTTGGAATAAACACCTTTCCTCTTTTGACAAACCAAGCAAACCCTTCTGGAAAATATCAAATATTATGAAAAAGAGAGGGTCAAGTATTCCTCCGTTTAAAGTCTCCAGTTGATAAGGCACCGCTTCCTGAAAATATCTTACATCTGATTAGGCTACGAAACTCTGAAAGAAGAAAATGGCTGCGTTATAGAATCGATTGTTTTCTAGTTAATGTTAAAGTCTTAAATAATATCATTAAAAACGAAATCTCAGCATATAGGAACAAGTGTTGGAATAAACACCTTTCCTGCCTTGACCAAGCAAGCAAACCGTTCTGGAAAATATCAAAAATTATTAAAAAGGAGAGGGTCAAGTATTCCTCCGTTTAAAGTTCACGACAAGTTGTTTATATCTTCAGTGGAGAAATCGAACCTACTTGCTAACACGTTTAGTAAGAACCACTCCATATCTATGCATCTAAGCGACGCGTATACTGAAGCTGATGTTGCTAACACTATCCATGTACTTTCTCAAACACCAGCTGAAAGTACTTACGCAACTAATATCAGCAAAGTTAAAGAATTGATAAAAAAATCGAAATCAAAAAAGGCTGCGGGTCTCGATAATATTAACAACAAATTAATCAAAGCACTTCCACCTGCTGCAAGTAACTATTTAACGTTCATTTTCAACGCTTGTCTTAAGAATTGTTATTTTTCGGACTGTTGGAAAACAGCAAAAGTAATACCTATCCCGAAACCCGGCAAACCGAAGAACAGCCCCGAAAGCTACAGACCTATTAGTCTACTTAGCTGTCTAAGTAAGCTCTTAGAAAAAATTATTAAGGAAAGGATTGATCGTTTTGTGGAAGACAATAACATCTTACCAAACTTTCAGTTCGGTTTCCGTAGGGGTCACAGCACAATCCACCAAGTCTTGCGCATTAAAAACCACATAGCTGGCAAATTCATCGACAAGGAGTCAACGGGACTGGTTCTTCTAGACATCGAAAAAGCCTTTGATACGGTATGGCACGATGCCTTGATTTATAAGCTACTGAAGCTTAGGCTGCTATGCCGCTTATCAAAATTATCCAGAGCTTTCTTCGTTCGAGAAAATATGTTGTGAGTATAGGAACCGACATATCCTCTATTCACCAAATCCACTATGGTGTACCACAAGCTTCGATCCTTGGTCCCATATTATTCACATTGTTTGTCGCAGATTTACCATGTCCTGGTTTTATTCTAGATAAAAAAAACGTATCTTTCAAAAACACATCACTACCACAATAGACAAAATAAACAAAGTCGTAAGAGTTATGTATCCATTAGTGTGTAGAAAGTCAAAGCTTAGCATCGAAAATAAAATTAAAATATTTAAAACCATTTTTCAAGCTATACTCCTGTACGGCGCCCTTGTATGGTGTAATTGTGCTCGCACACACAAAATAAAATTGCAAAGGTGTCAAAATAAAATATTGAAAATGTTGCTGAATTTGCCATGGCATTATTCGACACATGAACTACATGAAAACGCTAACGTTAAACCGGTAGAGTTCCTTATTGACAAAATCAATCGAAACTTCTTCGTCAATTGTTCTTTTTCTGACAATGTTCTCGTTTCCCGTCTTGCGTTATCCTAAATCACTACATATGTACTCTGTCTATGAAAATTATATCGAGGTCATTACTATATAAAATAACCGGAAACCCGTGCAGTATTAGTCCTAAGATTCAAATAAGGGTTTTTTATTGTAGTATTCCCTTAATTTATTATTTGTTATTCATTAAAATTGTGCTATTGTCATTATATAGATTTAAGATTATAGTTGTAAAGGAATTGCTATCCTAAATCTCTTAAGTACTAGTTGTAAAATATACCATAAATGTAATTATCTACCAAATAAAATTGAATTGAATTGTCATGTAATGTTTAGCAAAGAAATGTTTACTCCAGTATTCTCGACAAAATTTCAGTCAACACCAAGTTCAATCAACGACTGAAAATTTATAATGTTAGCCGGTTAAACGACGTTACGAAGAAAGACAGTTACCCACTTCCTCGTTTCGACGACACACTAGATACCCTTTCTGGAGCTCAATGGTTCTCAACATTGGACCTAAAAAGCGGTTACTGGCAAGTGGAAGTGAAGGTGGAGGACAAGGAGAAGACAGCGTTTACTACCGGAAACGGACTTTATCAATTCAACGTGATGCCTTTTGGATTGTGTAATGCTCCAGCAACGTTTGAACGATTAATGGAAAGTGTTCTACGGAGACTTACATCGAAAACGTGTCTTGTGTACTTGGACGATATCATCGTTGTTGGAAGGAATTTACCAGAACACAGCAATAATCTGCGCTCCGTCTTCGAACGACTAAGACAGGCCAACTTAAAGCTCAATTCGAAGAAATGTGAACGCTTTCAAAGGAGAGTAAAATTCCTGGGGCACATCGTTTCATCTGCAGGAGTCCAAACGGATCCTGATAAGATAGCAGCTGTCCAAGAGTGGCCTACTCCAGAAGATAAGCAACAGTTGAGAAGCTTTATGGGAGTAGCCACATATTACCGACGGTTTGTTAAAGGTTTCGCCAACGTGGCTAAAACCCTACACGAACTAACGGGTAAAGACAAGAAATTCAATTGGACAGACAAGTGTGAGGCAGCATTCAACAGATTGAAGGCCGAGTTATGTAACACTCCAACATTGGCATTCCCAAGATCGGATCGCCCGTTTATATTGGATACTGATGGAAGTAACACAGGAATTGGAGCAGTGTTGTCACAGGAAGTCGATGGTGAAGAGAGAGTTGTCGCATATTATAGTCGAGTTCTATCTAAGCCAGAGAGAAATTACTGCGCAACAAGAAAGAAACTGCTGGCTGTCGTAGAAGCCGTTAAGAATTTCCATAAATACCTCTACGGACGTCGATTCCACCTTCGGACGGATCATGCCGCCCTGAAATGGTTGCTAAATTTTAAGAATCCGGAAGGACAAATAGCTCGATGGATCGAACGACTTCAAACGTACGATTTCCAAATTTTCCACCGTCAAGGGAAGGTGCATAATAACGCTGATGCTCTATCAAGAAGACCATGTAAGCCAGATTGTAAACATTGTCATAGAGCGGAAGAGAAAGAAGAGGCGTACGACCTGTGAAATGTACAAGTAGAAGTACTAGATGAGTGGACGAGTGATGCTATATGCGCAGCTCAACTTCAGGATGAAGATATGTCGCTAATCCTGGAATATAAAGAAAAGAACGAGCGGCCAACTTGGAACAATATTTCGACAAGAGTGGAACATTTAAAGCATATTGGGCACAATAGAATTCCTTGCTGGTGGAAGATTGTATTCTTAAGTGTAAATGGGAAGCCGCGGACGGAAAATCCCATCGAATGCAGATTCTCGTCCCACCATCAAAAGTGAAAGATGTTCTAACAGAAATGCACGACGGGGCCCCCGGTGGACATCTGGGAGTTAATAAGACACTTTCAAAATTACGATCTCGATTTTACTGGCTTCACATGAGAGATGACGTCGAGTCTTGGTGTAGGAAGTGCACAACTTGCAGTGCGACCAAAGGACCCACATCAAAACCAAGGAGCGCTATGAAGCAGTACAACGTGGGTATAAGCGAATTGCGATTGATATCTCAGGACCATTTCCAAAAACCAACGACAACAACAAATACATGTTGGGCATCATGGATTACTTCAGCAAGTGGGTGGAAGTCCTTCCAATTCCAAACCAAGAAGCAACAACCGTCATTGAGCAGCTTATCAATAATTGGATCAGCAGATATGGAGTTCCCTGTGAGCTTCATTCCGATCAAGGCCGAAATTTCGAATCACATATTTCAAGGCATCTGTGCGGCACTGGGCGTAAGGAAAACCAGGACTACACCCTTACATCCGCAGTCAGACGGAATGGTCGAAAGGTTCAACCGAACAATGCAAGAGCACTTATCGAAGGTCGTTAGTGCTCACCAACGAGATTGGGACAAATAAGTACAAACCTTTCTCCTGAGCTATAGATCGGCTAATCACGATACGACAGGCCATTCCCCAGCAAGAATTATATTTCGACAAGAGATACGATTACCAGTCGATCTGCGATTCGGAATACCTCCAGACGCCATAGATAAGACCGAAAACTACGTAGCCGAATCGAGAAATCGCCTCGACGAGATTCATCATTTGGTTCGAAAGCAAATCAAGGTATCAAGTGACAGAATGAAAACAAGGTACGACGTTCGAGCCAACGCATCCGGATTTAATGCAGGCGATAACGTGTGGCTTTATAACCCTCATCGACAAAAAGGAAGGTCTCCGAAGTTGCAGCAACATTGGGAAGGACCGTATAAGATTCTCACAAGAATTAACGACGTTGTCTATAGGATTCAGCGAAGACCGAACGCCAAGATGAAAGTGGTACATCGTGACCGACTGGCGACTTTTGTTAACCCAGGAGATCAGTGAACTTAGTTCGGGACGAACTAATCTAGGCGGAGGGTAGTGTGGCGCATATGACAATCAGTACTGGAATCTTCGGGAAAGTCCGATACAAAGTACTAGATTATTTTAGGAAGTACTGGAAAACTGGAATAGAAAAGTCGAGATTATGGAACGGACGGAAACGAAACGTCGAATCAGAATGAGGGAACGGTATAAATACGTCGCACACAGATCATGAGGCTCGAGTAATAAGTGGAAAGTGAAGCAAGCGATAAGTAGAAAGTAATAAGTAAGAAGTAAGCAGTGAAATACGCGATAACTACGGAAGCGATAAGTCAAGAAATCGTTAAGTGGACGGTAAAAAGTAACGGTTGTTATTAACGGACTAATAAAGTGTTACATTAATTCAAAATCGATTTAACGGCTCTTATTTATTCAAAATAATTAATCCAGCGAACCCTAAGCTCGCTACATTATTATGCATAAAACTCATTCCATCACGCAGAAAAATGCACCAGTCATGTTGACTGGTTTGGTATAAGTACCGATTATAATCAAAAACTTTTTGATTTTGAATAAAAAAAAAATATAAAACTGACAGCCTAATATTATTCAATTAAGTATCGCTACAAATGTCATTGCATCGTTTGAAAAAAAAAATTGAGGTTAAGTAGGAATTTGAAAATGAAATTATAAAACCAGTCATTTTGACTGGTGTGGTAATTATAGTGTTAACCACAACTCTAGATTTTAAGATAGTCTGTAAGGCTTTATGTTAAGTCAATTTAAGCTTGCATCAAGCTAAATTAAAATGTGAGTTCTGCCTTCAATCAATCAATCAATCAATTTGGGCTTAGCACCCTTTGCGCTGCAAACACAGATATAATTTCATCAATTTATATATGTTTAATATTGTTTGACATTTTTAAAGTAGATGTGGTAGAGTTGTTCATGAATCATATTTTTTATTGTTCTGTTTACCCACCCCTTTATATCTGAGCTTTACTACTTGTAAAGGAAATATGATTTTTTAAAACGTTTGCCTTTTTCATTTTAGTACCGTCCAAGCCAATGGTCATGGAGACGAGGAGAAGCTAGATACACAGCAGCAACCATTCACATGTAATGTGGTTTTATTTTTCTTTAAAATAATGCAGACAAAAGTGCAATGACGCAGATTTTAGCAAATTTTGTAATGGAAATATCACAAAGAAAAATTGTATTTAAAATCAATTTGTGAATTCAACCTCATTGGAAAAGAAAAAAACATTAACACAGCGTGCTGAAGTCCTTTTTCTGTGAAAATTTTAGTCATGCGATAAGTAAAACCGAAATAAGGAAGTATAAATGGATTTGTAAAAGCGATTTTATATATTATTCTTGAGTTATTGTACACTGAAGGGAATTTGGAAGTAGAAATCTCTATGGTTCAATTTGGATATGCTTCAATTTGAATATTTTGAAAACATCAGAGTGGAAATTAAAACGAATATTTAAATAAAGAGGATAGTTATGTTATTATTTAAGCTATAATATCTAGTTATTATTATTATTTTTAATGTTTATTGTTCTAATTTTGTGTAAAATAACGTTAAGGCTAAAAAATAATTGTTTTATTTTATAGATTTAATGAATGTAAGTAAAATAGTAGTACTTGTTTTATCATTTATATTATATTAATTGTCTGGCTCGCAAATATTTTTCATTTCATGTTTTGGATAATGAAATAATATACGTTTGCATTTTTCAATATTTTTACCCTACAGCGAATTATGCATTTCTTTTTTTTTTTTTTTTTTTTTTTAGTATATGAGTTTTAAAAGTTAAAAAACCTATTACAAGCAACGATGCTTATCTCGAAAAAATGAATTTAAGAAGAAAAACAAGGAAACAAAAAACCAAAAGAATAGTGTGTATTGCAGTTTGATTTAAAATCACTTTTAATTTAATTTTCTATCATCACACATGAAAAGGCAACATATATTGTGAATTTCAAAGAAGCACCCACCAACAGTAAATACTAAAACGTTTGGTATTCAATTAGATGACTCAACTGAGAGATTTTTTAAATTTTCTTAGAATCATTTTCCTATGGAAATACAGTCCGCTTCAGAGTTATTTCCCGAAGTGTATAAAAAATGAATCCTGTGTATTTCAGGAGATTATTTTGAATTAAATCCATTTTTATTAAACGATATATCGGGTTTTCCAATAGGGACTTTGAATTTAATTTGTGAACGCACCCTGTTACTAATCATCGAACTGTCACCGTCAATTCATTCAGTAAACTCAACATTTTCATCATGGTTAAGTACACGAACGAACAACGTCTGCAAATTATAATAATTTACTACCGAAAAAAAAGTTGTCAAGTCCCTATTGGAAAACCCGATATATCGTTTAATAAAAATAGATCTAATTCAAAGTAATCTCTTGAAATACACTTTGAATTTAATTTGTGAACGCACCCTGTTACTAATCATCGAACTGTCACCGTCAATTCATTCAGTAAACTCAACATTTTCATCATGGTTAAGTACACAAACTAACGTCTGCAAATTATAAAAATTTACTACCGAAAAAAAGTTGTCAAGTCCCTATTGGAAAATCCGATATATGGTTGCCCAAATTGGATTTATGTTAATCACAAAAAAAGGCATAGGAACGTTATCCCAGTTTATAATATATTTCTACAAACATTATGATTAAAAAGTTATAATCATTTTTCTAAATAAATACTCTACCATCGTGTCCATTGTACAACACACAATGAACGATCAAATTAGTGTCTAGGTGTACTGGTATGAAGTGAGCGTTTTTTTATATAAATAAAACGAATTTTAAATGGGAAGGTAAAAAACATTTTATTCGAAGTATTGGCCATTGCTTTCTACACATTTCGACCACCTTTCTGGCAATTTGTGGATACCACGCCAATAAAACCGGTCGTCTTTTGAGGCAAACCATTCGGCGACTCAATTTTCGACTTCTTCGTAGGAATTGAAATGCTGCTCAGCCAATGCGTGTCTCATCGATGAAAACAAATGGTAATCGAAAGGAGCCAAATCTGGTGAATACGGCGGGTGGGGTAACACCTCCCAGCCGAGAGCTTTTATTGTTTCTTTGACGGGTTTTGCTGTATGACTCGGAGCATTATCATGCAACAAAAATACCTTTCCGTGTCTTGCGGCCAATTCTGGTTGTTTTTCGATCAATACATTGCTCAAATAGATCATTTATTGTCGGTAGCGTTGCGCATCAACAGTTTCGCCAGGTTTTAGAAGTTCATGATACACCACCCCCTTCTGGTCCCTCCAAACACAGAGCATTGTCTTTTTCCGAGCCGATCAGGCTTTGCAGTCGATGTTGACGGTTCTCCTGGGTGTACCAATTATTTTTTGCGTTTAGGATTTTTAAAATAAATTCATTTTTCATCTCCAGTCACAATTCGATGCAATACCGACTTCCTTTCGTGTCGTAGAAGCAACGTTTCACATGTGGTGTTTCGCTTTTCCATCCGCCTGTCATTCAATTCATGTGGCACCCAGTTTCCACACTTTTTGATCTGTCCCATAGCTTTTGAACAGTCAAAAATTGTTTGTTGTGCAACATTTAACTTTTGTGCCATTTGTTTTTGACTTAAAGCGTCATCTTGATCCAATATTGCTTGCAATTCGGCGTCTTCAAACTTTTTTGGTGGTCTTCCACGTTCTTCATTTCGCACATCAAAATCATTATCTCTGAACCGCTTAAGCCATCTTCTGCATGTTGCTTCCGATAGAGCATGATCACCATAAGCCTCGACAAGCATTCGATGCGACTCTGCAGCACTTTTCTTCAAATGAAAACAAAAAATTAATGCTTCCGCAAATCATCATTTTCTGGTACAAAATTTGACATTTTTAACAGGATAACAAAAAATTATGGTGGTTGTACAATGACGATGCATACTAAATATGTTTGACAGATGTCATAGCAACCAAATAAAAAAAAATATGGGCTCGTTCACAACAATCGTTCCCTATCGATACATTTGTATCTTGACGCTCACTTCACACCGGTACACCTGGTATTTGGACTTTCTTTCGTTGTTTTCCAGGCCCACACCCTTTGCCGCTGATATCACTGTTATTACTTGCCATTTCCATATTATCGTCCAAAACAGCAACATCATCCGCATATGTATGTGAAACCAAATGGATTTATTTGTATTCTTTAAATTATTTATTCGGCTCTACAACTCCCACGGTCATGGATTTCTGAGAAAATGATATCCCAAGTACATACTCCCCATATAATGCGATGATAGGACAATTGCTTTATAAAACTAAAGCCTATTCTGGAAAGCATCGTTTGAAGATGACATTTTTTGCCGAACCATTCGAATTGATTTCGATCATCACCCGTTAAAAATAGAATATTTTGTTATATACTACAATTGGTAAGAATTTAAAACGCAAATGTTTGAAATTCTTACCAATTGGATTGTTCTCGTAATATTCTTCTCGGTACGTACCTAAAATCCTACGATCACAGAATATTTGCCTACAACGATCAAAGAATACTTATCTACTATTTATTGGGTTGTAGGAACACGAAAGTCATTACCTCACTGACTCGGCTACGTCATCGTTCTCTGTCCTACTTTCGATTGCACTTACTTACTTATGTTATTTGCAAAGGTTACCGTTACATTAAGTAAGTACACCACTGAATGTCTTTCCCTTAACCTTCTACTTTAAACGAGTATCTAGAACACTACATGAACAGTTCTCTGTGAATTGTTATAAATTATGTTAAAATGTTATAAACTAATTAAATTGGCGCAAGACTAATAACTTGCCACCATCCAATGGGCACGGTGAAGCGGAACACCCTGGATTAGGGGTGGTAGATCTTTGTGTGCTACTCCTCGCTAGCCTGTCTGACATGGGTGGCCCTACTGGAAGCGTATGCTTCCATCAGCATAGCCTGAGTGATTCATTGTAGTTTAAGGCCCCGCACCACGTCAAGGTTTCTACCAAGCGAGGGTAATAATCTTGCCCGGAAAAACAAATTATTATGGAAAATTGATCAAGCCTCGGACTTGTTAAATAAGGGCAAGGCCGGGTCCCGGTTGTAATGCCGATGATGGTGATGGTGGTTATAAATTATTCTACATATTTGGTTGAAGAAGGAGTATTCAAGGTTTTTTTTTAGTAAAAGTCGACAGCAGTTTTTTTCTAGTTCTAATTCTAACGATTTTTTGATCAGATATTACCCACTCTTTTCGACCACCTTTAGCAATTTTTCGGCTATTCTATTCTATTATCTATCTATCTCTATTAGTCTGCAGTAAGGCGAAAGCTCATCACCTCACTTACCCAGCTCCGCTACCATTCTCTGTTCTGCACAGACTTTCACTCCACACTTCGCTGTCTGATCCGATTTCCTCTAGCCATTGTTCGGCTAGAATCATTATCCCTGTAACGTAAAATGTCATGGTTTTTCTGACGGTGAAATAGACTATACGGTGGATATGTACAAAACTTTCCATCCAAGGTCTTTCAATTTTTGTCGGGTTATCAGAAGATGTGAGTGGCTTAGCGTTGTCCCTGTGAAATATAATGCATTGCACTGTACTTCAATTGCAGCATCCTCGTTTTAATTCCTGGTTTCTTAATTCCTAGCCGTGAAAATTCATTTCCATTTGTTGTCCAAGCGTTAATGGCCCGTAATGAATGACACGTTTGTAATTCCACTAAACAACCAGCAGTTTTTTGGTGACGTAGTTAATCTCGACTTTGGTACCGTTTGCGGCATTTACTTTTTTTCACCACAACTGTTTTCATATAAACGTGTGTTATTAATACCATGCGAGGGTGGGCTGAAAAGTTTCCGACCTCAACGTGAAGATAGCGGCACTCATCAATAAAAACTAGTGAATGTTGTGCATCTTTTGACAGTTCATCATCATCATCGGCACTACAACCGTGATCCGGTCTTGGCTTTATTTCATCATCATCGTCATCGGCACTACAACCGGGAGCCGGTCTTAGCCTTATTTAGCAAGTCCTGAATTTTGTTAAATTTTCCATAATGACTTTATTTTCCGAGCAAGATTATTAGTCTTGCGCCAGAGGCTCCCTGACGGGGAATCGAACCCCGGCCTCCCGCCTATCAAGGAGCCTTGGCCTTATTTAGCAAGTAAAATTTGTTAAATTTTCCATAATAATTTGATTTTTCCGCGCAAGGTTATTAGCCTTGTGCTACCTTTTGACAGTTACTCACCGAAATTTCAGCCATTTTGGACAGGTAGTTTTTATTTGACAGTCGTTTGAGTGAGTCGATGTTTTTTGCTTTTTTTGGAGCCGATTCCCCATTTGCCGTCCACTGTTTTGACTGTATTTTCGTTTCAGGCGTATAACGGTGTCTCCAAGTTTCATCGACATATTCATTATATTCCGAATTATAGGCTAGACAAAAAATGCTTAAATTCTAGCTTAATTATCTTACGAGGGTGGTCTGGAACCACCACACATCTACACACTTCTCCCAGTGATGCTCTCATCTTTCTAACCCGTCCAAATAGTAATCGGGGTTTTTTTCTGCAAAATAACTGTTCACGAAGGTGATTGCCTTCTCATTTGACGAAAATCTTTCTCCTCCGAGCGCAATTTTTAGATTAGGGAACAAAAAGAAGTCGTTTGGGGCTAGATCTGGTGAGTAAGGCGGATGGTCAAGCAGTTCAAACCGTAATTTGTGTGTTTTCGCCATGGCAACCGCTTAGGTGTGAGACGGTGCATTGTCTTGGTAAAACAGGATTTTCTTTTTCTGCAAATGTGGCCGTTTATCCGCAATTTCTGCCTTCAGTTGGTCAAGTAATGATGCGTAGTATGCTCCTGTAATGGTTTTTCGTTTTTGAAGATAATCGGTTATTATAACTCCTTGACTATCCCAAAAAACAGTCGCCTGACATTCCCAGCGGGAAAAACCGTTTTGCTTTTTTTTTGAGCCGATTCCCCCTTTGCTGTCCACTGTTTTGACTGTATTTTTGTTTCGGGCGTATAATGGTGTATCCAAGTTTCATCGGCAGTAATTAACCGGCGCCAAACTTGGATTTGTTGCGCCTAAACTGCGCCAACAGAGCGCGTTGGAAATGTTCACTCGAACACGTTTTTCGTCTAACGTGAGCAAACGCGGCACCCAACGCGCGGACAGCTTTCTCATACCTAAATCTTGATTTAATATGTGACAAACGCGTTCTTTGGACATTTTCACAGGCTCTGCTATCTCTCTCACTTTAATTCGGCGGTCGGCTAGTACCATTTGGTGAACTCCAGCGATGTTATCGTCAGTTGTTGCAGTTTTTAGACGTCCCGAACGTTCATCGTCTCCCAAGTTCTCACAGCTACGTTTAAATTCAGCTACCCAAAATTTAACTGTGGGATAAATGATGGTGCAGAGTTCCCATACAGAGTCCAACTCATCTTTGATTTGCGTAAGCGTATTGCCTTTCAAAAACAAATATTTAATGACAGCTCGATACTCAATTTTGTCCATTTTCACAAAAACACTTATAGCGTGTGATAGTGAAGAACGTGTTTTTTTTTTTTAATTATTATTATTAGACTTCTCTCGGGAGAGGCGAACCTATAGCGCTGAGTGGGCGCCCCGAGATGCCATCAAATAACTGTTGCAGTTCTTTTTGAACAGTTGCAGGTTGTAACGCTTCGGGAACACTCACGTGGGAAGGGATTTCCACAGCTTCCCCGCTCTGTAACGGAACGTGTGATTCGAACTGACGCTATGACGGTTAGAATCACTAAAAATTGAACCAATGCTCAACACATCAGGCCACTGCCGCGTGTACGAATTCGGTTTCTAAACTCAAGTACACTCAACTGATGTGGAATTGTTATTGTAGCGAGCTTAGGGTTCGCTGGATTCATTATTTTAATAAATAAGTGCCGTTAAATCGATTCTCTTTGCATACACTATTAGTCTGTTAATAACCACCGTTCCTTGATACTTGGCTTCTTTACTTATCGCTTCTTTACTTATCACGTCTTTGACTGATTACTCCTTACTGCCCGGTGTCTCTGCCTCTGTGTGTGACGTATTTATACCGTTTGTCCTCATTCTGATTCGACGTTTCGTTTCCGTCCGTTCCATAGCCTCGAATGTTCTACTGCTCATAGTCTCCAGTTTTCCAGTACTTTCTAGAATATTCTAATACTTTGTTTTGGAGACCTGCCAGATATCACAGCTGATTGTCATATGCGTCACATTATGTTATACGGCATTGATGCATTTTCCTGTTCGATTTTCGTTCGGTGTTCTTCACAATTTGCTTGTATATCGTGTGTGTATCTGTTAGAAACGCCACACACTCACATCGACTCACTCAAACGACTGTCAAATAAAAACCACCCTTCCAAAATGGCTGAAATTTTGGTGAGTAAGTGTCTAAAGATGCACAAGTACATTCACTAGCTTTTATTGATGAATGCCGCTATCTTCACGTTGGGGTCGGAAACTTTTCAGCCCACCCATGTAGATTTAAAACGCCGAACGCTTTTCTATCAATCTAGTAAACGAATTCCAAGTTGTTAAAAACGAGCGTTTTTTTATATATGTCTTAAATCATTTTAACAGACTAACTACTATAACCATATGGTTTGTGAAGAGCATGTCCTTGAAATTAAATACGAGATCCTTAACCCTAAACCGGTAAACAGGGGGTATTTACACCCCAGACGTTCTTAAATCTCCCGCCGTAAGAACGATTTGCTTTTACAACACGGGAGCCTGATCTGTTGTTAAAAACGAGCGTTTTTTTTTTATATATGTCTTTTAAATCATTTTAACAGACTAACCAATATAACCATATGGTTGGAGAAGAGCATGTTCTTGAAATCAAATACGAGGTCCTTAACCCTAAACCGCTAAACTGGGGGTATTTACACCCCATTTATTATTATTATTTACTGGACTGTAGGAACCCGGAAGTTCATGACCTCACCGACTCGGCTCCACCATTGTTCCCTGTCCTGTGCGCTCTCCTTTCACGTTCGATCATCCGATCCGATCTCCTCGAGGTCCAATCTAACATTGTCCTCCCATCTCCGTCGCGGCCGTCCTGTCGGTCTCTTCCCCGTTAGTTTACCGTCAAGAATTCTATGCACGGTCCCTTCATCCCCCATTCGCGCTACGTGTCCGGCCCATCTTAATCTTCGCGACTTGATCACTCTCACTATTGTAGGTTTGCGGTATAGCTCTTCCAATTCGTGGTTGTGGAGTTTCTTCCATTGTCCTGACTCCTCGTCATATTTACCGCCAAATATACCCCTTAAAACTTTATTCTCGAATACTCGGAATTTGTTCTCTTCCCGTTTTGTGAGAGCCCATGTTTCGCATCCGTATAGAGCAATCGGCATGATTATGGTTCTATAGACACGGAGCTTTATATTACGTGATAGCAGTTTGGATTTTAATAGTTTACTGGCTGCATGCCAACTAGCGTTGCCGGAATGTAGTCTTTGTTAATTTCCTTTGACGTTTCGTTTCTGGTCGTCAGTATCGTTCCCAGATATTTAAATTCTTTGACATTTTCAAATATCTTGCCCCTGACGTTTATATGTGTTCTCTGAGGTCCACCTGCTCTCGTCGTAATCATGTATTTCGTTTTGTCTTCGTTTATTTCTAGGCCCACCTCTTCTGCTGCTTGCATGATGATTTCACAGTTTTTACTTATAGTTTCGAGATTATCGCCCAGAATGGCGATGTCATCTGCATACGCGAGCACTTGTGTGACCCCGTTCAGAGATGATCCGGCCGTGTTGTCGTCTTGTACCTTTCTGATAACATACTCGAGGACAAGGTTAAAAAGGCATGGTGAGAGGCCATCCCCTTGTTTTAGTCCGGAGTTCAAATTTACACCCCAGACGTTTTTAAATCTCCTGTCGAAAGAACGATTTGCTTTTACAACAAGCCTGATCATAATTCAATTTCATAACTAAAGAGTAAGGAGACACACTTTTAAGTTTAGTGGGGCAACACCCCATTTATTGGCTTAATTCAAGCAACATAATTACCTACATCTAAAACATATCTAAATTACAAACTATAGAGCTTAAGAACTACCTTAACTAGGCTTAACTTAAGGTAACCAGGACAAAATAAGAAGGATAGGAAGGAGGCGAGGGGTGGGGACAGGTTATAGTAGACTGTAGAAGCGCCGCTTAAGATTGGTGGTGAGAATAGTTTAGGGGGCGATGCTTGAGAGTATGGGTAGAGGGGTCGAAGTCGAACAAGGTGGAATTGGAGTTGACATTTCTCAGCATCCGCGAAAAGGGTTCGTTCAGACTATAAGAGGTCCGGTGGGCGGAAATGGGCAGAAGGCGGGGATTACGCGTATTTCAAGGGTTTGTGTTTAGAGGTTTAACTCCAGTCACTCATGCATGCTGGGGTAAGTGGGGTAATCCCAGTTTACCTGATTAAGTTGACAAAAATATGTTTACCGGTTTAGGGTTAATTTGCCAATATTTTACAATAATAACCAGCAATCTTGTTTTTCAACATCCCCAGACGCGAACGCAACATTTTACGCCATCCACACTTTTCTTTCCTTGTCTAATGCACTGCAGCTTAGATTTCCATATGATTATTTTTTATACAACGTCGTTTTAATTCTCATCACAAAACAAAAAATATTTCACCTCGGGTTTTACCCACTGAACCCACAAAGTTTAAGCTGGATTTCACTTGAGGTTGCGTCTTTATTAATATAAAAAAAATAGGAAAAATTTCCTATTGGGGTCTAAGGTCGCTGCCACGGTGTTGCAGCTGTTATGGAGTTGTGAGGATGACTGGGCCAATGTTATGTGTTGACATATGAGCTTCTCCTTGGAGAAGAAAATCTGTAGAGCCTGAGTTTTCGTTTAAAAAAAAAAACAGTTTTATAAGCTCATATGTACATACTCGTCTCCTCGACGTTTAATACTAAAGAACGTTAATCTAAACCCACCAGAAATAATGCCCTAAAACACCCAAATATCAATATTTAAAATAATCTGGATAGTTCCAGATATGCTTCTTTGAGATCGACTCACCCTCCGTGTTTTTTAAATCAACTTCAAACACACAAACGAATTCTACGCAGCTCAATATTAAACTTTATTAGGACGAAATTGGTATCTGGCCGCAAACCATATATAATTTATAATTATTGATTTCTTTATTTTGTATAATATCTTTTATATTTCTTTTTTATTAAAAAAAAAAAATAATAATATAAACAAATATTTTTTATAAATTGTACACAATACATAAAATCGGAATGATCAGACTTATGTGTAACGAGAAAATTACAATTTTAAACAAATAGAGCGAATTAAAAAGTGCTAAACAAGTGAAGGCTGAATAAATTCAAAGAAGATGAATAAAATTTAAATATAAATTTTCAACATTCACCAAACAATGCTGTTGTGCAATATTGAGATATCTTAAAAACAAAAAGAGATCATTTAGTGATGAATTCCAAGCCTTATATAACACTTAAAAGAATAAGAAAAAATAAAAGGAGTAATAAAACATTTTGTACACCTATTGAATAAAATCAATTTACAATAAATTATACATAAATTTATACACAGAAAATAAAAAGTAGGGAGGGGTTTAATAATATAGCTACTCCAATGTTATTTCACGTATACAAATCTTATAGAAAACTATTGTGGAATGCAACACTATTTTTGTATATCCCGATACTTGAACCATTCAAGCGCTATTTTATTCAAGCCCTATTAACACGGTTATTGAGGATAGATAACATTTCCTTTTTTACATGATTTGTACATACCTCTACTTTTTCGATGCATGGGGTATTTTTCGTACCGATTAAAGAACTACTTGTACAATGTACTTTTTAAAACGCAACTAATTTTTTAAGGTTTTAACTGGACAACAAAAAAGAATAATAAAACTTATGTAAAATACAACGGTTGTGTTTTCTTTTTAAGTTTGGAATCGATGTTCAGAAGTTGCTTTTTTATGAAATGTATGTGGCAATGTTGCCGACGGACAACCGTGCCTCCTTTATACTAAAGGGAAGAGTTGGTTCGTGGACAGTTAGATGTGTTTTCTTTTTGTATTATATTCAATTTATTGTTTCTATTGTGAAATGTCCACTGTCCTATGGTTGGCTGCGATCTTTTAGTGTTAACTAATTAATTAACTGTCAAATATGCCCTACCTAGGGATCAAATCGATTTATGAAGTTATCCAAGAATATACTGTCAAACACGGAAGACGCCTGCATAATCACACCAACGTATAAGCTGTTCAGCTCTTGAATATTACACATGAATTGAGATGGCTAAAACGGACGAAACCTTATGAATTAACATGTTAAAATTTAACATAATAAACTCGATTCGGAGCTGGACATTGGTCCAGTGAACCCTTACACGCTTTACTTAATTAAAATAAATTAAGTACAATTCAAACTGTTGCGGATTGGCAGTTGGATGTGCTGGAGAAATCTAAGACATTCGCAGTATACCAGTTGCGCGGCAGCTGTCACGGACCAGCTGGCCGATTGTCACCAACTGTGAGGTCAGCAGCGTCCCTTTTTTGAATTGGTGATTATTCGGCGTCGTTACTCAGTCAGTCTGCAATCAACTTCCATCGTGTGCACACCGTCGACCATCAACTTTCATCCAGTGTAGTCAGTCAGCAATCAACTCGTCACCCGTCAGTCCTCAGTGATACTTAAACTATTAAATAGTCAATACCTCGAGTCGTTTTGGTCTTTGATTTCCTCTTAGTTCAATATCAGCGGAATTGAAGCACTCGATTACTAACGTAATTGCGTTGAATCACATTAAGGCAGTGGTTCGCGAGACTCACCGTTATCATCTCTCGGTGGACGCAACCTTCATCCCAACGGCTGCATCCATCACATTTTCTGGTCCTTCGAACCGGATCCAGTGCTTATTGGATCTACTCCATCGCCGCCCAGTTCGCGGCACAACACCCTGGACTCAGCACCGCGTGAACTCAATTCATCGCCGCCCAGTCCGCGGCTCAACACATTAGAAGTAACAATCAACGGAACGGGCAAAGGAATACAAACAATACAGTTTGTGTACCTGTACCTAACAACAAAAAACAAAAAAGGCACACATAAGAAGATCGAGGCAGCAGTAGATCGAGCACTCAACCGCATTTGTCGAGATAAGCTATTTCGAAGCGCATCTACTACTCTGAATTTAAAACTTATACACGTAATCGAATACTGCAGAAGCTTATTTTCCCAAGAAATTATTTCAACCAATCGAATGGTCTAACATGAAGTCCAAAGTGTAGTGTGCAGTGTAAAAACAAGAACGATAAGGGTTCAGCAACGCAGACGAAGAGCAGATTCATCAATAAATCAAAAACGTTTCGCGTAGTCGTGCTCTCTGCGCTGTAATTGCAACAAAGGAAATTGTTGAAAATTGTACACCATTGAAATGATGTTCACGGGGACTACTCAACAGCAAGACACGCGCTTCAGTGATAAGGAGAAAAAACTTATAAGGCAAATGAAATTTGGTGACTGTCTTAGTAAATGTGTTGATATGTCCAAGGTGAAATTGGATGTTCTTCGAACATGGATTAGTAAGAAAATCACTGATATACTTCATATTGAAGACGATGTCGTTGTTAAATTTGTTTACAACCAACTGGAGGAGGAAAAATTCCCATGCCCAAAGAAACTGCAAATCAACGTGATTGGCCTTTTTAATGGACGCAATGCCAGACAATTTATGGACGAACTTTGGACTTTATTATTATCGGCCCAAGAAAGCGAGAGCGGCATACCAGCAGAATTCATCAACAAAGAAGAAAGTGATACATCGAAGGAGAGCAGTGACGAGGAAAGTGATTCGAGTTATTCGAAACGCTTTCCTCCACCCGGATCGCCATCACGGATGATGCACCCGGAAAATTCCCCCCGTAGGGACAGGGAAGCCGTGACGACAACCATTGCGAAACCATCCCAGAAGGGCAATGAACGCAACCAACCTATCGATGAACAAATGCCGATTGAAGAACTCATCGCCGCTCAGTTCGCGGCACAGGAACGCATTACTGGCACCTTCCTCAGCCTGCAGGACAATGGACAACTAAGTCCGACAACACTAGAGATAACCAAACATTCACTCCGTGCCGAATGGGAAGCCATCTCCAGCCGGCACAACGAGATTTTCTACACGGCGGCACCTGGGGATCAACAACATGAATACTTCGCGGAGGATTTTATCGGCGAGACTGAGGAAATATACCTCGAGGAACAAACAAAGCTCCTCGAGAGCCAGTACGCGCTGGCGTCAGCCCCCCAACAGTGGCCAACAGCGCCAATCGCCTCCACCCTATCGAGCAGCCCCCAGTGCGGCTGGCAACGGTCGCCACCAAGCCAGCGGAAAAGAAACCGCATCCCAGACCAGTGAGTAGGAACCAGCAGGCCGCCGACCAGAGTGCCGCCTGCCCAAAGCTCAACCCGGCCCAAGTCCGGATGAGCGACCCAATGCCGGAGCCCGCACAGAAACCGATGCCGCGCACGCGGTGTGGAGCGCAACATCACATGACCGTACCTCGTGAGTTGCGAACTTACAACCCCGACCTAGAGGAACTGGATCCCTTCAAACCGACTTAACAACAAGCAGTGGCCACGGCGCACATAGAATCCGTGCCAGAACTAACGCCAATGCCTCCTATGAACACGCCATCAACTGTGCCAGCAACAGTAGCCGGCCCACTGACCAACCAGCCCCGTGTCCCGATGCACAAAACACTGCCGGAACCCCTAAGGAAACAGGCTCCATGCACATTCTGCGGGACCTCACACTCTATCTACGCCTGCAAGGTCTTCCGATCACTCACACCTGGCCCTCGGAACTCCTTCCCACACAAAAGAAACCTGCGCCTCAACCGCCTACGCGACTGCCCCTCCAGCAAGGCGTGCCGCCGATGCCAGCGGGAACATCACACCTTGTTGCATGTCCGGACAACCTCACCGCCGCCGGGGACCAAAGGATCCGCGATTAAATAGTCAATACCCCGAGTCGTTTTGCTCTTTGATTTCCTCTTTAGTTCAATATCAGCGGAATTGAAGCACGCGATTACTGACGTAATTGCGTTGAATCGCATTAAGGCAGTGGTTCGCGAGACTCACTCGGCGGACGCAGCCTTCATCCCAACGGCTGCATCCATCACACAAACATAGTATTAAATTAAATAGTTAAGATTGGACTATTCATGTCCAATAAAGGATGTTATTTAAAAAAAGAAGAGAAAAAACAAAAATAAAAAAATTTTTTTTTTTTTCTTTTTTTTAAATAACATCCGTTCAACGGCGAAGACCAGGACGATCCTTGTCCCTGTTCAATCCAAGTTGACATGCAGTCTCTACGTGACATCCCTGGATAGCTACTTTGGCACCCACTAAGTAGTGAACCAGTGCATGCAGCGACATCCTGAGAAAGGTTGGGGCAAGGCAAATAACCTTGCCCGGAAAAACAAATTATTATGGAAAATTTAACAAGCCTCGGGACTTGCTAAATAAGGCAAAGACCGCTCCCGGTTGTAGTGCCGATGATGATGATGATGTGTAATTCCACGTAAAGCTTCCGCTCACACTGTGCTCTGACATTTAAGGGTAAAATCCCCTTTTGTGCGCGCGTTTTGTATAAAAAAAGGAATTATCAATCCTTGGCACTCGGAATAATTCGACTCTTAATTGGAATGACCATACACTCCCAATCACTAAGATGAGGCCACACATTTTGCAATTGATTTTCGCTCTTTATCCCTGTTGGAAATTTTGTACCCGGAAACATATACTACCTGTGAATAGGTACGTACTTGCCCAAAAGAAATTCATAAAATTAAAGGGTAATTAAGAAACGACCCTTGGAATTTCCCAAGATCAAATAATAAACTACTTAAAAAGGGTATATAAAAGTGCGTCACTAGGATGGGGCCATTGCGAATATTTCGTTGCAGGAGTGCACATGAGCGATTTTTTTAAAACTTTTCTTTAGAATATTTAAAAAGGTGTTGAAAAGAATTGTTTTTATTTAATTTGAAACACAAATGGGTTCCGGAAAATCGTTGACAGCGACAAAAGAAGACAAATAGAGGCTTTCAAGGATTTAGGATTCTCAGGCCGAGAAATAGCAAGGAGGCTTAACAGAGGTAAGACTGTTGTAAACAGTTATCTTGCGCATCCACAAAAATATGGGAAAAATCAAAAAGGATGCACATCTGAAGCAACAACATCACGAGAAAAGCGGATGGTTCTACGGCTTGCCTCAAATTCTACTCTACCAGCGACTAAAGTAAGGGGCAAAAGCGGAGTATCAGCCAGCATAGCAACGGTCCGACGGATAATAAAAGAAGTATACTATCAAGAGAAAAAAATTGAAAAAGAAACCTGTTTTGAGGCAAGTACACAAGGAGCATCGAATGAATTTTGCAAGAGAATATGTCGCTTGGACCAGTGAATAGAAACGCGTTGTCTTTTCGGATGAAAAAAAGTTTAACCTTGATGGTCCAGATGGTTTCAACTTTTATTTCCATGATCTGAGAAAGGAGGGGCTTAATTTGGCAAAATATCACAGCCGTACATCAGGTGTCATGGTGTGGGAAGCTATTACCTACAAGAGTTTGCTGGAACGGTCATTTCCAAAAATTAAAAACATTTTCGGACCCCTGTTCATGATTTTCCAACAAGACAATGCCCCTTCCACATTTCCAGGGTTGTTAGAAATTGGATTCAGTCAGAAGACGTGGAACTTTTGCTATGGCCACCCTATTCGCCGGACTTAAACAAAATCGAAAACATTTGGTCATGGCTATCTCCTAAAGTTTATGAAGGCGGCAGAGAATTTGAAAAAAAAAGACGCCTTAATCAAAGCTATTCGTGATTCCTGGGACCAAATTTCCCCAGCCTATTTAAAAAAAATCGATGATTCTATTCCAAACCGTCTTATAGAGGCCGCATCCAAAAACAGTGGGCATACTCATTATTAATGTAGAGAAACGTTATAAATAAATGTTTTAAAACCATAAAATGTAAACATTTGTTTAATTTTTTCCTTCTTTTTTAAAATTTTGCATGAGGCCTCAGCCTAGTGACGCATTTTATTATCATTATTATTGTTATTATTATTGTTGTTGTTGTTGTTGTTATTGTTGTTATTATTATTATTATTATTATTGTTATTATTATTATTATTATTATTATTTATTGGCCTGTATGAACCCGGAAGTTTATGACCACACCGACTCGACTCCGCCACCGTTCCCTGTCCTGTGTACTCTCCTTCCACGTTTGACCATTCGATCCGCCCTCCTCAAGGTCAAACCGAACATTGTTCTCCCATCTACGTCGCGGACGCCTGCCCGGTCCCTTCCCGTTGGTCTACTGTCAAGAATTCTACGCACGGCCGTATCGTTGCCCATTCGCGCCACATGTCCGACCCATCTTAATCTTCGCGACTTGATTACTCGCACTATTGTAGATTTGCGGTATAGCTCTTCCAATTCGTGGTTGTGGAGTTTCCTCCATTGTCCTGTCTCCTCGTCATATTTACCTCCAAAGATACTCCTTAAAAATGTATTCCCTGTTCCCTGTCCTGTGCATTCTCCTTCCACGCTTGACCATCTGATCCGATCTCCTCAAGATCAAACCTTACATTGTCCTCCCATCTCCGTCGCGGCCGTCCGAGGTTATGTGTGTCGGTGTCTCCGCACGCCAGTGTCAATCCGTTGGTTTCGATTACTCGATGTGGGAGTCGGACTTCCTGAAGCGCGATGATGTCCATTTTATATTGTGTCGCGTTTTCTACGACCGTTTGTATCGCGCCTGGTTTATATAACGTTCGAACATTCCTCGTGCCGACGCGTATATCTCGCTTTTCCGTTTTTCCCTACGTCTTCTTTTTGCCGAGTCGTTGTTTTCTTGATGATTTGTTCTCGTATGGATATGTCGGTTCATCACACCTACGCCTACCGGGTTTTTTGTGAGATTGTTTTTTGTATATAGTGTGACGCATATGACAATCAGTACTGGAATCTTCGAGAAAGTCCGAAACAAAGTACTAGATTATTTTAGAAAGTACTGGAAAACTGGAATAGAAAAGTCGAGACTATGGAACGGACGGAAACGAAACGCCAAATCAGAATGAGGAAACGGTATAAATACGTTGCACTCAGATCGAGAAGGAGTCATAAGTAAGAAAGTGAAGCAAGCGATAAGTCTCGAGTGATAAGTACGGAAGCGATAAGTAAAGAAATCGTTAAGTGTACGGTATAAGTAACGGTTATTATTAACGGACTAATAAAGTGTTATATTAATTCAAAATCGATTTAACGGCTCTTATTTATTTTAAATAATTAATCCAGCGAACCCTAAGCTCGCTACAATAGATTATTCATTTTTGTTCCCACGAGTCTTGGTGTTTCAAATAGTCTGCCATATCAGAGTCCCTCTTTGATATGGTAAGGTCTACTTACTGCTCTGATTTGACCCGGTGTCAGAGAGGCGCCGTTATAATACCGTCGGTATACCCCTGGCTGCAAACCATCCAATGGGCACGGTGACGCGTAACACCCTGGAATAGGTGTGGTAGGTTTTAGTGTGTTACTGCTCGCTAGCCTGTCAAAGTTTCTACCAAGCGGGGCTTTCAATTATACTTATTATAATTTTATTATTTTATATTATTTATTGGCCTGTATGAACCCGGAAGTTCATCGCCTCACCGACTCGACCCCGCCATCGTTCCCTGTCCTGTGTACTCTCCTTCCACGTTTGACCATTCGATCCGCCCTCCTCAAGGTCAAACCTAACATTGTTCTCCCATCTACGTTGCGGGCGTCCGCCCGGTCTCTTTCCCGTTGGTCTGCCGTCAAGAATTCTACGCACGGCCGTATCGTTGCCCATTCGCGCCACATGTCCGACCCATCTTAATCTTTGCGACTTGATTACTCGCACTACTGTAGGTTTGCGGTATAGCTCTTCCAATTCATGGTTGTGGAGTTTCCTCCATTGTCCTGTCTCCTCGTCATATTTACCTCCAAAGATACTCCTTAAAAATTTATTCTCGAATACGCGGAGTTTGTTTTCTTCCCGTTTTGTGAGAGCCCATGTTTCACATCCGTATAGAGCAGTGGGCATGATTATGTTTCTATAGACACGGAGCTTTATGATACGTGATAACGGTTTCGATTTTAGCAGTTTACTGACACTGAGCGTGCCAACTAGCGTTGACGGAGTGCAGTCTTTTGTTAATTTCCTTCGACATTTCGTTACTGGCCGTCAGTATCGTTCCCAGATATTTAAATTCTTTAACTTCTTCAAATATCTTCACTCTGACGTTTATATGTTTTCCCCGAGTTCCACCTGCTCTCGCCGTAATCATGTAATTTGTTTTGTCTTCATTTATTTCTAGGCCCACCTCTTCTGCCGTTTCCATGATGATTTCACAGTTTTTACTTACAGTTTCTAGATTATTGCCCAGAACGTCGATGTCATTCGCATATGCGAGCACTGGTGTCCCCGTTCAGGGATGATCCGGCCATGTTGTCGTCTTGTACCTTTCTGATGACATACTCGAGGACAAGGTTAAAGAGACATGGTGAGAGGCCATCCTCCTGTTTTAGTCCGTCCCGCATTTCAAATGGTTCTTAGATGTGGTTTTCTATTCTAACTCGGCCTTTGTTTTTGTTCATGCAAATTAGAATGAGAGCGGCATATTTTTTCGGGATTACCAGCTCAACTACAATCCGATAGAGTCTTTGCCTTGCGACTGAGTCGTAGGGTTTTTGAAGTCAACGAACAGTTGGTGAACCGTCTCTCCGTATTTCCACTTCTTTTCCAGTAGTTGCCTTATTGTAAACATTTGGTCGCTTGTTGGTCGGTTCCTACGGAATCCGCATTGGTAGTTTCCCAATATTTCTTCTCCGTACGGTGTGATTCTCTGCCGCTGCATGATGATATTCTGCCGCTGCATGATTATTTCTTAGTTTTTTCTTACAGTTTCTAGATTATCGCCCAGAACGGAGATATCATCCGCATATACGAACACTAGTGTGACCCCGTTCAGGGATGATCCGGCCATGTTGTCGTCTTGTACCTTTCTGATGACATAGTCGAGCACAAGGTTAAAAAGACGTGGTGAGAGGCCATCCTCCTGTTTTAGTCCGTCCCGGATTTCAAATGGTTCTGAGAGGTGGTTTTCTATTCTAACTCGCCCTTTGTTTTCGTTCATGCAAATTTGAATGAGGGCAGCATATTTTTTCGGGATTCCCAGCTCAACTACAATATGGTAAAGTATTTGCTTAGCGACTGAGTCGTAGACTTTTTTGAAGTCAACGAACAGATGGTGAACCGTCTCTCCGTATTCCCACTTCTTTTCCAGCAGTTGCCTTATTGTGAACATTTGGTCGCTCGTTGACCGGTTCCTACGGAATCCGCATTGGTAGTCTCCCAGTATTTCTTCTGCGTAGTATGTGATTCTCGCCAGTAGTATTTTGTATGTGGTTGGGAGCAATGATATTCCTCTGTAATTTTCGCAGTCAGATCAGTCACCTTTTTTGAAAAGGGGACGACTATTGAGGTTTTCCATTCTTCCAGAATGACTTCCTATCCCATATTGTTTTAATCAGTTGGTGAATCTGTAGGAGAATCACTTGGTTATATGCCGGCCTTCGCAAGGTTCACCAAGATTTCCTAACGATAGTTCCGCCGAACACTGTCCACAAAGGAAACAAAACTCCGCGACAAACCGTCCACAAGAAGTAAAACACACAAGCTCTCTCTGAGTTTAAGTTTATTATAGGTCCTTAATTTGATAACTTGATGTTGAATTACACATGAATCTGTTTGAGTTTATTTGATTTTAGAACATTCGGGAGCACTTTACAAATGAAACTGAAAGTAAGTTTTGAGCGAAACTTTTATATCCTGCGCCTTATTCTACTATATTTTTATTTAATCGAAAGTTATTTTTAGAGTTTCACATACGCTTAGCATGATGCGCTTACTAAATCGCACACACAGGACACTTTGATATTAATAAATCCTACGCGACACGACCAGCACTCTACACAATGTCAAACTTAACTTTTTATATTCGCGCAGACGACTCTCTGCAACTCGTGGTTAAAAACTCGTGGTGTGCCCTCAACAGCTTATCAAACTCGACTACCTATTTCATCGACTAAACTACTTTTGCGCGCGGATCACCATCTTTGCTCGTGATGCGAACTCATGGGTGGTCGAACCGTGGGAAAGAGAATTCGTGAAGGCATTTGGAATGAGTGCCTGCAGCTGTCCAAATACTACGCTGGGGATTGGGATGCATTTGGGATAATTACACAAATCTGGTTGTGTTTACAACCATGTTAATTGCGTATTGCATTCCTAGGGATTCATGGGTCGAATTCCAGTGTGAGTATTTACACTAGCAATGATTTCGGCTCTTGGCAGCTAGGCGCGAATCGCGCTGGTGCTTTGAAGATTGTATCAAAGCCGCGAGTACTGGTGCAACATGAAAATCTGTCGCGCTTGCGTGGGACAGTAAACGCAGGCAGACAGGGGATCTGCTGATTGTTTTCATAATTCACTTCGGTTATCTAGTATGGCAACCGAAATGTTTTCTTTTTAGAACAATGCTGAGATGCATTGATGTATGATGCGATTTGCAAAATCGAAAGATAATGCAATCGGTGGGAGAATGCTTGGGGAAGTTATTGCGCTTGCATAAGCAAAAATTATAAAATTAGTGGAGCTATAGGAAGGAAGATTTGAAGGAAGGTTGGAAAGGTAGCAGTGGCGTTAGTAGAAACGCCACAGATCATTCGAGCGGTTGCCTCTCCTTCTTGCTTCACAAGCTCTGCCGGTATGCAGTCGACCCCAGGAGCCTTGTTTTTTTTTCAATCGATTTATTGCGTCTACAACTTCGTCGAAAGAGGGCTCTGAGATCTGAGGCTTGGCTGTATGTACGTCTGGTGCGTTTATTTGTGGTTGATGGGTGCGCACATTGAGCAGATTTTCAAAGTACTACTTCCATCTTGTCACGATATTGTTTGTTTCTGTCACCAGACAGCCGTTTGTGTCTCGAATTATTTTGGCTCTCTCTCGGTAGCCATTTCTTATTGAGTTTATGCCGGCATACATACCTCTGATGTTCTTTGCTCTGGCATTTTCTAGATTTTTTTCGATCCTAGTCTTCTCCCATTCGCGTTGTTTGCGTTTGAAAAGTCTCGTTGTCTCTTTCCGAATTGTCGCGTATCTTTCTGCGTTGACTTCGTTATATCTTTCTAGGTGGATCACTCTGAAGCGTTTACGTTGTTCGATCTTCGCCCTGCACTCATCGTCAAACCAAGGTTTGGACTTAATTGTTTTCTTAAATCCTAATACCTTTTGGGGTGCTTGTTTGATCGTATCTCTGATCGACGCCCATTTAGTGTCCACACTATTAGTTTCCTCTTCCTCACTGCTCCCATTCTCTAGGATGCTAAATCTATTCGTTAGTTCGTCTTGATATTCAGACCTTTTGCGCAGGGCTTTTAGTTTATCAATGTCGAAGTTTTGACTCGTCTCCCGCCCATGTGGGTTTACTGCGAGCCGACTCCTGATTTTGTCCATCACTAGAAGATGATCGGAGTCGCAATCTGCTCATCTATATGATCTTACGTCAAGGATATTCGAGTGGTGTCTTTTGTCTATGAGGAAGTGGTCTATTTGGTTACGCGTTACGCCGTCGGGTGATATCCATGTGGCTTTATGGATTTGCTTGTGCTTGAACATCGTGCTTTTCACTAACAGATCTTTTGACGGTGCTAACGTAATAATTCGAATTCCATTATCATTTGAAACGTCATGTAGGCTTTCTTTACCTATTGTTGATTGGAAGATATCTTCCTTTTCAATTTTCGCATTGAGGTCCCCGAGGAGGATCTTAACATCGAATGATGAGATCCCATCAAATACTTCCTTTAGGGTCTCGTAGAATGTGTCCTTCGTTTCTTCGTCGGTAGATTCTGTTGGAGCGTGTACGTTCATAAGTACATATTGTACCACAGGCCCTGTATTTTTAGTACCGACATTCGGTCAGTAATAAATTTCACATCTTTTACATGGGGCGTAATCTTCTTGCTTATGATGAAGCCGGTTCCGAGGTTATGTGTGTCGGTGTCTCCACACGCCAGTGTCAACCCGTTGGTTTCGACTACTTGATGTGGGAGTCGGACTTCCTGAAGCGCGACGATGTCCATTTTATATTGCTTCGCGTTTTCTACGACCGTTTGTATCGCGCCTGGTTTATATAACGTGCCGACGCGTATATCTCGTTTTTTCCGTTTTTCCCTACGTCTTCTTTTTGCCGAGTCGGTATTTTCTTGAAGATTTGTTCTCTTATGGTAGTGTCGGTTCATCACACCTACACCTACCAGGTTTTTCGTGAGATTGTTTTTTGTATATTGATTATTCATTTTTGTTCCCACGAGTCTTGGGGTTTCAAATAGCTCGCCACATCAGAGCCCCTCTTTAATATGGTAAGGTCTGCTTACTGCTCTGATTCGACCCGGTGTCAGAGAGGCGCCGCTGTAATACACCCGGTATACCCCTGGCTGCAAACCATCCAATGGGCACGGTAAACGTAACACCCTGGATTAGGTGTGGTCGGTTTTAGTGCGTTACTCCCCGCTAGCCTGTGAAAGTTTCTACCAAGCGGGGGCCTTCAAGTATACTTAGAACATATAATATCTTATTAAGCTATTGTGCTGTGTACTTGTTGTAAATTGAAAAACTCAGGAAACTAGTATAATAAAATCTAATTAATGTTGTTTAAATCGTAAAACTGATATTATTAATATATACTTAAATCAATATTCGTAAAAGAAAGTCTAATTAATTTAGTTTAAATCGTCAAACTGATATTATTAATATATATATCAATATTCGTATACAACGAATAAATTCCTGATCCAGCAAGACCCATAAAGTAAAATATTTTAACATAAATGGTTGACAATTTTATATAAATCGGGTTTTTCAATTTCCACCGCTCCGCATTGTTTTTCCAAATAAACCTAAATAACTATATATGCAATTATATGCAGTTTCTCATATGGTAATCATATTCGAATATAAACAAGTTTCATAAAAACTGTATAACACTATTGTACACGCAGCACAACAAAACTGTAATGAAATGTCAGTCGAGGCTGCATAAATGACAACTGCGATCAACTGTCAATAAAGTGTGTGACTATTGTGCTGAAATAAGATAAAATATAAATAGAGTGATTAAATTGGAATATTACATATAATTAAAAGTTTCCAAATGAATATAATGGAACTAACCAGTGCCCAGGACGAATTATGTCCACCACCATCAGAGGATGATGAATTAACATTACCAAGAGCAAGTATATACAAAATTATTAAAGAGTTGGTAAGTAAAAGAAACTGCAACAAATTCTAATTGACATATTAAAATCGAATAATAATAATTGTTAATTTTGAATTCCTTCAGGTGCCTTCAGTCCGGGTAGCAAATGAAAGTCGAGAATTAATACTGAATTGTTGCACTGAATTTATACATCTTATAAGTTCAGAAGCGAACGAAGTTTGTAATCAAAGGAATAAGAAAACTATTAATGCAGAACATGTTCTTGAGGCATTGGATCGTTTGGGCTTCAAAGACTATAAGCAAGAGGCAGAGGCAGTTTTGAATGACTGCAAAGAAGTTGCTGCTAAACGAAGACGACAAAGTACGCGGCTTGAACATCTAGGTATTCCGGAAGAGGAACTTCTACGGCAGCAACAGGAATTATTTGAAAAGGCCAGAGAGGAGCAAGCGAGAGAGGAGCAAGCACAGTGGCTAAGTTTACATGCTTCAATTTTGCAACACAGTGCGGAAATGATGCACAACCAACATTTAATGATGCAGAAAAACACAAATGATTCTGATAAGGATGATGATTAACTTTGATGTATAATATTTTAGTAATAAATGATTAGGAAGTATAATTTTCAAAACTAAAAGTGATCAGATCTAGTTGCAGTAATAACACTTGTGTAATTTTCAAAAGCAATTTCGATGTCGTTTTGGAGATTCTGTGCTTATAATATTATTATTATTAAACTTAATCCAAATCTTACGATAATCCCTGAACAGTTCTATATATCAGCTAGCCATCGCACTGGAAACAGATTTTTGATATATTCACCAGAAAAACTGATCACAACAACGGATAACTACACAATCCTCGCACAACACCACTAAGGCAAAACTAAGGTGAACATCTCTTACAGTTTTCCAAACAATTGCTGCGAGTTTACCGACCTACCAAGCTATTCCTTAATTCGATATTTATAACACAGCCATCACAATCCGTTCAAATGTTCACAAGCATGACATGCATAAATATCAAACACTACAGACAACGGTAAAAAAATACTATGTGGATCTATAGTGTTTCCCAATGAAGCAACGGAGCCTTTAAAGATAACGGTGCGTTATCTACACACTTTTGCCACCGATTTCAAAGCTTTAATATATCTTTTTCGTAGAAAGATTTAGGGCGAGTTGTTAGCCAATTGCGCACGTGCTCCTCGACTTCCTCATCACTTTCGAATTTTTTTCCTCCAAGTGCTTCCTTCAAGGGTGCGAACAAGAAATAATCACAGGGAGACAAGTCTGGGCTGTGTGGAGGGTGTTCGAGGGTTTGTTTCCTAGCCCGTTTCTTCCAATGTATCCCTTGTCAAGACACGGTGTGAGGCCTGGCGTTGTCATGAAGAAGGGTGACATCTCTGTTACACGCAACGCCTACCCCCTATAACACTCACCCTTTTGGGGGCCATCCCCCACCATTAACAGGATTCACCTTCATGTGAAGCCCCATATGTTGATTAATCCAAATCAACATATCAAATCCAATGAAGTGAAAAAGTGCATTAGATACAAAATGCATATATGGGCGAACCATGGAATCCAGATACCACATCTGGGAAAAATCCATGACGGCACAAAGAAAATAATGTGCTACTCAAAACAAAGAACAATTCCATGGTAACGAACCGATAAGGTATATAAAATGTCTTTGCCATCGTTGACCATAAATGAACACTTGTATAAATACAAGGTTCTAAGAATTGTATACACGCATCCCCACAATCAGGTCTCGCAGATCATAAACATTTTCAATGTTTATGATTTTCAGGAAATGTCCTGCGAAGCATACCTCATGGGTATCAAAAAAGATCTATTGTGTGTAAACAATGGATGCATTCCTTAGGTCTGCACGATCGAAAGAGAGATAAGGGTGTATGTGTGTATGAACGTCGTCCGGTTTTGGAGATTCTATCAGGGATTCTAATTCAAACCACGTCGCGATCGGACGCAAATAATACAAAGAGTCACGAGCATTACCCGTCATCGCAGACGGAAGAAAAAGTCAAAAAAAGTAAGAGTCGTCGTGGTTGTGCGTCGTGTCGTTTTTGTTTTTATATGCGGAACTCTTCCATAGCTTATAACGACTTCTGATGAGATTTCTCCAATAGTTACGTCGCAATCACTTACAATAAGCTCTCGAATAGCACGGATGTTGTCATCTGTACGGCTTGTCCTTGGGCGTCGATCATGACTTTCATTTCCGATACGTTCTCGCCCGCTTTTAAATTCTCTGACCCACGTATACACAGGATTCTGAGACAGTGTATCATTACCAAACTGTGCCTTCAATCGAGAAAAAATTTCCGAGGTTTTAACACCTTCATTTGTTGAAAACTGTATAATAATTCGTTGCGCAACAGACGTGTGTACCTCTTGCTCGCTCACGGTTGTACTGACTACGAAGTCGAACGCGACTGTTAGTCAAGCCTATTCACCTACTCTTCATGAACCAAACAACAGCCACGCACAAGATTATCTAGACCGCAACTTTTTGCTAAGCAAAAAAGTTAAATTACCGTTTATATTTGAATCATCCTCGTAGTATACATCTTATTTAGGTCGCTGAGGTGGAGAAACTCGTATTTCAGAATCTTTTTTTTTCCAATTTTCGGCAAGTACATTTTCTCGGAACAACGTTTTACGACATCCTTGACGTGATTATGAAAAAACTATTCAACGGATCGGGCTAAAATATGCACATATCATTTTATACATGTGTATTTAGGTCTCGTAATAAAATTATAAAGTAACCTTTTTCGGATGCGACCTAACATAAAAAAGTGTCGAAAAATTCAAAATCCGCCATTTTTTTTTTACCCAAAAACCTTGATTTTACTACCGGACATAGCGAGTAACTTATATTTTAATAAAAACTTTGAATTTTTTGTTTCAGACGTCCCAGCGCTGAGAAATCATGTCAAGCAGTTTTAAACATTGTTGCCTTCAGTTTGCCTTATCTCTGTCATATCAACTTTGAAAAATATTTTAAAAAAATACTATTGTATACTACAATATGTAAATATTAATGTATATAATTAGGAAATTGTCGAAATAAATTTTTCTATGAAAGAAAAAAATCTTAAAAATATGGCCAAAAGAACCAGACTGTCCCCTTAAATAACTGTTCCAAAACTACTTTCCTTTTCGGTAATGGCATCGCCCGATGAAATCCAGTTCATTATAGACGGTTAAAGTCATTGAAAAGGATGCAGTTGCCTTTTGGATGGAATCTATTGGTGAACGGGTGAGATAGCAGGTGATGTAAATTAATTAACGGATGTTTCAGTGAGAGATACTCTACGTATTCTACTCATCTGAACAATTCTCAAGGCAGCTATTGTGTGACAGTAACAGTAAGTTTATTGAGTCTTTTTTTTTTTGTACAAATTCTTATAATACTAAAAATATAAAGAAAAATTATCATCATCATCATCGGCACTACAACCGGGCACGGTCTTGGCCTTATTTAGCAAGTCCTGTGGCTTGTTAAATTTTCCATAATGATTTATGAAGAAAAATTATATTTTAGCTTAATACTATTGTACAACCTTCTTACGTTCGTACGGTGCTTTATCATTTAAAGGCATCTCGGGATCCGTTTCGCCCACGTGTTTCATGTAAATGGAATAGATTCCCACACAGTGCCACTGTACGTGTCCGTCTTCCTATCCATGCAAAGCTCAAACTGATATTTTCTCCCAGAGAACGAAGTCTTTAATCAATTCACTCTTGTCGAAATAACTGGAAACGTACAATCTCTTTAGTGATCACCACATGGGTTATGGCAACAGTTCCGCAGATGAATGGCACAAATCACCGATAAGTGAAGCCACTGCCTACACTATTTCTATGAAAGCAAATTTTTCGCATACCTCGGCTTGTTTCGAACGATCTGTTACATCTCCAAACCATTCGACATAGTTTGAAACTCCACTCCTTTGTCCAAATACTCATCGGCACTGTGGGGGTTCTCTGTATCACACGGAGAACCAACCCACAATTCCAACCAATTTTGACTGCTAACAGCGCGTCACCATAACCCAAACCGGCAATAGCACACACCTCCCAATACGCAACAGCACCCGTCCCCAAATCTGCAATTGCATACATCTCCAAACTTACCAAGAATCCATTTCCCAAGCTGTAATAAATGCATATTCAAATTTACAACGGAATACTAACCATCTCCCCCAACTACATCAAACTGCATATAATTTTTACCAAAAATCGCTTCGGTTAATTTCCTATTTAATTCATATTCCTTGCCTGCAACCAAGCAGTTCTAATTTCCCCCGAAAACCATTCCGGCTCACTTCGTGCTTAAACTATACTTCTCGCTTGTAACCAAGCGACATTCAGTTCCCCCGAAAACCCTTTCGGCGCCCATCCTACCCAATGCCAATTCTCTTTACTGGTAATCCACCAGCACGATTCGTTGCATTTCGGCGAAACAACCATCGCAATGACCAAGATCCATATTCCCTTGTCTAACCGTCAACTCATGCCCATACTTGGTCGTGTTCCCAAAACCGATTTCTCAGTACACATAGCGTCAGAGGAATCTAACTCAGCCTATACGGCAGTAATTCGCCGGAACTGAATTCCCTATGCAAGCATAGCAACCCCTTTCAAGTCCTAGTAAGTGGCAGTGAGATTATTTAGCTATGACTCCACTGCCACGACGTGACGAACGTTTCCTTGCCTTTAACGAGTCAGTCCAGATTCGTCCACTGCTGCGTCCACATATCCACAGTCGAGATTCGTCCACCGCTGCGTCCGCACATCCACAGTCGAGATTCATCCACCGCTGCGTCCGCACGCACACAGCCAGATTGCAACCACCGTAGAGTGCGCACAGTCGCGTGTTATTTTTCTTACCCAAGTCGAGTCGATGGGGAGTCCACGTTAGTTATTGATCTGTAAGTTGCTGCAAGACGGGAAGGGACCGTTTAAATTTCCGCGAAAACTAAAACGAATAACTGGCCCCCAAAGAGAACGCGAAAACAAGATATTCGTACTATTAAACTGACGAACCCTGTCTTGTATCGCGCGGCCATTGCGTAGCAGACACGTAACCGAAAGAAAGGTAAAGCACTTCGCTCGGCGCCTGGAACAGGAGCAACGGCCAAGGGGGAACAATCAAACGATCGTGTAAAATGCAACCGAGTGTTTGTCAAATCCCAAGGGGGACCTTAGACGTTTAATAATAAAGCGGATGGACACCAGAACATGTGCTAACCTTTTTTTATTTTCACAACTCATTGTTAACTTTCCTTTCTGTAAATAATTGTATTTCTCTATTGTCCACCTAGTCGTACATCACCCCCGTGGAACAAAAAAACACCGACGAATAAAAGAACATAAAAAAAATATCAACGAGTAAAACAAATGGGTTTCATTTCCCCTTGGATATTTATGCGGACGATTGTCGACGGAACTCAGCTTAGTGGGAAGTTGAGTGAACTATTGCCATACGCTGGCACACCTACATCGCTCCCCCACAGCACTACAACCGGGATTCGGTTCTGGCCTCAATTAGCAAGTCTCGCTGGTCCCGATTTCGAGCCGATGTTATTCAGCTTGGCAATCTCAGGCTCCGGTCGCCCTGGTCACACCATCCCTCCATCGCAGAAAAGGTCTGCCACGCTGTCTCCTTCCATACATCCCGCCACAAAGGTCGTTCCGGGCAAGCTCTTCTTCGCTCATTTGAGCTAGGTATCCCGGAGTCTACCGAGCTCGATTTTTCTTACAACATTACCTTCAAGGTAGATCGCGTACAACTCTTGGTTGTAGCGTCTTCGGAACGTCCTTCCTCACATACGGGCCAACAATTCTCCTTAAGACCTTCGTCTCAAACGCGACTAAGAGTTTAGAGTGCCTGTTATTGAACACTCAGGTCTCGGTTCCATACATGAGTACTGGTAAAACCATGGTCAGTAGTAGCTCGGATGTTCTGGATAAATTTCGGGATTTAAAGAGTCTTGATAAACCATAGTAGGCTTTGTTGGATTTGATCAGCCGCCCGCGTATTTCTTCTTCCATATTGTTATCGGCTGATACTATTGATTCAAGGTAGTTAAGAGATTGCACTATTTCAAATTTGTCTTCCACTACCCTGATAGTTTGACCAACGTTAGGTCTTCTCTTCGCAGATGTTGCCATCATGTACTTTGTTATTCTCTCATTAATGTGCAGTCCCAATTTTTGTGCCGCCTGCTTGACTTGGATGAAGGAGTCCTGGACAACCGAATCGGATCTACCGATGATGTCGACTTCATCTGCGTAGGTAAGTATCTGGTTGGACTTGGTAACAATAGTCCCTCTAGTTGTAACGCCACTATCACGGATTGGTTTTTCCAACGCCAGGTTGAAGAGAAGGGAGGCAAGACCGTCCCCTTGTCGGAGTCCATTAAAGATGTTTATTGATTTTGTTATATTACGTGCGTGTCGTGGAAGCGCTTCTCGGTTGACGCTTAGCCGCTATTCTGTTTGCAGGGGGTGTTCATTTCTTGAACCCCCTGTTTCTTTCTCTCCTTCTTCCATTTATTCCAATTACTTTGGCTGTAAAGAAACCAGTTTGGACAGCAATTCGGTCATGGTCATGGTCAATCTACAAAGTCGTATTAATTTGTTTGGAACGCCGAACCCTCTCATGGCATTATATAGTTCTACCCTGGCTATGCTGTCGTAGGCGGCCTTAAAGTCTATGAATAGATGATATAATGGAATCTTAAATTCCTGACATTTTTCCATCGCCTCCCTAAGGGTGAATATCTGATCAATCGCTGATTTGCCTGTGATGAAGCCACACTGATATTGACCAATGATGGCTTTAGCGTATGGGGATATCCGGTCTTGTAGGATAGTGGAGAGTATCTTATAGGCGGTACTCAGCAATGTTATACCCCTATAGTTGCTGCACAGTGTGATATCTCCTTTCTTATGTATGGGGCAAATTATACCGCGACGCCAATCTTCCGGCATCTCCTCTTGCTCCCATACGTGCACCACGATCTCGTGAATTGCGTGATGTAACGCTGTCCCTCCTTGTTTGATCAGCTCAGCTGGTATGCCATCAGCTCCAGGGGCTTTATTTGATTTTAGCTGTCTAATGGCTTTTAATGTTTCCTCAATGCTTGGTGGCGGCAGCATTTGGTCTTGATTTTGCATTAGTGGAGCCTCCAATTCTTCTGTGAGCTGACCATTTAGCAATTCATTGAAGTGCGCTTCCCATCGTTCCAGAATGCCTTCAGGATCGGTGATCAGATTACCCTCTTTATCCTTGCAGTAAGTGCAGTGTGGTATGTACCGCGTCATACTGCGAATTGTTTGGTAGAAATTGCGAGCATGGTGCGGACCTCGTTCTCTTCTTTTTCTATTTCACAGACTAGATTTTTTTCCCAGGCATTTTTCTTTTATCTGTGGAACCTTTTTTCAAATCTTCTGAGTTCGTCGTATTTCTCCTCCCGTACCCGCGTCCTATGAGTCTGCTGCATTCTTACGTTCAGTCGCTAGTTTGCATTCATCATTAAACCAGTCGCTCCGAATGCCGCCCGGCATTCTGGCCCCAGCACTTACTCTCCCCCCATCGAGCTTTTCGAGGGCGAATCTTAACGCTTGACCAAATGTGTTACTGGTTTCTCATTGCGTAAAACAGGCTTGTTTTTTTTTTACACAAACGCGCGCACAAAAGGAGATGTTGGATTTCCCTTAAATGTTGATCCGAGTCTGATCTGCGGATGCAATACGCCTCCGTAAGGCAATCCGTGATCGGAAAAGTGGGCCAAGATAGTAATCCAAGTCGGCATTGGCACCTCGGTACGTTCGTACCGTCATCAGGCTCGAGTTGCGGCAATCTGTGGCGTTTCTACGACCAACCCACTATAGGTTGAGATATCGTCATTCCACCAAGGAACATACTCACTTATATCCATTACACGTGCCCACATAGACGTTCCTCAAAGGCCTTCCTTCCGCCTGAAACAAAGATAACATAACAAATACCCCAACATTGAATTCAATAGTAAAAACCAATCGAGCTTAACGTTCAAAATTTCCTAATATTGAATTCAATTCAAATTCATTTACGCAATTTCATCTAATCAATGCAATTCCCTAAAACCACAATCAGCATGATCCATATCTCTCATGTACGCAAATAGCAATTATCACCTCTAATTCCTTGCAAGATCGCAAAACCGAAAAGCGCACGTGACCAAAAACAAAGCCATTGCGGAGAAACAGCAATTAACTAAAACGCTGTTCCCATAGGGAAAAGCAAATATAATTATCGCAACCGAAGATAATTATTGTGGCCAAGAAGAGATCGCTAGGAATAATAAACCACACCAAAGATACACCGATCGATTCGACAGAAGGTCTGTACTCCGGGTTCCCAGGAAGATCTTCGGCCACACAGGCAGCAACATCCGCGTCTGTGTGTGCGGGTTCAACCGCACATCTGACCTGTGACAAAACAGGAAGCCGCAGGACAAAGAATAGTCGAAACAGAGTACAGTTAGAGAAACCGAACAAGGAGGTGATCCGCGAGGCAGACAGTCATTGAGAATCTAATCGGGGAGTCAAAGAAAATCCGCTAGCGAGGGCAGAGTTAACATTTGCGGTGGAGGTATCGGAGTATTGTAAAAACGAAGAAAGTAGTCCAGAGTCTGTTAACGCAAGTTTGTGGGGGTAATTTATGGATTCACTTCACCGCCAATACTTACGTCGACAAAAATTGTTCACAGAGGAAAGAGGATTAATGTTCATCATCATCATCATCATCATCGGCACTACAACCTGGAACCGGTCTTGGCCTTATTTAGCAAGTCCTGAGGCTTGTTAAATTTTCCATAATGATATGTTTTTTTCCGGGCAAGGTCATTAGTCTTGCGCCAGAGGCTCCCCGACGAGGAATCGAACCCCGGTCTCCCGCGTGACAGGCGGAGGATTAATGTTCACCAGGAGGAAAATTGAATTAATGAAAACGCACTGGGTTGTTCCGTGTTTAACTTAGTTTTGGTATATTTTTGTTATAATTCTCAATTGATTCCGAATTTACAATTTCAATTGGTTCTTTTATTGTTAATGTTTTTTATTTGGTTTATTATCCTTTTAATAAGATTTGGTGGGGATACCAGTCTATTTTTGTTACAAGAAAACTTATTTTTGTAATACACTATTTAATAGATAACTTTCATCATCAACCGGGAACCGGTCTTGGCCTTATTTAGCAAGTCCTGAGGCTTGTTAAATTTTCCATAATGATTCGTTTTTTCCGGGCAAGGTCATTACTCTTACGCCAGAGGCTCCCCGATGGGGAATCGAACCGCGGTCTCCCGCGTGACAGGCGGGTATACTAACCACTATACTATCGACGAGCGATAGATAACTTTAGTAATCACGAAATTGCTTTAATGCGAAAATACCCAGCACAACTAATTCTCAACAGCGAGTTGACTCGGAACGTGCGCGCACTGTAATGATTGAATTACGACTCAGGTCACTTGTACACCGTATGGTGGATGATTAGCGACTCATCCCAATTAGGAATGAAGTTTTGGATTTAATTTTGCACACAGGACAACCAATAGAGATCGCGCTTCTGCTCTCTCATTGCCACACCCGTCGAGGTATGGTAAATACATCGGTTAATTCGATAGTCGACGAACATGGGAGAATGAAAGAACAGAAACACAAAGTACTATGGTCTCGGGGTGGGTTTGGTTGTGTGTGCATGAATCAATGCAGCTCTGAGGGTAGCCCACTGACCCAATTCGGTGAATGTGGTGACCTCAGCGTACATTGACCTGTAGGGAGACAGAATTATGGAGGAGAGGAAAATGTAGCTGGTACTATTCACCTGCGAAAAGAGATCATTGATCCTAAGCGAATAGATGGTCTGGGAAAACTGAGTAGGGCGCCGACTTGGCTAGGGAAATCTAATCATGGGAACTAAATTAAATACTGTAATAATTTCCCCGGCGATTGCATGATTATGCAACCGCGTCGTTTTATCAGACTATGCCGTTGCTAACCGACATGATGCGATTTCCGGTGGAAATCTCATGGGTTAGCGAAATGGAGTTGCCGTATGGCGAAAAGATAGCTAAACTCAGTTATGCATTATCTGCATAGGATAATGAGTTTAGCTATGCGTCCTTTTGGGAAACATGTTTTCCAGGTGAATTACCGAACGGTGGGATAGGGGTTGATGACGCGCCGAAAGCGGTCGAAATAAGGCGGAAATTGTGGGTTGGTTCTCCATGTAGTATAGGGAACCCCCACAAGTTCTCATGAAACAATTACTAATAAAGCGAGTTCGAAATTAATAAATAAACGAAATAAATCAGTGTAAAAGTAAGAACAAACCTAAATAAACCAAAAAAAAAAGAAGTAAAGTGCAGTGTTTTATTTGTGGCAGTGTTCTCCGTGTTCCATTCTATTCTTCTCTTTTGTGTGAACAGTGGTCGGCGAAACACTTCCCCAAGAATATCCTATGTGCGAAGACCAAAACCGCCAAAAGTCCATCAACACATGGTTAATTTGGTTGCGAGTGGCTCCATCAAGTGATACTTGGGGCTTTGTGGATATCTTTACGCGGAAACCTGGTACTTGCAACGACCAAGTTCCTTGATGCTGCCAGTTCGATGAGTCGTAGTCCATTGTTATTAGTGTTCTCATGCAAACCATTGGAACCCGCGTAGTGCCCGAACACCGACTCCCAACCTATTTTGGCATTCAAATCAGTCAAAAAAGAAAAATGTCGATTTGATGTCTTCTTGACATACCAAACGGATTTAGATGGCCACACGGCACCTCTGTTCCTTTTGGCTTCATTCACATTCGATCACCACCCAAAACCCAGGCTGTAACCTGCAAAAATGAAAAACATTTGTCCTCGTACAACAATATATACATTCCAAGCACGCCAATACAAGCTATTGTATAAAATATTCACTTTTAGTTTCTAATTTTTTTATTTCTTTTTCTGCATCGTAAAATTTTTAATTATAATTATTTATCATATCAGAATCTACAAGTTTATAATATTATAACAAAATGTAAGACATCTCTTCTTCAGAGACTTTTCTTATTAACAAGCATGTTTTATATTATTGGCTAAATGTACCGCCCTCTAAAGTAATATTAGTTTTTATGTACAAAAATAGTTTAGTGAATCGTGTTTTTATTTTTACACATCTTTTTTAATATTTATTTAGTTATATAAAGTATGTTGGGGAACTATTTAACCAGATCGCTTTATTGCTCAATAAGTATAAATCGTAACATTTGTTCTATTTTCATAAGTTATGAAAAAATGGTAAAATCGGAAATTCAACAAGATTATAAGAAAAAATTATAAATTACAATTGGAAGAGTATACCTGACTATAAATATTTTTAAGGTGTCCGATTCGCTAGCCCCAGACAGTAATCCTACAAGTTATTCTGTCCTTGAGGATTATCGGTGGCGCTAACAAACCAGCAATCCTTAAAAATACAACAATTGCACCAGATTATAGTTAAACGTTCATCACTTTAACTCTGTTTTGAAAATTATTCACTTTGACAAGCTTGAATTTCCTGCAACTTAACGTTGGAGCTCGGGCACTGGTCGCATATGTCTGGTGAACTCTAAAACGGCTGTAGAACGCGGTACCACTTTTTGGTGTACATCAATTCGCCTGAATATAGTTATTCTCGAAAATCTCTAACTCATTTTGGATGTAGTTGGCTTTATTCCGTAGCAATTTGATTTGTTTTTGATTGGATTCGAGAATACCCAAGGATGTCTCAATGGCCTTAAGTTCTTCATTCATGTCGGTAGTAGCGTTGTCCACAACACGGCATAAACGTGCAAATGTGCTCGAAAGTTCTCTGAAAAGTTAAACATTCTATTAATGTTGTCTATTTTCATTAACCGTGTTAATATAGATTTTTTAATAGCAATATATAGTTAATGTGAAAATAGGATTATAACAAGACTGTTGAACGGATATTAAGAAATCGCACGACTAGAGCGTAGAGAACAAACAAAATTTCAACATACTGTTGCACTTGATGACTGCAATTGGCCGATGTCAGATCCACAATCATTTTAAGTTTTTTCGTTGCGTGGCGAACATACTGACTCTTGAAAGCGCGTTCCTTTGCTGAATTTGTCCAAGACAACCGTTCGTATAGGTAAACGCAACCATATAAAGCACCAATACCAAGTAGTACTCGCCAACCAATAGTTTTGAACATCTAAGGAATAAGTAAACACTATTAAAATGAATTTCTACTAAATGTGATCGGATACTCACAACTCCTGCCACAACTAATCCACCAACTGTTCCTTGAGAGCCTATTGACGCAACTGCAAAACGTGAGATCATAGAAAGTTGCTCTTGGCTTATTCCACCGGAATTCGATGGCATCAAACAGAGAGGTGTTTCTGAGAGCGGTGTAATAGGAGACAACATGTTCTACATTTAAAAAAAGAATAATAAAATTAGTTATAGTAATTCTTTTCGATTGTTTCGAATGCTGTTTATATCACTTACGCTGTTTTGTCTGTTAGACGTTAGCGCTGGAACTTTTCGATTATGTATTCTCGTTTTTCCAGTAAAACGATGAATCATTGCGGTAATGCCCCAAGAAAATTTGAATTCCAGGTCTTCGTGGAAGTCGGCGCAGAGATTTTGACAGTTTAATGTGTAAAGCATTTCGAAGGGCTGCGTTCTTGCTACTGATTTGGTGTCTACTGGTAATTTCTCGGTGGGCACTAGTGCGTGCATTCGTTCTGTAATAAAAGAATGTAATTACTGTATTAACTCATTACATTTAATTGCAAAAGAATTTTTGTTTTTATTAGACTTCTCTCGGGAGAGGCGAACCTATAGCGCCGAGTGGGCGCCCCGAGATGCCATCAAATAACTGTTGCAGTTCTTTTTGAACAGTTGCAGGTTGTAACGCTCCGGGAACACTTGCGTGGGAAGGGAGTTCCACAGCTTCCCCGCTCTGTAACGGAACGAGTTCTGATGCAGGGATGTTCGCGCCGTCGGGAGATGAACCACAAACGGATGCGATCCGTCGGATTGTCTTGTGGAGCGCGTATAAGCCGAATTGCGTGGAACAAAACCAAGAATCTCCGAAGAACAGCACCAGTGATAATATCTATAAAACAGACAGAGGTCGGCTACGCGCCTTCGATGTGATAGCGACTGTAGTCCCGACGTCAGCGCCGAGTCCCCGATCAGGCGGATCGCTCGTCTCTGTATGCTCTGAAGTAGGTCGAGGGTATGTTTAGGAGCCGAGCTCCAAACATGAGAGCAATATTCAAGCGTGGGTCTAATTTGGGATTTATATAGGAGAAGTTGGGTCGGAGTAAAATATTGCTTAGCTCTAAAAAGATAGCTCAGTTTTTCTAAGGCTGACTTGGCGATACTCGACACGTGTTTATGCCATGATACATTCCCACAGACCGTGACGCCATTCATCATCAGCTGTGGAACCGATGATCCACTTTTCTTTGTGAATGTTGTATATTGTGCCTTCGCTGCATTAAAGTCGAAGAGATTGGCCCTTCCCCTCTGCAAGACCCTATCTAGATCCTGATTTAGAGAATCAATCTGTCTACATCTCAGCTGATGCGACGCAGATGCACCAATCGGCCAAACACTCGAAAAGGAGGAAACAAGCGTACTATCATCCGCAAAACTGAACACTTTGATATCCGTTGTCTCCACCAAATCACTTATGTGAAGCGAAAACAAGGTTGGAGCCAAAATAGAACCTTGGGGCACCCCCGACTTAATAGGATACAGATCCGAACACCCGCCGGTCCACAACAACCCGGATCGATCGATTTTCGAGGAAGCTCTTCGTCCAGTCGCAAGCTGTTGAGAAAATCCATATGAACGAAGTTTGCTCAGCAATGCCCCGTGCCAGACGCGATCAAAAGTCTTGGAGATATCCAATGCGTTGACTCACCATGCCCCTCAATCGCAGAAGTCCATATATCGATTATAAGTGTCAAAAGGTCTCCCGTGGACCGTCTGCAACGGAATCGGCATTGACGATCATTCAGAAGTCCGTTGCACTCCAAATACTTAATTAGCTCGACGTTAATGACCTTTTCCATCATCTTAGATAACAGACAGTAATGCCATCGGTTGGTAATTTGTGGGAGACACTTTTTTCCCGTCTTTGGGATTGGTTGTACTCGAGGGATTTTCCAGTAGGTAGGAAAGGTCCTCCGTGCATAAAATAAGTGAAAGAGTCTGCCAAGAATCGGCGATAGTTCAGGAGCACAGTTCTTACGGACTATTGCTGGTATTCCGTTCGGGCCGGTTGTCTTCCTAGAGACCAGTTCACGTAGAATGCGTTGAATAGTGCGCGGGCGAAATCTCACATTACGCATGGAAGACCGCAGTGGCGCGATCACAGTTGGCTCCAAGAGGCCCGGATCGAGGTTTGAATTCGACTCCAACAAATCATTTATGTGAAGCAAGAACAAGGTTGGAGCCAAAATAGGACCTTGGGGCACCCCCGAATTAACAGGATACAGATCCGAACACTCGCCGTCCACAACAACCCGGATCGATCGATTCTCGAGGAAGCTCCTCGTCCAGTCGCAAAGCTGTTGGGAAAGTTCATATGAACGAAGTTTGCTCAGCAATGCCCCGTGTCAGACGCGGTCAAAAGCCTTGGAGATATCCAATGCGACCGCCCTTGACTCACTATGCCGTTCAATCGCAGATGTCCATATATCGGTTATAAGTGTCAAAGGGTCTCCTGTGGACCGCCTGCCACGGAATCCGTATTGACGATTATTCAGAAGTCCGTTGCACTCCAAATACTTAACCAACTCAGTATTGATGACTTTTTCCATTACCTTAGATAAAATAGACAGTAATGCTATCGGCCGGTGATTTTGTGGGAGACACTTTTTTCCCGTCTTTGGGATCGGCTGAACTCGAGAGATTTTCCAGCAGGCAGGAAAGGTCCTCCGTGCATAAGATAAGCGGAAGAGTCTGCCAAGAACCGGCGATAGTTCTGGAGCACAGTTCTTAAGGTCTATTGCTGGTATTCCGTCCGGGCCGGTTGCCTTCCTACAATCCAGGTCACGTAGAATGCGTTGAATAGTGCGCGGACGAAATCTCACATCCCACATGGAAGACTGCACCGGCGAGATCACAGGTGGTTTGAATTCGCGGAAAATAAATTCACGAACAGATTAGCTTTATCCTTTGGATTCGTGACTAACGTCCCGTTGTCTGTCACCAACGGAGGGAAGGAGGAGGATGCGAAGTTGCTGCTGACAGCTTTTGCCATTGACCAGAAGGAGCGCGAACCAGTTGGGCACCGAAGGAGCTTATTGATCACCCTGTCGTTGTGAGCTTTCTTCGCGGTATCAATCGCCTGGTTGCACGCGTTTCTGATTCTAACAAAATTCGTTCTGTTAACATCGGTGGGATTGGAGCGCCATTGCTTAAAAGCTCTATTTTTTGCCGCTGTAATCAGCTCGCATTTTTTTGTCAAACCAAGGTTTATCAGACGAACTTCGTTTGATGGAATGTTAAATATATACATCTCCATCCCCAGAAGAATAATCTCTGATACTGACTCCGCGCAAGCGTTAACATCGGAGTTTCCGAAGCACACCTCGGACCATGGAAAGGATGCGAAGAAATCTCGCAAATCGTCCCAGTTAGCGGCCCCATACTTCCATACATGACGAAGCTGCCTAGGCCGGTTATTCGCTTGATATACAAGTGCTTGCGCGACAGATACCAAGCAGTGATCCGAGTTTCTCAGTGGCACAGAAACCTCTACGGTATAAATACTCAGTTCGTATGTCAAAAACAGATCCAGGGTGTTCGCATAATCGCCTCGGGCATCCGACACTCGCGTTGGCTCCCCCACGAATGCTGATGTGAAGAGCTATACCGCAAACCTACAATTGTGAGAGTAATCAAGTCGCGAAGATTAAGATGGGCCGGACACGTGGCGCGAATGGGCAACGATAGGACCGTGCATAAAATTCTTGACGGTAGGCCAACGGGAAAGAGACCGACAGGGCGGCCGCGACGGAGATGGGAGGACAATGTTAGGTTGGACTTCGAAGAGATCGGATCGCATGGTCGAGCGTGGAAGGAGAGCGCACGGGACAGGGAACAATGTCGGAGTCGAGTCGGTGAGGTCATGAACTTTCGGGTTCCTACAGGCCAATAAATAGTAATAGTAAAAATACTGATGTACGAACACTACTAAGTAAGGGCAATTTTTGGAAGAATTATTTTCAATCACTATTTCTACTATTTGTTTTTGCTTTATATACTCCGGCCATTTCGAAATTATTTATTATTACAGTAGTATTAAAAGTTACAGGGTGTGTATGAAATCCTTCCCCGAGTTGATAGTAGAGATAAGTTAAAAAAAAATGGAAGAAAGTATAAAACACTTAAACATGCGATGGAAAAATGTCTGGAATTTAAGATTCCATTATATCATCTATTTATAGACTTTAAGGCCACCTACGACAGCATAGCCAGGGTAGAACTATATAATGCCATGAGAGAGTTCGGTATTCCAAATAAATTGATACGACTTTGTAGGTTGACCATGACCAACGTAACTAGTCAAGTAAAAATAACTGGATTGATGTCCAAACTGTTAAGGGTCACACACCCACAATCACCCTCTCTTTATCATAATAATCATACCAAGTAGAAAACAGAAATAAACTACTTGGTAATAATTTAAATAAAAAAGTTGACGGCGAAAAGAAAAAACTGAAACTTCGAAAAACTTTGATATAATTTTTTCAGTTTTAGAGAAAATCCCCAAACCGAGAGGGTCGAAAAATATCAACAGCGTGTGAGCTTTTTTATAGTCAGTTTTTAGAAAAACCTCATATAAGAAAGATATTCGCCACGTGTGTTTTTGTATCGCCAAAATAATTACGAGCAAGGCGTTCGCCGCATGTGGTTTCTTTATAGCTAAAGTAATTGGAATAAAGGGAAGGAGAGAAAGAAACAGGGGGTTCAAGACATGAAAACCCCCTGCAAACAGAATAGCGGCTAAGCGTCAACCGACAAGCGGTTCCACGACACGCACATAATTCCATCTCAATTAATATACTGTGACGGGACCCGTCTCCGTATTTATACGTCAGTTTGACGCCGCGGCCAATTATAATAAGTGGGCGGATGAGCAAAAGTCAAAATCACCAATCGTGTCACTCCGCGGGGCGGCTGTAGAATTGCTACAAACCATACCAGCAGAGAAGCAAACAGATTTCCAAGAGGTAAGAGACGGCCTTGAAGCTAGGTATGGAGACAACCACATGCAGCAGGTGTACCGCATGCAACTACGGAGCAGAGCGCAGAAACCTGGAGAAAATTTGCAACAGTTGCAGGCAGACATTGGGCGATTGGCAAACTTGTCTTATTCAAATATGACTAAGGAATTTCTGAAGGAGGTTGCATTGGATGCAATTATATCGCACTCCAAGATCGGGACTTGCAACAAGCCGTTCGTTTGGTGGGAAAGAAGACGACTAAATACTGGCGTTCGCATTGGCATATGAATCTGGTAAACTGGCTACCAGGAGTACATGTAGAGTTCGAGAAACGTCCGTCCAAGAATGTTCCTGCCAAAGAATCGGGCATGTACAACGGAGAACCCCGAGACCTGATATGAAGTGTTGGACATGCGGCGAAGTCGGCCACATCTCTGTTGAGTGTAGGAAACGACGACGAATGAATGAAACATCAATGGAGAATTGTTGTTCATGCGCTAATCATAAGAGGAGACTATCAACGGACCAACCTGAGGTGAAGAAGCACATTGTACCTGTTAGAGCACTAAATGCGTCCGAGGAGCCGGTCGCAATAAGAAAAGGAGAATTAACCACAGAATGTGCATCCGTATCAATGATAAGCTCAATTCAGCAAGGGAAGGTGCATGATAACGCTGATGCTCTATCAAGAAGACCATGTAACCCAGATTGTAAACATTGTCATGGAGTGGAAGAGAAAGAAGAGGCGTACGACCTGCGAAATGTACAAGTAGAAGTACTAGGGGTGGACGAGTGATGCTATATGCGCAGCTCAACTTCAGAATGAAGATATGTCGCTAATCCTGAAACACAAAGAAAAGAACGAGCGACCAACTTGGAACAATATTTCCGACAAGAGTGGAACATTTAAAGCATATTGGGCACAATGGAATTCCTTGCTAGTGGAAGATGGAATTCTAAAGCGTAAATGGGAAGCCGCGGACGGAAAATCCCATCGAATGCAGATTCTAGTCCCACCATCAAAAGTGAAAGATGTTCTAACAGAAATGCACGACGGGGCCTCCGGTGGACATCTGGAAGTTAATAAGACACTTTCAAAAATACAATCTCGATTTTACTGGCTTCACATGAGAGATGACGTCGACGCGTGGTGTAGGAAGTGCACAACTTGCACTGCGACCAAAGGACCAACAGCAAAACCAAGAAGCGCTATGAAGCAGTAAAACGTGGGTGCCCCTTTCGAGCGAATTGCGATTGATATCTCAGGACCATTCCCAAAAACAAACTACAACAACAAATACATGTTGGTTATCATGGATTACTTCAGCAAGTGGGTGGAAGTCTTTCCAATTCCAAACCAAGAAGCAACAACCGTCATTGAGCAGCTTATCAATAATTGGATCAGCAGATATGGAGTCCCCTGTGAGCTTCATTCCGATCAGGGCCGAAACTTCGAATCACAGATATTTCAAGGCATCTGTGCGGCACTGGGCGTAAGGAAAACCAGGACTACACCCTTACATCCGCAGTCAGACGGAATGGTCGAAAGGTTCAACCGAACAATAAAAGAGCATTTATCGAAGGTCGTGAGTGATCACCAACGAGATTGGGACAAATAAGTACAAACCTTTCTCATGAGTTATAGATCGGCTAATCACGATACGACAGGCCATTCTCCAGCAAGAATTATATTTGGACGAGAGATACGATTACCAGCCGACCTGCGATTCGGAATACCTCCAGACGCCATAGATAAGACCGAAAACTACGTAGCCGAATGGAGAAATCGCCTCGATGAGATTCATCATTTGGTTCGAAAGCGAATCAAGGTATCAAGTGACAGGATGAAAACAAGGTACGACGTTCGAGCCAACGTACCCGGAGTTAATGCAGGCGATAACGTGTGGCTTTATAACCCTCATCGACAAAAAGGAAGGTCTCCGAAGTTGCAGCAACGTTGGGAAGGTCCGTATAAGATTCTCACAAGAATTAACGACGTTGTCTATAGGATTCAGCGAAGACCGAACGCCAAGATGAAAGTGGTACATCGTGACCGACTGGCGACTTTTTGTTAACCCAGGAGACCAGTGAACTTAGTTCGGGACGAACTAATCTAGGCGGAAGGTAGTGTGACGCATATGACAATCAGTACTAGAATATTCTAGAAAGTCCACAACAAAGTACTAGAATATTCTAGAAAGTACTGGAAAACTGGAGACTATGAGCAATAGAAAACTCGAGGCTATGGAACGGACGGAAACGAAACACCGAATCAGAATGAGGAAAAACGGTATAAATACGTCGCACGCAGATCGGGAAGGTAAGTAAGAAGTAAGCAATTAAAGACGCGATAAGTACGGAAGCGATAAGCCAAGAAATCATTAAATGTACGGTATAAGTAACGGTTGTTATTAACGGACTAATAAAGTGTTACATTAATTCGAAATCGATTTAACGGCTCTTATTTATTAAAAATAATTAATCCAGCGAACCCTAAGCTCGCTACAATATAAACAATAGGCGTAAAAAAGAGCATAACATTTGTTCTTGTTCGAAATTCAACTCTTACCTCCCAAACAGAAGAACTAACTGTGAAAACTGTGAACTTCACACTAAAAGGAATTCTATAATGTACAACGATTTCCAATGTCGCTTACCTGTCATTTCACGTTGGGCACTTTCAACATTCATAGCCAATGCCATAGACAACCTTGAACGTAAATTGGATCCCAGTCCAGCCTCGATATGAGCGTTAATTTCCCTCTTATAAATATTCAAGACAGGTGGCTCCGTATGGAAAGGCATATTAAATTCATCGGTTAGTACACCGAGACGCCAAATCTCATCATTCAAAGCCTTTGCCACCTTTTGTTCCACCTCTTCAACCATCTTATGGATTTTTAATTTCATTTCTCTGGTCACTTGCATCATCTGTGTCTCAGTTCCTTGAATTCGATCCGTGATCAGTTTCTTCTCTTCCATCTTCTGATTGCGTATGGCATTCGCGCGATCATAAATGTTGTCGAGCATTAGACGCATATCTCCGGATATGTTCTTTCCTCGAGAGCTGTGTTGTTCGAACTTTGTCTTTACGGCACTCTTTGATATACATTCTTCGAATTTGCGTTCGAAATCTTGAAACTCAAAGTACCGATTCGGAAATCCTTCGGCAATGGCACCCATACTAGCTGGGTTACCTTTAGCTTCCTCTAGACGAGCCTATCAATAAAATATGACAACATTTGCTAAAATACATGGTATGCAATAATTGTACTTGCAAAGTTTCCCTGGCAGAGACAAAGAACACACGTTCAGCTGCTTCTTTTTCAGTGCAGACCTTGAGTTCCTTGGTTAAGAAATCGATGCACCTTTCTGTGTGTTGGAATTTCACCTATAAAAATGGTTTCGTTAAAATAAGAAACTTGAAATGAAAGTGAGATAAGGAAGCAAAAATGTGTTTGGAGAGCAGAAACCAAATAAGAAGCATAACTCTTCTGCTATAAAAACCAAAAAAGAAGGTATGTGATTTACCTTTTCTAATTCCTGGTCACACAACCAACAATAAGGAATGGAAAAACATAAAAAAATGTGTAACTCCTCTAGACTAGAACTGGGTATGAAATTTAGAAACAAAGACAACACTTACGGATTCCTGAAATTCTGGTTCATTAGCTGATGCGTCCCAGCGGTTGTTTAAAATAAATATATTCGGCTTTGATAACTTTTGTGAGACCGTATGGAAAAAAGACTTCTCCGCTAAGGTCATCGTCGATTCAGCATTCAGGACCAGCACGAACACATCCGCATTAAGGCAGTGGTTATCAATCCAGTCATCTAAATTGGGTGACACATCGACACCGGGTGAATCCATAAATACAACATCGTCACGCAGAAGGCTACACCGTTCTCGAGGCCAAAATATGCGCACCAAGGAGCTTTCACTTAGTTTGTCCTGGCACAAAGCATTCGCCAATTGCTTTATACTCTTTTAAGGGATATTTTTAACATTAATGTGAGAATGTGGGATGAGAAAAATCATGTTACTCACAACAACGTTTAGTTTCTCGTCAGAACCTTCTTTGACTAAATAAGCCTCCTGATCATTGCTACCTTCGACTTGGCAAAAACAATTTGTGGTGTGACCAATTCCGCTGGGCAGGATCTTTTCGCGCAACATCGCGTTAATTACAGAACTTTTACCATTTGAAGTCCTTCCAAAAAATGCGACTTTCATGTGATCCCGGGAAAGTACTTCTCGTATTGCAGAAATCTTATACACATAGCTCCGGAACAATTCCTTTTCCGATTTATCAATAACTTCCGCATCATCTGCTAAACCTAACAATACAAAGTACACGAAAAAGTGAAAACATTTTTATTTAACTTAATGTTGAATTAGGATAATTACTGTCTATAAATCGTGTGGTTTCCTGAACGTATTCTTCGATTTCACCGTATATGTCGTTGATCTTCTTTTTCGCTCTCACAAAAACCTGGAGAGGTGATTTATCCAAAGCAGATGCATTTTGCAAGGATCGAGCATCAGTGAGGACATTGGCGGCGTCGTGAGATGTTGCCCCATTACCGTTGTTGCCGACGACCATTGAAATGGTGCGATTCAAATAGGCCGCCATTATTTTTTATTCAAAATTATATATTAATAGAGTTGACTGTATTTTTGTTTGGATTTAAAAAAAAATCGTCTTATAGATGTATATGAAATATATGATGATTCTGGTAATACACTTAAGATGCTGTCTAAAATATTAAAAAATATTCCTTGTGGAGCAACTAAATATGATCAACTAAAAAACGGCATCTGTGCTGAAATAAAAAACAAAGAAAACACAAAAAACAAATTTTAAAAATATTAAAACCAATGATATAGAAATTAAATTCAAATTCAAGTTATGCAGGTGCGTGATATTGTGATGAAATATTACAATAAAATGTGGGAAGCAAAGATATTATATTGTTGTATAGAACCGTGCTGGAAATATACAATGGGATATGAAACCAATTGAGGCGGTGGATAATGTAATGATGTTAATGATAAACTCTGAAATTGGGTCCGCAACATTCGTAGAATCTATTGCTACTTATAGAAATCAAAGCCAAAACAAAATATTTTATAAACGATTGCTCCTTAAAACGTGACTTCTGAACAGAGGGGTATATCAGGTGTATGCATACGTTTTTTTTCGGTTTAACTAAGAGATGGCGCCAGTGAAAAGTACGCAGCGTATTAATTTGACACATACAACACTTCACACCAACCCCCTGTGACGTTTTCCGCCACAGAAATTTATATATTTATCAAATAGGTAACACACCTCCCCACAAGAATGCGTGTCATTCTTAGGAGAGGAATGTCACACCGGAGAGTGGACGCCGGAGAGCAAACAAACATATGACAAACAAAAACAACAAAAGAAAAAAGAAAGAAAGAGGGAGACACAAACAAGCACTCCTCAGAAACAAGGACAGAACAAGCAACAAAGCTTTCCACCTATCATGGCGGACCCGACACTCAAACCGACGGTTCGAACGAAAGTTTGACCGCCCACACGATCCGGTTAGGACCCCCTCGCTAAGGCGAGGTGATCCCCTCTCATCAAACCACTATAGTGTCGCTCGGCCGGCGAAAGTCCCGCTACTATATGTTTTCCTAAAGTCACATTTTTGGACTCGCCTATTTGCCCCGGTTCATGAGTTGGTAGATCGGGGGTTGCCCCGTTCCGGCGGCAAAACCTACCATCACCCGACATTTTAGTGCGCTTTCGCAACTTCGTATTTATGATCCAACCCCCAGCACTGAGGTTTGCCTTTGCAGTCTGCGCTGAGAATGCGCCTGCAGCATTCGGCCTGGCCTTAAAAACCTTTCTCGTCAGACTCTCAAGTTGGTATCTCTCGGCGAAGGTCCTTTACAAGGACGAAGATTCCGGAGAGAAACCAGAGTCTGGCCAGCTAGGATCAGGGGCTCCAAGTTTCAGGAAGGCTTAACCTTTCCTTATTTCTTTTTAAAAAAAAAATTTTTTTTTCTTTAATTATGTTATTATTAACGTCCGCTGTTCGGGGTTTCTCTGGATGACTATGTGGGTAGCACGTGGTTGAACATCTTTTCGCAGCCCTCCCCTGTATGGGTAGGGTCTCCGGGCGAGTACCTGCCGCAGTATCGACCTTAACAGGTCCTTTTGGCACCTCTCCCCGTTCGGCTGCCACATGTTCAACCCTTCCCGCCCCATAGTTGGCAAATCGAATGAAGAATGGCACGGGATTTATGGTCGTTCGGGTAAAAACCAAACAACCAGCCGGCCCGTCCACCGTACAATTCTGGAACAGGAAATCGCACCCCAACAATCCGTCTTCCTCCAAACCCGGCAAGGAGTCCACTATTTGGAAACTGCAGGGAATCTCGTGGTGCAACTTGAAATTCCCATTGCAGCATCCCCTCGACTCGCCTTTGCCAAACATCGCTTGGAGCGTTGTAGACTTATGCACGTGGTGTTTAATTGTTTTTCTCTTTTTTCCCCCTGAAGCATTTTCAAAATCAGTGTGGTAATTTTTTTTTTTTCCTTTCTCTCTCTCTTTCTTTTCTCGGGAGGTGTCGTGGCTGTTTGTGTTGTGGCGCCTTTCGCGCGGTCTGCCGTTTTGTTGCTGCGAGTGGAGTGAGTGTCCCTTTTGAGAGTGTTTGTTCGTCTGTTGTGGGGACTGTGTTCATTGGTGTTTTTCGCGCCACCTCTGTTGGTGTACGGGTTGGTTCTGTCGGGAACGGAGTTGCTCTCTCTTGGCGAGGTTCCGGGCTTTGTTTTGGTTTCAGGGAGCGTGTGAGTTCGGTTGGACTGCCTGCTGATGCTGACGAGGCAGCGGCAAAAGGAGGGCCGAGAGGGCACCCCTGCCCGAGCGCGGCCCGAGGTGCTTCCCGAGCCGCCGGGTGATGAGGTGGATCCGGAGGCCTTCCACGATTCGCGCGACGAATTTATGGACGAACGCTCACCAACGGAATTTCCTATAAGAATTTGCTACTTAATATAGATAAATAAACGTAACAACAATAAAGATCTTGATAGTAGCTTAATACTAAAAGCAAAATAATTCTACAATAATTGATAATAAGATAAGTTATATATGTTCTATGTAAATCATGTCAATGAGCAGCAAACTTTGTATAGCTGGTTACAGATGCTGTCTTTGTTGTTTCAGGTACAAATTTATTCGCCAAACCTGCCGTGGTCCCTCAGGAAGGTTTGTCCGCAGCGCCAGTTGTGACGTTTTCCGCCACAGAAATTTATATATTTATCAAATAGGTTACCTGCCGTTTTTCTTGCGCGGGACATCCAGTATTTCTATCGTTATTCCCGCCTAGAAGCATTACGGTCTCTCCACGAAACTAAAACAACTCCTCTGAGGATGTCTCCAAATTCGCTTCCAACATGACTCCTCTCGATGGTCCGGTGTAAAACCAAGTTGGTAAATTGATCTACAGATCTTAGGAAACCTTCGATAATGTTCGGGTTCTCCGGACAAATTGTTAAACACACGTCGTTCAGGAAAGTTTCAATAGTAATCTCAATTTATTGTCTCTCCTTGTTCAATCAACTATTACTTTTACAATTTTGCTTTTTAACTTTTACAATTTTATTCCTTTACTTGTTACAATTTTTATTTTTTTACTTTTGCACAATTTAAACCTTTTTTACTGTCTTTGTTCATCGAACAATCGGCGCTCTTCCTCTTCTTTTCAACTGTCAAACAAAAACCATCATCACTTTTTTTTTCTTTTTACGGATCAAGCTTTCTGTTCTTTTTTCCTGCTATGTACACTTAAAAAACCTTTCTCTCTCTCTCTCTCTATCTCCATCCACTCCGAAAAGGGATCCAGCTTCCACACGATCCACAATCGAACAAGAGTACGTTCGTACATTCAACATGTGGATCGTGTGTTTTTTCACCACCTTACCATCTATTATTATATTATATTTAAAACTAAACAAACGATGGGAGTGGCGGAAGCCGCACGTAACACCCCGTAACTCTCGACTCTTCTACTTGCCCGCCCATCACACTTCTTTTGGCCCTAATGAACCCATCTCGCGAATGCCACGAAGGGCCAACTGTTTTCCTACCTCGTTTTGATTTCAACCTCTCCAGTCCCGCTCTCAAACGCCGCGGCCCAAACAAAGGCATATACCAAAGCCGTGCGAGAGTTAGTCGAAATCATTGGTTGCCTTTATGGTAAGGAAGTGCATAATCGTTTAAAGATGCCATCTGCGCCGGCTTTAGCAAACGGTAGAAACTTGCAAATCCAACCAAACTAAATCTCGCAAACAGAAGTAAGCAGGTTCCCGGGGCAGATAAATAATGATTCACCCAATTACAATTGGTTTACAGTTGCCCAGAGGGGAAGGAAGAGGGATGCGAGGTTGGAGGATGAAAAGGCCCCAAAAAATGATACCAGCCAACATTATAAAAAAAGAGGCCACGTGCGGACACTATAATAATATCCAAAACCGGGGAAAAAACATATGCGGATATATTGAAGTTCATGAAGGCCAAGCCCGAACTAAGTGAACTCGGAAATAGTGTGAATAAAGTTCGAGAGACCACAAAAGGGGAACGCCGACCAGAGGCCACCACTGGGACATTGAAAGCAAAGGTACAACAGGTACTAAAGGAAGATACTAATGATCACAGGAAATCACGGTTGAGTGTCGTGATTTAGATGAAGTGGCCGGTGAGGAGGAAATTCTGACAGCGATCACTATAGAGTTCCCTGCACTGAACGCGATCCCAAGGAAGGCGGTAAAGAGTTTAAGAAGGAAACCAGATGGGACGCAGGCAGCCATGATCCGCTTACCAAGAGAAAAGGCTACCATGTTGCTGGCTACAGGTTTTCCTGCGGGTTGGATGGGTGAGATGCAGACTACGAGAACACATCGCACCCACACGATGTGTCAGATGTTGGCAATACGGTCATGTGGCGAAATCCTGCAGACCCAAAGACCGTTCGGAAAACTGTTTGAAATGCGGTATAAAAGGCCACAAAGCAATGGGCTGTAAAGCACAACCTAAATGTATTATATGTTCTGCGAATCAGTGTGCGAAAGCGGTAACCACCACTCAACAGGAAGTTACAAATGTCGAGCATTTAAAAACACGATGTCCAATCTCCCGAATAAAAATGGACAGGTTTAAGTGCATTCAAATTTACTTAAACCATTGTGGAGCCGCACAAAATCTCCTTTCCCAAACGGTTAAGGAATATGGTGCACACGTGGTACTCATCAACGAGCCGTACAGGATGCCAGGCACTGGTACTATTACATGGGAGGAAGACAGCAGCAGAACAGCGGCCTTCTGAACAACTGGAAATTCCTCCATGGAATGCACAAGATTCCAGCGGCTGGAAGGATTCGCATAAGCGAAGATCAAAGGAATTCAGTTCTACTGTTGTTACGCTCCTCCAAGGAGGGAAATAGAAGAATTCAAATGCATTTTGGACAGGGTAACACAAAAAGCTAAAGATAAGAGCCCCCTTATAGTTGCTGGAGATTTCAACGCTTGGGCAGTAGAATGGGGAACCACAAGGACCAACAGTAGAGGCCAGGCACTACTCGAAGCCTTCGCAGTCTTAGATGTGGAGTTACTTAATGATGGTGTTGATGACACATTCATAAACGAAAAATTGATCATATTCCAAAATTGACATCATATTTGCCAACTCCATATTGGCAACAAATATGGAGTGGCGAGTTTTTAACACCTACACCCATAGTGACCACCAAGCCGTGATGTACGAAATATTACCACATAGGGGATTTATCACTGGCAATTTGGCAAGAAAGCCCAGAAAAAGGGGTGGACAGTGAAGAACCCCGATGCGGAACTGATCGATTATATGCTTGTTATGTGGTAACTTCCCACACCGCCCCTCTGTATTAAACATGAACATACATACATAACGTGTAAACATTAAACAATTTCAAACTAGACTTAAATACAAAACGCAATGTACATTTTGATTTACACATATAATAAATAAAACATAAACTACCTCTCATTCATTTACAACACAGATTAAACATATTCATTTAAACGATGTACATTCCACATTTTAAACATACATAAAATATCTATTTCAATTGGTATAAACAATATAAAAAGAAACAAAAATAGCTGGTGCATAAACCCGCATAAGCTCTATTCGGCGATGACGTCTTCGATCAGTTTCGCAACAGTGTATTGGTGGAACCTAGAAATTCGCCCATGTGTGGTCGGAGTGCAACAGGTTATGACGCTTGCAACAAAAAGCACGAAACCGTAACACCTACCCACAGTTGCATGCGGAATTCGTCAACAAACAGGAGTTAAAGAATGTAATCCACACAAGTAAATATGACGCGTTCTGCTCCCTAAGAGATGAATTAAATAACAACCCATGGGGCAGCGCCTACAGTATAGTCATGAAAAGACTACACAACAACAGTAGTCAAATGCAAAAAAGTAAAAGTGACATGGCCAGAATCGTTGCTGTCCTCTTCCCGCAGTGTGATGAGGTGTTGAGAGTGCAAGACTGGAGTATTGCTAAAGGAGAGATACCTCCCGTGACCACCGAAGAGGTCCTCTTGGCTGCAAGGTGGTTTAAAAAAAAAAAAAAAAAACCCGGGACTGGATGGTATTCCAAACGCTGTAGTGAAGACTGCTTTAACAAAAAAGCCGGAAGTCTTCAGCAGTCACTTCAGAACCTGCCTTCAAACATGACAATTTCCCAAACGATGGAAAAAAATACCGGCTTGTGCTTATACCAAAAGGAGTCAAGAATCCAGAAGCCCCGTCGTCGTATCGCCCGTTGTGCATTCTGGAAACAACAGGAAAATTACTTGAGCGAGTAATTGTCGCTCGCCTGGAATAATTCACTGAGGGGAGGTCGGGGCTCTCTGAATGGCAGCATGGGTTCCGGAATGGTAGATCAATCGGTAAGGCACTATCTGTGGTGTGCTACATCGCTCGTAATGCGATAGCTGGAATACGATGGCTAGGAGGTACGAAAAAATAGTGCGCCGTGGTGACATTAAACGTTAAAAATGCATTTAACTCTGTGAACTGGAATCGGATTCTAGAAGCGTTGGGTGATCTGCAAGTCTCATCCTACTTGGTGCGTATACCAGCAAACTATCTCTTGGATAGAAGACTACTCTATGACACAGATGAGGGACCACAGGAATATAAAATAACAACGGGTGTACCTCAGGGATCTGTTTTAGGTCCGCTGTTATGGAATATCATGTATGATGGTGTGCTCAGGGTCAATGTACCAGAAGGGGTTATTAGATGTACAACTTTGCTTCCGCCGTTTTTTTCCGAAATTCGATGCTTTATTGTAAAAAAACTGGTTATACATTTCTGATTCGAAGTATTGTCCATCGCTGGCCACTACTTTCTCCCATCTTTCGGGCAGCATACGAATCCATTTGTTCATATTAAAGCAGAAAATTGAAGCCTCCCGCAAATGACGAGAATTTGGCTCGTAAGCTGACATGTTTAATCGAGAATAACTTTCTGACGCAGACACAAATCGACTAATATTTTGGTGGCGTTATATTTAAAAATACCTAAGCTTATTGTATGACATCTATCATCTATTTATTTCAACTACCACTTACCGCTACAGCCATCTATTGCAAGACGGCGGAAGCAAAGTTGTACACCTATTAGAATCATTGGGTACGCAGATGATTTGGCAAAAGTGGCCGTAGCTAAATATCTAGATGACCTGGAAAATATTTGCTCCCAAGCCATCCAGAGCATTAAATGCTGGCTAGATATAGCCGGACTGAAACTATCTGGGCCTAAGACGGAGGCACTTTTAATAAGCAGCCGTAAGAAAGTTGAACACATTGATTTAAGAATAGAAGGACAAATAATCAGATCCAGTTCATATATTAAATATCTTGGTGTTATACTCGACAACAGGTTGACCTTCAAGGAACACCTGAGGAAAACGAGTAAAAAGACGGCAAGAGTATGCAGGGTTTTGGCGAGACTGCTACCCAATGTTGGTGGACCCCGGCCCCACATAAGAAAACTGATAACCAGTGTCAATACCTCTATTATAATGTATGTAGTTCACATATGAGCAGGCGCCGCACAGTATAAGTCGTACATGAGGGGAGTGAACTCAGCACATAGGGTGGCATGATTAAAAGTATGCTGTGCATTCCGAACGGTGTCCGAAGATGCCATACATGTTTTGGCTGGGAGGACACCACTTGACATTGCAGCTAAAGAAAACGCAACATTGCATGAGGTATCCCAAGAGAATCGTCGGAGAATACGGTTACAATTAGTGCTCTCAAGCCTAAGAGAATGGAAACGAAGGTGGGATTCTTCCACCAAAGGAAGATGGACCCACACCACGATGTAGTGCTCCAAAAAGCCCTACCATTTTCCTCCCACATTTCTTTTTCCCAAGCATCCATAATGCATACATATATATATTGTGACGCATATGACAATCAGTACTAGAATATTCTAGAGAGTCCGAAACAGAGTACTAGAATATTCTATAAAGTAATGGAAAACTGGAGACCGTGAACAGTAGAACATTCAAGACTATGGAACGGACGGAAACGAAACGCCGAATCAGAATAAGGAAACGGTATAAATACGTCGCACACCGATCATGGAGATGAGTAATAAGTAAGAAAGTGAAGCAAGCGATAAGTCTCGAGTGAAAAGTAGGCAGTGAAGAAGTAAAAGACGCGATAAGTACGGAAGCGATAAGTAAAGAGATCGTTAAGTGTACGGTATAAGTAACGGTTATTATTAACGGACTAATAACGTGTTATATTAATTCAAAATCGATTTAACGGCTCTTATTTATTTTAAATAATTAATCCAGCGAACCCTAAGCTCGCTACAATATACAACAGCATGCCGAGTTCAAAACAGGCAGCCCGTAGCACATGTGAGTGGGGCGTTAGAATATACTCACAGCTGAGCCGGCTTGTCATAAAAGGCGACTATAGGCCGATTAGTAGCTGGGGTACCAACGCCCTGCCGCCTGGTGAAATACCACCCCATCAAGCTTTAGGCTCCGTGAAATGATCGGAAGAAATCTCTGGCCGTCTTTCGGAACTTGGCTGATGGACCGGTTCGAGAAAAGGTTGGTTAGGTGGTAGTCGGTCCCAAGGTGAGATACCACTCCGTCACGCTCTATATATCGTCGAGAGAAATATTCGGAAATTTAACGGTTTGATAAAAAATGCGAGCAGATTACAGCGGCAAAAAATAGAGCTTTTAACCAATGGCGCTCCAATCCCACCGAGGTTAACATAACGAATTTTGTTATAACCAGAAACGCGTGCAACCAGGCGATTGATACCGCGAAGAAAGCTCACAATGACAGAGTGGCCAATAAACTCCTTCAGCGCCCGACTGGTTCGCGCTCCTTCTGACCAATGGCCAAAGCTGGTAGCCGTAACTTCGCTTCCTCCTCTTTCCCCCCGTTGGTGAGACACAGTGGGACGTTAGTCACAAATTCGAAGGATAAAGCTAATGTAATCCCGGTTTTTTTGGGCCACCTGTGATCGCGCCGGTACGGTCTTCCATGCAGGATGTGAGATTTCGCCCACATACTATTCAACGCATTCTACGTGAACTGGATTGTAAGAAGGCAACCGGCCCGAACGGAATACCAACAATAGTCCTTAAGAACTGTGCTCCAGAACTATCGCCGGTTCTTGGCAGACTCTTCCGCTTATCTTATGCACGGAGGACAATTCCTGCCTGCTGGAAAATCGCTCGAGTTCAGCCAGTGCCAAAGACGGGAAAAAAGTGTCTTCCAAAAAAATTACCGGCCGATAGCATTACTGTCTATGTTGTCTAAGGTGTTGGAAAAAGTCATCAATACCGAGTTGGTTTGGAGTGCAACGGACTTCTGAATGATCGTCAATACGGATTCCGTGGCAGGCGGTCCACAGGAGACCTTTTGACACTTATAACCGATATATGGACATCTGCGATTGAACGGCATGGTGAGTCAAGGGTGGTCGCATTGGATATCTCCAACGCTTTTGACCGCGTCTGGCGCGGGGCATTGCTGAGCAAACTTCGTTCATATGGACTTTCCCAACAGCTTTGCGACTGGACTAGGAGCTTCCTCGAGAATCGATCGATCCGGGTTGTTGTGGACGGCGAGTGCTCGGATCTGTATCCTGTTAATTCGGGGGTGCCCCAAGGTTCCATTTTGGCTCCAACCTTGTTTTGGCTTCACATAAATGATTTGTTGGAGACAACGGATAACAGTGTTCAGTTTTGCTGATGATAGTAGGCTTGTTTCCTCCTTGCCGATTGGTGCATCTGCGTTGCATCAGCTGAGATGTATACAGGTGGACTTTCTGAATCAGGATCTAGATAAGGTCCTGCAGTGGGGTCGGGCCAATCTCGTCGACTTCAATGCAGCGAAGTCACAATCACAAAGAAAAGTGGATCATCGGTTCCACAGCTGATGATGAATGGTCGGGCCGGGGAAAGCTTCGGCGTCACGATCTGTGGAAATGTATCATGGCATAAATACGTGTCGAGCATCACCAAATCAGCCTCAAGAAAGCTGAGCTATCTTTTTAGAGCCAAGAAATATTTTACTCTTCTATTTGACACCGTTTCCTTTAATCCATTCTAAGGATACGTTTCCTAAACGGAAAAAGAGCGGTGTATGTAAATAGGATTGATGGACAACAATAGCATTAAGATGTACAAAATATCTTTGGCACCGTTGTCCATTAAAAAGTAATTACCAAAAACACTCGTGGTAGATACCAGTCCAAAACATTACTAAAAAAACCCAAGTAATGTTTAATGACCTAGGAAAATTGTCGATCCTTGGAAAATTACCGAAGGATCAAAACAAAAGATCGCTGGCTCACAATAGAGATCCGGATACAAAGGATTTTATGTGAGGTCAGCGAGAAAACGAAAAAGGAAAATAACACGTTGCTTTGAGGTAACGTGGAAAAAAAAGTTTTCCTTCCGATCAAACGATCGAGATAGAGTGGAGTTGGTTTTGTGAATTAGTCCAGAACGGACACAGGCGCTGTTTTTCGGGAGTTGATTTTTGGCCGAAACGATCAGTGGTGCGTGGAGTTAATTTGAACGAGTCTCCGGGAACAAAATTAGGAAGTTGCAGTTGTACCGTTTGCAAAGTGAATGTCTGTGAAATTCATAATTAATCGAAGTATAAATTTCGGAAAAGTCCTTGTTTAAAGTGGTCAAATGGTCACTCTAGATTTTAAACAAATATAATACAAGAGAGTATAGAAACTATTAAAAACATTGTGTTGGTTATTATCTACAGTGGGTGCATAAAGTTTTAAAAGTGATTACTGTGTGCGTGTTTTGTTAAGATAAAGATTAGAATAAAGATTAGTTTAAATAAACAAAAGTGTGTTTTATTTAAAGTGAGTGGAAAAAGGAGACATAACAAATTATATAACACCTCGACCTACTTGAGAGTATACAGAGACAAGCGATCCGTCTGATCGGGGCATCGGCGTTTACGTCGGGACTACAAGCGCTATCACATCTAAGGCGGGTAGCCGACCTCCGTTTGTTTTACAGATATTATCACGGGTACTGTTCTTCGGAGATTCGTGGTATTGTTCCACGTAATTCGGTTTATATGCGCTCCACAAGCACATATGTGACAAGATGGAAGCAGTACTTTGAAAACCTGCTCAACGTGCGCACCCATTGATCACAAAAAAATGCAAAAAACATACATACAGCCGAGCATCAGATCCCAGAGCCCTCTTTCAACGAAGTTGTAGACGCAATAAATCGATTGACAATCCAACGGATCGCACCAGTTTGCCTTTCATCGCCCGACGGCGCGAACATCCCTGCATCAGAACTCGTTATGTTACAGAGCGGGGAATCTGTGGAACTCCCTTCCCACGCGAGTGTTCCCGGAGCGTTACAACCTGCAACTGTTCAAAAAGAATTGCAACAGTTATTTGGTGGCATCTCGGGGCGTCCACTTGGCGCCATTGGTTCGCCTCTCCTGAGAGAAGTGTAATAAAAACAAAAGATATTCTATGTGATATGATGCAGCAGTTGCGACGCGACGATCGGAGTAACAGGTAAACTCCACCCCGCGCCAGGATGAAATATCTAAAAGAAAGTTTCACACGGATCAACGGGAATATGTGGATGGTGGGAGGTGGATTTAGTAGGTAAAAATCAGGCATGCCTCTCCATCGATCAGCGGTAACTTTTGAAGATGTTCCCCTTCTTACAAAAAAAAAAAAAAAAAAAAAAAAAAAAAAAAAAAAAAAAAAAACACTTACATATGACATCCCATCCCACCCTCCCAAATGTTGAAGTTACGAGCCGTTGAAAGATAATGTTTCTGATTTGCCACTGTACCAGAACACCTAACTGGCATCCAATCAATCTCCAAGGTTCTAACTTTTACACACAACCGAATGGCATCCCTACTTCAAGAACATATCTGACCTTATCCCTTACTACCCTCAATCAAAACAAGAAATCCCACATCCACATGAATCATGGTAAACTAAAATGTATAATCACATTGTAAATATTATTTTTAAGTCATCATCAAGGTGTCACTGTTATTGGAATATCAAATATTGTAAATTGTAAACAAGATTAGATAAGTTATGTTAAGTAATTTTAAATAGGCTAAGCTCGTCCTGGTTACCTGGGGTTATCCTTAGTTATGATAGGTCTTAAGCTCTCTAGCTTGTAATTTATATATACTTTAAATAGAAATACGTTGCTTGAATTAAGCCAATAAAATGGGTGGTAGCCCCACTAAGCTAAACAAAACCAAAATAAACACAGTGTTCCTGTTCTTTTTTCTGACCTTTTCAACGAAATATAAAAATTACAAATATCTAAATCCCATTCAGTCCGAAGCTTGTTAACAAACAACATTTAAACAATTATAACCAATCTATTATAAGTTAACTTTATTAGTTATTGTAACTTTTAATTTTCGGTCTAATAAATGCAGTAAATAAAAAAAAAAAGCGTGGCCATGAAAAATCTGCGTAGCATACCAACTTCACGTTTTTTGTTCAATGACGGAACTAGTTCAGAGAATTTCTTTTGTTCAATGATAGAATAACTCCTTCCGGGAATTTTGTCGTAAAATCCTTTCCTTCTATCCTGATATATGAGGGTTTATACAGTTAGCAACTACACCTTGTACATACTATCTGTTTGATATATAGCGATGGTTCATGAATGAAAGATAACAATCTTATAAAATCAAAGAAGGCCAGTTCATAAACCGATAAGACAATTCTGCAAACTGTTTGATTACCACTTAGATCAGAGGGATGTCATTTTTAATGTATGCACCAACTCATATGACCATGATGGCACAATACAAGTCAGCTTTAGGAAATTATTTTTGTTATATTTGCGCGTTTGGTGTTTTTTTATTGTATCTTTATTCGTTTTTTATTTTTCTTTCAAAATCCGGTAACATCGGAGCGATTGACTGGCTAATATTTACAGTTGTAGTTCTTGGAAAACTTACCCGGCAATCAAATTTGATTAGTAAATACAGCAGAATATTTTCGAAATAATTAATACTAGGTGTCTGTGTCTAAATTAAAACGCTATATTTGGTAGTATAACAAATACGCAATAAATGCAAAAGCACAAAAACAAATGTAACGAATAGAAATGTGCAAAAATATACTTAGTTATCAAATACTTGAGCTCCTCTAACCTGATCGCTTTCTGACATTTTACACTGCCGGGTTCAGAACGAACATCGACTGCCACTTCCTGCCAGAAATGCACAAAAATATTTCTCCGAAAAACTTTCTTCTAATTATTAAACAAAATATTTGTTAAGATTTAATATCGGTCCGCACTGAAGTACCACAAATGATGTAACGTGAAAATTCACAGACGTATATAGTCTGACAGTTGCGTGGTGAAAATGCGCATCGAAACCATCCGAGAATCTCGTAATTCCCTACGAATTGAGCAGGGGTACACGCAATGTACTGTCAACGAATTCAATTGCATATTGACGCCAACATTTCCGTCAGATGGCGCCCCAAAGAAGAAGAATAAATCATTATTAAAATAGTTCGAAGCGCATCGCTTCTTCAGTTAAATTGCGTATCAGTAAATATAATTTAACCGATAGCGCAGGATCAACTTCAGGAATTAAGACGAATTACTTTTGCCTTAAAAATAGAGAAGATATTTTTGCGATGGAAACGGAATAATTTTAACCAAAATCTTGTCATGTATAGGAAATATTTCGCATTCAAAGAGAGTATGCAAGATAGGACAAAATTATTTATTGTATGGCTTCAAATACTTGGTACTAGTTGCAAATTTATGTGCACACAAAAATATGAAATAAAATAATGCAACGTGCGTACTCCCGGTTTGTGCGGCTCTGCTTCCCTCGCTAGTGGTTGTCCGCGCCTTGCATTTTCGCCGGTCTTCGATGGTTTTTTCTACGGCGGCTGCTGTTGTTGATGAGGTTTTTCCTTTTTATTGTTGATCCTTTATCAGATGTTGGGATTTCTAATGTATTTTCACTTTTGAGGTTGATCCCCCCTCGTTTGGCTCGATGGAGGTGTCGTTGTTGCGATGCGGCTGCTGCATTATGTCCTTCGCGTGGAGACGCTGGTGGTGCTCCGCTAGTTCCCCCCATGAAAGGGGTCTTTGGTTCCTCTTGCATTAATTTACCTTTTGTATCACGCTCTGGTGACGGCAAAAGCCAACTCCAATAGTTGGCTTGGGAACAGCAATCAAATTAAGCGCCAACTCCAATACTTGGTTCGGGAACAGCAAGCACATTAAACGCCAACTCCAATAGTTGGTTCGGGAACAGCAAGCAAGCCGTTAGTGTCACTCGATCAAAAAGCACCATGTCATGGACCAGGAAATTACTGTGGAAACTGTTCTATCGAACCTAGTGTTTTCTCTGTTGTAATACCGACGCAAACAATTTAGCAAATTCTGTTGCATAACTTTGTGATAAAATTCGATGTGGTGAATTGGATTAAATTTCTGTTGCTCCGATGGCAAGTGAATTGATTATTTGAATTTACGATGAATCGATTCTCCTTTTGTTGTGTTTTGAGGAATCGATTCATCATTTATTGTTGTTTGTTGTTGCTTTGTGCTGCAACATCTTGCCGGGCCGACGATGACACTTAGGCAAAAGGGTCGTTGGTTGTATACGGATGATTGTGGTTGAGAGCCAGAAGTTTCAATAAATGTTCCACTCAAGTACCGATGCGGTGCAGAGTTAGGGTGGCATATATTATATTGTTATACTATATATTGATTCTATTAATTGATCTCAGTTATGAAATATAATGAGTTATGTTATAATAGCATATTTGATGTTGTCAGTGGTTGTGGGTGTGTGTGTATATGTGACAAAAGAGCAAAGTTGGCCATTGTGTGCTAACGTTGTAGCTCGAGGTAAAGCCGTTATTGTTGTTGTTGATATTTGTTGATAATTGGAACGTTAGTTGGATCGTAAATCCGTAAGTAGAGAATGAGTATCTTGGACGAAGTCCTATGTTGGATCGTAAATCCGTAAGTCAAGTATGAATATCTTGGACGTAGTCCTATGTTGGATTGTAAATCCGTGAGTAGAGTATCAATATCTTGGACGTAGTCCTATGTTGGATCGTAAATCCGTGAGTAGAGTATCAATATCTTGGACGTAGTCCTATGTTGGATCGTAAATCCGTACGTAGAGTATCAATATCTTGGACGTAGTCCCATGTTGGATCGTAAATCCATAAATAGAATACCAATATCTTGGACGTAGTCCTATGTTGGATCGTAAATAAAGGTAGACTCTGTTGGAGTGGTGCCCCCAGAGCGTTGCGTGCAGGCGGCGAGAAGTGATGAACCCCAGACACGTGACAGCGATGTGCCCAGGTGGCGAGAAGCGGCAAATCCTGGACGCGTGACAGCGATGCGTCCAGGTTTCGAGAACCGGTGCCCCAGGAACGGATGTAGATGAAGCGGTGAAAATCGCAATTCCCGGGGTTTATTCATCTGCAATTCGATTTTTGGGTTGATATTGCCGGTATAGGACCGGATGTGCCTTTGTTGACAAAACTTTCCACAGTACTGACCGCTTGCGATTGAACGCTGACCCGCCAAATGATATTCTTCTACAGGAAGGAGGTTTCCAAAAATTCTCCTGTTTCCCTGATGTTGTTGCAGGTGACGCTTGCTTTTCCGTGAGAGCTTCTAGCTCTGTCGTTGAATCTGATTTCAACACGCTTAGATTTAATTGAATTGTTCTCTTGACTGTTTTGCCCGATGGGTCATCGTCTTCTTCTTTTATTCAAATAAAAAGCAGAAGTTAGTTTTATTTCACAAGAGTAATGAACCACCCAACCAGTACGGGCTCGCATATGTCCAGCCCGATTGAAACTCAGGAATTATATATGTGGTAAGCATATTCCACTTGACCACGGTATCTTCGTTTTCAGAAGCACATCTGCCAGAGTTCCAATCACATGAAGTGCTCCATCCTCTTGTTTATCATCAGCGTTTGGTGATGTAATAACCTGCTTCATGATTCCCATAGTTTTCGGTAGAATTCCTTTCCGCGTTTTACCTGATGAGTGTTGAAACATTTGTGCTACAGGAACTGGACAAACAAAATCCTCAAAAATGTTGAAATTTATTCGAATAAACTCATGCGGGTTGTTTTCCCAGAGTTCTTGATCAGACTCCGTGAACATCTTGAATAATTGCAACCATGTGAGGTTTAATTAACTTCCAGGAATACACATGAACCACAGCATTTTTTAGGTACACTAGAATATGTGTTAAGACCCGCAGTGACACATGAACGCGGTTACGATATTGGTCAAAAATCTTAAGTGAAACATCCAGAACAACTGGCATGAACGTAGGAAGGTACCATTCCGCAAATTTCCGATGTCTCTCATCAACGTTTTTGGGACTTCCATATCTTTCAAACATGCGGACCATTATGTCGGGAGCATGCACAATTGCATTCACAATATTGCGACGAATCAGTGCACGATCATGTTCATTAATTGAGAAACTAATTGCTTCGTCAGGTTTTGTCTCCTTGTCGAACCAGTAGGACGAAATGAAATTCCTGAGGTAGATAGCTCCAACTTGTCTAACTGGTAGTTCAACATTGTTCTTCATAACGACTTGTAGAATAGTTGGAACACATCCTATAATTTTGTGAATCTGTGATAGTTGTTCTTCGGCGCGCTTTCGCTGTTCAGGAACAACAGCTATTGAGGCCCGTATCAGTTCCGCCCGTTTGTTCTTGTCCATATCTAATAGCTGTTATTGTTTCCAGTTTCACCACTCTAATAGCGTTAATTGTTTAATGTATATTATGTTAAAATAAAATTCTCCTTAGTAAAAACGACAATCGTTATTGGCGGTAGACAATATCAACGAAATTTATTCCCTTATCTGGACACCACACAACACTTTTATTTAATCACTTCAGATGTTTTTAATTTATTACTATTAAATTATAATGCACCGTACCTTGTTTCGGCGAGAAGCTCCCTCGTTGGTATTCCTCAGCAGGACAAGCTTGGTCTGTAGCTGGTAAATGCGCCGTGAAGTTCTGCCGTCGGTAAATGCAGTTTGAGTTTCTGCCACTGGATACTCCACGTTGAAACTCCTTTATTTGGGTGTTGGACGTAATCCTCAACTTTGTTCCTCGTGGTTCGTTGGTGTTGACGTTGGATGTGATCCTCATTTCGTTCAAAGTTTATTTAAAATTAAAAGTCACAGAGACAAAAGGAATACTTTGAGAAAATTTGTTTTGTTCACATTATAATTTCCAACCAATTAGAACAATAAGTAGCATAAGAAGAGATAAATTTTAATAGTAAAATCAGTTTGAGAAATAGAGTTGAGGAAGAGAGTTCAGATTAGTATTGAAAGTTTTGAATATTGAATTGAGTTTCTAGTTTAAGTTTTGAGTTTGAGTTGTGAGTTAGAGTTTGAAAGTTAAAATAAAAAATTTAATAATAAGAAACGGAACAGTTTTTTCGTTCATACTTTCTCGGAGCGAATTGATGAAAGAATATTAAATAAAAAAAAATAAAACCTCCACGCTCTTCCATCGATATAAAGAGGAAGCACGGCGATTGGAGATGTAACACTCCTATCACAGGTTGTTGCAGTTCCTGCAACATGTATAAATTACAATTATTAAGACTGCAACTCTGCGTTGTTCTACAATCCAAATTACAGCAAAGCATATGGCCCAATGGGAGATGCATATCTCAATACAGGAAATGTACGATGAAGCCATAGACGCCTATACGAAAGCTATTCAATTAGAACCTGATAACAACGGTTAAAAATGGACCAGAACAAACGGACGGAATTGATACGGGCCACAATAGCTGTTGTTCCTGAGCAACGAAAGTACGCTGAAGAACAACTATCACAGATCCACAAAATTATGTGATTTGTTTAAACAATTTTACAAATCGTTATGAAGAACGATGTTGAACTTATCTACCTCAAAAGTTTCATTTTCTCCCTCTGGTCAGACAAGGAGACAAAACCTAAGGAAGCAATTCTTTTTCTCAATTAATGAACAGGATCGTGCTGTGATTCGGGGCAATATTGTGCATGCTCCTGACATAATGGTCGGCATTTTTGGAATATATGGGAGTCTCGAAACCATTGATGTACAGTGGTGCCTCACACAACGAACTTAATTCGTTCCAGGAGCAAGTTCGTTATGCGAAAAGTTCGTTATGTGAAACGCGTTTTCCCATAACAATACATGTTAAAAAAAATAATTCGTTCTGTAGCATAAAATATGGTAAGATGACATAAAAAAAAGATAAATTTTTTGTTATTATTTTTATTTAGATACATCTAAAAACATAATGAAAAAAACACACATTTTTTTAATTTTAAGAAATAATCGAATCTTGCACATCTTCATCCATTTTCCGCTTTTTGGCCGATGGTGCAGTGAAAAACCTGTCCAAAGTCGTTTGTTTCTCTCTTTTCTTCTGCTCGGTTCTGCTCGGCATTCTTTTCCAGAAAAGACCCGTTTCATCGGCATTGAACACTTGTTGTGGGCAGTATCCTTCATCCATAATACATTTTTGAAAATTAATAGAGAACTTTTCTGCTTCTTTTTTATCAGCACCGAAAGCCTCACCATGCATATTAACGCTGTGGATTTCATACCTTTTCTTAAATCTAAAAAACCACCCCCTGCTGGCTTTGAAATCTTCTTTATTATCTGGATTGCTGCTACTTCCAGGGATGTTTTTCTTTAGATCTTCATAAATTATCTTGGCCTTGTGACAGATAATATCTTGGGTTGTTACGTCACCTTTCACCTGCCTGTCCTTAATCCAAATCGCTAATAGCCTCTCCATTTCCTCGTGGATTGAAGATCTATGTTTTTCATTAAATAGTTTTGATACTCCTTTGGCTACTTTGGCTGATTTTATTGCATCCTTGTTTGTCAAAATGGTGAAAATGGTGGTCTTGTTGAGGCCAAACTCTTTGACGAGGTCACACTGTTTTACCCCACATTCACTCCTTCTAATTATTTCCTGTTTCATTTCAAGAGAAATCACCTTCCTGCTTTTTTTAGAACCCATCATATAAAAAAAATGTTGAGTTTATCTTAAAAGGACGACTGCCGTGATACGTGTGCGATTTAATTCGTAATGATGAACGATTGCTGCGACACGTGCGTAAGTTAAGCGTACTGCTCAGTGACTAACGACTGCCTGCGCGGAAGGATGCAATAAATCGGCAGTGATCGTGTGAAGTGGGCGACTTCGTTGTGTGAAGCGAAGTTCGTTGTGTGCAGCGAAGTTCGTTGTATGAATCGTGAAATGAACGAAAAGGAAGTTCGTTGTGTGCAGCGTTCGCTGTGCGAGGCGTTCGTTATGCGAGGCACCACTGTATATCGGTGATTTGCGGAATGGTATCTTCCTACATTCACGTCAGGTGTTCTCGATTTCACTCAAGGATTTCGACCAAACTCGTAACCACGGAGCTTTGCCACAGCGAGTCTTAACACATATTGAATGTACCTAAAAAAAAATACTAACTGTCTATTCCTAGAAGTTAATTAAACGTCACATGGTTGCAATTATTGAAGATGTTATATTTCTAATAACGTCCTTCACAGAATCTGACCAAGACCTCTGGGAAAGCGACCCACATGAATGTATTCAGTGAATTTCAACACTTAACATTTTTTGCAGATTTTAATTGTCCTGCCGCACAAATATTTCAACATCAGGTAGAACGCAGAAAGGACTTCTACCGAAAACAATGGGAAGCATGAAGCAAGTTATTACATCACCAAACGATGAATGTATTCAAATGAATTGGAACTCTGGCAGATGTGCTTCTGAAAAACGAATATACCGTGGTCAAGTGGAATATGCTTACCACATATCTATTTCCAGAGTGTCAAATCGGGCGGACATATGCGAGTCGTACTGGTTGGGTATTTCATTACGGTTGTAAGACAAACTAACATCTGCTTCTTTATTTGAATAATTGTTTTCTATTGTGTTATGTTGTTTGTATAACAAATATACTTAAATGTAAATATAATTATGTTTTTATATATAATTAATATAGTTTATTTGATTTTGATTTTAAACTTATAGTAAGGAAGGACTTACTTGGGTTTGTACCGTGAGTTGGACCGTTGAGCGGTCGTTGGAGAATTTGTCAGTGTCTCGTTGCAGGGGGCGTTGGATTGTTGCTCCCCTGATCAGCTTTCGCTTTTAGATATTTGAGTCTCGTTCGTTATCCCCTGTTGTATTAGGATTATCAGCACTTAACTCATTGATTTTTTTACTGATCTCGGCAAACCAACGTTTCTTACTGATCTTGGCAAACCAACTTTTAAGATCAAGGTTCTTTTCAATTTTCGATAGCGGCCGGCTTCCGGAAAATGCTTCACTCAACTCGTTCGTTCGCTCCAAGGTTTCTTGCTTCAAATTGTTCCACCTCGAATGCTTTTCAGTCTTTTCAGTGATCAAATCTTTTAGTATTTCCTTTACGATTAATTCCAATTGACTGCTATTTACGGCGAATTAGTGCAATAATGTTGATCATTCGGAGATTGACGATCAATTGTCATTAATTTATTTTTTTCCGTTGACGTATATTTTTATTTTATTTGACGCCAACGTCGTTTTTTATTAATTTCTCCGCCAAGTAGAATTTGCATAAAGTAGTTTATGCAAATTAGCTACTTGGCGCGTTATTCTCCGTTTATAGGTAAGGAGGGGAATCGAAAAGGGGTTAGTGGATTCTGGGGGGACCTGGACTCAGTGTCGGTCCGTAACAATTGTAATCGACGGTAAATAGAATAAATTAATGAATATTTCCTATTTTACCAATATTACAAAACTCCAATATAAATAGAATAAACATTTTTTGCGTTTCTTACGAGTGGAACGCATATGGATTTACGATGCAATAAATGACGACGTCTAGAGATTTATCAGCTTGTGTATGGATTTACGATCCAATTTAGGACTACGTCCAAATCGTCATCGATGCCACAAAGGGATTCACGATCCATAAGGACTACGTCCAAGGGTTCATCGATGACATAGATGGATTTACGATCCATCAAACAACATTTCAACTTTAACACAGTTAAACAACAATTTAACTAATAATCAACTTTACAAAGCCAAAATACAGTCCACTTATAATACCCGAGGTTGTTTCATTTCTCTTCATTCTCCAGAATTCACCACAGGAAAATCAAAGGGTTTAAACAATCAGTTCCAATATTTCGCTTGAGGACATGATTCGGCTCCTCTTGTTTAACGATGTTGCACGACCACGCTACATAACTCAGATACGCCCCGCATACATTAAAGGAACCTCAAGAAGAGGACGATGACCCATCGAGCAAAACAGTCAAGAGGACAATGCAATGAAATCGAAGCGGTCAGTACTAAGGCAAAGTTCGTCAACAAAGACACATCCGGTCCTATACCTGCAAGTATCAGCCCAAACATCGAATTCCAGATGAATAAGTCCAAGAACCCCGGGAATTGCGATTTTTACCACCTCATTTACATCCGTTCCTGGGGCACCGCTTCTCGAAATCTGGGCGCATCCTTCACGCATTCAAGATTTGTCGCTTCTCGCCACCCAGGCACATCGCTGTTAAGTGTCTGGGGTTCTTCGCTTTCGCCGCCTGGACGAAATGCTCTGGGGGCACCCTCTTAATACCGCCCATTGCACATAGCTGCCACGGGGGCACCACTCCAACGGAGTCGGTGTCTAAGATAAGCTTTCGGAAATAAGATGAAGGGACAAAGAAAACGAGGAATAGGAAAGATGCCGGCACCCTTCAGGAAATCAGACCAACGGAAAGCGAACTGTGTACACAGGGTCCAGCCACCAGTCAACGAAGAAAAGCACCTAGCATTGGGACTATTTTGAACGAACACAATTGAACGAAGGCTTCTATCAATCAGCAGATTATTCTTCCGTCTAGCAACCTAAATACGCAGCCTCTCTTGTTTAATCAAGTGCCAATCTTGGTTCAGTAGGATCTGAACAACAATGAAGATCCTGATGGGCATTGTATGCGGTTACCACACCCGCGACAACAACATTCGCAGCAGCAGTCTGCACACGGTGAGGAGAATCAACATGAAGATGATGGTGGTCCACAAAGAATGACTGCACCATATGACCGCAGTCCAGATTCAGCTATTAAGAGTCACGCTCAGCAACTTCAACGTCGGAAATGCGAATCGGCTGATGGCAACTACAGTTCAAATGCCAGAGCATCCAATTATACCGGAGATTTTCAAGTTCCACGACCTGCCATTAAGGGAACAATACAATCCCTTCAGATCGTAGGGGAAGTTCAGCGAATTCGCTCAATTCAGGGGAACATATCGACTTCTTCTGATCCCCAATGCCAGCAAGATTATGTCTATGGTGGCCATAATCATAACTATCATTTGGAGGACCATCACTCTATCAGTGGATCCAATACTCCACCAGGTAACGCATCCGACAGAGAGTTCAGTTCCCATCAAGAAATTCGCCCAACGCCAAGCATTGGTTTAGCGGCGTAGGTGGGACACATCCCCAACTGGATCAGCACCAGCCAGAGCAATCATCTTGGATTCGAGACGCAGATGATCCTACGCAGTTGGCGGCAACTCTAACACTTTACGGGCGGAGTCTGTGTTTTTGCGCGGTCCAATCTGGCTTGCCAGAGGATGGAGGCGTTGGAACCCAATAATATGGACATCATATGGCTGAGGATCGTGCTGAGGAATTCCGTTAAATTTCTTTGTTGTCTTTACCGCTCCCCGAATGACGATCGACCGGCGACATTTTTCGAACATCTTTCATATACCGTCGACTGGATACAGATCAATCACCCAGCTTCTGAAATTGTTGTCCTTGGCGATTTTAATGTGCACAATTCCAGCTGGTTGTTACATTCTAACAGAACCGACGAGGCTGGGAGGCTGGCGGAGATGTTTGCTGTAAGCCACAACTTGACTCAACTCGTGGGGGAGCCAACGCGAGTGCCGGATGCCCGAGGCGATTATGCGAACACCCTGGATCTGTTTTTGACATCCGAGCCAAGTATTTATACCGTAGAGGTTTCTGCGCCACTGGGAAACTCAGATCACTGCTTGGTATCTGTCGCGCAAGCACTTGCATATCAAGCGAATAACCGGCCTAGGCAGCTTCGCCATATATGGAAGTATGGGGCTGCCAACTGGGACGATATGCGAGATTTCTTCGCATCCTTTCCATGGTCCGAGGTGTGCTTCGGAAACTCCGATGTTAACGCTTGCGCGGAGTCGGTATCAGAGATTGTTCTCCTGGGGATGGAGATGTATATTCCACATTCCATCAAACGAAGTTCATCTGATAAGCCGTGGTTCGACAAAAAATTTGAGCAGATTACAGCGGCAAAAAATAAAGCTTTTAAGCAATGGCGCTCCAATCCCACCGATATTAACAGAACGAATTTTGTTAGAATCAGAAACGCGTGCAACCAGACGATTGATACCGCGAAGAAAGCTCACAACTACAGGGTGATCAATAAGCTCCTTCGGTGCCCAAGTGTTTCACGCTCCTTCTGGTCGATGGCAAGGGCTGTCAGCGGTAACATCGCATCCTCCTCTTTCCCTCCGTTGGTGACAGAGAGTGGGACGTTAGTCACGAATCCAAAGGATAAAGCTAATGTGTTCGTGAATTTATTTTCCGCGAATTCAAACCTCGATCCCGGCCTTTTGGACCCACCTGTGATCTCGCCGGTACAGTCTTCCATGCGAGATGTGAGATTTCGTCCGCGCACTATTCAACGCAGTCTACGTGAACTGGATTGTAGGAAGGCAACCGGCCCGGACAGAATACCAGCAATAGTCCTTAAGAACTGTGCTCCAGAACTATCACCGGTTCTTGGCAGACTCTTCCCCTTATCTTATGCACGGAGGACTTTCCTGCCTGCTGGGAAATCGCTCGAGTTCAGCCAATCCCAAAGACGGGAAAAAAAGTGTCTCCCACAAAATTACCGTCCGATAGCATTACTGTCAATTTCATCTAAGGTAATGGAAAAAGTCATCAATACAGAGTTGGTTAAGTATTTGGAGTGCAACGGACTTCTGAATGATCGTCAATAAGAATTCCGTGGCAGGCGGTCCACAGGAGACCTTTTGACACTTATAACCGATATATGGACATCTGCAATTGAATGGCATGGTGAGTCAAGGGCGGTCGCATTGGATATCTCCAAGGCTTTTGACCGCGTCTGGCACGGGGCATTGCTGAGCAAACTTCGTTCATATGGACTTTGCCAACAGTTTTGCGACTGGACGAAGAGCTTCCTCGAGAATCGATCGATCCGGGTTGTTGTGGACGGCGAATGTTCGGATCTGTATCCTGTTAATTCGGGGGTGCCCCAAGGTTCTATTTTGGCTCCAACCTTGTTCTTGCTTCAAACAAAGTGTTCAGTTTTGCAGATGATAGTACGCTTGTTTCCTCCTTTTCGAGTGATCGGCCGATTGCTGCATCTATGTCGCACCAGCTGAGATGTAGACAGATTGACTCTCTGAATCAGGATCTGGATAAAGTCCTGCAGTGGGGAAGGGCCAATCTTGTCGACTTCAACGCAACGAAGACCCAGTTCACAACATTCACAAAGAAAACTGGATCATCGGTTCCACAACTGATGATGAATGGCCGGGCCCTCGAGGCTGGGGAAAGTTTGAGATTGCACTTGCCAATATCGTGGGATTTTCCGCAACGAACGCTACGGCGACTCATGTTGCAGTTTCGGGAGATATGCCCGAAACGTTGGCAACGTCTGCATTGAGGCATTTCTCTGTTATGAAATACCTCGAAGACAACTTGCTGATGCAAGATTGGAAGCGACTTTGTCCGTATTATGGAATCTATGTCGGTTCCTGGGGCAAGGTGAAGCTGCCATATGTTCAGCTTGCTGTATTTTTGCGGTCTGATATTCACAAACCGTTGTGCGGGACAGCATTTTTTGACGTCCGTGAAGTTGACTTTAGGAAATGTTGTCTCGAGAGCAGTTACGATGTCGTCCTTTTCCCAGGAGGCAGCGACTCGTTTTAGGAGGATTGTCCTCGACTTTTCGTCAGCCGGAGTGAAGGTGTAATAATTTACCTCCTTGGCCTTGAGGTTGTCGTTAACCTTGTGGTAGGTTTTCCTATCGTAGGTCATGATTTTGTTTAGGGGTGGGCTTAAGGTCTTTGCCTTGAAGTTGGAAATCCCTAGTCGGTTCATGTCGCCGACGAATTTTTTTAAATTGAGGTCTCGTGCAAAGACCCCGGGTTGCTGCTTCTTCTTAGAAACAGGTGGGCGGACCCCGCCCTCTGGCTGGATAGTGTTGGGAACACAAGTGGTCTTTGGTTTTGGATTAACCACTGGAGTTGGCCTCGGTGGGTAAGGCTCCTGCGGAGGCACGATTTTGTAATTTTGAGTTATCGCGGGGTTCGACAACTTTTTGGGGACAGGTGCTGATGATGATGGGGGTGGTGTTGGGGGGCAGCCGGTAGCGACGCGCTTGTTGGAGGGTCCTCCCTCATAGCTTGTTGTTGGGAGCGGCGTTTTTCGCTTTGGGGCTCTAGATGAATTTGCGGTAGGGGTACTCGACTGACCGTCGTCCATTGAATCTTCAGAGTTGTCGGTGACAATCTCTAACTCCGGCTCGAGGTCTGATTCCGAATCAGTAGCTTCCGAACCGGCACCGAACTGGGACGCGGATGGGGCAGCCTCCAGTCACGACAATCTATTTTTTAGGACCGCGTTCTCAGCCCTGAGAGTCTCAAGGTCCTCCTTTAACCTCTTTATGAGAGCCATCATGCCCTGATCCGGCTGATGGCCCACACCACGAGAAGAGCAGGTGTCCATGTCTTATCAGCCACAGAGCATGTAAGCGGCAAAAAGAGACACGAAACGCGCGGAAAGCAAGGAAACGAAAAAGCGGAACAAACGAAAACCAGGAAAAAAACAAACAAACCTTATTCGGAAGGTTTTTGTTTTATTATTATTATTATTAATTTAAATTTATTTTAAATCTGGGATTACCTTTATTATTATTAAAAACAATATTAATAAAATAATATGAAATAATAATATAATAATATTAATTGAGTGCGATGTCTAATGTGTCTTGAGTATGACTTGCCTTGTCTTCAGTATGATGTATGCTTCAAGTTCAGTGGATTTGAATATGTCTTTATCTTCGAATGTGTGTAACCAGTATGATAGTATGAAGCTCGCGATCTTTGCAATAATTCCTAACGGAACTCTCCTTTTATATCTGAAAACCTAAATCAAAAAGTACATTCCTTCCCACGATCGTGGCTGTCCTCCAGACATGCTACACCGAAAGGATTCTATGGGTTGTAGCAAGATTTATTTTTATGCTACACTGAGAGAATCCTTTCGGTTTTAATATTAATTAATGCATGTAATATCATGATTCTTTGCAGAATAAATGTTAGGGCTGTTTGTTAGATTATAAAGAGGGTATTGGCAGTTTGTGTGCAGCAAAGTGCAATGTTATGTTTAACAGATTTTTATATAGAGGGTATTGGCAGTTTGCATACAGCAAAGTGCAATGTTATGTGTAACACAGTGAATCCAGATCATATTGTGACGCATATGACAATCAGTACTAGAATATTCGAGAAAATCCGAAACAAATCCGAATATTCTATGAAGTACTGGAAAACTGGAGACTATGAAGAATAGAACATTCAAGGCTATGGAACGGACGGAAACGAAACACCGAATCAGAATGTGAGGAAACGGTATAAACACAGATCATGGAGAAAAGTAATAAGTGAGAAGTAAGCAGTCAAAGACGCGATAAGTACGGAAGCGATAAGTAAAGAAACCGTTAAGTCTACGGTAAAAGTAACGGTTGTTATTAACGGACTAATAAAGTGTTACATTAATTCAAAATCAAATCAAAGTCTCTCACTTATTAAAAATAATTAATCCAGCGAACCCTAAGCTCGCTACAATATGTTATACAACAAGTGGCAGTTTCACGAAACATAATTAAAATCAAAGTTCATACATTTTACTACCTAAAATACACATATTGCAAAATCTGTCGGCCATACCTCATTTTGTAACATCAGAACCCAAATACCTTTTTCGTTTTGTAACGTTTTGGCGCATACATAATATTACATTTTAAACCAGAAAATACATTTTGAAGAATTTGATGCATTTGTACACAAAACATTACATTTGGCGCGGCCTAACGGAGCCAAACGTTACATTTGGCGCAGCCTTCTTGCAAAAACATTACATACGTGATCTTCTCTTTATACTTAGTCTTAATGTCGTAAGTGTTTAAAAGCAATAAAGGGAGTTGTGGAGGCGAGTCGGCCGAAACAACTAAAACATATTTTTTGTTTCACTTCACGGAACGTTGTATTAACTGGCGCCGTTTGGTCTACACCGCGACTCCAAACTTTGTCTCATTGTAATATGTTATGGTTTCAGGGGAACATTTGTTACTGCGTCTCCATTTTATAGTCGTATGCTTATAATTTAGTATGTGGCGGTTCCGCCAAATCCCACGGTTTACCTTCCTAAAAAACCCCCATAATCATCACCCAAGACGCTCAAGTCCTCGCCAATACATTCGCATTCGGCACCTAAAAATGCTGCACGCATTTAAGAGATCAAATCTATGATCTTTAAGTTCCTGTAAAGAAAACTTACCTTCATGCATTCTCTTCGATACCATTGCTCCTTAAGATTTCTTTATTAACTTACCAAGAATTTCCAATCAATTTCGGCATCTATGTCGCCAGTCAAATTCCCTTAGATGAATTCCTGTAAACAAAATAATTCGGATTGCATTCAATGTAACCGTCATGACAGGGACCATAAATATCGCGCCGTCTATTTTCTCAGCCGCGTCATATACCTTTTCATACACATTGCCTGGCAACCTTTTTGGTTTGTCTTATCAATAAACAACCCAAGCAGCTGCATATAATTAGCGCAATAGACGCCGAAACCAAATTCTCCAGCATTTCCTAATGCAAATATGAACCCGGTTTCTACTGCAGCCAGAGATGCCATAAAAATCGAATTTGCTTTTAGCACCTTTTTCTCCAAACGTCGAAAATAGCGACGAGGCATCGTGTAAACAATGACCCGCATTACCAACGGCGCATTTGGTCATTTTTCCCTATTGTCTTTGCCGCCTGCCTGTTTCGTCGTTCCACTGCACGTGTGAATCGCAACTCTCTGAACGATCCCACACATACCACCATGACCTTTATTACGAGATCTGGTTTTCTTGTTCCCACAAGAGAGACTCTACGTTACACTTGTGGGAGATAAAACATATCCTTGGCAAGGATATATTCACACCCTTAAGAGAAGAGTTTTTCTCTCTCTTCCTTTTTTCCTTAGCGAAATCATCTCTGCATGAGATGACGATCGTTGAGTCGCAATTCAATCTCCAGAGCGGTCGGGTCGCCCGTCCTCCACCGTACCGGAGTCGGTACGGCGGGTTAAAACGTTCATGTTCAATCCGTGTGTGTAAAATTTTGATTTAATAAAATAAGCAACAATCCAAATAATGTTTGTAACCGCAAAATAAAGTTAAAGTCCCTTGCATGTCAACCCGTGTGTGTAAACTTTTGATTTAATAAAATAAGCAACAATCCAAATAATGTTTGTAACCGCAAAATAAAGTTAAAGTCCCTTGCATGTTCAATCCGTGTGTGTAAAATTTTGATTTAGTAAAATAAGTAACAATCCAAATAATGTTTGTAACCGCAAAGTAAATAAAAATAAACAATAAACCGGTGTTTCAATTTGCCGTGTTGTTGTTCCTGAGAGTGTTTGCCCCTTGTGGAATCCGAGTGTGTTATTTCAGCGGTTTTGTCTTTGACTTGCTTTCCCGTGGCTGAACATTAATTATGATGGAGGAGGAAGGTAACCCGGTGCAGTACGTGCGCACACAATACTTCCTCCCCACAAGTAACATAACAGTTTCTTTTTTAATACTTCTCTTAGGAACGCGAACCTATAACGGTAAGACGGCGCCTTGAAATGCCCTTTTTCTCCCCGGCCTTCATCAGCTAAGCTCTGAATAATGGCCAGTTAAATCTCCCAACCATTTCAGATAGCATATATCTTGATGAGCCCGTATTTCACGGTTTTAGGACCCCACCTACCGCTATTATTTTTAATGGTTATTTAAACTATTACCTATTTACAACTGAAATTGCCAAAAAAAAACCTTGTAAAAAAATACTTTAAACCATAGCTCCCTGTGAAAAATTTAAATCAACCAAAACTTATTCAGTTTCATAGCTTTGAATTATAAATCAAATATTTTTTTCGTTTGGAGGCAGCGTTTTAGTTTCTGGAAGCAATTTAAAAAAAAAAAATTAAAAATGCCGAAATCAAAGAATATAATAAAATCCGTAGGAGCAGAAAAGAAAAGTACTCAAGTAAAGGAAGGAAAGGCAAAAGAAGAAAAACGTCCTGCTAAGGAAACAAAAAAGAATGCGAAATCTGCTAAAGTCGTTAAAGAGGCGCCTCAAGAAGAAACAGTCCCCAAACCCAAGGAAGCAGCACCCACTCGCGTTAAGAACAGGCGCTAAATGCATTGGACTTCCACAGTTGCCATTAATATTAAGAAGCAGACGAAACATAATCATTAAACGATAAATATTTGTAACTATATATTTAAATTTTTCTTATATTTTCTCCTTGATCGAAACACGCATCTGAAAAATGGAATTGATTAGTCTTGGAATTCTAAGATAAAAAACAAATTGTATGTACAAGATGTAGTATAAAAATAGGTTAACTCAAATATTTGTTGCTTGAAAATCGAATAAAAATTGTTAAACATGTTAATGGTTCCTTAAACACATTTCGTTTTGGATTTTTCTTATTGTTCTCGTTATAGGATGTGTGGCGTTTATCTCAGTTCATCAGGTCAAATAGTCTTTAAAGATTGCAGACACTGGACATAGCTTGTTTTTTATGTAGAATCCGTGGTTGAGTACCTTTTGAAGATAGTTATGGCCAGGGTTCCACTACCTGCCCAACTTATAGAAGCAATCATTTCGGATTGCGTGGGATAGAACTAGTTTACAACATTGACATCTGGTAGAAATATTAGACTCATACTCTTGAACTATGGGTACTGAAAAATTAAGGGTGATCTATATTGGTAGGTTCTATATATACAGGTACAGAGGTGTTCAAAGAAAAAAAAAAACCTAGAACGCCAACCTCGAAGTACTCATACACCTTCTTTATCTTTCTAAATGCGTAGAGTTCGATCGGGTAAATGAACAAACACCGACACTAAAACGCGCATCGACTATAGTGAACCATTAAGAGATCTCGTAGAACGTGTCCTTCGTTTCTTCCTCGGTAGGATTCTGTTGGGGCGTGTACGCTTATAAATATATAATTGTACCATGGGCCCTGTATTTTTAGTACCGACATTGTCATTAATAAATTTCACATCTTTTACATGGGGGGTAATCTTCTTGCTTATGATGAGGCCAGTCCCGAGGTTATGTGTATCGGTACCTCCACACGCCAGTGCAAACCCGTTGGTTTCGATTACTTGATGTGGGAGTCGGACTTCCTAAAGCGCGATGATGTCCATTTTATATTGTTTCGCGTTTTCTACGACTGTCTGTATCGCTTCTGGTTTATATAACGTTCGAACATTCCACGTGCCGACGCGTAATCCCGCTTTTTCCGTTTTTCCCTACGTCTTCGTTTTTCCGAGTCGGTGTTCTTGATGATTTGTTCCCTTATGGTAGTGTTGGCTCATCACACCTACTCCTACCGGGTTTTTCGCGAGATTGTTTTTTGTATATTGATTATTCATTTTTGTTCAGAGCCCCTCTTTTATATGGTGAGGTCTGCTTACTGCTCTGATTCAATCCGGTGTCAGAGAGGCGCCGTTATAATACATCCGGTAAACCCCTGTGACACGGCGACGCGTAACATCCTGGATTAGGGGTGTTCGGTTTTAGTGTGTTACTCCTCGCTAGCCTGTCTGACATGGGTGGCCCTATTGGAAACGTATGCTTCGGTCAGCATAGCCTGAGTGATTCATTGTAGTTTAAGACCCCGCACCATGTCAAGGTTTCTACTGAGCGGGGTGTGTATGGCGGTAGAGTCAGCGGATTTCCGCAGTTTAGTCCACGGAGGGCAAAGCGCAAGAAACGACGTTGTACGCTCTCAATCCTGCGAATGTGAGACAATTGATACGGGAACCAGACCTGACTAGTATATTCCAGTAATGGGCGAACAAAGGTTATGTAGAGTGACTGGGTGACGTAGGGGTTTAGGGAATACCTTGGACCAGCGTTTGGAAAAGCCAAGTCGTCAATATATGCGGTAAATTTGAGCTCCAGGTCGCGAATCGATTCAACCGATGTTATCGTTTGGTTCAGCAAGAGATAGGAGCGTGGCTGGGTGAGCGAGCACTTCCGAGAAAAGGTGATTGTATGACATTTGGCGATATTCAGTTCTAGGCTGTTATTTTGGCACCAAGTCGAAAAGCTGTCAAGATCCGATTGCAGGAGTGAGAAGTCTGGGGGAGAGCAAATTGTCTTGAAAATCAGCAGGGGTTCAAAACCGAGGGAAGATAACTTAAAGAGAATGAGGTTGTGGGAGATTTTGTCGAAGGCCTTGCTAAAGTCGGTAGTGATTACATCGACTTCATCGCTGTTTTCTAGGGCAAGGAGTATGTGGGATGTGAATTCGACAAGGTTGGTAGTAGTGAACCTGCCGGAGAGGAAGCCGTGCTGTTTGGGAGACATGATGGGTGTGCAGCGAAAACATAACGCATCATATAGAAGGCCTTCGAACAGTTTAGGAATGTGCGAAAGCTTCGCAATGGGACGATAATTGGATATATCGTTTTGGCCCTTTTTTATGTATGGGGGTTATATAAGAGGATTTCCAAATGTCAGGGAATAGACCTTGTGCAATGGATAGATTGAAGATTGAACCGAGCGAGAGAGAGCGAGAGAGAGAAGAGGAACATTTTTTTAAGAGGATAGCAGGGAGTCGGTCTGGGCCGGGACTGAAATCTACTATCAGTTGTTCAAGTTTTTCTATAACTTGGTGTTGTTGAATGTGTAGCGGGAAGAGAGAGCCGAGGGAGAATTCAGACAGGCCAATGGAGTAAGAGGGGTTAGGCTCGAAAAAGTCGTCCGTGAAGGATAGTTTAAAGAAGGACACGAAGATCGGTTAAGGTATGGGAGTCAGTTGTAATAGTTGAGCCGTAGAAAAGATAGGCATCAGATTTGCGTTTGTAGTTGATAAAGTGGAAGAAAGATTTGGGGTCGTTTATCAGGTTGAACTGAGCTTTGGTGGGGTAATTGTGGTAGAGGGAGCTGTAAAGCTCGGTGAATTGATAAAAGTAACCGAGATAGTTGGAGTAGTCCAGGGCAGAACGCGTATTTAGGGAAGTATTCCACAACTTATTCCTCTTGTAACGAAGGGTGCGGAGTTTACGGTTATACCAAGGTGGCGTTGAGAACGATAACCAGTGTCGGGAATATGGGACATATGGGGATATGGCGTTGTAGATTTCTGTGTAGAGCGAGGCTGTAGCCACCTCTACACTTATATCGTGCAAGCGGAGTGTGATATTGCTGAGGTACTCATTTATGAGGCGGAAATTGGCTTTTCGGAAGTTGAAAGAAAATTGGTAGAGGGGAGTTGTGGAGTGGGGTGAACAGTCGTGGTATAAGGATAAGAGAAGCGGGGGTGTAGGTTGTCAATAATTGAGAGGGTGTGGAGACTAAAGGCAACAGATGAATTAAAGGGGTCTGTCGTAAACACAAGGTCAAGTTGTCTGCCTCGGTGGCTTGGGACATTGCTTACTTGCCAAAGGCTAGAGTCGGTGAGGCTGTCTACAAAGAGACACTCCTTGGCAGTAATGGGTTTCGAGATGTAGTGGGACTTATCGTCGGACAGTGTCCATTGGAGATGGGGGAGGTTAAAATCACCAAAGACTACTGTTTGATCTCTGCCGACCGAGAAATGTCGTCGGAGAAGATCTCTGAAGTTCCGCCGACCGAGGAATGTCGTCGGGGAAGCGTTATGTTCTGAAACACTGAGAAAAGTGAAGAAATGAAAGGAAAAGAATACCTGCAGCAATTCCACAACTAATACTTCTCCAGCAAGCAACAATAAAACGAGTTGGTTTATTGTTAGTAAAAAATGGACTTTATTTAGTGGATTGTTTCGATTTCACCGGACTATAATTACTGCGAACTGGGTCGCCTAAATGTTTACGAAAAAAAGTTTGTTTAGTCGTCGTATCCTTGGCAACCAAAATTGAATATGTCAGCTAGTTGCTGACATTTGTTATTTGGTTGCGATGGTTGTGTTCACTTGCAAATTCGCTGGTTGCATCCAGTGAATCCGCAACAACTACAATGTCGTCTTGGGAAGAACTCAGCTCTGTTAAGCGGTCGATTGCAGCAATTGCAAGTTCGTGTGACTCGATAGTTTGCGAAAGCGGTATGTAGAAGCATATGATGTACAAGCACTTTAAGCAATGTTCAATTTTTTAGCGACATAGTCGAGGTTTGGAGAAGAAGAGATGGTGATGAGAGAAAATGTTAGTCCATTTTGGATGGCAAGCAACACGCCTCTGCAGGGGAAGTCAGGACAGGAACGATGAACATCGTCGTCGTGAAAAACGTTGAAGGAGGAGGGGACAGTTCTAGGCTTTTGCTACTGGGGGTGAGGTTACTTTCGGTCAGAGCGTATATATCAAAGGGAAGGGAGTGAGCATTTTGTAAGATCTAATGGGTTTTGGACCGAAGTCCTCTGACATTCTGATAGTAAATGGTTAGAGGGAGAGTATTGGGAGACCCCATAGAGAGTGGGGTGGGCAGCCGATTAGGACCAAAAAACTTATTTTTGATGGGTTCATTGTTCATTATGAAATTGTAAGTAAAAGAAATGCCAATGTTGCACTTTTTTGTTGCAGACAACTACATTCTTTTATCGTACATGAACTTGGGAGAAAGCAACTTGTATATCCCCAATGAATGGAGCATAAGACTAGCTTGGGAAGGTAGAACACGGTAGCAGGACCATGTGGGAAAAACGTAGGATTTCGAGAACACTATATGAGTACTATTACTTTTATATACTCGTACAAAAAGACCACGATGAATCAGCGAATTTACATCAAGCATTTAAATAAACATTAACCCTGTCCACTTATCTGCTGTCAAGAGAGGGAATTCCGGATCATCAAGTTGAACAGCGACAGGCGACAACAAGTTTATTGTATTATAAAAGTACTCATGATGTCGGCCAAATGAATATGAGCAAGAATCTCGATTGGAAATCAGAGGTGCATAAGATCAGTAGCAGAAATATTTCTAGGATATCACGAAGAAGAACGTGTGTCCATGAAAGCTTTTGCAGGCGGTTCATTGAAGCCAGATTCCACATCTGGAAAATTTCTATGACGGCACAAAAATAAACATAACACAGACTTTGCCATTCATAAGAACAATAGTGACCAATTACATGGAAACGAGGCGATAAAATGTCTTTGCAATCGTTGACCATGTGTAAATATAATTTTTTAGGGATCGTGTTACGCACTTTCGGACGAGTGCCGCCGTGCTAATTAGGGATCGCAGACTCCTAATAAACTGTTTTGCAAGACAGGCACTAAAAATAATTAGAGTCTTTACGTAATCCGCTTTGCGACTGGACGTCGGGCAGTCGTTAAATTAATGAGTGTAATATTCGTCCTTCGTCGATAGCATTTTAAACAAAAAAAGAAAAAGATAATCTGTGTGCAGCCGTCTTCTTGTTTGAGCATATATTTTAAAAAGTCCCTTACCAACCGGCATCACGATCGGGCACAATGTAAGCAAGAGAAGTTGCTATCGTGTTAACCAAGCCCGAAAAGGAAATCCTGAAATCAGACTTCCGGAACAGTGGTAGAAAATGTCGGTGTTGCAATTCGTAGGCGTAGAGTTGTTATATACATAGGGCGGACCATTTAAACTGCATATGATAACACTAGCTTCTGCATCTATAGCTGTTTTACGACAATAGTGAAGAGCCTACGATTCGAACCTACGCTACGAATAATAGAATCACTAGTATATAGAAACAAACCCCTAAACACACCAGACCACTGCCGCGTGTACGGCAGTGTGGTTATCTGAAGTACACTCAACTTGTTGAAGGACGACTGTAATTGGGTGAATGCATAAATTGGAGAATGGTTGTGCAAGTGAGATGCGGTGAAGAGTGTATACGGGAGCGGCCACTGCCGTGAGTAGTATGACCCTCTGCTAATCGCGGTGATTGGCCGCGTGGTCTGGAGGACTACAACCACTGGCGAAAGTACTGTAATGCACGACAGGATGCTGCGGTTGAGATATGTACGGACACCACCGGTACCAGTGTGACGCGCGGCGCTGTCGTGGTCTGGAGAGATATTACTATTGGTGACTGTACTCTATTGCACGACCGGATACCTGCGGTTGAGATATGTTTGGCTAATGCCGTTATAAGTGTGACGCGCAAGTGGCTGTGGGTCATGGCCGTTGCTAAGAGTATTGGAACGACTGCCTGGATACCATGGTTTGAATATGTACTGCCGTTATCAGTGCGCTGTGCAACTGGTTGTCGTGGTCTGGGGGATTGCAGCCACTACCGAGTACTGGAACGCATGACTGGATGCAGTGGTTCGGATATATATGACCGCTGCCATTATCAGTGTGACGAGATTTATTTGTAAACAACGGTGTTGTAAGAAAAATATGGTTTTTATTTTTTCGGATCGATGATTCTTTATTCACTATTCATTATACAACTTTTTTTGGTTGCATTGACTTCTTATAACACTAATACGGCCGATATGGTCCCTCTCGATCTTAGTAGCTAGAATGAAGTGCATGTCATAGTTTCCCTTAAGTATTTGTAGTGACGTTGTGGCGGTTCCGCCAAACCCTACGGTTTGCTTTCCTGAAAAACCCCCATAACTTTCACCCAATCTCCTAATTTCACTAATGTAATCGCATTATCATCTTAAATGCTCCACGCATTAAAGAGATCAAATCTGTGATCTAAAAAGCCCCCGGAAAAGAAAACTTACCTTTTCATACATCTCTTCGCATACAATTCTCCGTAAGATTTCTTTCTTAATATTATCAGGCAGAACCCCTGCCAATGCATTTGCATTGGCACCTGAAGACATTTCCTTTTACAAAGACATTTAATGTATACAACGCATTATCTAAAATTCCTAGAAATAATTCTTTAAAGTGCATATGGCATCATGAATCCCAAGCCAGTCGGCACCCTTTGTATGTGTTAAAATCCTATGTCGGACAGCTTGTTTTAACAGATGCCATAAACCATATTTCTACGCATGTAAACATGCATAAGATCCAACTCGTCGTTTGTTTTCCCACTAACAAACAATTTTCAATTTCCTTCCCTGCCGCAACTGATTACCCGGCATATACAAAGGCATGCAAGGGATTCGTTCGGCCACCAATCCCATTAGCGCCCTTTTTCCCAACGTCGATAATAGCGACGACGCATGGCGTAAACAATGACCCGCATTACCAACGGCACATTTGGTCATTTCTCCCTTTTGTCTTTACCGCCTGTCTGGTTCGTTTACACATTGCCTTCAAGCACGTGTAAACAACATAGATCTGAACGATCTCACACACACCACCACGATCTTCATTACAAGATCTGGTTTCATATTCCACCAAGAGAGACTTTACGTTTCTCTAGTGGTAGGTAAAAACGATATCCTTAGTGGAGAGGATATCTACCACCACACCACAAACTCACCCCAAACGAAGCTTGAACCGTTGAGCCCGTTACCATCCACTGACCGAGCAGGTCGCTACGCTCCCGCTCTCCGCCGGCTGCGGAGATGCGTAAATTCTTGAGTCGTGCGAGTCGCCTGTGTGAATCTGCGGTTCGATTCAGCGGAACTTATTATGATGGAGGAGGAAGTGAACGGAGTGCCCATGCCAGGCACAATACTTCCTCCCCACAACGTGCGTCAGGGTTCTTTACTTAATATCATAATAAGGAACTGATAACGATGATGTCGCCCAGTCATTGTCTATTCTCTTGAAGATCCGGGATAGGAGGTGAAAACGATAATTTCGTCCCGTAATTGTCCATGCCGGCTGTATGTTGATATGGGTTTGGTAATCGTGTGTGCATCTGATGTTTGGTGATGATGCCATTTTTGTCGGATGTACCCGTTTGCACCCTTAACTCCCGGTACAGCATTTCAGGAAGTTGAGAATCACATAATTTACCGAGAAAGCTGGCGTGCGCAGTCAGAGTCTTCGGTATCCTAGGTAGTTTCTTGAAGACAATAACAACACAAAATGTATACTGAATGAATTATGACCTGATTTGGTAATATCAAGCCGTTTGAAAAATACACTCTAAACGACGCGGTTAATCCACCTCAAGCCTCAAGACGAGTAAAAACGAGTTGTATTTGACATACGGTGGCCTCTTGGGACAATGACAGCAGAAAGATTATATAGTATGACAGATGACTAAACCGTTTGAAAAGTACCCACTAAACGGCAGAGATAGTTCACTACAAGTTGCCCAAAAGGGAGTTGTAATTGAGACAGATTGGCTTCTTTGGAGCAACGACAACACAAGGATTATATACTCGTAGAGTGGGTTATGACCTAACCGTTTGAAAAGTTCCCACTAAACGGCAGATTTAGTTCACTACAAGTTGCGCAAAAGGGAGCTATAATTGAGACACGTTGGCTTCTTTGGGGGGATGACAACACAAGGATTATAAACTCGTAGAATGAATTACGACCAAACCGCTTGAAAAGTTTACTCTAAATTACAGAGCTAGTTCACTACCACCCGCACAAAAGAGTTACATTTGACACGCCTATCGAGTCTGTCGGTACACGATTTCTTATTCCGGAAATTCCACTTCTTTGATGAAATGCTCCCAACAATGCTGCTATGCGAACATTTAGTCATTCAGTATCCACTCTGCAAGTAATTATAATCATGCCACACTGTTGACATAGCTTCCACAAACATCCAAACAGATGTTTTTTCCAACATAGGGGAACCATCATAAACCAGAAGCTGTACCTTAACAAAGATGTTGCTTATGGTGTCATGATTCGGAATCAGACTTCGAGGCCGAACTAGAAAACGTCACCGAGAGTTCTGACGCCCCAGTGGACGACGATGACTCGCGTACTCCCACCCTAAACTCATTTAGGGCCCCAAAGCGAAAAACACCACTGCCAACAGTAAGCTGCGAGGGATGCCCCTCCAGTAAGTGCATTGCCACTGGCTGCAGGCCAACACTACCCCATCATCATCATCATCTGCCCCTAAAAAAGTTGTCGACCGCCTCGGTAATTCCAAATATGCTAAACATCGTACCTCCACAGGAGCCTTGCCCATCGAGGCCAACACCGGTAATTAACTCAAAACCAAAAGCCGCTTGTGTTCCCAACACTGCGCAGCCAGCGGTCGAGACCCGCGCAGCTGTTTCTAAGAAGAAACAGCAACCCGAGGTCTTTGCACGAGACCTCAATCTGAAGAATTTCGTCAGTGACATAAACCAACTAGGGATTTCCAACTTCAAGGCAAAGACCTTAAGCCTATCCCTAAACAAAATTGTAACCTACGAAAGGGAAACCTACACCAAGGTTAACGACAACCCCAAAGCCAAGGAGGTGAATTACTACATATTCATCCCGGCCGACAAAAAGTCGAGGGCTATCCTTCTAAAACGAGTAGCTTCTTGTTGGGAAAAGAACGACATCGTAATTGCCCTTGAGGCAACATTTCCTAACGTCAAAAAATGCTGTCCCCCACAACGATTTATGAAAATCAGACCAGAAAAATACAGCAAGGTGAACATATGGGAGCTTCACCTTGCCACAGGGACCGACATAGATTCAATAATGGGGACAAAGTCACTTCCGATCTTGTATCAGCAAGATGTTTTCGAGGTATTCCATAACATTGAAATACCTCAATGCAGACGTTGCAAACGTTTCGGGCATGTCTCCGGAAATTGCAACATGAACCGTCGTTGCGCTCGTTGCGGAAAACCCTACAATATTGGCAACTGCGAACTACCGGCAGCAAAATACGGTCCCACAACAAATGTGCAGGATGAAATAACACCGCCAACCTACTGCAACTGCAGAAACAAAGGACATCCGGCCACTTACAGGAACTGTCCTAAATATAAAGAAATAATTCAAAGATCCAAGGAGACTCGAGGTAAGCAAACAGCCAAGTCAGACTTCGGAAAACAGGCCACACAAAACGTTATCCAAAATGGATTTCCATTCGCCGATATGCTTAAAGGACAGAAAATAAAGTATATAAAAACTCGCCCTACTCCTCCCCCTCAAAAACATATTCAAGTCCCTAAGCGACCCGCGGTAAAGGCCAACACGACGCCACAAATTCAAGCGGCAGTACAAAAGACTCCGAGGGGGTACTCGTCAAGACTAGTGAAACTACTTAGTTTCTCCCGCCTGATTGAAGATATTCGACCCCAACATGAAAAACTAACAACCGAGGCTGAGAGGGATGCACTCCTTTTCACGGAAGAATGACTTTATATTTATTTGTGCGCCAGAAGTTCACTTTCAACGTAAAGTGATGTGCATTCACAGATTGAGGGGTATCGCGGGAAAATGTCTGAAGGGGCGGCACACATTCAGCAAGTTCAGTTTAGCAAGGACCGTGATAATACCTATAGAAAAGAGATAGTCATGATACGTTGCGACTGTGTTCTCACGACGGAATTGATCGACTTACGGCTGAGTCCCCAATAAGTTTCACTGCTTGTTTTTGCATCCTGTCGAGCACGTGGTGCACTTTTGGATGCGCCTGACCAAATATGGGAGTTGAACTACATTTTAGAACGAATATACGCCTTGAAAATAGTGGCCAGGTTGGATGGAGTGAAGTATCTTTTGCATCTCTTAAGGAACCCCATATCGCGCCAATTAAGAGTCGAATTAATTCGAGTGCCGAGGATTGATAGTTCCTTGGCTTCGTCGATGCAAATGAGGGTTCATAGACAGTATATTTACTTTGGGGCTCACCTTTGACGACAAGAGGCAGCATTGAGTTTTTAAGGCATTGAACTCTACTCGGTTAGATAATCCCCACTGTTATATCTTCTTGTGGTCGGAATTCAATGTATCAAGCATAATGGCACACCAAGCCGTTCTGGACAGCGAAGAGAAAGAACAAACCCAAACTTTGTCTACTGATGAAAATGTTCTGACGCGAATCCTTGACGAGACAGCAAAATGATGATGATGATGATGATGATGATGATGATGATGATGATGATGATGAGGGCGTTGTAGCCCAGCAAAGCGATGCAAGCAATGGATGGCGTAGGAGCCCCGTCAAGATACTCAAGATGAGGTATATCCCAACCCAGAAAAACAACAACGCTGGAGTTAAATTGGTTTCACTTGATTCAATTTAGGAACAATTTACCTTTTATTTCCTCGTCGCACCAGAGCGCAAAATTTTTGGAACTGTCCTTTTTTGTGGGCTTGTAACAAAACGCAATATATGGTATCAAATGTTGGTAGTTTTAATCGAGAGTAACTGAGTTAACAAAACGCAAAATAATTGTATCAAAAATGTCCGTAATCTTTAGCGAAGAAACTAACTGAACAATTTTTTACTTTTTAACTTCAGCCATTCCCACTTATCTCTTGTTTTGTTTTTATCGCTAACCTCATTCTCGGTGACAAACCGCCAGATGGTTCATGACAGCTGCCACGCAACTGGTATACTGCGAATGTACTAGATTTCTCCAGCACATCCAACTGCCAATCCGCAACACATAAGCTGCTGGTTGGTAATGACGTTCGACGAGGTTGGACGGTAGTGTTCGTATGAGTATGAGAAACTCAACGTGCTATCATCAGCAAACGAGTGAACTGGGTTCTGAGTAATTGACAAGAGATCATTTATAAAGATCGGGAAAGGAGTGGGTAAGAGTACCGAACGCTGGAGAACACCTGCATTAATTTGATGGGAGGCAGATTTGACACCATCAAGTACCACTTGAATTGAACGGCTAGAGATAGTTTCTTATCCATTGGATCAGGGAATTGTCCACTCAATAGGAATGAAATTTTAACACAAGGGCTGGATGCCAAACTGTCGAAGGCTTTTGAAATATCCAATGCGACTACCTTGCTTTCACCGAGGTAGTGGATGGAAAGGCTCCACTTTTCAGTAAGGTACACCATCTCCTGTGGACCTGTTGCTACGAAAGCCATATTGGCGGTCATTGACGAGGTGATTTGATTCCAGATATTTCGAAAGTTTACGACTGATAAGTGATTTCATTTTCTTCGAAAGAATAGAAGTTAGTGGTATGGGTCGATAAGAAGAGAGGGATGATTTGTCACCCTTTTTGGGAATTGGCTGAATGTTCGCTGACTTCCATCTATTTGGGAAACGGCCATTAGAGTGACAGATGGAAGAGTTTCCCCAGTGGTTTAGAGAGTGAAGAGGAACATATCTTCAAGAGAATTGGGGGAATGCCATCAGGATCAGAGGATTTGTGTGCGTTTAGCTTCTTGAGTGCCTGAGCAACAGTACGCGTTCGGAAGTAAATTTGGCTAATGGTGTGCTGCTTATGCTCAAGTTGAGGCTGAACTGATGTAGTATCTAGCAGCGTTGAGTTGGTGGCAATATGTGCAGCAAGTAGATTCGCCTTCTCTATAGCATATATACTCCCTGGTCTGTCATCGACTATAAGCGATGGAATGTGTTTCCTCTATCGATCCCAATTTAGGAAGGATAAAGAAAGGACAATGGGTCAGGCAGAAACAAGGAGATATCCTTTTATCTGCAGGACAAAAGAAAGGATTTTCATCCGATGGGAAAATGAAATCGAGGAGAGGGAAAATAAAAAAGAAAAAAAAATAGAGACGAGTTGGCGTTTTAATACTTGACCGAGACAGCACAGGAGTTGGTTTTGGAGTTTTGACCGGAACGGTCCGTTACGTGGGTGATAGCTAGGTAAAGTGTCGGTGGTTTAAGTCGGTGATAAAGTAAAGTAAGTGTTCGATTTCCCGGTGTTCGTTATTAAAATTTAAAGCGTTATTACAAAATAAAATAATTTAAGGAGAATTCCTATTTAAAGATTTGTAATAATAAGTGAGATTATTAACATTTGAAAATAATTAAGTGCTACCTAATAAATGTTGAAATAATAAGGTGGATAGTAAATATGACTATAAGTAAGTGGTAACTAATAAATCTCCAAGTAATAAGGTAAACTTGACTATAATTAAACGCTAAAATGTTTGTAACAATAAGTGACAATTACTATTTATTGAGTATAATAAAGTGCTTATGACTAAAGTTTTAAAACAATAAGGTGAAGTTTAGTGTTTCTCCTCGGTGCATTAAATAGCAAACCTGACCACCTATTTACAAAGGAATAATAAGTGCGTGGTAAATAAAGTAAGTATAAAAATAAAGAAAAATAACACGTGTAACAGATGCTTTCGGGAATACTTGCACAAGTATAAGCATGTGAATCACCCACACTGCTTGTATTGCGAAGGCAAAAAGAAAATGCGGAACACGTACTCACAGAGTGCGTGAGATTCGAGACCGCATGAACGATTTTGCAGAGACATATGAGACGGAAAATTACTCTGGCAGGAGTAATAGAACACATGCTGAGTTCAAAACAGACATGGTACGTAACAAATGGTATTCTATATGACATGATGCAGCAGTTGCGACGCGACGGGTAACAGGTAAACTCCGTCCCGACCCGCGCTGGAATATCTAAAAGAAAGTTCCGCGGGGATCAACGAAAATATGTGTCTGGCGGGAGGTGCTTTAGTCGGTAAAAGCCCGGCATGCCTCTGGATCGGTCCAGAGGTATCTTTTGAAGATTTCCACCTTCCTACTGAAACCAAAAAAAAAGGTACAAGACAGCACAAATACACACACATCGACCAAATGGCAGAATATCAGACGCCGAAGACGTGATATGCGTTTACTACCGCACTCAAGACCTACCGGTCTTGTATGATTTCTTTCCCACCTTCCATCCATTCAAGTAGTTAGGGAACACTTTAATTAACCTTGTCCACACTATCCGTAGATACCTCCCCCCCCCCCTTTTCTTTTTCAGATATCTCGAGACCGAGTCCAACTTCCTCGCGGATGTGGGTGGTTCTGGTTATCGCTACCTATTTTTGATTTCGCAGCAACACGTTTCTGCGTTTACTACTGGACTCAAGGCCTACCGGTCTTGTATGATTTCTATCCCACTATCCCTTCATTCAAGTAGTTAGAGACTGTGGCGGTTCCGCCAAACTCCACTGACTACTTACCTAAAGAACTTCCATCCCTACAACCCAACCTTATAAGTTTCGCTAATGCAATCGCATTAACACTTTAAATGCTTCACGCATCAAATCATCATCATCATCGGCACTACAAGCGGGAGCCGGTCTTGGCCTTATTTAGCAAGTCCTGAGGCTTGTCAAATTGTCCATAATGATTTGTTTTTTCTGGGCAAGGTCATTAGTCTTGCGCCAGAGGCTCCCCGACGGGGAATCGAACCCCGGTTTCCCACGTGACAGGCTGGTATACTAACCAATATACTCACTTCCAGCTTAAACTATCTTCTCGCTTGTAACCAAGCAACAATTAGTTCCCCCGAAAATCATTTCGATTCCCATTCCACCTCAACGCATCAAATAGATCCTATTTATATAACCTAAAAGTACCTGTAAAAGAATTCTTACCTTTCATGCATTTCTTCGCATTCAATTCCCTGTAAGAATCATTTCCTAACGTATCAGGAATCCCAATCTCACCAAGTACATTTCCCCCTAGCCGAATTCCTGAATACAAGATGATCTGGTTTACATACAATGTAACCAATCTTTATTAGAAAAGAGATCAATCATAAAGTAATATATAGTGGAGAAGTGCGCAGGTTCCGGGTGCTGGAAGCCTGTATCGTCCGCATACCCCTTCAGCAAGGAAGGGGTTTGTATGCGATTGCGGTCTATGCACCTGAGGAGCACCAACAAAACCTATTTATAGCGGAGCTCGAGACACTCTTTCGATGCTTAAAATTGCACCTGGGCAAAAGCTACTTTATCCTAGGGGGAGATATGAACGCCAAGCATAGAAATTGGGGAAATTATATATCTAATGCCAGAGGAAATCAGTTGGCTGGTTGGTTAGACCAGTATCATATTGAATATAGAGCTGACCTGCTAGCTACGAAATATCCATCGTTCCCCAGAGGTAGATCGTTCTTAGATATCTTGCTAATCGACTCACGACTGAGATTACTTAACACCAACAGACGAAACACAAACTGTTTACGGACAATTGAATACGACAGTGACCACTGTGCATTCACGGCAGTAATAGAGCTTCCGAACGAGACGCAGATCTGGAGGAATTCGTGATCCCGCAACCCTATAACTACAGGGCAATGCGATGGCCGCGGTTCACCAGATCATTAACAAGAGAACTTTGTTCGAATGACTTTAATCTGCCAGTAAACAGAAACCTGACAAATGACGAAATCGACAAATACATTCAACAAATGGACGAAACCGTAAAACGAACAATGGACAAAACAATTCCCAAAACAACAGTTACAGATCACATTAACATGTACAGAAACGCAACAATAAACGCACTCCACAAGAAAAAGAGCAGACTGCTATCGAAATTAAAACAATTACACAGACAGTTTACAGACAGACAAGACCAGGAGATAATATCACTGAAATCTCAATTAAAAAACCTCCAACAATTACTTAAAACTAATTATAGATTAGCAACAAATTTGTATTGGAACAACAGAATTCGAGCTATAAAAACTAATAACCCGAATATGTTCCCACAAATAAATAAAATATTCAGGAGAAATAATCAAAACGAGATTCAGTGCCTCCAAATTCCACGTACCGAGGTAAACAAGCAGCTGCTAACCAACATTGGCATAGATACAGAGAACGCTATCTTCAATAGTGAGCTCTTCGTGATCGAAGATCCTTTGGAGAAGGCGAACGCTGTGGGAGCTGTCTTTCAGGAAATGTACAAGGTGAACGAAAGCATTCACCGAAATCACGACCTGGAGGACAGAATTCGACTGAATCACCTGCACCTCCGGAATGAAATTTCACATTGGCAATCGGAGAATCCGGGTTTTACGGAATTCAGTGACGATAATCTGTCAATTGACATTAATGCCAATGGTGGGGCTAATAGCCTTTTAATCACAAGGGAAGGAATCCAGAGTATCTTCGACTCATTAAGAAGCAAAAAGTCAGTGGGAATAGATGGAGTACCTAACATCGTACTCAAGAACCTGCCCCCAAAGGCAATAGATATATACACGGTCCTGTTTAACAACGCGTTGAATAATGCATATTATCCCGCGCGTTGGAAAACGGCAATCATTCAGCCCATCGCAAAAAATGGCAAAGACTGTACAAACCCAATGAACATGCGTTCGATAAGTTTACTCCCAAGCATCAGTAAAGTATTTGAAAAAATCATTAACAAAGCTCTGCTAAAATGGGTAGACGACAATAGCATTATTCCAAATAACCAGTTTGGCTTTAGGGCGGGTCATGAAACCACACATGCCGCAGCTAAACTGGTCTCCGACATACAATGGAATAAATGTAGGAACCAATGTACAGGTGCCTGTCTAATCGACTTGGAAAAAGCCTTTGATACCTTTTTTGGTTGTATTACAAACTGGTCAGATATGGCATACATAAGCCTTTACTATATGTACTTTACGATATGTCAAAGGACAGGAGGTTCGTGGTCAAAAGTGGTAATGTGACCTCTAATAAAACGTATAATATCAAGAATGGCTTGCAACAGGGTGCGGTACTCTCTCCGATTCTTTTTAACATTTACATTAGCGACTTATTAGATGCACTTCCGCAGGCTATTGCGTACGCAGACGATCTCATAATTTACAGAACATCTCCGAAAGTTGAGATCATTAATAGTTTAATACAGCGAGATTTCAACAACGTGCAGCGCTATTGGGACAACTGGAAACTTAAGATCAACTTCCAGAAATGTGAAGCCATCCTATTTAGAACCCCATTATATAAAGCCACGAACGACACAAGGAAAAACTGGCGAAAGCTAGTTATCGTGGGACCGCATGGAGATAAACTGGAAACCAAGAGTTCAGTTAAATACCTGGGCATCTGGCTAGACCAATATCTGTATTTCAACAGACATGTAGAGGCTGCTCTGGTCAAGGCTAGAAAAACGTTTGCTATGACAAGGAGGCTATTTCACAGTAGCCAACTTGACAGCAGGGTAAAGGTCTTATGCTACATGACGCTAATCAGGCCAATGCTCATATATGGCTGTCCAGTATGGTTTAACATAGGTCCAAATTTGATGGAAAAGATTCGGGTGTTCGAAAGGAAGTGTTTGAGAACCTGTCTCAGATTATATCGAACACCGGAATCGGAATACAAAAAGTACTACTCAAATGAGACTTTATATAATGAAGCCTGCATAAATAGGGTGGATAATTTTATGATTAAATTAATCAGAGGACATATTGCGAGAGCAATAAGCTCGTCCAATGACCTAATTTTCGGGGCTTATTATCCAAATACCCTGTACTATGAGAACGTGCGTCGCAACGGTTTTGTTCCACCAGAGGCGTTCCTTGATTTGGACATGAAAGGGCTTATACAGGATAGATCCGGAATTCCGCTGATCTATCATGTAAGTAGATCATCCGTAGACGGGCGATTGTGCTACGACCGGGAAGTAACGCGCACCGAAGAAGAGCTCCTGCGCTTCAGTAGGGCTATCTCCCACAGAGACCGGGACGATAGTATTAGACAGCGTCAACAGTTCTGGTGGTTGAATGGCATATAAAGACCTGGATACCAAAGTCGGTATAGAATCACACTATCATCAGCTAGCTTACATAGACTTAGCTTTTCTAGAATTAGGGTAGTATAAGATTTAAGTTAAGTTAAGCTAAGTGATTTTACATAAAATATTAAAAAAAAAAAAAAAAAAAAAAAAAAAAAAAAGGATAGGTAAGTAAGTAAGTAAGTTAAATTTTAAGAAAAAAAAAAAAAAAAAACAAAAAAATTGACAAAGTTTTTCAAATTTTTCTTTGTTTTTCAAATAATTATAAGTACTGCCACAAAGTTTTGTCGCCGAAAGGCATATTATACAAATATTAAGTAATGTTTAGCTTAGAGTGTCTGCGAAGGACCAGTAAGTTATTATATAAGATATTTAAGGTAGAATTTAACCATTTTTTGTCTAGCCTTTAATTTAGAAACTAAGAATATAGAAAGAAAATAAAAAAATGTTTAAAAATGAATGCTGGCGACCTACACCCAAGAAACCAAAACAAATATACGCATCTCGCGTCTCTTGGCACCAATCAATCCTACAGCATAAGCAAATGCAAATAGGAATTCAATACCCTACCCTTACATTGCCAAGTCTTTCTTCCTTGTTTTCACCACGAGAGAAACACTTTCTCTCTCGGGAAAACTTACCCCATGAGCGAGTCGGCTCACCACGAGCCGTTTATTGCTGAGTCCATTTCCATCCGCCGACCACCATGGTCGTTGCCGCTCCCGCTCTCCGCCGGCTGCGGAGATGCGTAAATACCCGGAGACGTTGTCGTAGTGTTGTATAGACTAAGCAAATAGTAAATATATTCAATTTAAGAAATTTTTCTTGGGTCTAAAATAACTAAAATAACTATCAATACAAATAAAGTAAAGAACATTCGAACATTTAAACGGGCGTTTCATTAACCGTCGCTGCGGTGTCGTGTTTTTGTGCTTTTCCTTCAGCATTTTACTTAGTGGAACTGTAGTGACAGTGGGATGGGGATAGGAGTGAACCGAGCGTCCGTGTTTGACACAATACTCCTAATCCAGACAAGACCATTTGAACTAACCCTGTAGACACTATCCTTAGATACCTCCCCCCTTTTTATTTTTCAAATATCTTGAGACCGAGCCCAACATCATCACGGATGTGACTGATTCTGATGGTCGCAAGATGACCCGAGGCCAGCAGTCTATCTCAAGGACCGAATCTACGGTCAATTACCAGTCCGTCTTAAGAAACCAAACCCCCGGCCAAAAAATTATAAATCTTTGCAATCATAAAATGAAGACCACTAAAGCGTATACTCCGTTGTTCCTATATCGCGGTTCACATCGATCTTTGTGACTTTGTGCAGGTATGGTGTGGTACAGTTCGTTTATTCGTGAATGTTGCAACGAGTCCTCTATAGGAGTTCTACTGTCCATTGGAAGATACTTCAGGCCACTCGTTGTGGGACCGACAAGTTTCGCATGCCAAGGACCGAATAACTATACAGGTCGCGTGATGGAGGGACACCGACATCCCCTGCTCAGATACCACCGGTGACAATCGACGGCCAACAACAACGATCGGTAAGAAAATGAAAAATATCAAATACTTAACCCAAAAAAATAAAGTATAAACTTACAATCACAATACTTATACATGTAAAATCCGATCGCCTTCTCGTTTTTATTGCATTTTCAGCTAATTGTCCGCTATTTGATGATTGTCATTAGGTATTATTTGCTAGATTCTACTGCTATTTAAATTATTTTATTTGTTTTTATAATAACTTCACTATACATTTAATATACATTAATTTTTGATACGACACGGACGTTTACCGTTTTCTAAAATCTTAAAAACCACATCTGCCTAAAACTGCTAGTTGATGCCCCAGACGTTCTTCCTTAGCCTTACGTTGAGAACTTATTTTTTTCGAATGTGTGTATTGATTAAGGAATGTTTTTACATCGATTTTACCATTTAGAAACAGCTCAATATGTTTTTCACATTCCGCGTCTGAATTTGAAGCCGCTATTTGCAGGAGTTCCTAAATAAATAATTAAAAAACATTTATAATGGTAGATCTATTTTGGAATATAACTTATACATTTTCTCTATCTACGAATATTATAGATACCTAGATATTTGTATAAATACGTAGACTTTCGTATAAATAAAGATACTTAGATATTTTCGAAATTTCAGTAAAATAAAATGTATGTGTTTAACTTCAAATCTTGATTTTGAGGGGTTGCCACACACTTTATAGTTTATACAACACCAATCTTTTTATATTACACTAATATATTTTACTCACTCTTATGTGCTGGGGTGCGAATTCTTCAGCTTTCCTAAGATATTTTTTATTGAGCTCTTCACATTTATGGCCAAGATCTTGTAAGACTTGTACGTCGCTCTTTAACTTTTGTTTTAACTCGTTTAAATTGGTTTCTCGAGATTCGTTTGCTTCTAGAATGTATAAAAATGTAAATAATCAAAGGCTATAATTTTTAGTGCACAACATTACGAGCAATGCTTTCAACTTGAGTGATCATGGAATCTAGTTCATCATTTAAATGCTGCACAACAGATAGTTCTTCAATAAAATCCTCGAAGAATTCTGGATCAGAATCGAGTTTCTTTAATTCGTCCAGTGACATACTTGATAACTTTGGAAGATAGGGTTCGCTCTTCGGAATTAAAGATGATCGATCTATGTGTAAGCAGTCCTTCATCTTGTCCGCTATAGAATTTGGATTTAATTCAGACGGTATTAAAAGAGGAGGAGGACATTTTTCAAATGCTCGAATAATGACGTGTACAACTCGACCTAAATCCGAATAAACAGAATACTGGAAAAAAGTGAAAAAAAAAAATGTTTGTTTTAACTTCATGATATCAAGAATTGCTTTTTTAAAAAATATATTTAAAGAAATGCTAAAACTAACTAATAACGAAGCGAGAGTTAATGGAAAAATTATACCCAATAAAGATTTCACACACACTCATTGGTCCTCGGAAGGAGCAGACGTCAGTTCTCTCTGGTTTGTCGTGGGGTGCGCAGGTTAACGTCCAAAGGCACTCCAGAACCACGCCATCCACACTTCCTTTTTCCCCACATCCATATACTAAAATTTTCTATTCCGAAGTTAAATTACATGCGTGAACCAGATGTTCACGCATAGAGTCATTTTATAATTTTATCAAGGATCATAAGCCCCCGCTTGGTAGAAGCCTTGACGTGGTGCGGGAGCTTAAACGACAATGAATCACTCAGGCTATGCTGACGGAAGCATACGCTTCCAGTAGGGCCACCCATGTCAAACAGGCTAGCGAGGAGTAACACACAAAGATCTACCACCCCTAATCCAGGGTGTTACGCGTTACCGTGGCCATTAGATGGTTTGCAGCCAGGGGTATACCGGGTGTATTACAGCGGCGCCTCTCTGACACCGGGTCGAATCAGAGCAGTAAGCAGACCTTACCATAGCAAAGAGGGGCTCTGATGTAGCGGACTTTTTGAAACTCCAAGACTCGTGGGATCAAAAATGAATAATCAATATACAAAAAACAATCCCACGAAAAACCCGGTAGGCGTAGGTGTGATGAGCCGACACAGCCATAAGGGAACAAATCATCAAGAAAACACCGACTTGGCAAAAAGAAGACATAGGGAAAAACGGAAAAAGTGGGACATACGCGTCGGCACGTGGAATGTTCGAACGTTATATAAACCAGGCGCGATACAGACAGTCGTAGAAAATGCGAAACAATATAAAATGGACATCGTCGCGCTTCAGGAAGTCCGACTCCCACATCAAGTAATCGAAACCAACGGGTTTGCACTGGCGTGTGGGGGTACTGACACACATAACCTCGTAACCGCCTTAATCATAAGCAAGAAGATTACGCCCCATATAAAAGATGTGCAATTTATTAATGACCGAATGTCGGTGCTAAAAATACAGGGACCATGGTACAATTATGTATTTATAAACGTACACGCCCTAACAGAATCTACGCACGAAGAAACGAAGGACAATTTCTACGAGACCCTAGAGGAAGTATTCGATGGGATCTCATCATTCGATGTTAAAAAGGAAGACATCTTCCAACCAACTATAGGTAAAGAGAGCCTACACGACGTTTCAAATGATAATGGAATTTGAATTATCACGTTCGCAGCGTCAAAAGATCTGCTAGTGAAAAGCACGATGTTCAAGCACAAGCAAATCCATAAAGCCACATGGATATCACCCGACGGCGTAACGCGTAACCAAATAGACCACTTCCTCATAGACAAAAGACACCACTCGAATATCCTTGACGTAAGATCATATAGAGGAGCAGATTGCGACTCCGATCATCTTCTAGTGATGGACAAAATCAGAAGTCGGCTCCTAGCAAACCCACATGGGCAATCACGGGACACAAGCAAAAAGTTCGCCATTGATAAACTAAAAGACTCTTGAATATCAAGAGGAACTAACGAATAGATTTAGCATCTTAGAGAATGGGAGTAGTGAGGAAGAGGAAACCAATAATTTGGGCACTAAATGGGCATCGATCAGAGACACAATCAAACAAACAGCCCAAAAGGTATTAGGATTTAAGAAAACAATTAAGTTCAAGCCTTGGTTTGACGATGAGTGCAGGGCGAAGATCGAACAATGTAAACGCCTCAGAGTGATCCACTTAGAAAGATATGATGAAGTCAACGCAGAAAGATACGCGACAATTCGGAAAGAGACAACGAGACTTTTCAAACGCAAAAAACGCGAATGGGAGAAGACTAGGATCGGAAAAATCCTAGAAAATGCCAGAGTAAAGAATATCAGAGGTATGTATGCCGGCATAAATTCAATTAGAAATGGCTACCTAGGGAGAGCCAAAATAATCCGAGACACAAACGTTTGTCTGGTCACAGAAACAAACAATATCGTGACAAGAAGGAAGCAGTACTTTGAAAACCTGCTCAATGTGCGCACCCATCAACCACAAATAAACGCACCAGACGCACCGAGCCGAGCCTCAGATCCCTCTTTCGACGAAGTTGTAGACGCAATAAATCAGCAGAAAAACAACAAGGCTCCCGGAGTCGACTGCATACCGGCAGAGCTTGTCAATCATGGAGGGGAGGCGACCGCTCGAAAGATCCACCAACTGATTAAAACAACATGGGATAAGGAAGTCATTCCGGATCCCGGTTGTAGCGCCGATGATGATAATGATCATTGCTCCCAACCACATACAAAATACTAACAAATGTCATACTGACGAGAATCACACCGTACGCACAAGAAATATTGGGAGACTACCAATGCGGATTCCGTAGGAACCGGTCAACAAGCGACCAAATGTTCACAATAAGGCAACTCCTGGAAAAGAAGTGGGAATACGGTGAGACGGTTCACCAATTGTTCATTGACTTCAAAAAAGTCTACGACGCAGTCACAACGCAAAAACTCTACCATGTTGTGGTTGAGCTGGGAATCCCGAAAAAATATGCCGCCCTGATTCAAATCTGCATGAACGATAACAAAGGGCGAGTTAGAATAGGAAACCACATCTCAGAACCATTTGAAATCCGGGACGGACTAAAACACGAGGATGGCCTCTCACCACGTCTCTTTAACCTTGTCCTCGAGTATGTCATCAGAAAGGTACAAGACGACAACATGGCCAGATCATCCCTGAACGGAGTCACACAAGTGCTCGCATATGTGGATGACATCGCCGTTTTGGGCGATAATCTAGAAATTGTAAGTAAAAACGGTGAAATCATCATGCAAACGGCAGAAGAGGTGGGCCTAGAAATAAATGAAGACAAAACAAAATACATGATTACGGCGAGAGCAGGTGGACCTCAGGGAACACATATAAACGTCAGAGGCAAGATATTTGAAAAAAGTTAAAGAATTTAAATATCTGGGAACGATACAGACGGCCAGTAACGAAATGTCGAAGGAAATCAACAAAAGACTGCATTCCGGCAACGCTAGTTGGCACACAGTCAGTAAACTGCTGAAATCCAAACTGCTATCACGTAACATAAAGCTCCGTGTCTATAGAACCTTAATCATGCCGATTGTTCTATACGGATACGAAACATGGGCATTCGAGAATACAATTTTAAGGAGTATCTTTGGCGGTATATATGACGAGGAGGCAGGACAGGGAACGATGGCGGAGTCGAGTTGATGAGATCATGAACTTCAGGGTTCCTACAGACCAATAAATAGTAATATTATGTCTCTGGCTTGCATCGTCGTCCTAAGTCCTATAAGTACTATAGTAACGTCGAACTCTACAATACCTTTGGTACAGAACGCCTCGATAGACGATTCCTCGAGCTGTCTATCAAATTTATCGAAAACCTATGAAATAATCCCAATCCCATAATAACCTCACTCTTAACGAACGCTTTAGATATCAGCACTAACTATCCCAACTGTCTCCACACAAGAGTTATGTTCACCTCAGGCAGACTGGTAAATGAATCCCACGAGATCATATACCACAACACTGAACTTACCCCCAACCAGTTTAAATACTGTAACGTCCAACCATTTTCCCAACATTCTATGTTTTTCCAACGAACAACCGATAAAAAATACCCCTGACCCATAACTGACCTCACTCCACATCCTGTAATTCTTATATCCCCTTAATTATAAAACTATGTTTATAGCTCATTTTATAATAATCATATTATAATCAGACTACTTTAGGTTGTTATTTTTATAATTAGGGTTAGGTTTAGATTAATAAAGTAAAAATAAGAAATTCCTGGTTTTCTGACCTTTTCCAGGAAGAAGAAACTCTACTAAACATATAAACACATATCTATCCTGTAACTCTTGAGCATTGTTTGGAAAATGTATGTATTATTATAATAATTACATGTAAACAGTTGTTACAAAATTAATTTTAAGTCACTGTATCACTTAAATGTACAAATTAAAATTACGGCTAATAAATACAGTTAAAAAAAAAAGCAGAACAGCAGGAGTCGTTCCGGTATTTCCGTCCAGCAGTGAATTCAGTGATTCCCCCGAGAAAAATAGTCCAGTATATATATATTTTTTTTGTTGATTAATATTTATCCCTTACTAAAATAAACTTACAAACTTTCTCGTTAATTGGTACTTAAATTTTCCTTTTATTTAAAATTATCTTAAACTAACTTAAACCTTTAATTTACATGAAAAATCTTACTTTTTATTAAAATATTAAAACTTTTGATTTACTTTAAAATTGATACCTTATATTAAATCATTAAAACTTTTGAGTAAATCGTTGAAACTTTTGATTTACTTTAAATATGTTATTTTATACTAAAACATTAAACATTTTGATTAACATTAACACTCTTACTTTATATTAAAATAGTGAAACTTTCGATTTACTTTAAAATTGATACTTTAGATTAAATCATTAAAACTTTTGAGTAAATCGTTGAAACTTTTGATTTACTTTAAAATCGATACTTAATATTCAAACATTAAAACTTTTGATTTACTTTAAAATCGATACTTAATATTCAAACATTAAAACTTTTGATTTACCTTAAGATCACACTGTAATTTCACCTTTATTCATTTATCATACGATTACTATTCGTTTTATTTTGGAACCTTTACTTTCTATTAGGACTCTTTCTTCACACTAAAACTCTCTAAAACTAAACTGTAAAACATTCAAGTTATACTGAAACTACGCGACTGGTCTCTTCTGAGTTTCCTTTTTAACTGCTGTCTTCTGGATTTCTGGCTCCATCGTCAACTCGGTGATGCTGATCTACGGTGGACCATCTTCCACAGATGTCGTAATTTACGATACTGTCCCAAATCGGATAGTTCTGTTATTGTGCTGGATCGGATGTCTTTGCTGTACGGCTATGATCCTTTGTTGGATCGGGTATCTGCAGTTTTGTGTATATGATCTCTTGTGTGGGATTGGGTGTCATCAATCTATGGGTGTGATCCCTTTTTGGATCGAGTATCTTTGAGTTTATGTGCATGCTCCCTTGTTGGATCGGGTGTCATTAATTTATGGGTATAATCCCTTGTTGGATCGGGTATCGCAGTTTTGTGTATATGATCTCTTGTGTGGGATTGGGTGTCATCAATCTATGGGTGTGATCCCTTTTTGGATCGAGTATCTTTTAGTTTATGTGCATGATCCCTTGTTGGATCGGGTGTCATTGATTTATAGTTGTGATCCCTTGTTGGCTCGAGTATCTTTTAGTTTGTGTATATGATCTTTTGATATGAGCAGTTTCTTTGTTGGGAGACGAAACTCTGCCCGATTTAGTCAATTTTGTTTACATACATACAATATATATGGGTATATCCACATGTATTAAAATAAAGATTGTTTGTGTAGGATAAGTTAAGTTAAGGAAAAATAATAATAATAACAGAAAAAAATTAATAAAAGTAAACTAAAAAAAATAATTAGAATTTAAAAAAGGATCATCATCATCATCGGCACTACAACCGGGAACAGGTCTTGGCCTTATTTAACAAATCTCTCCAAGGGTCCCGATTTCGAGCCGATGTCATCCAGGTTGGCACTCCCAGGCTCTGGGCGTCCTGGGCTACGCCATCCCTCCATCGCAGACAAGGTCTGCCGCGCTGTATCCTTCTATACACCTTGCCACAAAGGACTTTCCGGGCAGGGTCCTTTTCGCTCATTCGAGCTAGGTGTCCCACCCACCGAAGTCCACCGAACTTGATTTTTCTTACAACATGTGCTTCAAGGTAGATTGCATACAACTCATGGTTGTAACGTCTCCGGAATCGTCCTCCCTCACATACGGGGCCAACAATTCTCTTTAAGACCTTCCTCTCGAACGCGGCTAAGAGTTCAGAGTGCCTTTTATTGAGCACCCAGGTCTTGGATCCATACATGAGTACTGGTAAGACCATGGTCTTGTACAGTAGCAGCTTGGATATTCTGGATAAATTTCGGGATTTAAAGACCCTTGATAGACCATAGTAGGCTTTGTTGGATTTGATCAGCCGTTCGCGTATTTCTTCTTCCATATTGTTATCGGCTGATACTATTGACCCAAGGTAGCTAAAGGATTGCACTACTTCAAATTCGTGTTCCACTAACCTGATAGTTTGACCAACGTTAGGTCTTCTGTTCGCAGAAGTTGCCACCATGTACTTGGTTTTCCCCTCATTAATGTGCAGTCCCAGTTTTTGTGCCGCCGCTCGATCTGGGTGAAGGATTCCTGTACAGCCGATTCGGTTCTATCGATGACGTCGATGTCATCTGTGTAGGCAAGTATCTGGCTGGACTTGGTGATAATAGTCCCTCTAGTTGTAACGCCGGTCTCACGGATTGCTTTCTCCAACGCCAAGTTGAAGAGGAGGCAGGCCAGATCGTCCCCTTGTCGGAGTCCATTAAATATGTTTATTGGTTTGGACAGCAATCCCGCTATTTTTACTTGACTAGTTACGTTGGTCATGGTCAACCTACAAAGTCGTATCAATTTCTTTGGAATGCCGAACTCTCTCATGGCATTATATAGTTCTACCCTGGCTATGTTGTCGTAGGTGGCCTTAAAGTCTATAAATAAATGATATAATGGAATCTTAAATTCCAGACATTTTTCCTTCGCATGCCTAAGGGCGAATATCTGATCAATCGCTGATTTTCCTGGGATGAAGCCACACTGATATTGACCAACGATGGCTTTAGCGTATGGGGCTATCCGATCTTGTAGGATAGTGGAGAGTATCTTATAGGCAGTACTCAGCAATGTTATACCACTATAGTTGCTGCACAGTGTGATATCTCCCTTCTTATGTATGGGACAAATTATACCACGACGCTAATCTTCCGGCATCTCCTCTTGCTGCCATACGTGCACCACGATCTCATGAATTGCGTGATGTAACGCTGTTCCTCCTTGTTTGATCAGCTCATCTGGTATGCCATCAGCTCCGGGGATTTATTTGATTTGAGCTGTCTTATGGCTTTTAATGTTTCCTCAATGCTTGGTGGCGGCAGCATTTGGTCTTGGTCTTGCATTGGTGGAGCCTCCAATTCTTCTGTGAGCTGACCATTTAGCAGTTCATTGAAGTGCACTTCCCATCGCTCCAGAATGCCTTCAGGATCGGTGATCAGATTACCCTCTTTATCCGTGCAGTAAGTGCAGCGTGGCGTGTACTGCGGATTATTTGGTAGAACTTCCGCGCCTGGTGCGGACCTCCCTCTCTACTTTTCTCTATTTCATAGACAAGGTTTTTTTCCCAGGCACTTTTCTTTTGTCTGTGAAGTCTTTTTCAGATCTTCTGAGCTCTTTGTATCTCTCCTCGCGTACCCGCGTCCTATGAGACTGCTGCATTGCTCGGTATGCAGCATTCTTACGTTCAGTCGCTAGTTTGCACCCATCACCAAACCAGTCGCTCCGATCTCTACGACTACTGCCTAAGATGTAGTTGGCAGTGCTAATGACAGTATTCTTAAGGCGTGTCCATTTCTCTTCTACGCCGGGCATTCTGGCCCCAGGACTTACTCTCCCTCCGTCGAGCTCTTCGAGGGCGAGTCTTAACGCATGACCCCAAGGTGTTACTGGTATTCTCATCGCGTAAGGCAACCGTGTTGATTCGAACCTGATCCGCGGATGCAATACGTCTTCGTAAGGCAATCCGCGCTCGGAAAACTGTACCAACAAGATAGTGATCCGAGTCGACGTTGGCACCTCGGTACGTTCGTACCATCATCATGCTCGAGGAGTGGCGGCGATCTATCAACACGTGGTCTATTTTGTTGCGAGTGGATCCATCAGGTGATACCCAGATGACTTTGTGGATATCTTTACGCGGAAACCTGGTACTTGCAACGACCAAGTTTTTCGATGATGCCAGTTCGATGACTCGTGGTCCATTGTCATTAGTGTTCTCATGCAGACTATGGGAACCCGCGTAGTGCCTGAAAACCGGCTCCCAACCTATTTTTGCATTCAAATCACCAAGAACATTTCACATGGTATCTTGGGCAGGCATTTAGGGCCCGTTCGTCTTTCTGGTAGAATTCTTCTTTTTCGTCGTCATGGGACTCCTCTGTAGGTTCGTGAACGTTTATGAGGCTTATGTTTTTAAACTTGCCTCCCACGCGAAGAGTGCATAGCCTTTCGTTGATTGCATTAAAGCCGATAATGGCAGGCTTCAGTTTTTGGCTGACTAGAAAACCTACCCCGAGCACATGGCGTTTTGCATGACAGCTGTAATAAATGTTATACTGCGCCGTGCTTCCTCTATGATCGAGGGAAGAGCGTAGTATGTAGAAAGATCAAACACTACTATTTAAGTTTAGGATGAATGTTTATTTTATTAAAGGATAACTGGGTGAACTTCGATTAAAACATAAAATGAAAATGATCATAGACTTGCTGATCTTGTCTTTTGATCGTGATTGATAAAAACTCTAAATGGTAAAAAAGTAAAAAAAATGTATGTATGGGGGAGGATATTAATGGTAGGGCTTTCTGGAGCACTACTTAAATGTCATACTCGTTTCTTTGAATAACACCACTCCCCGTCCATCTTATTTCTTGTAATGCTGTTATGTCAGCCTTATATTCGGACAGGGCATCGGCTAGCTGCTCTGCAGCTCGAGCTCTGTATAGTGAGCGAAGGTTCCATGAAAAAATTCTTAAATCGTTTAGCCATTTTCGTTTCCGTGGTCGTCGTCGTGTATCCGGTTTAATATCAGAGGCTTGTTAAATTTGCCATAATAATTCGTTTTTACGGGCATGGTTATTAGCCTTGCGCCAACTTTTTTCAGGATGTTGCTGCATGCATTGGTTCACTACTTGGCGGGTGCGAAAGTAGCTATACCGGGGTGTCACGTGAAGACTGCATGCCAAATCGGATTGAACAGGGACAAGGATTGTCCTGGCCTTCGCCGGGTTGAAAGCAATCAGTAACTTTTCCCTGTATGTTCGCTCCCATCCACCTCAGGACGGCATTTAGGCGTCACATAATCGTATGTAGTGTAACAACATACCCACGAAATGACCATGAAGAATCATATCAAATAAATCAATTGCCCTTGTCTCAATTAGCAAGTTTCACGTAACCAGCATTCGTTGCCGACAATAATTCAAGGTCGATTATTTTCATTGAGTAAAAGAAACGAATTGCTCCAGTTACGATTTGAAAGAATCATATGACACCCGCTTGCGAGCTTGCTCCTAGCAAGTGATTCACAAATTAATTGAGTCAAATCGTGTCATTGTTCTTACACTATGCGCCCAGCTGGTAATAGGAAATAAAGTAGCACAGTAAGCAGAATTATATTGAGTGAATTATCAATGAAGAATGAAAATAGTTTGTTAAGCAAAATTTGCATGATTGAATTAAGAAATTTGTAGATAATTGAGTGATTGATTGGGAGTATAAATACCCCAGCATTTTGAAGAATAAATCAATCAAATACCTAATCCGTTTTTGATTCAATGACTGCGGCGATTTCGCCATGAACTTTTAGCGAGCTGTGCTTTAAACAGCACAATTAGGGAAATAGGGCTTCTAGTCAATTATTTTGTTAGACTGAATATTACTTGCCATACAAAAAGAAAAAAAAACAAATATTACAACATACATATTGCATGGCGAATGCAATAAACAACTGAATGGCGTTACTCCCATCAATTACATTACACGTATAATGAAAAACGAAAAAGATATTAGTGGCCATTCATGCTTTCTGATATACGGAGACATATTAAGAAATATGGGAAATGCAAATCAATGAAAGCAGCGCCCCAAGCTAAAAAAACAGAATCTACAAGATCACAAAGGTGTCGTATGGAAAAGGAACACGTGTGGTCCACAACAAAAACTTCAAGCCATTCGTAAACTAAACCCCTTTAACTCGAGGTATGAAAAGAGAAATTTCCCAACACGAAAACAAACTTTTCTTTTCTTCCTTTTATGGAGGTCTCTGAAAAAAGGGGAATATATGTATATGTATATATATGTTTTAATATATTTCTCTCGCGAGAGGCGAACTTATAGCGCCGACACGGCGTCCCGAGATGCCACCAAATAACTGTTGCAGTTTCTTTTGAACAGTTGAAGGTTGTAACGCTGCTGGAATACTCACGTGGGAAGGGAGTTCTACAGCCTTACATGTCTGTAACGGAACGAGTTCTAAAGCTGGGATGGTCGCGCCGACAGGAGATGAACCACAAATTGGTGCGATCCGTCGGATTGTCTTGTGGGGCGCATATAGACCGAATTGCGCGGAAAAATGCCACGAATCTCCGAAGAACAGTACCCTTGATAATATCTGTAAATTAGACAGAGGTCGGCTGCGCGCCTTCGATGTGATAGCGACTGTAATCCCGACGTCAAGTAGATCTAGAGTATATTTAGGAGCAGAGCTCCAAACATGAGAGCAATATGCGAGCGTGGGTCTAAGTTGGGATTAATACAGGAGAGAGAAGAAGTTGGGCCGGAGTAAAATATTTCTTGGCTCTAAAAAGATAGCTCAGTTTTCCTGAGGCTGACCTGGCGATGCTCGACACGTTTTTATGCCACGATACATTCCAACAGACCGTGATGCCGAGCAATTTTATGCTTTCCTCAGATCCGACGGCCCGGCCAATCATCGTCAGCTGTAGAATTGATGATCCACTTTTCATTGTGAATGCTGAATACTGTGCCTTCGTTGCGTTGTAGTCGACGAGATTGACCTTTCCCCACTGTATGACCTTATCCAGATCCCGATTCAGAGAGTCGATTTGGTTACATCTCGAAAAGGAGGAAACAAGCTTACTATCATCCACAAAACTGAACACTTTGTTATCCGTTGTCTCCAACAAATCAAAAAAAAAAAAAAGGATACACTACAAAAAAAGGCTAATTATTTATTGGTATAAGCTTAAGTAGGAACATGGCGCTCGCCGATAACAATTATGCGTAGTGTTGCGTAATAGCTTCCCCCATCACAATTACCCCACCAAGAGGGAGTAAAGAGTATGAATTCTATTTTTGTTTAATGCTCCTCATTGATTTGATTGATGGAGTAAAGAATATAAATTCTGTTTCATTCAATACTCCACATTAATTTAATACTCTATATTGATCATTGATTATATTCTTGAATCTTTTTATATGGTCTACAATTAAATATGACCTGAGGCACGAACCGACATCGTGTTGATTGCGAAAGGTCGGTCAGGTAGGGTTTCCTTTCGGGGTAGTGGCGAGATGGCAAGCGATGGAGAGAGGGAGAGTAGTCTGATTCTGTTCTTCGACCTGTTCTGGAGTAGTCGCAAGTCAAGAACCCGTCCATGGAGCACACATTTTGAATTAATGAATTACTATTATACAATAGTAAATAAAAGTCAAAGCCGTCCATGAAGGACTGTTATTAAGTTCAGTTTATTTTGTTTTGTGTCTTAATTTGGAATACCAAGAGACAGTGGTGAACCACTGAAGTTACTGGTGGCGAGAAAGCTTGATACCCTGGCGGACGTTGCTGGACTTTGTTTTGTTACTTGGAACTGGAGGGAAAACCAGCGGTGGATCATAGTGGAGAGTATCGGTAAGCCTGTGGGGGTAATCAGTATTGTTGCTAACGTATGGCAAGTATTCACTTTGTCCCCACCACCTGATACGAAAATTACCACCAGGTAATCCAAGAGAAGAGATGAAATAATTAACGCACTGGGGTTGTTTGTGATTATTGGTTTTAATTTGTTCTTGATTATTAATTATTAATTTTTCATATAATTCCTGTACAAGATGTGACACTGGCTTTATTCTATTGTACGACCGCAATAATTAAAACAGACTCTACTTGGCTCCGCGTTTGAAATCCGACACATGCAGCGGTGGATGAAAAATGACACCATTACAAATAGGTGAAATTAATGTTAGACCTGAGCGGCGTGACCTCCTATGGCAGCGATTGGTAAGTGACTTATTAGCGGCAGCGCGTCTGTACGCTTTAACGATTGAGATGTGACTAATTTGAATCAGGGGTGAAATTCGTATTTCATTCCACACACAGGACAACCAAAAGAGACCACGCCTCTGCTCTCTCAACCCCACGCCCGTCGAAGTGTGGGTAACTCTTGTTAATAGGGAAATTGACGGACATGGAGAATGAGAGAACAGAAACATGATGTGCTTTGATCTCGGGGTAGCTTTGGTTGTGTGTGTTGGTATCAGATGCAGCTACTGACATAACCTACTGACCCAGTGGTACGGCTATGGTGTAGTCAGAGCGCATTGAACCGTGGAAAGACAGAAATACGAAGGAGAGGAAAACCTAGCTGATATTATTCACCTGCAAAAAGAGATCATTGATCCCAAGCGAATGGATGATCTGAGGAAAAGTCAATAGGGCGCCGCTGATGCTTGGGAAATAATCAGCGTGAGAACCAGACTCTAAGACGCTGATATAACCCCAGCGATTTTGTTATGATGCAACAGCGTCGTTCGTTTAGACTTGTTGTTGCTAACCGAAATTATGAGATTTCCGACGGGAATCTCATGGTTAGCAAGAATGGAGTTGCCGTATGGCAAGAATGTAGCTAAACTCAATTATGCATTATCTGCATGGGATAATGAGTTTAGATATACGTCCGTTTAACATGTTTTACAGGGGAATAACATATGAGGGAAATGGATATGTATGACGCGCTGAAAGCGGTCGAAATTAGGTGGAAATTGTGGTTGAAATTGTGGGTTGGATCTCATGTAGAATAGAGAACCCCCCACAGTACTCCCCCGCCAGTGACGTAGTCACGAGATAATGGTAGGGCGGAAGGAGTAGTTTGATGGGTGTCGGAAGGAAGTTAGGTTGGTGATGGAAATTTTTTGATTGCCTAAGGAGACGTGCTCGGCTTCAGGTGAGTGGAGGTTGAGGTGGTTGGCGAATGCTGGCAGAGTCGGTTGCTGACTGAGGACCTGGAGCTGACGCCTCGAAGAAACAAGGTTTGAGTCTCTCAACACTGACCGTGGATCGTTTGCCTCGGATATCGATCTCGAAGACACGGTCGTTGATACGGTTGGGAAATAATCAGCGTGAGAACCAGACTCTAAGACGCTGAAATAACCCCAGCGATTTTGTTATGATGCAACAGCGTCGTTCGTTTAGACTTGTTGTTGCTAACCGACATTATGAGATTTCCGATTGGGAAGATATATTATCCACAAAAAAATACTATATCAGTAGGACCTCGGGAGCAAGGGTCGAATCAATTTTTTTCAAAAAGTAAATAAATACATAAATAAAAACAAAAATCAGGCTATTTCAGAAAATTAAAACGATACTGAAGCAGCAGGGCCGAACATTATAGCCCGTAAAGTTAAGCTAAGAAATGTAACATAACAATTTATAAGTACACAAAAACTGTAATTAGACTCAATAAAATTCGAATACTACTACCGGGTCGTTTTTTCAATATGTAACCATATAACAAGGGACAAGAAGTATCAAATTTTAAGGATATATTAGCTGTGCAACTAAGTTCTGGCTGCTTTTTATGAAAATGCAACTTTATTGAGAAATAATGAAAATACTCCGAAATTCATTCGAAGTATTGCCCATCGCTAGCTACAACTTTTCCCCATCTTTCTGGCAGAGCTCGAATACCGTTACGGTAAAAGTGTTCATCTTTTGAGGCTATCCACGAATCAAGCCATTTCTTGATGTCTTCATATGAGCGGAACTGCTGATCAGCCAGACCTTTTGTCATCGAACGGAACAAGTAATAACTGGACGGAGCAATATCTGGGGAATATGGCGGGTGGGGTAGGACTTCCCATTTGAGCGTTTCCAGGTAGGTTTTAACGGGTTTAGCAACGTGATGCCGAGCATTGTCATGCTGTAGAATCACTTTTTCGTGCCTCTCCTCGTATTGTGGACGCTTGTCGCGCAGTGCTCGGTTCAATCGCATCAATTGAAGTCGATACCGTTCCCCAGTGATGGTTTCATTCGGTTTCAACAGCTCATAATAAATAACACCGGCCTGGTCCCACCAAATACACAGCATAACCTTTGCAGCTTGAATATTCTGCCCAGCCGACGACGTAGAAGCATGACCGCATGACTTTCTTTTCCTTGGGTTGCAGTAATGAATCCATTTTTCATCAGTCGTCACTATTTGATGAAGAAAACACTTCCTTTTTTGCCGCTGGAGCAGTTGTTCACATGCAAAGAAACGACGCTCAATATCACTTGACTTCAAATCATAAGGAACCCAAGTTCCTTGCTTTTGAATCATACCCAACGCACGCAATCGCTTGGAAATTGCTTGACGGGTAACTCCTAATTCTGATGAAAGCTCTACTTGCGTTTGGCATGGATCCTTATCGAGCAATGCCTCCAATTCATCATTTTCGAAGGTTTTTGGCCTTCCTTCACGCGGACGGTCGTTAACATCGAAATAACCATCTTTGAAGCGACGGAACCAATCACGGCACGTTGTTTCACTTAGAGCAGCATCTCCGTAAACTTTGTGGAGCTCTCGATGCGCTTCAGCCGCCGTTTTCTTCGAATAAAAGAAGAAAATCAACACTTCCCGGAAATGACGATTATTTCGCACAAACATTTTCAGAGAACCAAAAGCATATGACGTCAAAACCAAATCACCACTGTGTCAAAGTGGTTTGTTTACCATATGTGTAAGCTTGGTTCATGACGTTTTGGATATATCGAAATCGATCAATACTTATTGCTGGAGTCATCTGTTGACAAACGGAACGGGAACTTAGTTGCGCGCCTAACAATATTTAAAATATATTAAATTTGCATTCTATTAAATCCATTTCTAAAATGTAAGAAACAATTTATTGGAAATTTAAACTATGTATTACACATAATACCCATGATCTACTACATTGCCGACGCCCTTTATACAATTGTGTAAAAAGAATTGTCAAGATTGACAGCAAGTAATGTTTGCCATAAATGAATGAGACATTGTCTAGTGATATTGTGTTTTGTATTTGAACAATATTATTAAGACTTCACTAAAATGTCTGAGGAAGATAATGTTTATCGTTTAGAAGGCTCCTTCAAGAGCAAAGGAGGACTCGAAGTGAAAAAACCAAAAAGTGCCTCATCTCACGTGCCAACTTCATCCATTCTTGGCTTAGATAAACTAGCAGCAGAGAAAAGAAAAAGACAACAATCGCAGAGCCTTATTTCATTTAGTAATGATATCGACGAGGATGATGTCCAAGAGCAAAACGAAGAACACCCGTTTAAAAAACCAAGTACGGAAAGTTTATACAAACAACGAAGACAAATCCGACAAACAATGGAGGAAACACCTACCCATATCGGAGGCGTTTCGGATATGGCAAGGAGCCGTTTCTATGAGCATATGAAAAGACACTCTCATAAAGGTGTATACTACTCTACCAAGGAAAAATCACATCATTCCTCCTCATCCAGTCGAAGAGAAGAAAGAGAACGAAAGCACAAAGATAAACGCCATCATTATGAAAGTTCGCGGCATCGGGAACGACACAAATCTAACCAACGCGATACACCTTCGAATCGAAGTGTAAACACACCGCGATTCAAAGATGAACCACGAACCCCCGCTGGAAGTAGTTTAGCGAACAGTCCTTGGGATGAGGACGACGACAGGGGCGTCCAACAGAAACAGTCGTGGGATTTCCCGACTCCCAAATCTTCAAGTGGAAACAGAATTGAATGGTCAACTCGGACTAATAGTACGATATTCACACCAACTTATCAACACAATTCTTGGGCCAAGGACTCAAAGAGATCAGGAGCAAGCACGTCACGGCACCAGTGGATGGACAATGATGAAGATCGGGACATGTGGGAAGAAGAACAGCGACGATTGGATCGCGAATGGTACAGCATAGATGAGGGCTATGACGACGAAAACAATCCGTTCAGTGGAATAAATGCCGAGTACTTCAAAAAACGAGAAGAGATGCTAGAACAAAAACGTACAAAACGTATGAGCGCCCATCAACGGCAAATCAACAAAGACAACGAATTGTGGGAACGAAATAGGATGCTCACTTCTGGTGTCGTAATGTCCATCAATGTCAATGAGGACTTCGAGGAAGAAGCTGTCGAGCGGGTTCATTTGTTAGTGCATCACATTGTGCCGCCATTTTTGGATGGGAGAATTGTGTTCACAAAGCAGCCCGAACCTGTGATACCAGTCAAGGATCCAACTTCGGATATGGCGCTTATAGCGCGTAAAGGCAGTGCTTTAGTACGCGGATACAGAGAGGAGAAGGAACGCAGAAAGGCCCAGAAGAAGCATTGGGAATTAGGAGGCACCAAACTTGGCAATATCATGGGAATAGAGAAGAAAGCTGACGACGAGGACGCCAAGTACGATCCAGAAACAGATTCGACCGATTACCGACGTGACCAGAAATTTGCCCAGCACATTCAGCAAGTGGAAACCGGAGGCGAAAGTGAGTTTTCTCGGAAGAAGACTATCACAGAACAAAGATACTTCTTGCCGGTGTTCGCCGCACGTCAAGAACTACTGAATGTGATTCGTGAGAACTCGGTCGTCATTATAGTTGGTGAGACGGGGAGTGGGAAAACCACTCAGTTGACACAATATCTACACGAGGATGGATACAGTAACTTCGGAATGATTGGTTGCACGCAGCCAAGACGAGTTGCCGCTATGTCAGTCGCTAAACGAGTCTCTGACGAGATGGGGACACGTCTCGGCCGAGAGGTGGGTTATGCAATTCGTTTCGAGGATTGTACCACCGAGGACACGGTTATAAAATACATGACTGACGGTATTCTACTGCGAGAAAGTCTGCGAGATCCCGACCTAGACGGTTACTCGGCTATTATCATGGATGAAGCCCATGAAAGGTCTTTATCCACAGACGTCCTATTTGGACTGCTGCGAGAGATTGTTGCTCGGCGGCACGATTTGAAACTTATCGTCACCTCTGCCACTATGGATTCAACGAAATTTGCAACGTTCTTTGGCAACGTTCCAACATTCACCATACCTGGCCGAACGTTCCCCGTTGATATACGTTTCAGTAAGAATACTTGCGAGGACTACGTCGAGTCAGCGGTTAAGCAAACCCTTCAAATACACCTAACGCCGGCTGAAGGCGATATTTTAATTTTTATGCCTGGTCAAGAGGACATCGAAGTCACCTGTGAAATATTAGCCGAACGTCTCACGGAAATCGAAAATGCACCTAAACTATTGATTCTACCGATCTATTCCCAACTACCATCCGATCTACAAGCAAAAATCTTCCAAAAGTCTGCCGAAGGCCTCAGAAAATGTGTCGTGGCCACAAATATTGCAGAAACCTCCCTCACAGTCGATGGTATAATTTTCGTCATCGATTCGGGATACTGCAAGCTAAAGGTTTACAACCCCCGCATTGGTATGGATGCCCTGCAGATCTATCCAATATCCCAAGCTAACTCCAATCAAAGGTCCGGTCGTGCAGGTCGTACAGGCCCAGGTCAGGCGTTTCGTCTGTACACCCAAAGGCAATACAAAGAAGAATTGCTGCCATTAACTGTACCTGAAATCCAGCGAACCAATTTGGCAAACACCGTTCTTCTCCTGAAATCCCTAGGAATAGTGGACTTACTTCAATTCCACTTCATGGACCCACCGCCGCAAGACAACATACTAAACTCTCTATATCAATTGTGGATCTTGGGTGCCCTAGATCACACTGGCGCTTTAACGCCTCTGGGAAGACAAATGGCAGAATTTCCGCTAGATCCACCGCAATGTCAAATGCTGATAGTCTCTTGTCAGATGGAATGCAGCGCTGAGATCTTGATTATAGTATCTATGTTGTCAGTCCCCTCAATATTCTACCGGCCCAAAGGACGGGAGGAAGACGCCGACAGTGTACGCGAAAAGTTCCAGGTCCCCGAATCGGATCACCTCACCTATCTAAACATATACCTGCAATGGAAACAAAACAAGTACAGTTCGAGTTGGTGTAACGAGCACTTTATTCATGTCAAGGCAATGCGCAAAGTTCGAGAAGTTCGCCAACAGTTGAAAGACATTCTACTTCAACAGAAATTCAAGATTAGGTCCTGTGGTACCAACTGGGACATCATCAGAAAATGTATTTGCTCTGCTTATTTCTATCAAGCAGCGCGACTGAAGGGTATCGGAGAATATGTCAATCTGCGTACAGGAATGCCCTGCCACCTCCATCCCACTTCAGCTCTCTACGGTCTAGGCACAACTCCGGATTACGTGGTCTACCACGAACTCATTATGACTGCTAAAGAATACATGCAGTGCGCAACAGCTGTGGACGGTTATTGGCTAGCGGAACTTGGTCCTATGTTCTTCTCTGTTAAGGAATCGGGACGAAGCGGTCGCGAAAAGAAAAAACAAGCCGCCGAGCACCTAAAGGAAATGGAGACTCAAATGCAAAAGGCACAAGAGCAAATGGAGGAGCAGAAGCTCCACGCGGCCCAAAGGGAAGAAGCTCTCATCCCGAAGCAAGAGATTGTGACGCCTGGACAAACCCCACGCAGGACACCATCACGCATTGGTCTGTAGGTGTGCGATCAGTGAGGAGTAAAAATGTTCGTTTTTGTAAATTGAACGCAGTAAAAATAAAAATATTTTAAAAGATGTCTCTGTTGTATTTTTTTCAACAGTTGGTGCAAATCTTGTTCGGGAATGTGTTTAGACGTAGATTAGGTTTGTTTTAGAGCTCTATAATCAAATGTTGCCGCGTGTGGTCGTTTTGAAGCACAGAGTCTGGTGGAGTCAACTATCCAGCGTTCAAATGCTTAATTAGGAGAAGGATAATCAGGGCTCGATAGTATAGTGGTTAGTACACCCGCCTGTCACGCGAGAGACCGGGGTTCGTTTCCCCGTCGGGGAGCCTCTGGCGCAAGACTAATGACCTTGCCCAGAATAAAACAATCGGCACTACAACTGGGTCTTGGCCTTATTTAGCAAGTCTTGTTAAATTTTCCATAATGATTTGTTTTTTCCGAGCAAGGTCATTAGTCTTGCGCCCGAGGCTCCCCGACTGGGAATCGAATCCCGGTCTCCCGCGTGACAGGCGAGTATACTAACCAACTATACTATCGAGAAGCCACTGTTGTCCCATATGCATGTAATATTATTGTTCTTGCGTGTAGCAAAATAGTATTTATTACTGTGTATACACGTTATTAGATATAGGGTATTGAAATTCTGCGTGTAACAGACTATAAGATGCGTATACATGTTACGTGTACGCGAATGTTAAGGTTAATTATTAGATTTGGATGAGGGTATTGAGATTCTGCGTGTAACATACCTGATAATTTGGACTTCAATTAAATTCCAGTTTCAGACGAATATAAGCCTTGTAAATTATGCCCAAATCTCTTAAGAAACCCTAGACATTTCACTGTTCTTCGCTATTTTGACCAGCTTTTGGCTCATTCCAATTAAGAGGCGAGCGCATTAGTGATTCTTTATGTCCTTACGATGTCAAAAGATACAGAGCGGACAGAAAAGAGAAAAAGGTATAGGAAAAAAGGGGAAAAGTGTTAATATGATTTGATTCTGCTTGATTAGAAGTCGTTGGTTCGAGCAAACAGGTTTCAATGATGCGATGTAAAATGCACAATCAAACAAACAGCTCAAAATTTATTAGAATTTAAGAAAACAATTAAGTCCAAACCTTGGTTTGACGATGAGTGCAGGGCGAAGATCGCGAAACGTAAACACCTCAGAGGATCCACTTAGAAAGATATAATGAAGTCAACGCGGAAGGATACGCGACAATTCGGAAGGAGACAATAAGATTTTTCAAACGCAAAAACGCGAATGGGAGAAGACGGATCGAAAAATTCCTAGAAAATGCCAGAGCAAAGAACTTCAGTAGTATCTATGCCGGCATAAATTCAATTGGAAATGGCTACCGAGGGAGAGCCAAAATAATCCGAGACGCAAACGGCTGTCTGGTGACACAAACAAACAATATCGTGACAAGATGGAAGCAGTACTTTGAAAACCTGCTCAAAGTGCGCACCCGTCAACCACAAATAAACGCACCAGACGTACATGTAGCCGAGCCTCAGATCCCAGAGCCCTCTTTCAACGAACTTGTAGACGCAATAAATCGATTGAAAAACAACAAGGCTCTCGGAGTCGACTGCATACCGGCAGAGCTTATGAAGCATGAAAGGGGGTCAACCGCTTGAAAGATCCATCAACTGATTAAAACAATATGGGATAAGGAAGTCACTCCGGAAAAATTGAAAACATCAATAGTCGTTCCTATTTTCAAAAAAGGTGACAGATCTGACTGCGAAAACTACAGAGGAATATCATTGTTCCCAACCAAATACAAAATACTAACAAATGTTATACTCGTGAGAATCACACCGTACGCAGAAGAAATACTGGGAGACTACCAGTGCGGATTCCGTAGGAACCGGTCAACAAGGGACTAAATGTCCACAATAAGGCAACTGCTGGAAAAGAAATGGGAATACGGAGAGAGGGTTCACCAACTGTTCGTTGACTTCAAAAGACCCTACGACTCAGTCGCAAGGCAAAGACTCTACCATATTGTAGTTGAGCTGGGAATTCCGAAAAAATATGCCGCCCTCATTCAAATTTGGTTGAACGAAAATAAAGGGCGAGTTAGAATAAAAAACCACCTCTCAGAACAATTCGAAATCCGTTACAGACTAAAACTGGGGTATGGCCTCACCATGTCTTTTTAACCTTGTGCTCGAGTATATTATCAGAAAGGTACAAAACGACAACATGGCCGGATCATCCCTGAACGGGGTCACACAAGTGCTCGCATATGCGGATGACATCGCCGTTCTGGGCGATAATGTAGAAACTTACGCAATGAGAATACCAGTACCACCTTTGGTCATGCGTTAAGACTCGCCCCCGAAAGGCTCGACGGAGGGAGAGTAAGTCCTGGGGCCAGAATGCCGGGCGTAGAAGAGAAATGGACACGCCGTATACCCGCCTGTCACGTGGGAGACCGGGGTTCGATTCTCCGTCGGGGAGCCTCTGGCGCAAGACTAATGACCTTGCCCGAAAAAAAAAAACAAATCATTATGGAAAATTTAACAAGCCTCAGGACTTGCTAAATAACGCCAAGATCGGTTCCCGGTTGTAGTGCGGATGATGATGATGACCAGTGCGGATTCCGTAGGAACCGGTCATTGAGCCACCAAAGTTCACAGTAAAGCAATTGTTGGAAAAGAAGTGGGAATACGGAGAGGCGGTTCACCAACTGTTCGTTGACTTCAAAAAAGTTTAGGACTCAGTCACAAGGCAAAGACTCTACCATATTGTAGTTGAGCTGGGAATCCCGAAAAAATATGCAGCCCTCATTCAAATCTGCATGAACGAAAACAAAGGGCGAGTTAGAATAGAAAACCACTTCTCAGAACCATTTGAAATCCGTGGCGTACTAAAACAGGAGAATGACCTCTCGCCATGTCTTTTTAACCTTGTGCTCAAGTATGTGATCAGAAAGGTACAAGACGACAACATGGCCGGATCATCGATGAACGGGGTCACAAAAGCGCTCGCATTTGCGGATAACATCGCCGTTTTGGGCGATAATCTAGAAACTGTAAGTAAAAACAGTGAAATCATCATGCAAGCGGCAGAAAAGGGCCTAGAAATAAGTGCGGACAAAACGGGATACATGATTACGGCGAGGGCAGGTAGAACTCAGGGAATCCATATAAACGTCAAAGGCAAGATATTTGAAAAAGTTAAAGAATTTAAATATCTGCGGACAATACTGACGGCCCGTTACGAAATGTCGAAGGAAATTAACAAAAGACAACACTCCGGCAATGCTAGTTGGCACGCAGTCAGTAAACCGCTGAAATCCAAACTGCTATTATAATGTTTGCGATGATAGTGAAGAACGTGTGGTTCGAACTGACGCTATGGCGGTTAGAATCACTAAAAATGTAACCAATGCTCAACACATCAGGCCACTGCCGCGTGTACGAATTCGATTTCTAAACTCAAGTACACTCAACTGATGTGGAATTGTTATGTTATCGCTATGGTATACGGCTCTGAGGCATTTTCGTGTTCGATTTTCGTTCGGTGTTCTTCACAATTTGCTTGTGTATTGTGTGTATCTGTTAGAAACGCCACACTATCACGTAACATCAAGCTCCGTGTCTATAGAACTGTGGTGAGGAAGTATTGTGCCTAACACGGACACTAGGTTCACTTCCTCCTCCATCATAATTTGTTCGCCGCGTAAAACACCGAACCGAAAGTCATCACTAATAAATGAACGAACGCCGCCTCGTTCGTTAGCAACCACGGGTAAAGGGTGAGAGGTAAACACCCAGGACACTGCGACACAGCAAGAAGGCGAAACCGTTGAAACAAAACACACAACAACAAAATACTGTTCGGATAACGCCTAGATATTTATTATTCATTTTATATCACTGCCGATTGTCTTTATAACACGCGACACAATAAACACGACTTCGATAACTCCACGCTCAACTCAATGGGTGACGAATAAAATTTACGTACAACAATACCGAGTAATTCGGATTTATTTCGCCCGCGACTCCGAATATATATATCGCCACTCCGCCGCGGCGACGGAGAGCGGAAGCAGAACCGACTTGCTCGGTTGGATGATGGTGAACGACTCCACGATATTAAGTCGCTGTCAAAAGATCTTTGGATGCATTTCCTTTACTTGTAGTGACAACCGGAACTCATTAGAGGAGATCGTCATGGCACACATGCATGGGTGTACGTCGGTTCTTTTCAAGGATCAAAACCATTAGACAAACGTGGAACACAAAGAAGAGGCATAATGGGCACCCAAGAGATGTGTGTAAACAAATCGAATCTCGTCGGATGCGAATGGGTTTGCTTATGTATCTTCTTCTACTTCAAATTAGTGCTCCACTACCATCATCATCATCATCATCATCGGCACTACAACCGGGAACCGGTCTTGGCCTTATTTAGCAAGTCCTGAGGCTTGTTAAATTTTCCATAATGATTTATTTTTTCTGGGCAAGGTCATTAGTCTCGCGCCAGGGGCTCCCCGACGGGGAATCGAACCCCGGTCTCCCGGGTGACAGGCAGGTATACTAACCACTATACTATCGAGGAGCCCGCACCAAATCTATTAGTACATTTTTAATTCTTATTTTTCCCCAAATACATTTTTTCTTAACGATTAATGTCGAAGAACAAGCTTGTTTCTATTATTTTTTCCACCACTGTATATCGCACCATCGCAACTTTTTTCCTCAAAGGAAAACGAGCATATTGGCACTCATTTCTTTCTATCCCCTTCTCTCTCTCTCTTTGTCCTGTTTGTACTATATTTTTTAACTATTTTTAGAAAGGATACTAATAATATTTATATACCTAAAAACAAAAATTATATTTCAGGCATTTGCTCATGAAACTTATTTCTGGGACTGTGCATTCATATTTTTGGGTATCTGATAATTCCCTTTATATGCACATATTATAAAAATGCGTTTCTGTAATGTAATGTGTATTTTTAGGGTTGAAATTTACCATAAGATCAAACCGTTTTTGCTCAGGGAGGTGAACCTACAAATGCGGACAGACTAAGAGGAATGACGGATTTATAGGCGGAATTTAATTCTTTTAAGTAGTGATTATTTATCGGCCTACATCGACGCGCGATGGAATAACCGAAAAAATAGTCCAACGGGGGACAACGGAATATGTGCTAGTGGGAGGTTATTTTAGTCGGTAAAAATCCGACATGCATCTGGATCGGTCCAGATGTGTTTTTTGAAGATTTCCATCTTCCTACAAAAAAAAAAAAAACTTAGTGAAAAAACAAATGCCAATAGATTTTGGTTTTGGATAAAACGTGATATTTATACTCAGTGTCAGCTCAAGTAAAAACTAATCGAGTGGGTCAGTTAATGTACTTATTGTTAAACTAGGTAAAGTTGTAGAAAAACGACTTTTACTATAAATCCAAGTTGTTCAATACTACAACATCATCATCATCGGCACCACAACCGCGATCCGGTCTTGGCCTTATTTAACAAATCTCGATGCTTGTTACATTTTCCATAACAATTTATTTTTACGGGCAAGGTTTTTAGCCATAACCTGCACAATACCCTTCAGAAAATATTCATTTCCTTCCAAGCGTTTCATATTAATGGTTCTATGATATAATAATTAGAAATTTGGATAAAACGTGATGTTTATACTCAGTATCAGCTCAAGTAAAAATTAATTGAGAGGGTCAGTTAATGTACTCATTGTTAAACTAGGTAAAGTTGTAGAAAAACGACTTTTACTATAAATCCAAGTTGTTCAATACTACAACATCATCATCATCGGCACCACAACCGCGATCCGGTCTTGGCCTTATTTAACAAATCTCGATGCTTGTTACATTTTCCATAACAATTTATTTTTACGGGCAAGGTTTTTAGCCATAACCTGCACAATACCCTTCAGAAAATATTCATTTCCTTCCAAGCGTTTCATATTAATGGTTCTATGATATAATAATTAGAAATTTGGATAAAACGTGATGTTTATACTCAGTATCAGCTCAAGTAAAAATTAATTGAGAGGGTCAGTTAATGTACTCATTGTTAAATCTTATGAAACTAGGTAAAGTTGTAGGAAAACGACTTTTACTATAAATCCAAGTTATTCAATACTACAACAAGGGTTTTTAAATAACCCATTCCACAGTTGCTTTCCTGTTCCACCAAGATTCTTTCAGTACACGAGCCAAATACCTGAGGTCACTTGCCTAGTTTTAACGAACTACATAATAATCCTAAAGTAAATATTGTTATAAATTCAATAGAATGGAATTTTCCATAAACGATGTCCCACACCTATTGGAAAATATTTATATTAAACATCCTACCAAATCGAAAAAGAGCAGACAATTAACAAGCTTTTTGTAAAAGAAAACATACGTTTTACTTATAGGGTTTAGTGCCACCTTGGTTGTAAAATAGTACTCTTGTTGCTGGAAATTATCGTATTTATATTATTATGATCGGAAACGTACATTTAACAAACCGGGTGCATCTTCCACATCTGTGCCATTTGGATTCACCCATGGGTGCCAGATTCTCGGAGTTATAGATATTTTTGGCTTTTCATTCGGAAATCCTGGACCTAGTTGAACATGCAGCTGGAAAATTCTTCCAGCAGATTCGAATTGTATCCCATACAATTCATTCTCTGTAATTTCTCGAACACTGTAAAAACATTTAACGTTCACTAAACCTTTGAGTTTTTGTCTCAAATGCGGTTGCACTCACTTGTCATTGAATATTTTCAATGTATCAATTTGTCGCTTACGATAATCGAAATCACAGTTATATTGTCTAGAACGCATCTCTAACAAAGTATAAAAACATTTAATAGCTAAGGATATAAGTTTGATTTGCAGCTAATAACTGATCTAACATAAAACTCCGGTAGTTGGCATTTTGATGACTGACAGAACTGTATTATCTACACTGTGATTAACTGGTATACACAAGGAATGAAAACGATTTTAAGAGGTTGATTCATCCTTTCCTGATATTTAATATTGTTTTTTAAACTAAAATTGATTTTTGTTTTTCGGAAATAAGACAACTATGGTGGACTTAGTAGTCTAATTAATTATAGTGTAATTATTTAAACCGTGTTTTCTTTTTATCATTATAATCGTGTAAATCGAATTAATCGAATTAAATAACGCAATCGGTGATATATTCAAACAAAAAGTTCTAGGATTTAAGAAGACAATTAAGTCCAAACTTTGGTTTGATGACTAGTGCTGGGCGAAGACTGAGCCATCTAAAGATCTCAGGATGATCGACTTAGAAAGATATGACCAAGTGAACACAGAAAAATATGCGAAAATTCTGAAAGAGACACCGAGACTTTTCAAAACTTTTCAAAGAAAGATGGGAGCGTAATCGAGTCGAAAAAATTCTAGTAATGCCAAAGATACGAACATCAGAGGAAGATATGTTGGCCATAATAATTCGAGACACAAATGACTGCTTAGTTGTATAAACAAACTGTTGTATTCCAGAATACTACCCTTAATCGCTTTAACACTAATCTCATGTCCTTTCTAACACAACCTTTCAAACTACATCCTCACATATCTTACATTCTCATTTAATACAATTCATAAATAAACAGACACAATATTCTATATCCAGTCACTTACAGCACATTTAAAAACATGCCCCTTTTCATAACAAGCACATTTTTCATTTCAAAACATAGCCGCTTTGATTTTCGTTCAAAGTTTATTCAAAAGTCACAGAGACTTCTGGATTGTTTTGTTCATTTTATACGACACAGTTAGTTGGAACAAAATGTTCTATAAAAACAGGAAAATTTATATTGAAAAAGTAGTTCAGAAGAGAGCTCAGCTTGAGATAGCTGAGTTCAAATAAAATATAAAAATAAATAAAAACTATAACTATTTTAATAAATAGAAACGATAATTATTTCAAATAAGAAAAGATCTTTTAACCCCCGCGCTCTTCCCTCGAAAGAAGAAGCACGGCGCTGGAGACGTAACACTGGTGGCAGCGGTGGGATACACGAAGACTGGTGGAATCCCCGAAGGACGACAGAGGATCCACGAAGACTGGTGGACTCCCCAAAGGAAGACCAATCCCCGAAGGAAGACCAATCCTCGAAGGACGACAAAGCATCCACGAAGACTGGTGGACTCCCCAAAGGAAGACTCAATCCCCGAAGGAAGACCAATCCTCGAAGGAGGACTCAATCCCCGAAGGAAGACCAATCCCCGAAGGAAGACCAATCCCCGAAGGACGACTTAATCCCCGAAGGAAGACCAATCCCCGAAGGAAGACTTAATCCCCGAAGGAAGACCAATCCCCGAAGGACGACTTAATCCCCGAAGGAAGACCAATCCCCGAAGGACGAGTTAATCCCCGAAGGAAGACCAATCCCCGAAGGACGACTCAATCCTCGAAGGAAGACCGATCCACGAAGGAGGACTCGATCCCAGAGGAAGATTAGTGCGATTAAGGACGACTGGCGGGATAAGACCCCAAAGAGGGAAGGAATGTCCTCATTTTCAACTTGGATGGCGGAACATTCAATGTATCGAGTGTAACTATTGATGAAAGTTCCTTGTACGAAGTCAACGCAACTGCTGAGGAAATCCAAATTAACCTCAGAGATATAATAAGACATAAAACGGCGAAAAAAAGGAAAACAAAAAAAAAGACCAGGATAACACACAACTATAGGGCGTGAAGTCTGCCTGGCAGTAATAAGAAGAAAAAACGGAAATAATATAAAAAGAAGACAATAACTCAAGGAAAAAATTTTTAAGAAGAAACTACACTATTGGAATCCAGGAAGTGGTAATCTCGAAAAGAACAAAACATCAATCAACAGTTAGCCCACATATATTAGTAGTAAGAATCGTTAGCAAAATATCAATTTTTCTCTCTTTATTTTTCCGTAGGAATGGTTTCAACTTGGAACTTTTAACTTTTTACAAACAATTTTTTCCGATAGAAATTACTTCGAATATTCTCTTTCCAGTATTTCGACGACATATCCGTTTTTCTTTTTCGCCGAATTTTCTTTCTTTACAGCTTTGGGACCAAATTAACTTTCTTTTCCATATATATTGAATAACTAAAAGAAAGGCCATTTTTATATACCGTATTTTTAAGAAGTGATTTTACCATACATTGATTTTAAAGTTTTCAATATTACGAGTCCGTATTACACGAGACAGGCGGCTAGGCAGGGGGAAGAACAAATCCATTCTCTACGAATACACCATAACCCCCTGAAATAGCTCTTTCTGTCGGAATTTCTGATGTTTTCAGAATCGTCCCTACCTTTGACGGGAAACCCTGCGACCTAGATAAATTTATTTCCGGGGGAGACGTTTTATTTAGATCTATAAAAAGGGCAGACCCGAAGAATTATGAAACATTTTTGGAGCTAGTCAAAAATAGATTAGAGGGTCCTGCCTATGATCTAATTAGGTATAGCACAATCCCTAAATGGGAGGATTTAAAGGATAAACTTGAATCAGAATATAAAGAGGAGCAATCTCGGTCAACGGCACACAATGAGTTGATATCCCTGAAACAAAACTTCAGAGAAACCGTTCGGGAATACGGAGATAGAGTTGCGAATGCTCTGAGGACGCTGAACTCTGCTACGTGTGAAATAACATCAGACGCGGTGGTTAGAGAATTCTTGATAGAAGAAAACTCAAAATTGGCCGTGCAAATATTTGAGGATGGTCTCAAGAATGAACAACTGAAAATCCTATCCAAAGTCCATGGGGGAAGTAGTTTAAAACAGTCTATTGCACATGTAGTATCACATGCTGCTCGAATGGACAACTCTCCCAGGTCATATCAATATAATGAAAATCCTAAATTTAATCGTAGAGTCTGCCAAACCTGCGGTAAGCCAGGTCATTCTCAGGACACATGTTATCGGAACATGCAGTCCAACAATTTTCCGAATAGACAACCCATAAAAAGAGAATATAACATTATATGCAATTTCTGTGGACGGAATAATCACCCAGAGAACGAGTGTAGATACAAGATATCTAGGAATGGACCGGCCTTAACAAATTACCAACAAGGTACAACCACGCGTAATCCATTCCGAAATAATCCTACCGAAAATCGTTTCAGTGAAAATCCTAGAATCACCAATAGACAAAACGATAGGCAAAATGTTCACTTTTCTCGGGTGCAAGAGTCGGAAAACGAGGCCTGACGCCAACCCAAATTTATGGAAGACAGACAAAATTTGTCTATTTATAACATTAGATCTTTGGCAATAGATAACGACAATTTTAATGAAGCTCCTAACCAAATAACTAAAGCGATACAGATAAACGAAGAGAAAACAAGCACTAATATAAATATTCCGATTCATACTCCAATTTTGGAAAATAATTCAGCAACACAGACTGAAAATTTGAAATTTTCAGCAGTATTAAAGACTGAAATCCCTAATATTTCGGATATCCCTATTGACAACACAGACACTTCAGCAACCAAGACTGAAAACTCAGCTATATTAAAGACTGAAAATTCAGAACTTGCAGAAAATACACAAACAAAAATCCCTCACATTTCGGCTATCCCTATAGACAACCCCGACACTTCAGCAACAAAGACTGAAAATTCAGCAGTGGTAAAGACTGAAGATCCATAAGGTGCAATAAAAACCGAAACCCAAGTCAGTTCAGTAGCTAACACTGAAGAACACCATGTTTCAGCAGCAAAGACTGAAGGATTGAAGGTTTCTACAGCAGATATAACTGAAGAAATAGTTCAAACAGCAAATAAGACTGGGAACCAAGATGTTCTAACAGCAAATAAGTCTGAAGAACTATACGAATCAGTAAATGAGACTGAGAAACTAAACGATCCATCAGCAGGGAGTAAGACTGAAAAGGTAAACGTTCCGACAGAAGTTAAAGCTATAGAAAATGATGACATTGAGCCGAAAACACTAAACATTTTAAATAACGATACTGAACACCAACACGAAGTAATGAAAATTAAAAATAATAATATCAATTAAAATAGGTATTGAAAAGAAAAACCATATAAATACCTTACAAAATAATTTTTACAACAATAAACAGGTATTCGAACACAAAATAAGAAAAAATAAAAAGGTACACAGTCATTTAGGACAACTGAGATCATTTCTTGAGAAAATTTTTGGTATTATGCATTTCTATGCAGTCATCATAATATTAGGCCCAAAAAAGTTTTGGAAAATTTTCCATAAATTTAAGGAAAAGATAGACACTTAACAAATGGCCTTTGTTTTTATTCAATATAGAAAACAATTGTAAGAAATGACGGAAACGAAAGAAAAAAAAAAAAAAAAAAAAAAAGTTAAAAAAGGGGAAGAAAGAAAGAAAATTTTAGAGTTAAAATATATATTGGGCTATAATATATTTTAAAATATATATTGGGATATAATATATTGGAAATTCGAAAGAAAAAGAGAATTTTGAGAGTTAATATTAATCATATATATAGAAAAAAAAATTATTTTGGATAATAAGAGGAAAGGTTCCAAGTGGAAATATTTTAAGTTAGTTGGAAATATTTAAAGTTAGTTAAAATATAATGTAAGTAGACTATAACTAAACTTTTGGATTATTGTAACCTATTTTTCTAGTATTAAGAACTTTTGGATTTTTGTAACTTTTGATATAAGATTAACTTTGAACGCCATTGTAATTGAACGAAAATCCAAGTCTGTAATTAATCCTAATCTAAGCAATAGTTAACAGAAAATTATTCTCTTCAAGGATAATTTTCTTTCTCGAAGAAGGGTGGGATGTTGTAGTTCAAACATTTAACGTTCACTAAACCTTTGAGTTTTTGTCTCAAATGCGGTTGCACTCACTTGTCATTGAATATTTTCAATGTATCAATTTGTCGCTTACGGTAATCGAAATCACAGTTATATTGTCTAGAACGCATCTCTAACAAAGTATAAAAACATTTAATAGCTAAGGATATAAGTTTGATTTGCAGCTAATAACTGATCTAACATAAAACTCCGGTAGTTGGCATTTTGATGACTGACAGAACTGTATTATCTACACTGTGATTAACTGGTATACACAAGGAATGAAAACGATTTTAAGAGGTTGATTCATCCTTTCCTGATATTTAATATTGTTTTTTAAACTAAAATTGATTTTTGTTTTTCGGAAATAAGACAACTATGGTGGACTTAGTAGTCTAATTAATTATAGTGTAATTATTTAAACCGTGTTTTCTTTTTATCATTATAATCGTGTAAATCGAATTAATCGAATTAAATAACACAATCGGTGATGTATTCAAACAAAAAGTTCTAGGATTTAAGAAGACAATTAAGTCCAAACTTTGGTTTATGACTAGTGCTGGGCGAAGACTGAGCCATCTAAAGATCTCAGGATGATCGACTTAGAAAGATATGACCAAGGGAACACAGAAAAATATGCGAAAATTCTGAAAGAGACAACGAGACTTTTCAAAACTTTTCAAAGAAAGATGGGAGCGTAATCGAGTCGAAAAAATTCTAGTAATGCCAAAGATAAGAACATCAGAGGAAGGTATGTTGGCTATAATAATTCGAGACACAAATGACTGCTTAGTTGTATAAATAAACAATATCGTTGCAAGGTAGAAACCGTATTTTTAAAATCCCTACTTGAGAGCGTACCGAGACGAGCGATCCGCCTGATCCGGGACGGACGCATAATCAAGGCGAAATGAAACAGAAGCGAGATGCTGCCCTGCGTAATATCAAACTGGAACAACAAAAGAGAAGGAACGCTTCGATAAGGCCTACAGAAGACCAACCCCATATAAGGTAGATGATTTGGTACTGGTAGAACGGGAACCTGCAGCAACCGGTGAGTTCCGAAAGCTTGCTCCAATTTATAGGGGACCGTACATCGCGACGAAAGTGTTGGGAAAAAAACCGATATGATTTGAGAGATACCCCAGGAACACAATGGGTTTGACGATGAGTGCAGAGCGAAGATCGAACAACGTAAATGCCTCAGAGTGATCCACTTACAAAGATATCATGAAGTCGACACAGAAAGATACGCGACAATTCGGAAAGATGCAATGAGATTTTTCAAACGCAAAAAACGCAAATGGGAGAAGACTCAGATCGAAAAAATCCTAGAAAATACCAGAGCAAAGAACATCAGAGCTATGTATGGCGGCATAAATTCAATTGGAAATGGCTACCAAGGGAGAGACAACATAATTCGAGAAGCAAACGGCTGTCTGGCGACACAAACAAAAAATATCGTGACAAGATGGAAGCAGTACTTTGCAAATCTGTTCAATGTGCGCACACATCAACCACAAATAAACACACCAGACGTACATGCAGCCGAACCTCAGATTCCAGAGCCCTCTTTCAACGAAGTTGTAGACGCAATAAATCGATGGAAAAACAACAAGGCTCCCGGAGTCGACTACATACCGGCAGAGCTTATGAAGCATGAAAGGGGGCCAACCGCTTGAAAGATCCACCAACTGATTAAAACAATATGGGATAAGGAAGTCACTCCGGAAAAATTGAAAACATCAATAGACGTTCCTATTTTCAAAAAAGGTGACAGATCTGACTGCGAAAAATACAGAGGAATATCATTGTTCCCAACCAAATACAAAATACTAACAAATGTCATACTGGCGAGAATCACACCGTACGCAGAAGAAATACTGGGAGACTACCAATGCGGATTCCGTAGGAACCGGCCAACAAGCGACCAAATGTTTACAATAAGGCAACTGCTGGAAAAGAAGTGGGAATGGGGAGGGACGGTTCACCAACTGTTCGTTGACTTCAAAAAAGCCTACGACTCACTCGCAAGACAAAGACTCTACCATATTGTAGTTGAGCTGGGAATCCTGAAAAAATATGCCGCCCTCATTCAAATATGCATGAACGAAAACAAAGGGCGAGTCAGAATAGAAAACCACCTCTCAGAACCATTTGAAATCCGGGGCGGACTAAAACATGAAATGGCCTATCACCGTGTCTTTTTAACCTTGTGCTCGAGTACGTCATCAGAAAAGTACAAAACGACAACATAGACGGACCATCCCTGAACGGGGTCAGACAAGTGCTCGCATATGCGGATGACATCGCCGTTCTGGGCGATAATCTAGAAACTGTAAGTAAAAACAGTGAAATCATCATGCAAGCGGCAGAAGATGTGGGCGTAGAAATAAATGAAGACAAAACAAAATACATGATTACGGCGAGGGCAGGTGGTCCTCAGGGAACACATATAAACGTCAGAAACAAGATATTTGAAAAAGTTAAAGAATTTAAATATCTGGGAACGATACAGACGGCCAGTAACGAAATGTTGAAGGAAATTAACAAAAGACTGTATTCCGGCAACGCTAGTTGGCACGCAATCAGTAAACTGCTGAAATCCAAACTGCTATCACGTAATATAAAGCTCCGTGTCTATAGAACCATAATCATACCGATTGCTCTATATCGATGCGAAACATGGGCTCTCACAAAACGGGAAGAAAACAAATTCCGCGTATTCGAGAACAAAGTTTTGAGGGGTATCTTTGGAGGTAAATATGACGAGGAGGCAGGACAATGGAGGAAACTCCATAACCACGAATTGGAAGAGCTATCTCGCAAATCTAAAATAGTGAGAGTAATCAAGTCGCGAAGATTAAGATGGGCCGGACACGTGGCGCGAATGGGGAACGATAGGACCGTGCGTAGAATTCTTGACGGTAGACCAACGGGAAAGAGACCGGCCGGACGCCCGCGACGGAGTTGAGAGGACTATGTTAGGTTTGACCTTGAGGAGGTCGGATCGAATGGTTAAGCGTGGAAGGAGAGTGCACAGAACAGGGAATGATGGCGGAGTCGAGTCGGTGAGGTCATGAACTTCCGGGTCCCTACAGGCCAATAAATAATAAATAATAAAAGTATTAAAACCATAAGACAATACCTTTCTAGTATTTGTTACCGTTTAAGTTAAACCACAAGACAGTGATTCCGGACAATTAATTCAACCGTTTAAAAACCTTTCTATTAATTAGATTTGTTCAACGTAAAACCTTAAGACAGTGATGCTGGACATTGGAGTCACCATAGTTCCTCAAATCAAGAAGAAGTTTCGCAAATCTTTGTTGTTCATTTAGTTTAAGTTATGTTTTATTTAAATTAATAAATAAAGAAGTGATAAAAAATAGATGGAAAGTGTTTTCATTATTGAAACAGAAGACTTTCGGGGACAATAGTGAATACATATAACCACAAGTGGACTAGACGATAAACGTACTGTTACGGATTTTCGGCTTTACGTTTAGCGGCTTCCTCGGTCCGATCTCTGGATCGCGAAATAATTTAAATCAAACTCCAAAAGCTTGTTCCCCATACGGTTTAACGGATTTACTTTATTTTTACTTATTATTTCACACGTGTTAATCACACTTATCGCTTAACATCGATCCTCGTGTTCGCTGTCAGTTCTCTGCTTCTTGACTCTTTACTGACACATGCCACCATTCTTATCGAGTACTTCAGAGCGAACAGACGTTCGCTCATAGCATAGCTGAAACTCGTGTTTGTGAAACACGTGTTTGTGAAAGTCTGTAACACACGTGGGTGAAGTGCACGTGTAAAAATACTTTTAGTAATACTTGTAGTAATAAAACAGTGAAAACAGTGAAATCTAACAGTAACGCATGCCGGGCGACGGCCCCAGTGATGACCAACAATTCATGATAGAACGTAAAAGAAGAGCCACCGACGATTTACTGAGCGCAACAAAAAAACCAACAACCATGGAGACACAAGCTATGGACTATCAAAAAAAGTATCTGGAAGCCGTGGATTATATCAACACACTTCGACTCCAGATGAAACAACTCCACGAGGAAATTCGCTCCCTAAAAACAACCAATAAAATCAGAGATGACGTCTGCATGGAAGAAACGCCTGCTCAACACCCCGGACTAGCTCCATCATCTCCAAACCAACAATTGCTGTCCCCCGAAACACCACCGCCCCAACAAAAGAAGACAACCGTGAATCAAATGACTAACACGCACGCCAGAAATACAAGACCACCACCCATCTATATTAAAAATATAACAAGCATCAAAGAACTAATTAGAATGCTTGAAAGTACCTTAGGCCACCGCAACTTCACCACAAATACAAGAGGAGCTTCGACTTCCATCACAACAACAACTTTAACGGATCACAACAAGGCGGTAGAAAAACTTGCGCAACATAAGCTTGAATTTTTCACTTTTCAACATGGACAGTTGAAACCAGCAACTTTCATCTTAAGGCATATCGATCCAGCATGGACTAATGAGGAACTTGGAGCAGAAATAGTCAGGATCTGTCCGGAGCTGAAAATAAACAGGTTGGACTACTATCAAACACCATACATGCGGACTAACAAGAATCTGCATTTACGTATCATACAAATTCCTCCAACCGATGTCACCCGGCTCAAACAAATAAAATATCTGTTCACGCATAAAATTGCGATTGAGGAACCACATAAACAAAACGTCCTTCATTGCAAAAGATGCCAAGGTTCAGGACACTTGGCGGCCGCATGTCATCTAAGCGTACGATGCGTAAAGTGTGCAGAGCAACATCAACCTGGAGAATGTAAGGTCAGCCCGCCTGGGATGGAACCAGGAACAATCCAAACAACAAACCCCGATGGATCCATTACAACGAAGAAAATCACAGTGACATGCTGTAACTGTGGAGGACCCCACCCTGCCAACTTCTCGCAATGTCCTCATAAGCTGAGGATTCTAGAAAGGCGAACAACACCCATGGCAACGAGCAAACCTTCACCAACCAAAACAACATCACATCAATCAATAAATCCTACAAGTCCAGGAATGTCATACGCTAAGGTTGTCAAGGATTCCCTTAACATGACAAGAAATCACCAATCCAACAATAACGATCTGAATCTGGACATCACAGGATACATAAGTAGCTTACAGAAGATGCTGCCCACGTTGAAGCACAGATCGGAAATAGAAAAAAAAGGTCAGATTTTATCTCTTATAACTTCACATATCCTCTCCCTTAATGGCTAATTTAACCATAATTTCCCTCAACGCAGAGTCCATATATTCCAATATTCGCAGACAACACCTCCGATTGTTCGTTGAAAAGTTTTCTCCAGATATCCTCCTCCTCTCAGAAACTTGGCTTAAACCAAACTCCCGAGTATCTATTCCGAATTATACACTTGTTTCTAATCCACGAACCACTGGACCTCGTGGAGGTACTGGAATTCTAATACACAAGAAATTCCAATTTTCCGAAATTAGGTTCACCAATATAAATAATATTGAGTACACGGCAATTAAAATCTTTTGCAAAAGCAACAAAGTGCTTGTACTGTCGTCCGTATACATTCACCCTTCTCGGGAACCAAACTTCCCTAGTTCCGACATCACTGAGATAATCCAACAGTCTCTACCTGCACCGTTCATAATAGGAGGAGACTGGAATGCTCGGCATACTTCATTTAACGACACTAAGTGCAATAAATACGGTTGTCAACTTCTAGCACTCCTTCAACTCCATCCATATATATATGCCGACTGTCCATTACAGCCAACACGTATCTCCAATACTACTAAATCAACAATAGATTTTTTCCTAAAATCCGTAGACGTCTACTCACCTAACCTCCCTACAGTATCCTTCGAATTTCCTTCCGATCATGGGTCCGTCCACACCACTGTCCAAATCCCAGCCCTCGAACCATGTTACTCATTCAATCCGATCCCGAATTTCTCCAGGACAAACTGGAAAAGAGTCAATAGGGACATTGCTGCCAGTTTTACAGATTATACTTTGCCAGAGACTTCAAATCTACTCCCTGCTGAAATTGATCAAGCAGCCTTAAGAATAGAGCAAATACTAAAAAATGCCCTCTTCAGCCACACACCTACATCCATCCCTCATAATCACCTAGGAAAACCTTTACCCAACATCCTTACAAAACTGTTACGCGTAAAAAAACAGCTTAGACGAAAACTACATAGCAGTTACTCCCCTTTTATTAAAAATCAAATCCAACTCTTGACTACCCTGATAAATGGACAACTAAAACAATTTGCCGAGCAGGCTTACACGTCTATACTGAAAAATATTAAACCCAATCGTGATTTATTCAAAAATATCAACAGACTAACGGGTCGAAAATACAAACCTCGAATCGATTATATTATCAACCCTACTAACAATCACCCAGTCCAATCAGATATTGACATAGCAAACTGTCTAGCTAATCACTTTTATAAAGTCCATCAACAAAACGACTCCCTCTCAATCTCCAATTTTCAAGATACTGTAAACAACTACATCTCACGCACAATGATCCCATCCTTCACCCCTTTCATCGCGGAATTCAATGAAACAAACAAAGCGTCTCATCCTCTGGATAATGCGACCTTCCTAACAGCAGGCGAATTATCTGAATTTATAATATCACGCAATAACAAAAAGTCGACAGGTTTAGATGGAATTCCAAACCTTCTTTACAAAAGACTTCTCCCGTCAAATCTAGTCCCTATTCTCGTTCTTCTCAACCACATAATTAACGGATCACATTTCCCAGATAACTGGAAAACCACGGTTATAGTCCCTATCAGTAAGTCCAGTCCTTCCAACAACCCCAGCAACTATCGTCCGATTTCGTTATTAAACACATTAAGCAAGGTATTGGAATGCAAGATATATCGAAATCTCCTTTCATTTGCTAATGACAACGCTATTATCCCAAATTCGCAGTTTGGCTTTCGCTCACAACACTCCACCTGTCATGCTCTGTTAAAACTAACGCACGATGTCACAACTAATCTTCAAAACCAAAGCCCGACGGTCTGTATCTCTCTCGACATATCTAAAGCATTCGACTGTGTTTGGATCTCAGGACTGCTTTACAAGCTGCACTACATATTTGGATTAAACACCCATACTACCAAACTTCTTACTTCCTACCTCTCTGGTAGAAAATTCATGGTCAAAATAAATTCTTCTATCTCCCAATCGTATAATATAACCGCAGGGGTTCCGCAGGGTTCAATTCTTGGACCACTATTATACCTCCTTTATACTTCAGACATACCGCAGCCTCAATTACCCAATACCGTAATGTTGAATTATGCTGATGACACCATAGTCTACTCCAGCAGCAAGTTTGTAAAAGAGGCAAGAAACCGCATTAATAACTTCCTCCCAAATCTATCAACATACTTCAATAAATGGAAAATTCGCCTAAATCCTGATAAAACCCAGCTTATAGTGTTTAAGGGTAAAAATGAGCACTGCACAAACAACACAAGGCGCACCCACAACAAAATTAGACTCAAACTAAATAACACCCAGATAAAACCTTCTAAGACTTTAAAATATCTGGGAATAACCTTTTCCAATGACCTTTCATTCTCCACCCACATTAAAAATACTTTACGTAAAGCCACAATACAACTGAATCTCTGTAGAAGAGTGATGTGGAAACCCAACGGTCTCTCTCACAAAGTCAAACTGCTCATCTATAAACAAATAATCAGACCTACACTGACATATGCGTGTCCACTGTGGTATCATATAACACCAGCCCAAATGGAGAAGCTACGCACTTTCGAAAGGAAATGCTTCAGGCTGGTCACTGGCCTAAACCGACAACCCAACTCTTACAAGTATTACAATAACAGCTTGCTATACAATGCCGCTAATATTGACCGTCTCGACAGACGCTTCCTAGAGCTGTCTATCAAATTTATTGAAAACCTCCCAAATAATCCCAACCCCATAATAACTTCACTACTACCAACTCCTCTAGATAACAGTGCTCACTATCTGAATTGTCTCCATACTAGAAGTCTCTTCACCTCTGGAAGATTGGTTAATGACTCCAACGAGGTAGTGTACCATAACACCGAGCTGGCACCCAATCAGTTCAATTACTGTAACATACAACCATTCTCCAACATTCTGCGTTTTAACGAACAACCGGAAAGTGTTACCGCACCTGAGGCCACTAACTGACCATATCCCACACCAACCTACTTCCTTAACCATAAATCCCTACTCCCCAATTCACATTACATATTTAACTTATTATAAAATAAATTAGGTTAAGCTAGAATAAGTTAGAGTTAAGTTAAGTATTAGATTAGATTAAATTAAAAAAATAAAAATCCTGGTTTTCTGACCTTTTCCAGGAAAACTGTTAATATTAAAACCTATTATACTCGAATAGTTATTCACACATTCAGTTATGTTTGAAAAATGTGTAATGTATGCATGTAAACTGTTGTATCACTAGAATTATAAGTTAGCTGTAGTACTTAATGTAAACATTGATTATTGGTCAAATAAATACAGTATGTTAAAAAAAAAAAAAAACTGACACATGATTCCGCTGTCAGTTTGCCTGCTTCTTTATGTCGTCTATCTCGCACTAGGTGGCGTGCTTCATGTTCGTAAATTCGTCACACTGCCCTCCACTTAAGTCCCGATCAGACACCAAATTCTTTGATCCATACGAGGCTAGTCTCTCCAAATGGACGACTTTCATTTTGCCTCGTCTCTGCGTGTCGGATTGTATGCGATACACAACATCGTTCAGTCGCTTTAAGACTTTGTATGGCCCTTCCCACGATGTCTCCAGTTTTGGAGACATACCCTTTTTCCGTTGCGGGTTGTACAGCAACACCAAGTCGCCTTCCTGAAATCCATCAGAATTCATAGCTCGGTCATATCGATCCTTCATTTTATTGCTCATCAGCTGTGTTCGCTGCCTCACGTGTTGGCGTATTTCGTCCATTTCGGCCTGAAGCATTTCCCAGTAGCTGCCTCCAGTTTCAGTAAGTTTGTTGTTTCTTCCAAATTTTAGATCTGATGGGAGTCTCAATACTGTACCAAAAACAATCCTCGCAGGTGACTGGCCGGTAGTGTCATGGACTGCTGATCGGTAAGCTAACAAAAACATTTGAATGTGCTTGTCCCAATCGCGCTGACGTTTGTCTACTACTTTTCGCGGATGTGCCTCTAATGTGCGGTTAAACCTTTCTACCATGCCATCCGATTGTGGGTGTAAAGCCGTTGTTCGAGTCTTATTGATACCCAACAGTGAGCACATTTCTCGAAATATAGCGGACTCAAAGTCTGTTCCTTGATCTGAATGCAACTCGATGGGTATACCAAATCGCGTGACCCAATTCTGCACAAAAGCTTCGGCCACAGTTTTAGCCTCCTGATTTGGTATAGCGTATACTTCTGACCACTTACTGAAATAGTCCATAACCACCAACACATATTTGTTCCCGGATTCACTAGTGGGAAATGGGCCAGCTACATCCATTGCAACGCGTTCGAATTGTGCTCCTGTGTTATACTGCTGCAGTCTTCCTCTGCTTCTAGCTTTCGGACCCTTAGCTGCCATGCACTGCGCACAGTTTTTAATCCATTCGGCAACTGATTCTCGACAATTCGCCCAGTAAAACCGTTGTTTAGTCTTCTCCAAGGTTTTCGCAACACCCAAATGTCTTCCACTTGGTCCGTTGTGGAACTCTTCCAACACGGCTGTTATTCTAGACCTTGGTAGGACAATCAAATCGTCGATGTGTTTACCATCCTTGCTTTCCCATGAACGATGCAGCACTCCGTTTATCAATTTAAGGCTATTCCATTGCACCCAATACGCCTTGGCCAATGGACTCTCTGATGCCATTTCTTCTTTGGTTGGTCTTTTACCCATTTCCTTCGCTCTAATGACCTTAGCCAATTCTGTATCCTCCAGTTGGCTTTTCCTTAAAGCGCTGGATTCCCATTCATCACCAGGTTGCAGATTTGTTAATCGGATGTCGACTATACCGTCGCATCTCTCAGCCTTAGAGCAATGCTTACACTCCAATGCACATGGGCGCCGAGATAGTGCATCGGCTTTTCCATGTTGTCCGCCTTTCCGATGCTGGATTTCGCAATCGTAATTCTGCAACCTTTCTATCCATTGCGCAATCTGCCCCTCCGGATTTTTAAACTGGAGTAATCATCTGAGTGCCGCATGATCTGTCCTCAGAAGGAAGTGCTGGCCATATAGGTATTTGTGAAAATGTTTTACGCATTCGACGACTGCCAGGAGTTCTCGCCTTGTGACGCAGTAGTTCCTTTCCGGCTTTCCAAGGACTCTGCTATAGTGCCCAATTACTTTTTCCTGACCATCGATGATCTGTGAGAGTACACCACCTATTCCATGTGCACTAGCGTCTGTGTCCAGAATGAACTTTTCCCCAGGAACTGGATAGGCCAACATTGGAGCTGTACAAAGTAATTCCTTTAGCTGCTGAAAGGCATTTTCTTCCTCCTCTTTCCACACAAATTTGCAATTTTTCTTTGTCAAATTGTGTAAGCTTTTTGCAACATTGGTAAACCCGGGTACAAAGCGTCGGTAATACGTACAGAGCCCAAGGAAACTTCGCACTTCATGAACATTTTTGGATCGCGGCCAATCTCTTATCGATTTTATTTTGCCTTCATCTGTCTGAATTCCTCCAGTAGTGATTTTGTGTCCCAAATAAATTACTTCGGTTTTAAACAAATTACATTTCTTCGGGTTCAACCGTAATTTGGCAGAAGCAAATCGTTGAAGGACTTGGTCTAAATTTTTCAGGTGGGCGTCGAAACTATTGCCCATGACAATGATGTCATCCAGATACACCAAACACGTTTTCCAGTGAAGCCCTTTTAGCACCTGTTCCATTAACCGCTCAAAAGTTGCTGGAGCGTTGCATAATCCGAATGGCATCACAGAAAATTGCCACAATCCGTCTCCGATGCTAAAAGCAGTTTTCTCGCGGTCGCCTTTCTCGATCTCCACTTGCCAATACCCACTTTGTAAATCCAGCGTTGAAAACCATTTCACACCGGATAATGTGTCCAAGGTGCCGTCTATTCGTGGCAGTGGGTAGCTGTCCTTTTTAGTGACATTGTTCAGCTTCCGGTAGTCGACGCAAAACCGGGTGCTTCCATCTTTCTTTTTCACTGGCACGACCGGTGAACTCCATGGGCTTGTTGATGGCTCAATGACTCCACCTTTCTGCATTTCGTCAATTATCTGTTCCGCTTCTTCTCTTTTCGCCAGTGGGACTCTCCGCGGATCTTGCCGAATCGGTCTTGCATCTCCCGTATCTATTCGATGTTGCACAATGGCAGTTCTTCCAAATTTATTCCCATCGTTGGCGAATATGGAGCCATACTTTTCCAGTAACCGTTTGGCTTTTGTCCTCTCTGGCGCGCTCACCTCGTTCAACCAGGTATCCATGACAGCAGGAGTTTTCGTGCCCTCTTTGAGAACCTTGTTTCCACATTTCTGGGGAGGATTGTCACAATTAACCACAGCCACCACAGCTTGGCATTGTCCCACTAATTCTCCTTTGTTAAGAGTGATCGGTGACCTGAACTCATTCATCACTCGAACTGGGATCCGCTTATTCTTTTCCATTTGCACCAAGGTCCGTCCAACCAATATATTCGGAGTGCTTTCTGATGGCTCTACTACCCACAACTTGTCTTCTCCACAGTCTCCCTCAACACATGTCCACAGAACTGCTTCGGACTTTGGTGGAATCTGCTGACGATGACTTACGCTAACATTCATGATCTGGGGCCGTTCATACCCAGTGCTTAGGGGTATCTCCATGTTCTGGCACGTCAGCATTCTTTTCTTCAGATCTAGAATGAGACCATGGGCTAGCATAAAATCCACGCCGATTATTACCTTGTCCGTTATTCCAGCCACTAAGAAGGTGTGAACTACATCTAGCGTTCCAATCTGAACCTTATACACCAGTTTTCCAGAAATCACAGCTTCCTCTCCTGTAGCTGTTCTTAGCTTGCAACCACTCAGTGGCTCAACGGTTATCTCCTGCCAGGCCTGATCTAATGATGGAATGTGTTGCGCCCGTGTCCAGAGTTATGATCAGCGATCGTCCATTTACGGTCCCGTTTACGGTTACGTTATTGTTTTTACGATGTATTCGTGAAACGGTGACAGTGGGGAAGTCGCTTGCGGGAACCAGCTCACGCCCCTTTGAGCTGGTCCGTTTTAGTTTAACGATTGCCTTTCTCCAGAAGCGCCATTTCCACTTTCAGCGCTGCTTTTCGGCGTGTCTCCGTTTTTCCTACGAGACGCATTACAATTTCGTGCGAAGTGTCCTGTTTTTCCACAGCTGTAACACTCTGCTCCAGAACCTTTGTGTGAGGTTGGCATTATTTGGGAAATTGCCTGGATGAAATCCCTCATGGTTTTCTCCAGAGATTCTTTTGGCTCGACTTCCAACCGATGGACTTTGTGCGTTTGTTTGCTCAGAATGCTTGCTGTTTCCTGCGTGAGGGCAAATGACACTGTTTCGGCAAACGTCTTCCTTGGCATGGAATAGACTGCGCGCTTGGTATTCGCATCTCGTATTCCATTCATGAACGCTTGAATTTTGAGTAATTCAATTACTTCTGCTGGTGCGTCTGCATTGGCCAAATGCGCGAGCCGCTCTATCTCCGTTGCATATTCTTGTAACGGCTCGTTAGCTTTTTGGTAACGATTCATGAGCTCCACCTGGAACATTTGTTTCCTATGGTCGCTACCATATCGCCGTTCAATCGCTGCCATTACCGCATCATAGTTTCCACGTTCAATTTTCGGAACTGTTTGCAGGACTTCGGCGGCAGAGCCCTTCAATGATACAACCAAAGCTGATACTTTGTCTGCCGTAGACCAGTGGTTGGTTCGCGCTGTGGTCTCGAACTGCAGTTTAAAAATGTTAAACGGTACCGTTTCGTCAAACGTTGACGCTTTCAATTTCGTTGTACTAACAGGCGTAACTGGTCCACTGCACTGCATCTCTCGGATATAGTCATCCAACCTCAATATCTCGGATTCTAATTTTGCGTAATTTTCTGTAACTTTGTGTAGTTCATCCTCCATTTCGTCTTGCCTCGCCTGCAGTCCGGCGGAATTCCCTTCGATGCGCGATAGCTTTTCCTGCAGTTGTGAAGTGTGCTGTGCCAGCTGGTTCTCCATGCGTGAAAACTGTTGTGCCAGCTGCACCTCCATGCGTGAGGACTGTTGCGCCATTGCTGCTAAAAGCACGTTCATGTCGAATGCTGGAGCTGGCTGCTGCTCTACCAACTGCTGTTCAACTTTAGATGAAGCTCCTAAAGCATCATGACCGAACTCGTGTCTATCAACGTCGATGCCCTCACTCTCCATTGCTTTACGCAATCGTGCTCGTGGCTCTGCCTTATTTCCTGTCACCAGCAGTCCTCGAGACTCCAATTCTTCCAATAAGTGGGGTATCATCAGGTCAGCAAACTTCATCATGATTTATGATTATTTGGCAATCCCACTTCTGACATCAGTTGTTACGGATTTTCGGCTTTACGTTTAGCGGCTCCCTAGGTCCGATTTCTGGATCGCGAAATAATTTAAATCAAACTCCAAAAGCTCGTTCCCCATACGATTTAACGGATTTACTTTATTTTTACTTATTATTTCACACGTGTTAACCACACTTATCGCTTAACATCGATCCTCGTGTTCGCTGTCAGTTCTCTTCTTCTTGACTCTTTACTGACACTAATGATTCCGCTGTCAGTTTGCCTGCTTCTCTATGTCGTCTATCTCGCACTAGGTGGCGTGCTTCATGTTCGTAAATTCGTCACTATACTATATTCTCCCCGCTGCATGTTATTACGAATCCGCAACAATATATTGTGACGCATGTGACAATCAGTACTAGAATATTCTAGAAAATCCAAAACAAAGTACTAGAATATTCTATAAAGTACTGGTAAACTGGAGACTATGGGCAATAGAACATTCAAGACTATGGAATGGACGGAAACGAAACACCGAATCAGAATGTGAGGAAACGGTATAAATACGTCGCACACAGTTCATAGCGACAAGAAGAAAGTAATAAGTAAGAAAGTGAAGCAAGCGATAAGTAAGAAGTAAAAGACGAGATAAGTACGGAAGCGATAAGTCAAGAAATCGTTGTGTACGGTAAAAGTAACGGTTGTGATTAACGGACTAATAAAGTGTTATATTAATTCAAAATCGATTTAACGGCTCTTATTTATTTTAAATAATTAATTCAGCGAACCCTAAGCTCGCTACAATATAATGCGTTTGTACTTTAAAATAAAATAAAATACAAAATACAGTCCACTCATTGATAGGCGATCCGTACTCGTGACATTACCGAGACGCCGCCTTGCAGTAACAACCGCAATTATAATTTGATTGTGGCAATTGATTTTGCAATTGCCGACGGCAAAACGGCCGAGGTCATGTTGTGCTCCAACGACCCACTGAATACAATGAGGTGAAAGATAAAAAGCAAGGCTGACTTAGTTTCTTCAATGGAATAATTTTTGGATGCTTACATTGGTCCAATAAATCTTCAGACGATTAATTTAACTAAACTTAATTAAATACATCTCAAGTGTAGTATTGAATTAACTTGGTAAGATTGTATCAGTCATATCCAAAATATGATATGGGAAACAGGAAATATTTTGTGTCTGTCCTTCTTCTTTCGGGCATTGTTCTATATTAATTACAGCTGCTATTCATGAAATATTGAAGTAATTATCCAACTCAACAGTAAGTTAAAAATCTACCTGTAAACCCAGCAGCTGAATAATACATTATCGCCCATAAAATTATGACACATCACAATCAGAACAGAAACAATGTCAGTTGACTGTCATTGTAAAACTCTCAATAGGAAATGCTGTCACTCTCATGCTCCATAAATGTCAAGCTTTTTCATCGGCTATAAGGGCGCCAAAAATTTATTCTAAGAGGTAAGAACATCTGAAAGTGGTAAATACAGAAATAGAGTGTTTGTAAAATTTTAGATGGGAAAAGCAAAGAAATGCATTTTGTGCAACTCGGCGGATAAGGACGATATTAAATACGGAGAATTTTTGACGCAACGCGGCATTTCGGCGCATTACTTCTGTCTGGTATTTAATTACATGATGTATTAATTTTCTGATATATATTAATGATTTCTACAAACAGCTATTATCATCTAATTTGGTGCAGCGCGGTAAGGACAATGAAGGAATTTTGGGTTTTCTGGTCGAAGATATTAAGGAGGAGGTTAGGCGAATCGAGAATGTCGTTAGTAAACAAATATAATCAATGAAGATTCCGTAGCTCATTAGTTTCGTATCTTGCCAGCGCTGCTGTTATTGTTTAACCAAAAAAGCCAGTATTGGTTGTTGTAATCCAAAATGTCGACGGGCATTCCATCTTATTTGTGGTGTCCAACACAACTGTGAAAATCAATTTGCAAAAACATATAAATCATTTTGTCACCGGCATGTTACAACAAGAAAACAACGACCGACATCATTACTCCCAAATGAGACTTGCTGCATTTGTTATGATAATATATTAGATGATGGAGAAAAATTCAATAGCATGGCCATAATCCGTGCTCCATGTTGCAAAAATGGCTGGTTCCACAGATGGTGCTTGGCGTTATTTGCTAAGAATGCTGGATACTTCTTCAAATGTCCCCTTTGTAACGACAGTACGACGTTTCGTGAACGGATTCCATATAAAGGGATTTTTATACCCGATCGGTATGTTTTTAATTCTCTTTATATATACTAAGATGTAACGTTATTATAGATAATTATAGATAATAAGATGGGACCTATCTTGTAGTCGGTAAGAAGGGACATTTTCAGTGACACGCTTCGTGTACAAAAGATCTATTATTCATGTACGGTTGGAACTAGAGGTTTTGGATTGTGCGACCTCAACAATTTTACAGATGGGGTGGTTGAAAATTACGTGAAAATGACGAATTCGTATAAGAATAGAGTTCTTCTCTAGTCACGTTCATGTTACCGACTTCAACTTGAGGGATATTTTCATCCATTCAGAAAAAAAGCGAAATATTTATTTCTTAAGGTGATTTTTTCATTCATTCCTTATATTATACATTTAGTAATACTAACGAATTTTCTACATTATTTTTTATTTGACTAATAGGTAGTTATTTATATGTCCAATACCTATCTGCTTATTTAAGTTAGGTATTTGATGCGCCGAAACACTGCCCAGCTGATAACTTAAATTCCAACGACCCAATGCATCTGTGCAAATCCGTGACAGCACTTCAACAGCTGTTTTAATTTGACGCGGTTTTATTGGTACTCTTAGTTGTCAGAGATGATGGGGATGAGTCGATTCATTCGACTCAGGAAATATTATTATCCCGATCGTACAGCTAAAAGCTAACCGTGGGTTTTGGTTATAAATATTTAGATTTTTTCATTATTTTGAATAATAAATTTTTACGGGAAATAATTAGAAGAAAAATAAATAAACTTTTATTCTGTTCTTCTGTCAAGTAAAAATGAGTTGTTCAAATTGCTCGATTCTACGATTATTGCTGTCAAATGGCTCCAGTATGTTTGGCCGCTCTTTTTATTTATTTAATTTTTGTTTTAAAGAATATTCTTTCATCTATTTAGTAAACATTTGTAAATACATTTATAAAATTACTTTAAACAAGAGCACGCATCTTTTTGTACGAACTTCCGATATATAAAAGATTATTCCAATTTGACTGCCTCTATATACAGGGTGGCCCGTAAACTGTGGGTGTGATTGCTTATCTCATAGCCTATCAGGAAACCAAAATACGACTTTAGTAAAAATCAAACCGTTTTCGAGTTATTTGGCCATTTTTAGAAATTTCGGAATGTCCACACCTTGTCGTAGAATGATGAGTTTTCCATATTATTCGGAGCTTGGCTGATGGACCCGGTCTCGAAAAAAATGGCATCTTAAGGCGCTGACTCAGCGCTATAGGTTCACGTTTCCTGGGAGAATTATTAGGTGCACAAATAAGCTTCCACCGTTTGACAAAAGATGGCCCCACCAGAAAATTATGTAGAAATTGTCAGATGTCAAACGTAATATTGTCAGTTTGAACACGTGATATCAACATAACCTTAAAATATTAGTGACTTTGTGTAGGGTTTACCTATAGGGACTTGACAACTTTTTTCGGTAGTAAATTTTTATCATTTGCAGAAGTTGTTCGTTCGTGTACTTAACCATGATGAAAATGTTGAGTATACTGAATAAATTGACAGTGACAGTTCGATGATTAGTGAAACGGTGCGTTCACAAATTAAATTCAAAGTTGTCAAGTCCCTATTGGAAAACCCGTTATGTGAAAATTTTTTTTGTGCAAACATGTCTTGTGCCAAATAAGCGTCATTTGTGGGAACTTTTGATTTACTTTTTTAATTTGAAGAATTCTGCCACTGGGGCGCATCGATTGCTTGTAGAAGCATATGGTGAGGCTGCTTTGAGTGAGAGAAATTGTCGTGAGTAGTTTCAAAAGTTTAAAAACTGTGAGTTTGACGTGGAAGACAAAGAACGAAGTGGAAGGCCGAAAGCGTACGAAGACAAGGAATTGGAAGCAATATTGGAGGAAGATCCATCCCAAACGCAAAAAGAACTTGCACGAACATTAGATGTAACTCAACAAGCAATTGTACATCGTTTAAGATCGTTAAGGATGATTCAAAAACAAGGAAATTGGGTGCCACACGCACTGAAGCCGAGAGACGTTGCACGCCGACTTTCATCATCATCATCATAATCAGCACCAAAACCGGGATCCGGTCTTGGACTATTTAGCAAGTCTTGAGGCTTGTTACATTTTCCATAATAATTTGTTTTAACGGGCAAGGTTATTAGCCTTGCGCCGACTTTGCATACGTGAAATGCTGCTTGTCAGGCAAAAAAAAAAAGTGTTTTTTGTACCGTATAGTCACGGGATGGAAAATGGATCCACTACGATACGCCAAAGAAGAGAAAGTCATGGGGACCACCTGGCCATGCTTCAACATCAACAGCAAAACCGAATATTCGTGGGAAAAACTCATGCTGTGTATTTGGTGGGATCAGATTGGTGTTGTGTATTATGAATTACTGAAACGGAGTGAAACCAACGCTGGAGTTCTCTACCGAACGCAATTACTGAGATTGAGCTGAGAACTCAAGGAAAATGGCGCCCATTACTACTCCAGACATGACAACATTCTCCACGATAATGATTGTCCGCATGTTGCGGCGCCGGTGAAAAAATGTTTGGAAACACTTCATTAAGAAGTCCTACCCTACCTGCCGTATTAGCCAGAGCTTGCGCATTCTGATTATCACTTATTTCGATCCATGGTATTGTTACGAACCTACCCCGCGTCCAGGTCCCTCTAACATCCACAAATCCCCTTTCGTAAGTTTCCCCTCTCTACCTCTAAAAGGAGAACAACTCGCCAAGTAGCTAATTTGCATAAATATTGTTACGGACGTACCTCGCGTCCAGGCCCCCCTAACATCCACAAATCCTCAACAGAATACAATTCAATACAATACATTCTAAATTATCTCCCTCAATTACATCGCCCCACATATAATTTTTCCCAAAACCGCTTCGGTCAATTCTCTATTTAAGTTATATTCCTTCCTTGCGACCAAGCAATCTTAATTTCCCAGGAAATTCATATGCTGCAATAAAACGCATATTCAAACGTACAACGGAATATTAATCATCACCACCAACTATACTGAGCCGCATACATTTCCTCGAAATTGCTGCGGTTAATTCTCTATCCAAATTATATCCCTCGCTTGCGCCCAATCAATTCCAATTTCCCCCGAAAACTCATGCCCACACTTGCTCGTGTTCCCAAAACCGATTTCTCGGCACACATAGCAACCGAGGGATATAGCCCATCCAGTACGGCAGGAATTCCCGGAAACAACCCCCTATACAGACATAGCAACTCTTTTCGAAGTTCCTAGTAAATGGCGGGGAGTCGATTTTAGCTATGACTCAACCGCCACGACACGATGAATAGATTCTTTCCTTTATTAGTCAGTCGCCATCCAACTACCAAAGCGCGCACATCCGATCGAGGTTCAACCCCGCGTAACGTGCGCTCGGGGGCGCGCGAAGCCCCGAGTGTGTAACCCAGCTCGCCGTGTCTTTGCCGGGGCCCTGATTTCTAAATGGAAATCATCTAGTCGTGTGTCGGGTTCGCTATCCCTAAGCTTGGAGTCGTTTAGCCGTGCGTCTTAGGGTTCAGCGATTCGGCGGTTATCATTAAGTGTAAAGGTAGCGTACAACACGAACAATAAGCGCCGTCGCGGAACGCAGGTAACTAAACTCCTCGTAAATAAAACTAAGTGAACAATTCAAGCAACTCGTAAACCAACTACCCCTGTGTGTTTTATTCCCGTGGTTTCGCTTCCTCGCCGTGCAGCAGCGTCCTGGGCGTTTGTCCCCCTCCATTCTCTTAGTTGTGGACAGGTACGGTGGCAGAGCGATGGGGACCGGAGCGCACCACTGTGCCGTACGCCGGCACCACATCCTCCCGCCCCCACACTCATTCACTCCCATCCTCATCTTTATACATTACCCACAACCTAATGCACTCGTTTGCCGATGATATCACATTGAGAAAAGTGGAGCCATTCCATCCATACACCGGATATCTCGAAAGCCTTCGACATAGTTTGGCATCCAGCCCTTTTATCAAAATTACATTCATATGGAGTGGACAATTCCCTGATCCAATGGATAAGATACTATCTTTCTGGCGGGTCAATCCAAGTGGTTCTTGATGGTGTCGAATCTGCCTCCCATTAAATTAATGCAGGTGCACCCCAAGGTTCTGTACTCTCACCCGCTCCCTTCCTCATCTTTATAAATGATATCTTGTCCATTACGCACAACCCAATCCACTCGTTTGCCGATGATATCACATTGAGTTTCTCATACTCATACGAACATTCCCGACCAAACTCTTCGAATGTCAATACCAACCAGCAGGTTAGGTTTAATACACTGAATTCCGACCTCAACAAGATATATCAATGTGGATTATCTAACCGAGTAGAATTCAATGCCTTAAAAACTCAGTGCTGTGTCTTGTCGTCAAAGGCGAGCCACAAAGTAAATATACTGTCTATGAACGGCACTTGTATCAACGGAGCCAAGGAACTATCAATCCTCGGTACTCGAATTAATTCGACTCTTAATTGGACCGACCACATTTTTGAAGCTGCGAAAAGTGCGGCCAAATATATGGGGTTCCTTAAGAGATGCAAAAAAAACTTCACTCCATCCAACCTGGCCACTATTTATAAGGCGTATATTCGTTCCAAAATGGAGTTCAACTCCCATATTTGGTCAGGCACATCCAAAACTGCACTACACGTGCTCGATATCATGCAAAAACGAGCAGTGAAACTTATTGGGGACCCAGCTGTAAGTCGATAAGTTCCGTCGTTAGAACATAGGCGCAGCGTATCTTGTCTATCTCTTTTCTATAGGCATTATCACGGTCTTGCTCAACAGAACTTGCTCAATGTGTCCCGCCTCCTCAGACATTTCCCCACGATACCCGTCAATCTGGGAATGAGCATCAATTCACACTGAAAGTCAACTTCAGGCACACAAATAAATATAGTCAGTCTTTCGCCGAACCACACGAATGTGGAACACTCTACCTGATCATGTGTTTCCTCGTCGTTGTAATGTCCAGACATTTAAGACCAATGAACATCGATACATCCCTTCATTATCCACTTCCTCTCCTTCCGCTCGCAATGTGCTCTGGCATTTAAGGCTACTCCAAAATCCCCCTTTGTGCGTCCATTTGTGTAAAAAAAAAACTTTTGTTGGAATAAGTATAAATAAGCAGGAGTTGCAGTATTATTAGTATCAGCGTTAGTGCTGGGTTTTTCGATTTAAGGTGGTTCACAAATTCCGAAAAGATATTATAAATGAATTATCCTCTTCATTTTCTTTTTCAAGTGATGCCGCTTGGGAGCTGGAGCCTGACGCTTTTGCCGAATTACTAGAACGTCCAAAAGAATGTTCCGCCGAATCATGTAATGCAAGAGGTGGTAGACAATCCAATGTCAGTCACAACAAATTAGAATTTTGTTCTTCGTGCGGATCTGTTGCAAGACATCGCAAGTGCATTACAACAGGAAAGAAAACTTTCTGTTGCGCCCAATGTACTCCAGTTCTTCGGTCGGTCGATCAGCCTACTAGTGTTGACATCGAGGAAGAAATTGACGTGGGTAGTGATAATTTTGCTGAATTGTCGGTTGGTACCGATCAATCCCAAGCAAAACAGCAACCTACGGACGATAATGATTCGTTGCCTCCAATAGAAAACGTCAATTGTGAAAACATGGGTGTAATAGAAACTCCTAATGACGACAAACTTATAGATGAATACGAATCGGGTGATATATTTAAAAATAATCAAGATTCCATATTGAATTTGGATCAAGGGACCCAGATTGATATCGTACAGGGAGTGGAAGAGCCTGCTACTTGTACAGACGCTGAGCGACCTATAACGCAAGACGATGACCCCAATTTGGTTGAGACAGGAACCAAATACATACAACATTATAAGAAAAATCAATTGTGGCTGTGGCTGGGAGAGCATGAGCCCAATTTTACATGGAAGAACACAACAGAAACAAATTCGGACGATGGAAATTGGAGTGGTACAACAGATTCAGATCCTTTAATTCCAAGTAATGACGATGAAGAACTATGGAAGGAGTACTCTTCGAAATCCCCAGTAATAGAAGATGTATTGTTATGTCTTACAACATCTGGGGTTTTTAAAAAACAAGAAGACCAAGCGGCGTCAGATGATACTTGCGAGAGTAAAAATGAAGGTGCTGCTTCTGATTCTACTAAGAATTCCAAAGTAATGCTACCAGCATGCTCCCACTTCGGATCTGCTCTTAGGACTTATTTGGCTTCCACCAAATGTAAACGCCGTCAAAATAACCATGTAACCGATGAAATATATCCGCCTAAGAAAAGATTAAAGTTTCTACAACCGCAAACAACAGATGAAAATGATTCCCATAATATCAATGTGATTCCTCGTGGGCTGTTGTCAGATATTCCAGTTAAAGCCAAACTTTACAATCTACAAAAATTTGTGGATCTAAATTATTTTGGACGGGATGATGAGACACCCTTCGCAGGTAAATAATGCAATTGATTAATTTCATTGTTTTTTTACTACACATGTTTTGCAGATGCTTCCCGTTTGTTATCCAAAATGGCAATAAATTCTGCTGTACAAACTCCTATGCTGACTTTTATATGCAACAGTGAGTATACTCCACATATAAATGCTTCACTTGCCAAATCGATTAACTCCGCTTTCAGAAGTTGATTAAATTTCAGTGTCTTTATTGACTGCTAACTACATATATTCAAAACATGTGTGCATATGCTGTAATACAGATTTTATCTTTTATTTGAATTTATAGTTTAATAGGAATTTTAAAAAACAATATAATAATATTTCCCCATTTTTCATAATTTTCTTGTTTTATGGAATTAGTCGATTTGGCAAGTGACTGTTCTACAAAACAAAACACAGAATTCAATGGTGAAAATTAATTTCAAGTGCCTCAGAAGACTTGTGTTTAAAAACAAACCCAGATTAGAATTAACAATACCTAGCCATCTTATACAAGGTTTACATTCGTTCAAAGGTTGAATTGAATTCCATATTATGCCCAAGAACCCCACAGCACGGGTTTGTAAGATACTGTTAAAAAACCTGGACGCATGTGCTACTTCCTCAACGCCAACTTCCACACCATTCCGGAAGTGACGAAAGAAAATATCAGCGTCTCCGCAGCAAGATGTTATGTATATGTTTTTAATAACAATTAAAACGAGATAAAAGGGACTTACTTGGTATTCGGTGGCGGACCTCTTCGTTGGTCGACGCTTCGGGTTGCTAGTTGCAGAGGGCTCAGGATTCTTGATCCTCCTGTTGTCTTCTTTCTTTGACGATCGTCATCTGACGATTTTTATTTGCGAGTGTCCTTTTATGTTTCAATTTATTTGTTAAAATTGAACTCAGTCCATTTTTCTACTTTGCAATCTTTCGGTTGTTGATTGTTCATATTAGTGGAATTAATTTGTTATTTCTTGATTGGATGTACAATTTTATTGTAATCGTATTTAATTTTATTTACTTGAGTTTTATTTACTTTGATTTTATTTTATTGTATTTTTCTTTGATGTACTTTTAATACCACCGCTTCACTACGACTTCCTTGCTTTCTTCTTATTATTGAATTCATAATTTTTTCAGTTTCGACGTCTTATTTTATTTTCGACGCCGACGCCTTTATTTTTTATTTGTTGCGGATTCGCACTGGACACAACCAGCGAATTCGCAACTGAATGCTACCCTTGGCGAATCATTTAAAAATAAACTTCTTCTTGAATTAGCTATTGACGAATTCAGAGCATAGATACGATATTAATCCTTGTACATCAGCGGAATCATTCTTATCGAGTACTTCAGAGCGAACAGACGTTCGCTCATAGCATAGTTGAAACTCGTGTTTGTGAAACACGTGTTTGTGAAAGTCTGTAACACACGTGGGTGAAGTGTACGTGTAAAATACTTTTAGTAATACTTTTAGTAATAAAACAGTGAAAACAGTGAAAACTAACAGTAACGCATGCTGGGCGACGGCCCCAGTGATGACCAACAATTCACGATAGAGCGTAAAAGAAGAGCCACCGACGATTTACAGAGCGCAACAAAGAAACCAACAACCATGGAGACACAAGCTATGGACTATCAAAAAAAGTATCTGGAAGCCGTGGATTATATCAATACACTTCGACTCCAGATGAAACAACTCCACGAGGAAATTCGCTCCCTAAAAACAACCAATAAAATCAGAGATGACGTCTGCATGGAAGAAACGCCTGCTCAACACCCCGGACTAGCCCCATCATCTCCAAACCAACAATTGTTGTCCCCCGAAACACCATCGCCCCAACAAAAGAAGACAGCCGGGAATCAAATGCCTAACACGCACGACAAAAATACAAGACCACCACCTATCTATATTAAAAATAGAAAAAGCATCAAAGAACTAATTAGAATGCTTGAAAGCTCCTTAGGCCACCGCAATTTCACCACAAACACAAGGGGAGCTTCGACTTCCATCACAACAACAACTTTAACGGATCACAACAAGGCGGTAGAAAAACTTGCGCACCATAAGCTTGAATTTTTCACTTTGCAACATGGACAGTTGAAACCAGCAACTTTCATCTTAAGGCATATCGATCCAGCATGGACTAATGAGGAACTTGCAGCAGAAATAGTCAGGATCTGTCCGGAACTGAAAATAAACAGGTTGGACTACTTCCAAACATCATATATGCGGACTAATAAGAATCTGCATTTACGTATCATACAAATTCCTCCAACTGATGTCACCAGGCTCAAACACATAAAATATCTGTTCACGCATAAAATTGCGATTGAGGAACCACAGAAACAAAACGTCCTTCATTGCAAAAGATGCCAAGGTTCAGGACACTTGGCGGCCGCATGTCATCTAACCGTACGATGCGTAAAGCGTGCAGAGCAACATCAACCTGGAGAATGTAAGGTCAGCCCGCCTGGGATGGAACCAGGAACAATCCAAACAACAAACCCCGATGGATCCATTACAACGAAGAAAATCACAGTGACATGCTGTAACTGTGGAGGACCCCACCCTGCCAACTTCTCGCAATGTCCTCATAAGCTGAGGATTCTAGAAAGGCGAACAACACGCATGGCAACGAGCAAACCTTCACCAACCAAAACAACATCACATCAAACAATAAATCCTACAAGTCCAGGAATGTCATACACTAAGGTTGTCAAGGATTCCCTTAACATGACAAGAAATCACCAGTCCAACAGTAACGATCTGAATCTGGACATCACAGGATACATAAGTAGCTTACAGAAGATGCTGCCCACGTTGAAGCACAGCTCAGAAATAGAAAAAAAAGGTCAGATTTTATCTCTTATAACTTCACATATCCTCTCCCTTAATGGCTAATTTAACCATAATTTCCCTCAACGCAGAGTCCATATATTCCAATATTCGCAGACAACACCTCCGATTGTTCGTTGAAAAGTTTTCTCCAGATATCCTCCTACTCTCAGAAACTTGGCTTAAACCAAACTCCCGAGTATCTATCCCGAATTATACACTTGTTTCTAATCCACGAACCACTGGACCTCGTGGAGGTACTGGAATTCTAATACACAAGAAATACCAATTTTCCGAAATTAGGTTCACCAATATAAATAATATTGAGTACACGGCAATTAAAATCTTTTGCAAAAGCAACAAAGTGCTTGTATTGTCGTCCGTATACATTCACCCTTCTCGGGAACCAAACTTCCCTAGTTCCGACATCACTGAGATAATCCAACAGTCTCTACCTGCACCTTTCATAATAGGGGGAGATTGGAATGCTCGGCATACTTCATTTAACGACACTAAGCGCAATAAAGACGGTTGCTAACTTATAGCACTTCTTCAACTCCATCCATATATCTGTGCGGACTGTCCATTACAGCCAACACGTATCTCCAATACTACTAAATCAACAATAGATTTTTTCCTAAAATCCGTAGACGTCTACTCACCTAACCTCCCTACAGTATCCTTCGAATTTCCTTCCGATCATGGGTCCGTCCACACCACTGTCCAAATCCCAGCCCTCGAACCATGTTACTCATTCAATCCGATCCCGAATTTCTCCAGGACAAACTGGAAAGGAGTCAATAGGGACATTGTTTTACAGACTATACTTTGCCAGAGACTTCAAATCTACTCCCTGCTGAAATTGATCAAGCAGCCCTAAGAATAGAGCAAATACTAAAAAATGCCCTCTTCAGCCACACACCTACATCCATCCCTCATAATCACCTAGGAAAACCTTTACCCAACATCCTTACAAAACTGTTACGCGTAAAAAAACAGCTTAGACGAAAACTACATAGCAGTTACTCCCCTTTTATTAAAAATCAAATCCAACTCTTGACTATCCTGATAAATGGACAACTAAAACAATTTGCCGACCAGGCGTACACGTCTATACTTAAAAATATTAAACCCAATCGTGATTTATTCAAAAATATCAACAGACTAACGGGTCGAAAATACAAACCTCGAATCGATTATATTATCAACCCTACTAACAATCACCCAGTCCAATCAGATATTGACATAGCAAACTGTCTAGCTAATCACTTTTATCAAATCCATCAACAAAACGACTCCCTCTCAGTCTCCAATTTTCAAGATACTGTAAACGACTACATCTCACGCACAATGATCCCATCCTTCACCCCTTTCATCGCGGAATTCAACGAAACAAACAAAGCGTCTCATCCTCTGGATAATGCGACCTTCCTAACAGCAGACGAATTATATGAATTTATAACATCACGCAATAACAAGAAGTCGACAGGCTTAGATGGAATTCCAAACCTTCTTTACAAAAGACTTCTCCCGTCAAATCTAGTCCCTATTCTCGTTCTTCTCAACCATATAATTAACGGATCACATTTCCCAGATAACTGGAAAACAACGGTTATAGTCCCTATCAGTAAGTCCAGTCCTTCCAACAACCCCAGCAACTATCGTCCGATTTCGTTATTAAACACATTAAGTAAGATATTGGAATGCAAGATATATCGAAATCTCCTTTCATTTGCTAATGACAACGCTATTATCCCAAATTTTCGCTCACAACACTCCACCTGTCATGCTCTGTTAAAACTAACGCACGATGTCACAACTAATCTTCAAAACCAAAGCCCGACGGTCTGTATCTCTCTCGACATATCTAAAGCATTCGACTGTGTTTGGATCTCAGGACTGCTTTACAAGCTGCACTACATATTTGGATTAAACACCCATACTACCAAACTTCTTACTTCCTACCTCTCTGGTAGAAAGTTCATGGTCAAAATAAATTCTTCTATCTCCCAATCGTATAATATAACCGCAGGGGTTCCGCAGGGTTCAATTCTTGGACCACTATTATTCCTCCTTTATACTTCCGACATACCGCAGCCTCAATTACCCAATACCGTAATGTTGAATTACGCTGATGACACCATAGTCTACTCCAGCAGCAAGTTTGTAAAAGAGGCAAGAAACCGCATTAATAACTTCCTCCCAAATCTATCAACATACTTCAATAAATGGAAAATTCGCCTAAATCCTGATAAAACCCAACTTATAGTGTTTAAGGGTAAAAATGAGCACTGCACAAACAACACAAGGCGCACCCACAACATAATTAGACTCAAACTAAATAACACCCAGATAAAACCTTCTAAAACTTTAAAATATCTGGGAATAACTTTTTCCAATGACCTTTCATTCTCCACCCACATTAAAAATACTTTACGTAAAGCCACAATATAACTGAATCTCTGTAGAAGAGTGATGTGGAAACCCAACGGTCTCTCTCACAAAGTCAAACTGCTCATCTATAAACAAATAATCAGACCTACACTGACATATGCGTGTCCACTGTGGTATCATATAACACCAGCCCAAATGGAGAAGCTACGCGCTTTCGAAAGGAAATGCTTCAGGCTGGTCACTGGCCTCAACGGGCAACCCAACTCTTACAAGTATTACAATAACAGCTTGCTATACAATGCCGCTAATATTGACCGTCTCGATAGACGCTTCCTAGAGCTGTCTATCAAATTTATTGAAAACCTCCCAAATAATCCCAACCCCATAATAACTTCACTACTACCGACTCCTCTAGATAACAGGGCTCACTATCTGAATTGTCTCCATACTAGAAGTCTCTTCACCTCTGGAAGATTGGTTAATGACTCCAACGAGGTAGTGTACCATAACACCGAGCTGGCACCCAATCAGTTCAAATACTGTATCATACAACCATTCTCCAACATTCTGCGTTTTAACGAACAACTGGAAAGTGTTACCGCACCTGAGGCCACTAACTGACCATATCCCAGGCCAACCTACTTCCTTAACCATCAATCCTTATATTCCCCAATTCACATTACATATTTAACTTATTATAAAATAAATTAGGTTAAGCTAGAATAAGTTAGAGTTAAGTTAAGTATAAGATTAGATTAAATTAAAAAATAAAAATCCTGGTTTTCTGACCTTTTCCAGGAAAACTGCTAATATTAAAACTTACAATACTCGAATAGTTATTCACACATTCAGTTATGTTTGAAAAATGTGTAATGTATGCATGTAAACAGCTGTATCACTAGAATTATAAGTTAGCTGTAGTACTTAATGTAAACATTGATTATTGGTCAAATAAATACAGTATGTTAAAAAAAAAAATCAGCGGAATCATCATAAATAAAAGTATTTAACAACGTTTAACGCATTCCGAGTTGTTATTGAAATTAGCAGAGGGTGTTCTTGGGTTCCTGATAACATCTACTCCCCTGACCAAGAGGTAACATTGTAATTTATCCAACATTTCAATTGGAAGTTTGTTTCAGCACAAAACTATACTTCGTGGCACGCCAGGAGCAGTTCAGTGGTCCTGACGTCATCCCCACAACCCACCAACAAGACCATTGTTAGTGGAAGTTACGTTCAACGCTTGGTGAACGTAAATATTATTAATGTCAAGTAGTTTTTTTGTAAATTTTCATAAAGTAGTTTATGCAAATTTACTAATTGGCGCAGTTATAAATGGAGCGGTAGAGGGGAAATGTTTTGGGGAATTTTGAGTGAGGCTTCGTGCTTGTAGTCCGTAACAAAAGCAGTAATGTATGATATGCCTACGGCTTCTCGATAGTATAGTGGTTAGTATCCCCGCCTGTCACGCGAATTAATAAGTCTTCTTATTTAATTACAAAAACGTTTGCACTTTATTTTCTTACGACTTTCAAAATATTCTAAATACTAGCTATATCTTAACACGTCAGTCGATGAAACCTGACTGCCCGATTCCACCGTTCGCCTGTATCCCTTTTCCAGTCATCTTTTGTTGTTTCTCCAAATTCTTATCTCACACTTCATTTGGGTCGTGGGATTTTTTTAATAATCCTGGTCGATGGTTGTTTGGACAGCTGTGTCATGTCGGGTGCAGCATTGAATCCTATCTTCAATGCTGAAGGTTTATCTGTTGCATTGTTTGGACAGATGCAGCAGTAAAGAGTATTTATACTGTAAAGGTTTCTGCGCCACTGGGAAACTCAGATCACTGCTTGGTATCTGTCGCGCAAGCACTTGCATACCAAGCGAATAACCGGCCTAGGCAGCTTCGCCATGTATGGAAGTATGGGGCCGCTAACTGGGACGATATGCGAGATTTCTTCGCATCCTTTCCATGGTCCGAGATGTGCTTCAGAAACTCCGATGTTAACGCTTGCGCGGAGTCGGTGTCTGAGATTATTCTTCTGGGGATGGAGATGTATATTCCACATTCCATCAAACGAAATTCGTCTGATAAACCTTGGTTTGACAAAAAATGCGAGCTGATTACAGCGGCAAAAAATAGAGCTTTTAAGCAATGGCGCTCCAATCCCACCGATGTTAACAGAACGAATTTTGTTAGAATCAGAAGCGTGTGCAACCAGGCGATTGATACCGCGAAGAAGGCTCACAACGACAGAGTGATCAATAAGCTCCTTCGGTGCCCAACTGGTTCGCGCTCCTTCTGGTCAATGGCAAAGGCTGTCAGCAGTAACTTTGCTTCCTCCTCTTTCCCTCCGTTGGTGACAGACAGCGGGACGTTAGTCACGAATCCAAAGGATAAAGCTAATGTGTTCGCGAATTTATTTTCCGCCAATTCAAACCTCGATACCGGCCTTTTGCAGCCACCCGTGATCTCGCCGGTACAGTCTTCCATGCGGGATGTGAGATTTCGTCCGCGCACTATTCAGCGCATTCTATGTGAACTGGATTGTAGGAAGGCAACCGGCCCGGACGGAATACCAGCAATAGTCCTTAAGAACTGTGCTCCAGAACTATCGCCGGTTCTTGGCAGACTCTTCCGCTTATCTTATGCACGGAGGACCTTTCCTGCCTGCTGGAAAATCTCTCGAGTTCAGCCAATCCCAAAGACGGGAAAAAAGTGTCTCCCACAAAATTACCGTCCGATAGCATTACTGTCTATTTTATCTAAGGTAATGGAAAAAGTCATCAATACAGAGTTGGTTAAGTATTTGGAGTGCAACGGTCTTCTGAATGATCGTCAATACGGATTCCGTGGCAGGCGGTCCACAGGAGACCTTTTGACACTTATAACCGATATATGGACATCTGCGATTGAACGGCATGGTGAGTCAAGGGCGGTCGCATTAGATATCTCCAAGGCTTTTGACCGCGTCTGGCACGGGGCATTGCTGAGCAAACTTCGTTCATATGGACTTTCCCAACAGCTTTGCGACTGGACGAGGAGCTTCCTCGAGAATCGATCGATCCGGGTTGTTGTGGACGGCGAGTGTTCGAATCTGTATCCTGTTAATTCGGGGGTGCCCCAGGGTTCTATTTTGGCTCCAACCTTGTTCTTGCTTCACATAAATGATTTGTTGGAGACAACGGATAACAAAGTGTTCAGTTTTGCGGATGATAGTACGCTTGTTTCCTCCTTTTCGAGTGATCGGCCGATTGGTGCATCAACGTCGCACCAGCTGAGATGTAGACAGATTGACTCTCTGAACCAGGATCTAGATAAAGTCCTGCAGTGGGGAAGGGCCAATCTTGTCGACTTCAACGCAACGAAGACCCAGTATACAACATTCACAAAGAAAACCGGATCATCGGTTCCACAGCTGATGATGAATGGCCGGGCCCTCGAGGCTGGGGAAAGTTTGAGATTGCTCGGCGTCACGGTCTGTGGGAATGTATCATGGCATAAACACGTATCGGGTATCGCCAGATCAGCCTCAGGAAAACTGAGTTATCTTTTTAGAGCCAAGAAATATTTTACTCCGGCCCAACTTCTTCTCCTATATAAATCTCAAATTAGACCCGCGCTCGAATATTGCTCTCATGTTTGGAGCTCGGCTCCTAAACATACCCTCGACCTACTTGAGAGCGTACAAAGATGAGCGATCCGCCTGATCGGGGACTCGGCGCTGACGTCGGGACTACAGTCGCTATCACATCGAAGGCGCGTAGCCGACCTCTGTCTGTTCTACAGATATTATCACGGGTGCTGTTCTTCGGAGATTCTTGGCATTGTTCCACGCAATTCGGTCTATATGCGCTCCACAAGACAATCCGACGGATCGCACCCGTTTGTGGTTCATCTCCCGACAGCGCGAACATCCCTGTATCAGAACTCGTTCCGTTACAGAGCGGGGAACCTGTGGAACTCCCTTCCCACGCGAGTGTTCCCGGAGCGTTACAACCTGCAACTGTTCAAAAGGAACTGCAACAGTTATTTGATGGCATCTCGGGGCGCCCACTCGACGCTATAGGTTCGCCTCTCCCGAGAGAAGTCTAATAAAAAAAAAAAAAAAAAAAAAAAATCTTATCTTCAATGTTGATCACGTTGGAGGTCATCATTTTTATTACATTGTGATGTAGGTTTGTGATGAATCTTATTTTCTAGTTGGGAGTTGGGTGTGTTAACTCTCCCCTGGCTTAGAATAAAACGTCCTCGTTTTCACTGACTTATGTGTCCCTTCTCCAAGAGTCGTAACTCCCTTTCGTAGGTTTCTTGAGATTTCCTCTTTTGGATCAGTTGTTTTTTTCTTGATAGTGGTTGCATAACCTTCTCGTTTTAAGGTGATTATTAGAAGGGATACACGACAGATGGAGCTTTTCACTGGATTTTCTTCGACTGGGATAAAAAAAATGTGGAAATTTCCCGGCTGTTTGTGAACTTAGTTTCAGGATTTGATTTTTGTAATTTGAATACTTCAAAATGTTCGTAATGTTTCCTCGTGATTATTGTCTTAAGTTATTTTTTTACATTTGGGTATATGATTCTATCTATATTGACTGTGTTACTGAACTGGATTAAATTTGGACCATACAGGGTTTTATTATTCACAATATGTTCATAGTCTTATAGTATATGCCCGTTTTCTAATTCTTTAAATGAATCATTGTTTTTTTTGTTTTATTAGGGTACATTGGGCTGGTTCAATATTTAAAATCTTAATTGTACAGTAGTCTGTTGTTTATACATATATAACTACCAATATTATTTTTACAATTAGATACGTGAATATAAGTCAAATGGTTACAGTATGCGATCTTAGATGCTAGGTTTATACTTAGTGGCTAACATTGGATGTTTGTATATAATGGCTATAGGGCCCTTAAAGTAACATGCAATGATTTTAGAATATTCCATGACGTGTATTGTATGATAGGTAAGTTTGTATTTCTATGATGTCGTCGTCGTCTAGAGTACCTGTGATAAATTTAAATATGGTTCCCATGAAATTTATACCTCTTTTGCTCCTGGTCTGGTGTGGTATCAACTGGGATTTTAATGATGAGCGTGGTGAGAATTATCTTTAGCTGCTTGGTTGTGAGCGGATATTGTCCTTGTGAACTTGGAGACTTCGATTTGTGGTTACTGTGTTTCCTTTGTCTTCTCGTACTATGTGTTCAATAAACCTGTCGGTATTTTTATTTCGGCGTTTGGATTTCACGTAAATTATTTCTCCTGGTTTATAGATTTTTTCTGTGCGGTTTTTATTGTAATACTTTAGGAGTTGCTTTTGTTTTACTTCTAATTTTTCCTTGATGTTCAGGTGCGCCGCTCGGTTGAAAAACACGTCCTCGGGTTTTCTTCCAGTCACTGTGTGAATTGTTCGATTGTACTGTTTGACTGCGTCGAAAATATAATCTTTACATTCGCCTCCGTTTGCTTTTGTTAATGCCCGGACTATCTCTATTACTGTAGAATGGGCACGTTCTACTTGGCTGTTGGATGTGGAATGATCCGTGGGGACTCTTATGTGTATCACGTCGTGTCGGTCGTAAATGTTTCTGGCATAATTACTAATGAATATTGATTCGTTATCCGTCGTGTGATATCTTGGGCCTTGGTATGTAAAAACTTGAGATAAGAGTTCGTCTAGGACTAAGTGGGTATTTAATTTATTTGGAATGTGGCGTAGGTGTAGGAATTTTGAGTATCTGTCGATGGAGCTGATGTAGATTTCGTTGTTCATATGAAATAGGTCTATTTGCAGATATTGTGAAACTTTGCTTGGTATTGGTGTGGTGCCGATGATATGGTTGTTGGGTTTCCGGTCGTATTTCGTGGTCATACAGACCTTGCAGTTGGTTGCGTATTTCTTGCAATCTTTATCTATGTTGGGCCAATAGTATTTTTCATAAATCTCTAGTTTATTATTCCTATGATTTCGATGAGCTCTTTCGTGGATAGTTTTGATTATTTGAAGCTGTTCGTTAGGTTCGGTTATGTCTTTTAAGAATGTTTGTGTGAGAACAATTTTGTAGTTACTGAATGTTTTCTTTATCTTATCTCCGTATTAGAAAATTGTTTCTTCGTCAATTTTTACTGCATTAATTACATTGGGGTTCAGTATCTTCGTTAGGTTGGAAATTAAGTTTTCTTCGTTTTTGAAATTAATTATGTGTCTTGAGTTTCTAAAGATAGTATGTGATCGTAGGTCATTAGATAATGTTTTAGTTAGAATTATTTGATTTTTATATTTGTTGAGTGCTTGTGGGCTTCTTTCAAATTGATCAATAGGTAAACTTACTGCGGAATGATCTGAACATGAGGTTGAGTTTATTTGTTGGCGAGATAGTGCGTCTGCTACAACGTTTTGATTTCCCGGTTTGTAGACGATTTTTGCTCCAAACTCTTCGATGAAATTCTTCCATCTTTTTAATTTAGTATTAGGGTTCTTCTCTGAGGTTGCGAATGTTAGTGATTGATGGTCGGTATAGATAGTTAAATTAGTTATTCCATATAGTAGATTTCTTAATTTCTGAAGTGCCCATACGATAGCCAACAATTCTTTTTCGTTGGTAGAGTAGTTCTGTTCGGTAGACGTTAATGTTCTTGATATGAAGGTGATAGGGTTTCTTCCTTGGCTTAATACAGCTCCTATGGCGAAGTTACTCGCGTCCGTAGTGAGGTCGAAGGGTTTTGAGTAATCCGGTTGATATAGTTCTACTTGTGCCCTTAATTCATGTTTTATTTTGTTGAAGGATTCTTTAGCATTTTCATCGAATTTTATTGGCACTTTAGCGCTTTTATTCTTCGATGTTTGCCCATTTTCCTGTTGTAATAATAATGTCATAGGTTTAGTGATGCTTGCGTAACCTTTAATAAACCTTCTATAATATCCAGCAAGTCCGAGAAATGACCTTAGTTCTTTCAGGTTTGTCGGTTCGGGGTAGTTTTTTATTGTGTTGATTTTTTCCGGATCGACGGTTATAATATTATGTTTAATTATATGTCCCAAATAATTAACTTCTTTGTTTAAAAAATGTGATTTCTCGTTTGATATCTTCATATTTGCGTTCTTTAGGGCATTGATAATTATCTTTATGTGTTCAATATGTTCCTCTGGAGTATTTGAAAAAATTAGTACGTCATCGATATAGACATACGCGAATTTGCCGATGTATGGTCGGAGAATGTCATCGACGCATCGTTGGAAAATCGATGGTGCGCTCTTGAGTCCGAAGGGCATTCGTATGAATTCGTACTTGGCTCCATTGATGTTAAAACTCGTCTTGGGTCTGTCGGATTCCCTTAACTTTATCTGGTGGAATCCAGATTCCAGGTCTAAGGTTGAAAAAATGCTGGCATTTCCCAAGTTTTGAATTGTTAGGTTCACATCGGGAATTGGATATCTATCCGTGATGGTTTCGGCGTTTAGTTTCTGGAAATCAATAACCATACGTCTCTTCGGCCGTCCATCTTCATCTAAACCTTTTTTGGGAACTACCCATACTGGGGAGTTGTATGGGCTATACGATTTTTGTATTAAACCTTCGTCTAGTAATTTATTTACTTCTTTGTTAACGAAATCATGATCCGTTGCTGGGTATTGTTATTGTGGTGAGTATATCGGGTCTTCGTTCTTAATTCTGATGGTTGCTTCGATAGTCGTTGTGAATGGCAAAGTAGGATTCGTGTCCTCATTCACTCGGATTATCTCGTCAATTTCTCTTTTATATTTTCCGTTTTCTATAGTATAATTGATTTCTTGTTTTTTCTGGTATTTAGTCCTCAACAAGTTCTTTTCCATATCTATTTGGGCTTTCATTTTCTCTAAACCTTGTTTTCCTAGGATCATATCAAATTCATTTAATTCATTTGTCTCATAAAACATTATATAGTGATTTAATAAATTTATTCGTTTCTTAGATTTTAATACAGATATACCATGGATGCTTTTTACTTTTATGGAAGAAATGGGAATGGATGTGCTGATATTACATTTTGTGGATATGTAGTTGTTGGTAGCGCCTGTGTCTATTAAGATTATTGTAGGTCTTCCTGTATCCTTAGTTTTAAGAACTAAACACGGAAGGCCGTTTATTTCCTTAAAAAAGAATTTTCAGTTTCCCACACTTCATTTTGATCTACTTGGGGGATTATGGATTCGTTATCGCGTGTATCTTCGATTTTGTGTACACGTTGGAATTTCCGTGTTGGGTGCTGGTTCTGTGAGAATGTACCATGTTCTCTTCTCGTTGCTTCTTGTCGTGGGAAATTTTGTTGTCTGTGAGATCCTTGATGTTGTTGTTGGTTTCTGTAGGAATCATTATGTGGGTTGTATAGGGTTGGTCGCATAAATTGCCGTGAATCATCAACTTCCATTGGTTCCGCTGCCGGTTTATATTGGATCTGTGTGTTGGGACGATATCTTGGTGGTTCGTGCCTCTGTTGTACGAAGTGTTGTCGTTGCTGGAGGCGGGTGGGTGGTTTAAAGGATTGAACAGGATAATGCTCACGTCTAGTACGGTGGAGTTGATAGCCGTTGCTATCAAGTGAAATAGTGCTCCCCATAGCGTAGGCACTTTCTAGATCTTGCGGCTTGAACGTGTATAATGATGTCCTTGTATAGTCACAGTTTAAGCCTCTGATGAATGCACGTACTCCTCCTTCTATTGTGTGTCTGATGAATCCTTCTGCATGTTCTCCTTCGGTCATTTCGATTTTGCTCAGCACCAAATTAAGTGCTCTGTTAGCCTCGTCGTGATACTGTGAGAGAGTTAGGTGTCCCTGCGTGATCCTCTGCAAGTTGTCTTCGAGCACGTATAGTGGTCGTCTCTCTCCGTAAACGTAGTCCAATCTATTCATGATGGCCTCGAAGTTGAAAATTGTATTATATGCAACTAACAGGTGAGAGGTAGGTGAAGTATTTATTAGTGTCCTGAAAGTTTTCTATGTTTTTCATACACGTGGTAACTCGGCTTCTCCATGCTCTATAGCATTCTTGGTTTCCGTCGAATGTCGGAAGAGCCTTGAATATTTCAGTATCTATTTCGTTCGCACTTTGCAATGATAGAGTTTTGGGTCGCAATTTTCTTATTGTGATGGGCTCCACATTTCCGAATCCTCTTGTCTCTATCGTTTTGATATATTCGCGTAGCGTTTTGTTCTCTGATGCGAGTATTTCCTGGTTTTTTGCCAAGTGGCTGATTTGGGCTTGGATTTCCGCTGCTGTCGTCATTTTTGGTGCACTTGGTGTGTATAATATTGATGGGTTCTTTGCCGATTCCTCTTCACTGTCACTATCGGCGTCTTTATTGAGTATATTATATTGTATGGCTCTGTTCCTGAATGTTTTTACTTTCGTTATTTTCATTTAATTTGAATTCTCTATTGACTATGTCAGTTTGTTCACTGTTTTCACTAAAGTTTATTTATTGATATGTTAATTTGTTCATTATTTTATTTGAATTCTCTATTGTTTTTTTCACTTTTATATGTTCAGTAAAATATAAAAGATTTCTTACCAGTCTGTTGTACTATGTACATCGATGCTAAGGATGTCAAATGCTGCGTGTCCTCTTGTCTTCGAGTCCGTACGATTTGTTCCTTTTTTTGGGTTCCCTGGATATGCCTCTGAGGGTCCTCTTAGTTTCGAGTTCTTCGGGGTCTTCCTTGGGTTGTTGGTCCACAGGGTGATACAAAATTAGAATTTATATCCTCCTAGCAGGATCGCCAATTAATAAGTCTTCTTATTTAATTACAAAAACGTTTGCACTTTATTTTCTTACGACTTTCAAAATATTCTAAATACTAGCTATATCTTAATACGTCAGTCGATGAAACCTGACTGCCCGATTCCACCGTTCGCCTGTATCCCTTTTCCAGTCATCTTTTGTTGTTTCTCCAATTTCTTATCTCACACTTCATTTGGGTCGTGGGATCGTTTTGATAATCCTGGTCGATGGTTGTTTGGACAGCTGTGTCATGTCGGGTGCAGCATTGAATCCTATCTTCAATGCTGAAGGTTTATCTGTTGCATTGTTTGGACAGATGCAGCAGTAAATCTTATCTTCAATGTTGATCACGTTGGAGGTCATCATTTTTATTACATTGTGATGTAGGTTTGTGATGAATCTTATTTTCTAGTTGGGAGTTGGGTGTGTTAACTCGCGGGAGACCGGGGTTCGAGTCAAAGGCTATCATCAATAACTTCATTTCATCCTCTTTTCCTTTGTTGGTGACCGTCAGCAGCGCATTAGACGCGTATTTAAAAGATCAAGCCAATGTGTTCACGAATTTATTTTCCGCGGAATTCAACTCTCGATGTCGGTCTTCCGGGGTCACATGTCATTTCACCGGTGTAATATTCAATCCCCGGTGTGAAGTTGCGCCCACACATTCAACGCATTCTTCGAGAGTGGACTATAGAAAAGCAACCGGTCCGGATGGAATATAAGCAATAGTCCTTAAAAACTGTGCTCCAGAACTGTAGCCGGTTCTTAGCAAACTTTATCGCCTATCTTATGCACAGAGGATATTTACTACCTGCTGGAAATTTACTTGAATTTAGACACTCCCAAAGAAACGAAAAAGTGTCTCCCCCAAAAATGTCACCCCCATAGCATTACTGCCTATGTTATCCAAGATGAAGGAAAAGGTCGTTAACCCCCTGCACTCGGGACCTTTTCGCTTCCGCGAACCAGCAACTCCAAACAATTTCGGCCAAATTAAAGAAACATTTTACAAGTGCTTTAAAATCATTTATAAACAAACAAAGGTATACAAATAATAAACTTCACCAATTTATTTATGTTTGCTGTATTTCGAAAACATCAGCTGTGGCATTGTCGCTCGAGTTGACACTTCAAATAAACCGCTCGAGTACAAGAAGTTAATACCGAGTTGGTTAAATACTTGGGATGTAACGGTGGTGCAATGGATAAACATTTAGGGGTGGCAATTTTGACAACGTGCCACCATGGTTATGGGTGATCATATGTAGGCCGTGTGAGTCGGTGGGACTCCAACCTCACTTAGCCTTCAAATCCCCCAATATTATTTTATTATTTTTATGTCGTACTGTGGCACCTATTGAGTTCCAATTAGGTAAATTCTAAACATTTTTCAATCGTATTCCGGGGATGCTTGTCTGGATCTGTGGACCGGTATAAGTCAAACGTTTTAAATTCGCTTCGTATATGAAGGCTTTCTTTTTTGAAGAAGAGTTCCATGCTTTAACTGATTACGAAACCCACTCCGATGTGTCATGGATGTGACTGCTTTTAAATTTCATAATTTTGCGTTTATTGAATTTTTGGTATTGCTGCTACATGAGTATTGGGAATGTAATCAGCTAGTTATTGCTCAGTTCGAGATCAATGCAGAGTGTGCACATACATTCCGTGAGAAAACATGCGATTTGTTAGGTTGCTGTCGTCATTCAGTTTTTGTTGTGAATCTACCTGATTCCATAACGACGTAATTCTTTTTATTGGGTTATTAGCCCACGACTTTAATGAAATGATAATTCAATCAAACAACTATGTTTGGAATCCTTGCTATACTCGATCTTTTTGGGGTCACACTGAAATATAAATAATGTATCAAAAAAAGGGTGTATTAAATTGAATAAAACACTCGTTATTCTTTCAATATTCAACTAAACCTCATTGTATTCTATCAACTTTTCTTTACTTGTCGCACCAACGTACGTCATCGACTGCTCTTTTTCTTGATTCTTTCTACTACTTAGCCGGCAATCTCTCCTCATTCAGCTCATCGGCCGGTAAGGTTGATAACATCTGATTTTTTTTTCTTTTTTTCTTTTGGGAAGCGCTGTCACAATTCGGCCTTCCTGACAATTAATCGTCCCGATTACACCATCACTTGAGTTTGCCCATGGTTGGATATTAACCACTTTCCAGATTCCCTCATACGGTATCTGACTAATTTGAAAGCCGTCAACATCTTTCAATATGTACCTATCGTTTGCCAAGACCTTTGCTATCCTATATGGTCCTTTAAACTTTGGAGCTATTTTCCTACAAGTGCCAGACGTACTAATGTAGTTCTTAACCATTACGTAATCTCCTTCTTTATACTTTCTTTCCACTCTCGTTCGATCTTTGAGATTTATATTATACTTCTGTCCTTCGACTATTTTTTGTTCCGCTGCCATCCTCGTCTGTTCCAAATCTCGCTCTTTCGACGCACCTTCGTTTCCCAAACTTTCCTCTAGAGTTTCCTTTAACAAATCTATTACCGTTCCCTTTTGCGCGACCCCGGACAACAATTCACTGGGAGTAGTATCGATACTTCTATGGATGGTATTATTCATTGCGAACTCTATTCCAGGTAAAACTCCGTTTAAGGTAGATATAGTGCCCGCACTTGGCATTTTAGCGATCATTGGCGCTAGAGTGCTGTTAACTCGCTCTACTTGTCCGTTAGCCTGAGGTGAACCCGTTGCTATCTTTACATGTTTCACGTTATTTTCTTCGAGGAATTCCGCAAAATTCTTTGAAGTAAAAGCACTACCTGTGTCGGACACAATCAATCTCGGCCTACTGTATGAATTGAAGTAATTTCGTAAACAACTAATCACCTCGAGAGTTCGAGTTGTTTCAGTTGCATATAGTCTAACGTATTCAGTGAATGCATCTAAACCAGAAAAACGTACTTTTTCTTTCCCTTATTCAGTGTTACAGGTCCAAAATGATCGATGTGTATTGTGTCGGAAGGTAGATTTCCTTTATGAATATGATGGAGAAGCCCTTCGCGCTTTCCTTGTTTCGAGGAGAAGACAATACATTTCAGACAATTGGCGATATGCGCCTTGACTTTATCTCTCATTTTCGGAAACCAATAGATCTTTCGTATAGCATCGAGCACTTTGTCACACCCCATATGGCCCATTTCATCATGATATAGTCGTATGACATTCGTTCCCATATTGCTAAGCACGTAAAACAGAATATTATCTTTCATTTTCCTATAAACTAGACCATTCCTCATTTCGTAAAAACTACTCTCCTCATTTTCCAATCTTTTTCTAATCGCGTTTATCTCATTATCTTTGTACTGGCTGATTGACACGTTCTGTCCGTAAGTATTTTCATTGAGAATTAGTATACTTGGCATGCGGCTAAGGGCGTCTACATGAGTCATTTTAGATCCATTACGATGTTCTAACACACAATCATAATTTCGCAACTCTAAAGCCCACCTGGCTATCCTTGGATTTATCTCTCTTTTGTTCAGGGTTAACGTCAATGAGTTACAATCAATTACTATTTTGAACTTAAACCCCTGAAGATAAACTCTAAATCTCTGTAACGCATATATAATAATGTTTCCAATTCAACGCTATGATATTTTGATTCACATTCCGTTGTACGTCTCGAAAAATAGAATACTGGATGGAACCTGCCATCTCTTTTTTTTTTTTTTTTTTTTATTAGACTTCTCTCGGGAGAGGCGAACCTATAGCGCCAACTGGGCGTCCCGAGATGCCATCAAATAACTGTTGCAGTTCCTTTTGAACAGTTGCAGGTTGTAACGCTCCGGGAACACTCGCGTTGGAAGGGAGTTCCAGCACAGCTTCCCCGCTCTGTAACGGAACGAGTTCTGATGCAGGGATGATCGCGCCGTCGGGAGATGAACCACAAACGGGTGCGATCCATCGGATTGTCTCGTGGAGCGCACATAAACTGAATTGCGTGGAACAGTATCACGAATTTCCGAAGAACAGTACCCGTGATAATATCTGTAAAACAGACAGAGGTCGGCTACGCCCCTTCGACGTGATAGCGACTGTAGTCCCGACGTCAGCGCCGATTCCCCGATCAGGCGGATCGCTCGTCTCTGTATGCTCTCAAGTTGGTCGAGGGTATGTTTAGGAGCCGAGCTCCAAACATGAGAGCAATATTCGAGCGCGGGTCTAATTTGGGATTTATACACGAGACGAAGTTGGGCCGGAGTAAAGTATTTCTTGGCTCTAAAAAGATAGCTCAGTTTTCCTGAGGCTGACCTGGCGATACTCGACACGTGTTTATGCCATGATACATTCCCACAAACCGTGGCGCCGAGCAATTTCAAACTTTCCCCAGCCTCGAGGGCCCCTCCATTCATCATCAGCTGTGGAACCGATGATCCACTTTTCTTTGTGAATGTTGTGTATTGTGTCTTCGCTGCATTGAAGTTGACGAGATTGGCCCCTCCCCACTGCAGGACCCTATCTAGATCCTGATTCAGAGAATCAATCTGTCTGCATCTCAGCTGATGCGACGCAGATGCACCAATCGGCCGAACACTCGAAAAGGAGGAAACAAGCGTACTATCATCCGCAAAACTGAACACTTTGTTATCCGTTGCCTCCAACAAATCATTTATGTGAAGCAAGAACAAGGTTGAAGCCAAAATAGAACCCTGGGGCACTCCCGAATTAACAGGATACAGATCCGAACACTCGCCGTCCACAACAACCCGGATCGATCGATTCTCGAGAAAGCTCCTCGTCCAGTCGCAAAGCTGTTGGAAAAGTCCATATGAACGAAGTTTGCTCAGCAATGCCCCGTGCCAGACGCGGTCAAAAGCCTTGGAGATATCCAATGCGACCGCCCTTGACTCACCATGCCGTTCAATCGCAGATGTCCATATATCGGTTATAAGTGTCAAAAGGTCTCCTGTCGACCGCCTGCCACGGAATCCGTATTGACGATCATTCAGAAGTCCGTTGCACTCCAAATACTTAACCAACTCTGTATTGATAACTTTTTCCATTACCTTAGATAAAATAGACAGTAATGCTATCGGACGGTAATTTTGTGGGAGACACTTTTTTCCCGTCTTTGGGATTGGCTGAACTCGAGCGATTTTCCAGCAGGCAGGAAAGGTCCTCTGTGCATAAGATAAGCGGAAGAGTCTGCCAAGAACCGACGATTGTTCTGGAGCACAGTTCTTAAGGACTATTGCTGGTATTCCGTCCGGGCCGGTTGCCTTCCTACAATCTAGTTCACGTAGAATGCGCTGAATAGTGCGCGGACGAAATCTCACATCCCGCATCGAAGACCGTACCGGCGAGATAACAGGTGGCTCCAAAAGGCCGGGATCGAGGATTGAATTCACGGAAAATAAATTCACGAACACATTAGCTTTGTCCCTTGAATTCGTGACTAACGTCCCGCTGTCTGCCAACAACGGAGGCAATGAGGAGGAAGCGAAGTTACTGCTGACAGCCTTTGCCATTGACCAGAAGGTGCGCGAACCAGTTGGGCATCGAAGGAGCATATTGATCACCCTGTCGTTGTGAGCTTTCTTCGTGGTATCAATCGCCTGGTTGCACGAGTTTCTGATTCTAACAAAATTCGTTCTGCCAACATCGGTGGGATTGGAGCGCCATTGCTTAAAAGCTCTATTTTTTGCCGTTACATAGGGCCCCAAAGCCCCATGGTGTAATCTGTTACTATTAACAAATTAATTTCGATTTCTCTATTTTGGAAGGTAATCATACAATTTATGTTCCCTTTACAGGACAACTTAGTTTTATTGATTCCAAAAAAATTTTCATTATTATTAGTTTTTATAAGATTTTTTACAACAGGCGGTAAATAATTTTCCTTTATCATACTAATAGGACTGCCGGTACCTATAAATGTTCCTAAATTAATGCGATATAAGTACCTTGCATTTTTTAATATAATTTGATAATTCCTTACATATTCTTTTTTTTCATTTTCTACCTGATGGATGGTCCTCGGCTTCTCCGTCTTCCTGTCTGGGCATACGGCTCCATGGTGTCCTTGTTTTCCGCATACATGACAGGCGCCCATCTCTCTTTTGGGTTTTCGGCATACATTCGCCATGTGTCCCATCGTGTTACAATTGTAGCATCTAACTCTCCTTTGTGCTACTTCTCCTTCTCTCCTTTGCGGTTGTCCTGATGTCCTCGGTGAGTTTAGTGTCATTTTCTGCTCGATCCGTTGGAATGCACGTAGCAACTGAGTCCGGTTGGTATAGTAAGTAGTGAATGCCTGCAATCGAAGGTTCTCGTCCGTGATGCCTTCGATGATGTAATCGAGCAATTCGTCCTCTTCGAGATCAAGTCTATGGGTGAGTGTTACCTTGTCATTGAAGTAGTCAGTGAAACTTTCGTCTTTGTTCCACTTTCGAGCGTCTAATCGTCACCTCAGTGTCAATTTGTCCTCTCGTTGGCCGTATAATTCCCTCATTTGCAGCGTCAATTCGTCGATACTCTCTTCCACGAAATTCGGTTTAGTATATAACCATTGTTGAACTCTTCTTTTTGCTTTTAACAACATCAGTGTCCTTAATGTGGAGTCATCGAGATCGTATACTCTCCCTAAGTTTGAGAGTTGCTGCAACTAGGTGCCCAACCATGGTCCGCCGTCGTATTCTGGTAACAAGTCCTTGATGGTGTTTAACGGTACTTGAGAGGCATTTCAGGCTTCCACTTCCATTGTTATCTTCTTCTTTGTTCGCGCGTTGTGGAGATCCTTTTCCTTTGTTTGTTGCAATGATTGGTTCTCTCGTTCGTTCATTGCTTTTTCTTTCTTTAGCATTTCTCTCTCTCGTTCGATTAGCTCCTTTTCTTTCTTTAGGATTTCCCTCTCTCGTTTTATGAGTTCCCTTTCCCAAGACAATTCTGTTGACATCTTCTTTTTATTGGCGTCTTCTCTTTCGGCCACTGCTTCTGTGGTGATGCTATCATTCTTTGCACCGCTGTCGCTGTTGCTATCGCAGTCATCATTACTGTCGCCGCTCTCGTTTGCACCGTCATCGTTGTCGATTTTTTCATTGTTTTTCCCCCGAAGGGAAACTGCCACGCTCGTCTTCTGGAATATTCATTAGTCTTAACAATAGCTCTCTTTTGTTACCTGTCGTTCTTTGCTTCAGGCTTTGTAGCCAGTATTTTAATTGTACCGCCGACAATTTCTCTCATCATGGCACACGAACAAAAGAATGAGTACATGTGAAACGAAATTCAAAAGTCACCAACCACGTGGTTTCTATATTCGGGTATATACGTCTATGTTTCTGCGAGGGGAGTCCACTAATCCCACTTCTGATGTTGTAAGATCAAAAAAAGGGTGTATTAAATTGAATAAAACACTCGTTATTCTTTCAATATTCAACTAAACCTCATTGTATTCTATCAACTTTTCTTTACTTGTCGCACCAACGTAGGTCTTTTTTCCTTTGCTCGTCGTCATCGACTGCTCCTTTTCTAGACTTTTTCTACTACCTAACCGGCAGTCTCTCCTCATTCAGCTCGTCGGCCGGTAAGGTTGATAACATCTGAATTTTTTTTTTTCTTTTTTTCTTTTGGGAAGTGCTGCCACAATAATATTATATTGATTCATTTATTTTGACACAATCATCCAACTTGTTATAAATTACTTTTAAACTTAAAATACTTGAACAAATTAATTAGTTCAATATTAAGAAGGTACGTGCCTGTGTGAATACAGGTTCAACTCATAGTACTGCGCTATCGTTGTGATCAGCCAATAAACATTCCGTTTTTTAATGAAATTGTAAGTTACGGAACCTAGTATTTGTGTAATTGTTTATACCTTAAATAATAATAAATTAAGACATGATTACAAAGTACTTCTTTTTTTTTTTAGACAACGACAACCACAGGCATCCGGATAATGTGGGTGCTATCATGTGCCCAAAGAATATTGAGTAATAAAAAAGGGGAACACCTACTTCAAGAGTTTTTTTTACAACTCTTTAGACTATAACAAATAAATATATCAGAATCGATTATGTAAAAGAAAGGAGGAATTACTGCACACCGGATTCCAACTTACGAATAAAAAAAAAAAGAAACTGCAATTTTTAATAATTACCGTTACCCATGATAAACATCGAATTACAGTTAATAATAGCTCAAGCGGATTTTTTAAAACTTCTATTTTTGAAAAGTTTATTATTATTGTTAATGCACTTCACCCAAGCAGTTTTTAATTTTGAATAAAAGTGATCGCAATATTTTGAAGATTAGTTGTTAGTAAAAAGGTTTTTTTTTGTTAAATTTCTTTAGTTTATAAGTCAACATTTAACTGCCACTTCTGATTATTGGTGTTTTAATAAATAAATGTAGATTTTACTAATTATACAAACAAATAAATACTAAATTATCATATACAGTAAACAGACGAAGGTTCAATTTTGTTGTGTTTATACATTGCATTCTTACGCATTAATATACAAATTTGTTGAGATGCGCATGAAAAAAACAGATTGCTTTTGGATTGAAAGTTTCTTTATTGAACAGCAGACGAACACATGTATACTTATCAGAAGAACAAAGAAGAAAGAAGTAAGGTAGATCTCACAGTTAACTGACAGTGCCATCTACCGTCGAGTGGATGGCAAAAGAAAGATTGGTGGTAATGAATCCGCCCAGAGACGATAAAAGGGAGTGTACACATTAGATCAAAAATTTGGAAGTATACTTGCTAACTGCTTGGAATGGTATTACGAAGACAGTCCCAGAATTAATGGGCCTGACACATAGATGCCGGTATTTATTTAAATAATGCCTGCGGTAGATAGTACCAATCTTAGAAATAAGTTTCAAGTTGGTAGACGCTACGTTATTTATTACTTGTTTGACAGCTATTAATAGTGAATCATCATCATCGGCACTACAACCGGGGTCCAGTCTTGGCCTTATTTAGCAAGTCTCTCCACCGGTATCCGGTCCTTATCCGAGACTGGTTAAATTGTTTGTTGGCGATGCATCACGAATTCCCAGGAAAGGCAAGGCCAGCGCTAGCATACCATTTCCAGGGAAACAACGATCAGCGGAGCACAGATTCCAGGAAGCAACTAAGAAAAGCAGATCCCAGGAAACGAGCGAAGGAGGGGACAACTGCGGACCTATATAAGGCGGGCACATCGGTGAAGCAGCAGGAGCCCAAGCTTGGAAGCATGCTGTTGTCTGCCCAATAGCAAAAGCTGGGAAATCAAATTATCACCCCTCAAGTTTTCGTTCTATTTCGCTCCTCACCTGCATCAGCAAAATATATGAACAGTTCATATACGAGAAGCTAAATAAATTTATCAGTGTCAGGAACCTAATACCTGACTTCCGATTTGGATTTAGAAGAGCGCACAGCACCGCCATGGCTCTCAACATATTTCAAAACCACGTTTGCGTGCGCCTCTTTAATAAGGAACCCACCATTGCGGTGAGTTGGACATTGAAAAGGCTTTTGACACAACCTGGATCGAAGGTCTCGTTTTTAAATTACTGAATACTGGCCTCAGTAAAACGATGTGTAGTATCATCTACCAGTATGTTTTAAACAGAACCTTCCGAGTTCGATTGAATGGAAAGCTTTCTCGAACTTTCAACGCCGCTGCAGGTGTACCACAGGGCTCCATTCTAGGCCCCATGCTATTTAATATCTACACCTCAGATATTCCTCGCCCTATGGATGGTAGAGTAAACCAGATTTGCTATGCGGGTGACGTCCTAGTGTACATGTCATCTAAAAGCACAAAACTCGCAAAAACCGACTCAACCGTCATCTGGACGAACTGTATCAGTATTACAGTTGAAGGAAAATTCGACTGAACCCATTTAAAGCAATAGCTATAATTCTGAGTAGTAAACACTCCCAACCTACTTCTCGATATTCACAGAATATCCGAATACAAATAAGAGGTACTACGATTAGACCACAGGACAGGATGAAATATCTTGGGGTCATCTATACCCCGAAAATTAATTTCACCAAACATGTGACCCACATTCTTCAAAGGGGCGTCGGTCGATCTAAGCAACTGCACAACATCTTGAAGTGGAGCAACAAAGTTGACACCAAAGTTAAGCTTCTCTGCTATAAGCAGCTAATCCGATCTGGAATATCGAAAGAAAACTCCTCAGAAGATGCATCAACCACTTTAGAAGGTCTGACGGTCGCTATTACCCGAACTCTCACCTATACGAAGGTGCCTCGATTATCCCTATCGACGAGTACTTGCTACAATTAACATATATGTTGGAGACGGAGCAGCACACGACGGCCGACTAGCAGCACACGACTGCCGACTGGCAGACTGAGCATCGCACATTTATACTCTGTCTCTCCTTGTTCCTGTGACAACATGCGAACGAGGGAAAGGAGACAAAAATGCGAATATAAGCAGCGGCAGTTGTGGGGTTAACACCAGTACAAGTCAAGCAGTCAAACGCTGCACATCAATATTGATAAAGAGATTAACGGATAGATTGGTTATATTTAAATAAATTTGAATTAGTAAACCTAGTTTACAATTTGGTCCTTCAACCCGGAGCAAGTCATCGAGGGAAACACAGCAGCTGCCGACTGGACAACACAAGCTGTGCAACGTGGGATCCAAGCGTTTCAACTACAACGCATTGAAGCACACCCGCTGCGACCAAGCAGACAGACGGTCGTGCAGCCTAACCAGCCAGCTGCAAACAGCAGCGCACTCAGTTGCGTAAGCTACAGCCGATATACAAGCATCGGATTCAAGTAGCTAGTGGCAATTTCGATCCACAAGCATCGAAAGGAAGGCAGCTAAATCACAATGGCTACCAGTGATTCGCCAAGCAAGGCAATGGCGGATCAGACTGTTCCGGCAAGAAAACGAAGACGAGGAGTCCTTAAGGGATTCCTCACGCGGTTGGAGGAGTTCGCGACCAAGGCGAATGAAGTGACCAGAGAGGAAGTCGCATGCAGACTAAGAAAGCTGGAAGACGCGTTTAAATCCTTTGAGCGCCTCTAGGAAAGAATCGAGGAGAACGACCCGGACCTGGACATCGACAGGGAGAACGAGGAGCGAGCAGCCTTCGAGGAGCGATACTTTTCGCTGCAAGGCAGACTCACCCAGCGTCTGAACGTGTCAACAAGCACGGGCGCCACCGCATTGGATACTTCAGGAGACACCCTGGGACCGTTAACTACTCCAACGCTAACAGCAGAGCAACCAGGAATGGAGAGGTTGCTTGACACACTAAATTCCAGCCAGACGCTCCTGAACAGCTTGGTGGAACAATTGGTTACCCGGTCAACAGACCTGGCAGCAACAGATTCCACCGTTGGAACGGCAACCCGACCGATCAAATTGAGGCATATCGACGTGTCTACCTTCGATGGGGACTACCAGCAGTGGGTAAAGTTCCGAGACCTGTACCAACCACTCATCCACGACAACCCCCAGTTATCAGCAGTCGAGAAATTCCAATTTCTCCGGACTTCTTTAAGAGCGGCCGCACTATCAGTGGTTCGCATGTTCCGGTCACGGCGGTAAACTATCTGGAGGCCTGGGCTGCACTAGTCTCGCGCTATGACAAGAAGAAGCTCATCGTGGAGGCACATCTACGAGCACTAATGACGATTCCAGCTATGCAATTATCAGGTGCTACGGACTTCCGCAGATTCATCAACGGCCTCTTCGAGCAGGTTCGGGCTTTGCGAGCCTTGGAGCTACCAGTGGAGCACTGGAGTTGTTGGCTAGTTTTCACCACAGTCGAGAAACTCGATAGTGAGACTAGGCAGCCATGGGCTCGAGAAACCAGCAGGAACGAGATGCCGACATTCGAGGAGCTGACCGAATTCCTGGAAGCTCGACTCACCGAACTAGAGAGCATTCCGACAGCGAAGATCAATTCAAAGGGTCACTTTGTTCGGGACAGAGGTATAGCAGCTGGTCCATCCAAGAAGACGTACTCGGCAATCACATCACCAGGGACGGCTAAGTGCCCCAGATGCGCGCAGCCGCATCCATTGTTCCGATGCAGTGCATTCAGGAATCTCTCAGCTCTACAGCGAGATTAGTTTGTCCGCCGCCACAAGCTATGCAGAAGTTGCCTCAACCCCGACCACAGCATTGACAAATGTGAGAGAGGTAACTGTCGAGAGTGTAACGGACGGCACAACTCTCTGCTGCATCAGCCGGTAGACGTTCCGATGTTATCACCAGAGGCTGGACCATCAGAGGGATCTTGCGCGACAGTACAAGCCCAGGATTCACTGCTGCCTACGGCAATCGTAACTGTGGTGGGCGACAGAAACCAGTTGGTCCCTTGTCGGGCGCTTCTGGACTCCGGTTCGACCACATCCTTAGTCCGGGAGTCATTCGTTCAGCAGTTGGGCTTGCGACACACTGTTACGGATCGACATTGAGTCCAGCGGACCGACATTGAGTCCAGGTCCCCCCAGAATCCACTAATCCCCCTTTGATTCCCCTCTTTACCTGTAAAAGGAAATAACGCGCCAAGTATCTAATTTGCATAAACTACTTTATGCAAATTCTACTTGGCGGAAAAAAAAAATAATAAAATAAAAATAATACACCGAAAATAAATTCGGAAAAATGACAATTCGTCGTAAACTTCAAAAGGAGACAGAACGAATAAATTTTGAAAAATAAGTAAAATATTCAATATCGTAACAAGCCATACATTGGACAACAACCACGCTGTGTTATTCTGAAAAAGGCGTAATAACGGATATCGCGTCAGTTCTCTTGATTTTAACACTTTGGCCAACCTCGATCAAGTCCATTTCCACAGCTTCAGCTTGTTTTTCGATCTCTGGAGTCTTTTGTGTGGGTTACAGCTTATGTCGCTGGAGTTATAAAATTTTTAGCCGTTTTGTTGTTTTTGTGTTATATATTTTTCACGAACTGGCAGGAAGTTTTTGTGATTGTTTTTCCTTCGGAGATTGACGGCGCATTCCCATTTTTCCGAATTTATTTTCAGCGTATTATTTTTATTTTATTATTTTTTTTCTCCGCCAAGTAGAATTTGCATAAAGTAGTTTATGCAAATTAGCTACTTGGCGCGTTATTTCCTTTTACAGGTAAAGAGGGGAATCAAAGGGGGATTAGTGGATTCTGGGGGGACCTGGACTCAATGTCGGTCCGTAACAATACCTTCCCCCCTTAAATAGTGATAGCTTCATTCTTAGAAGAGGAATGAAGCTTGGCTACTTAAGTATCAAACTGTAGCATTTATCCTTACACCGTCGGTGGTGTATTTTCTTCCCTTGTTTGTCGTGGTTTCTTCTGCTTTTGGCTTCCTCTATTCGTAATAGGGTTTTAGCCTATTATTGTGCACCACCACATTTCTTCTCCCTACCTTAACGACGCTATTTACCGGACTATTTATATGCACTACCTTGTAGGGACCCCTCCATATGGGAGCTAATTTTCCTTGCTTTTGAGCATTACGTATTAAAACTTTGTCGCCCACATGGAACGTGAATGGGCGTATCTTACGGTCGTAGTACTCTTTCGACTTCTTCTTGGAAGTTAATAGGTTACGCCTTGCTATTTCGTACGTATGTTGAAGTTTGTACTTCAATAGCTTATGGTAACTGTCATGGTTGTATACCGGTTCCGGAGGTTGCTTTATGCTCGTCGGTACCTCCGGGGTAAACCCAAATAGACAGTCCATTGGCGTAAGCTTAGTACCTTCGTGTACATTGGTGTTGTATACGAATGTTGCCGTTCTCAGGTACTGGTCCCATGATTGGGAATTCCCATCCACAATGCTTCGCAGGTAATCTACGAGTGGACGATGGGCTCTTTCTAAGGCTCCATTCGATTGTGGGTGGTACGCTGAGGTTTGTAGTTTTTTAATACGGAGCAGTTTGCACACGCTTTTAAACAAACTGCTTAGGAAATTGCTTCCCTGATCGGTGACCAATTGCTTCGGAACACCAAACCGAGCAATTATTTGGTCGAAAAAGACTGTGGCCACCGTTTCTGCCTCCGCATCTGCGAGAGCGTAGCAATCTATATACTTCGACAAGTTGTCTTGGAATGTAAGTATATATTGATTGCCGGTTGGAGTGCGATCAAGAGGACCTACTATATCTAAGTATACTTTGTCGAAAGGCCTCTTTGCAATGTCGGTTATTACCATGGGCATACGTATGTTCGGTGAAGATTTCATGGTTTGACATATTTTACATACTTTGATGTATTGTTTAATGTCGCGCATCATGTTCTTCCACCAAAAATTTCTACGTATTTTGTGGTACGTTTTACTCACTCCTTGGTGTCCGCCCAAAGGAGGATCATGGTATTCCCGGAGTAGGAACTGAATGTCTTCAGGATTGGTTATCTCCATTCCTTTTTCCGTGTTAGTACATTGCACCTTGGTAGTGTGGGAGTCTCATCACAAATTTGCGGGATACGACTCAAGGTATCCGCATTAGTGTTGTATTTTCCGAATTTATTTTCGGTGTATTATTTTTATTTTATTATTTTTTTTCTCCGCCAAGTAGAATTTGCATAAAGTAGTTTATGCAAATTAGCTACTTGGCGCGTTATTTCCTTTTACAGGTAAAGAGGGGAATCAAAGGGGGTTTAGTGGATTCTGGGGGGACCTGGACTCAATGTCGGTCCGTAACAACACGCAGGCGAAGGTGAAGATAAGTGGCATAGGCGAGGCGAATCCACAGGTCAGCCGAGGAAAAATCGAGATGCTGCTGAAAAGCCGAATAGGGGAAACCCGTCAAGGTCACTGGAACATGACTGGAGAAGCTTTTCATCGCTGGCGTTGGCCGACCCGCTATTCTACAAATCGAGACCCATTGACTTGTTGCTGGGGTCGGACACTATCTTCCAGGTCCTGTGCGATGGACAGCTGATGGATCCCGACAGTAAAATGATGGCGCAGAACACCATATTCGGCTGGGTGATCGCAGGGAGTGGACCAACTCTGCCCCATCAGGAACAACATTGCTGCACTGTCACCCATCAGGTCGACCCATTAGAGGGCCTTCTGGGAGATGGAGGAGGTACCAGAGATGAAAGAGCGCCTAACAGAAGAAGAGAGGAGGGCAATGACGCATTTTGAACCAGCGTTCAGCAGAGGGACGCTTCGAGGTGGAGATGCCGTTCAAACATTTCCCGCCGCCATTGGGATATTCCAGGGAAGACGCCATCCAAAGGCTTCTGTCCATCGAGAGGCGATTCAGGCGAAACCCGGAGCTAGGCCATCAGTATGCCGAATTAATGAGGGAATACCAGAACATGGGTCACATGCAGCGGGTGACCAAAGGAAACTCAAAATTACCGAACAACCAATGCTGCTATCTACCCCGCCATGCAGTAATTAAGGCCGAGAGTGAAACCACCAAGCTCAGGGTGGTGTTCGATGCTTCTAGGGTCACCAGTAATGGAACATCTCTTAACGATAACTTGATTGTTGGACCATCCTTGCAGTCGGACCTCATCTCAATCTTGATCCGGTTTCGCAAGCATCCCATAGCGTTTGCCTCGAATATCGCCAAGATGTTTCGCCAAATTCGAGTCCAGCCTGGTCACACCGACTTCCAAAGAATTGTTTGGCGAGACAACCCAGAGGAGGAGTACCAAACGTTCAAGTTGCTAACCGTAACATACGGAACGGCGTCTGCTCCATTTTTGGCAACGCGTTGTTTGGTCCAGATTGCCGAGGAGATCGAACAATCGTGTCCGGCGGCAGCGCGAATCATCAGAGAGGACTTCTACATGGATGATTGTATATCTGGAGCGCAATCCGTGGAGGAGGCAATCCGGTTGGTGGGTCAACTGACGGAGGCTCACACGTATCTAGGCTATATGATCCATTAGGCTTGGCCGCTCCAGTGGTGGTGCCAGCCAAGCTGGTATTGCAAAAACGGTGGCTTAGAGGTGTCGATTGGGATGACCCCCTTGATGAAGAGATTCGGAGGGAGTGCAAGGAGTACTTCGAGGGATTGTCGGCGCTGGAGTCGGTGAAGATCCCACGTTGGTTGGGACATCCGAAGCCCCTTCAGTTACATGGATTTTCGGACGCAAGCGAGAAGGCGTATGGAGCGGTCCTCTACGTCAGATTTGAGGAGGACGGGGCTTCCCAGGTGCGTATCATCATGGCAAAGGCAAAGGTAGCCCCAGTTAAGCAGGTGTCCCTCCCAAGACTCGAGTTATGTGGCGCCCATCTCTTGGCTCGGCTGTTTTTGTTCGTGAGGAGGGCGCTTCAACTTAGCGAGGTTCAATGCTTCGCATATACCGATTCCACTATAGTTCTACAATGGCTATCGGATCATCCCAGGCGGTGGAAGACATTCATCGCGAATCGTACGTCGTACATTTTGGAAAGGCTGCCAAGAGGCCAGTGGCATCATGTACCGACTGCATCAAATCCAGCGGATTACCTGTCAAGGGGGCTTAGCGCAAAGGAACTCGCCGGAGCAGATCTGTGGTGGCGAGGACCCGCTTTTCTGCGAGACAAGGAGCTGAAGTTGCCCCGGACGCCCACTTACCAAGTCCGAAAGGCGGACACCGGAACGCCGGTAGATCTCGAGGAGCGAAAGGAATCGTGCTTCGTAATCCAGCAGGAGGAGCTGTCCATAACAAGGAGATTCTCCAGCTTCACTCGAACGGTAATGATAGTAGCGTGGCTGAAGCGGTTCATCGACAACAGTAGCTGCAAAGGGGACGGCAGGTCAGCAAGGCGGTAGGGCGTTCTCGATGCTGACGAAGTGAGGGTGGCCACACGCATCATATTGCGAGCGGCTCAGACCGAATCGTTCGAGACGGACCTAACGGCCATAAGAGCCGGGAAACAATTATCAAGACGAAGCGAACTGGTTGCGCTCGACCCATTCATCGATGACCAAGGTATCCTCAGGGTGGGCGGAAGACTAGAGGCAGCAAGGATGGAATACGAACGCCGACATCCACCGATCTTACGTCGGCAGCATCACCTTGCAAAGATCATAGTGAGGGATTTGCACTTGAGATTGATGCACGCTGGAAGCCGGTTACTGCTCGCCGCGGTGAACTCCCGGTACTGGATCATAGGGAGTCGAGGACTTGTCCGGAGGGTCATCGCTGAATGCACGGTTTGCGTTCGTCACAAGGGACGGGTGCTATCTCAACAAATGGCCGCATTGCCAGCCAGTAGGATTAATCCCGCACGGCCATTTAGTAACACCGGCGTCGATTATGGAGGTCCTATCACTCTTCGGACATGGAAAGGACGCGGCGCGAAGCGAGTCAAAGGCTACATCTGTCTCTTCGTATGCTTGGCAACCAAGGCAATACATCTCGAAGCGGTTAGCGAGCTGTCCAGCGAGGCTTTCCTGGCAGCATTAAGGAGATTTCTCGCGCGTAGGGGTATTTGTCACACTTTATGGAGTGATAATGGTACCAATTTCGTTGGGGCATGCCGAGAACTGCGAGCAGTTTATGAGCACATAAACCAGAAGGCTACCCAGGACCGGATCATGACGGAGTTGGCCACCAACGGCATCACTTGGAGATTCATTTCCCCGGCAGCTCCCCACTTTGGTGGCTTGTGGGAGGCAGGAATCAAGTCCGTGAAGCATCACCTGAAGCGAGCTATTGGAAATGCGTTTCTGACGTTCGAGGAGCTTACTACCGTGTTGGCCCAGATCGAGACTTGTCTGAATTCCCGGAGCCTGGCGATCCCGAGGTGTTGACCCCCAGTCATTTCTTAGTTGGAGGACCGGCTATGAGCGTCCCGAAGTCGATCCGAGAGAGACAACAATCACTTGGCGCTCCAGATGGAAGTACTTGCAGGCGTTGCATCGAGCATTTTGGTACCGGTGGAAGAACGAATACCTCCACACGTTGCAGGCTCGCAACAAATGGTATCATCCGGAACCAAACCTAGTAAATCCGGTCGTGGTGCTTCTGAAGGACGAGCAACTATCTCCGACCTATTGGCCCATGGGAAGGGTTATCGAGCTTCATCCTGGCAGAGATGGCAAGGTGCGGGTGGCAACTGTAAAGATTCAGGGGGGAACCCTTAAGCGACCCGTCACGAAGTTGGTTCTACTTCCGGTTGCGGAAGATAAAACGGTTGAACCGACCGTTCAAGGTGGGCGGAAGATGGCACGGACAAATTGTAAACTCGATTTACTAATTCAAATTTATTTAAATATAACCAATCTATCCGTTAATCTCTTTATCAATATTGATGTGCAGCGTTTGACTGCTTGACTTGTACTGGTGTCAACCCCACAACTGCCGCTGCTTATATTCGCATTTTTATCTCCTTTCCCTCGTTCGCATCTTGTCACAGGAACAAGGAGAGACAGAGTATAAATGTGCGATGCTCAGTCTGCCAGTCGGCAGTCGTGTGCTGCTAGTCGGCCGTCGTGTGCTGCTCCGTCTACAACAATATAAGAACCTCGAAAGCATTCAGAACAGCGAGAACCCACTTGCACGGGAGTCTTGCGTTCTTGACCCTTCTCTCTTTCGATCCCTTCGAAACAGACCACCACAATTTCTTCTTCAGAACAAAACTGAAGAAAGCACCCTCCCCAACAACATTCTCCTTTATAATAGACGATTCCTGGACCCATGCCATAGGGTCTACTGTTGGCACACTACAAACACGCACGCACAGTACAAGACAGCACCTACACACAAACATACACACCGACCAAAGCGCAGATTATCAGACGCCAAAGACGTGATCTGCGTTAACTACCGCACTCAAGACCTACCGGTTTTGTACGATTTCTTTCCCACCTTCCCCCCATCCAAGTAGTTAGAGAACAATTGAACTAACCCTGCCCACACTATCCTTAGATACGTCCTTCCCCTTTCTTTTCAGATATCTTGAGACCGAGCCCAACATCTTCACGGATGTGGGTGATTCTGGTTATCGCAAGATGACCAGAAGCCAAAGATAAGATGAAGGACACATTTGTCCTTGTCTCCCTAAAGTCGGCCTCTCGCCACCCGATTTTTTTTTTTTTTAAGCAGCAGGAGTCGGTAAAGGAACTCCTACCCAATCGGTCTTGATCAAGACCAGCTCCAAAGAGATCAGGAATTAACAAATAATAAAGAATAATTATAGGACATAATAAATATTCGATTAAGGAAAATAAGCAAATTTGTTGTACCGCGTTTTTGATATTCTCCTCCCTTTTACTTTGACGGTAGTCAATTAGGGATTTGTACTGGACAAGATTCTAATGCCCGTTTATCCAGAGAAGAGTCCGGCTCTGGGGGTACAATCCCACGAATTAGAAGAAATCATCGTTGGCCGGCCAGTGCCGGAAAATACAGTCCGCTAAGGCGAAACTGTTGGGAAGTCGCTGAAGAAAGCGCCGTTCGCGATTCGGTTTAGCCTTTTTGTTGTTAACAGCTTTGGTCCTTAGAGTCGGATATCGGCCAAAGCAAAGAGGACGCTGCCGTCCCCTACGGGAGGACTGTCTACCGTGCCAAAACCAAAGCGCTGCACAGAACTCGAGGCACAGGCTCGAGAGGGAGCTCAGTAAGGTCATCAAAGCGTGGCGAGATAGAAGCAAGTATGGAAGGCGCTATGCGAGAGCTGGAAGTCGCCGAGGCAAAGGCGAAAGTGGCCCGAGCGAGACTTGAACTGATGTGAGCAAGTTCCGAGGATGAGATTAGCCAGAGCGAGGCTACGAAAGACGAGTACCAGCAAAGTCCTTGCGATCCATGGGGCAATCTAACGCGGCTGGCCGAAGGAAGACGAGAGGAGCCAGCCCACGAGGACAGATCGCCACATCACGAAGAAGTAAGGAGCGACACCCAGGACCTGGCCCAAGCCATTGCCAGGCTATCACGAGCACCCCCGGAGCAATTACCTCGAGAGAAATGATCGAGCTACACCCTTTCAACGGTGCCAGTGAGGAGTCGCTGGCTTTCAAGGGATCATTTGAAGATACGGCCGACGGATTTACAGACGCGCAGAACTTGGCGCGTCTTCGGAGAGCTCTTCGGGGAAGAGCGCGAGAAGCTGTTAGAAGTCTCCTGTTCATTGGCGAGTACTCACAAGAGGTAATGAACGGACTGCAGACTCGCTTTGGAAGACCGGGAGCCTTGGCCTTGGCGGAGCTAACGAAGTTAAAAGGACTGCCTCGGGTCACCGAAGACCCGAACGAGATTGGAATTCCTACAGGCCAATAAATAGTAAAATATCCAATAATAAAAAAAGAAAGACCCTTCTAATCATTTTAGCTATTGGCCTAGTAGTCCCTTGCCTAATATCGGGAAGATCGTTGAAGTGGTTATTAGTAAATCAATCTTGCACGAATGTAAACAAAAGGTGATTATACCCCAGAACCAATTCGGGATTAAAAGAAACCATTCCGTAGTTCATGCTGTCACGAAATTTGTCTCGGATATCAATTGGAAGTTAAACGAAAAAAGAAGTACAGCTGCCTGTGTAGCAGATGTAGAGAAAGCTTTCGACCCAGTTTGGAAACGACGGAGTAATATATAAACTTATACAACATGAATGTCCCCCACATCTAATAAAGATGATCACGTCAATGATCTACGACAACAAATTCGTCGAAACTGATAGGAAATCTGCAACGACGAGAGTTTTTAATGTCATAAATGGTCTCCTGTAGGCCACAGTCACTGCACCGCACCTTTTTAATATATACACATCTGATGTGCTAAGAGAATTGAAAAATACAATAAGCTTTTCATCATCATCAACGGCACTACAACCGGGAGGCGGTCTTGGCCTTATTTAGCAAGTCCTAAGGCTTGCTCAATTTTTCCATAATGATTTGTATTTTCGGGCAAGGTCATTAGTCTTGCGCCAGAGGCTCCCCGACGGGGAATCGAACTCCTGTCTCCCACATGACGGGCGGGTATACTAACCACTATACTATCGAGGTGCCCACAATAAGCTTTTGCTGACTACAAAAATCGAAGAAATTCAAAGAAAACTCCACAGCAAATTCGACAGGTTTCAGGAATTTTGTGCCGGTTGGAAACTTAGTATCAACTATCCAAAATGTGAAACCATACTGTTCCGCATCCGAATAAGACACGGAAATTCGGAATTGAGACGTAATTGGAAGAATTTCAAAATAATGAATGCGGATGGCATTCGGATCGAGTCAAAGAATGTTGCTAAATATGTGGGTGTTCTTTTAGACAATTTTTTGTACTACGGTGAGCACATACATGAACAGTTGAAGAGGGCGAGAGCGGCATTTATGTCCCTCAAGAACCTTTTCTATTCAAATCTCATGTAAAAAATGCATCCAGAGTGTCCAGAATTGATAATATCGGGTTTTCCAATAGGGACTTGACAAATTTTTGTTCTGTAGTAAATTTGTATAAATTGCAGGCTTTGTTCGTTCGTGTACTTAACCATGATGAAAATGTTGAGTTTACTGAATTGACAGTGACAGTTCGATGATTAGTGAAAGGGGGCGTTCACAAATTAAATTCAAAATTGTCAAGTCCCTATTGGAATACCCGATACAATTCTGACCCTTGTGAAAAATCATTTCGTCCGGTCGGAAAATGTAAAATCATCATTATAATTATCGGCACTACAACCGGGAACCGGTCTTGGCCTTATTTAGCAAGTCCTGAGGCTTGTTAAATTTTCCACAATGACTTGTATTTTCCGGGCAAGGTCATTAGTCTTGCGCCGGAGGCTCCCCGACGGGGAATCGAACCCCGGTCTCCCGTGTAACAGGCGGGTATACTAACCACTATACTATCGAGGAGCCGGAAAATGTAAAAGACAATGAACTAATCTCAAGATTGTTTTATACTAACCCGGAGTATTACAGAAATACATTGGAAAGCGGATACAAACCACCTGAAGCATTTGTATACTTGGATGCTCATAGCTACCTATCAGTTCTCACAAACGTACCAATTATATATCATGTTGCAAGACGAGCAACTGATAAAACAATTAAGTATGTGCCAACAAGCATAAGAGATGGAAATACTACCCTAAGATACTGTGTGAGCATACCCGAAAGAGACAAATATATAAATTCGAAAGCCTCAATAGGAAAAAAATACTGGTGGGTCGAGTGGGCCTGAGACTGGCTGATAAGCGTTCGGGAGCGGGTCCTACTGTATGGAACCCGTTCGGCCGACTGGCAGTCAAATGAATGGTCATCGGCGGGGCGGAGGACGTGCGGCAGGACCTGATTCAAGGGTCCATAGTCTTAATTAGTAGTAGGAAGACTTAAGCTAGGCTTAGTTAGAGTTAATTTAGTCTTAGTTAGATTTAAGTTCTACTAGGTTTAAATAGTTTTATTATAAATAAAAAAATATATACGACAATTGAGTAGGTTTTCTTGTTGCTTCTTCCTGAAATAGTATTAAAAAAAAAACATCTGACAGTACATTGTATAAGCGATTTATAAGGATAAGGAAAAAAATGTTATAAGTATTGCGTGCCACTACGGCCTTATATAGGGTGGCGTAAAATTAATCATCCATTTTGTTTTTGAATTACTTTTTTACTAAATAAAAAAAATGATTTTGAGCAATGGAAATCTTTATTCGGACGTGAGGCGGTTCCGCCAAACCCCACTGTTACTTACCTGAAGAACCCCCATAACTTCGACCCACCCTTATAAGTTTCGTTAATGCAATCGCATTAACACCTTAAATGCTTCACGCATCAAATAGATCAAATTTATATAACCTAAAAGTCCCTGTAAAAGAATTCTTACATTTCATGCATTTCTTCGCATACAAATTCCCTACAAGAATTCTTTCCATTACACAGGAGCATAAAACAAAACCTATTCGGTACCTTCGGTTGCCAGGCAAATTCCAACCTTCCCACACCTGCACCGCAATCTCCCCGCAGCAAAAACATTTCCTTCCCAAGGATAATTAATGCTTTCAATGCATTACCTGGAAATGCCTGCAAATAATTTTTCCTACAAGGGCATTCATACATGTTTCAATGCATCTCTGCATAAGTGACCCAGAACCGAATTTCGAATTAGTGTAGATATTCACAAAGGAATTCGGTCCTGGCGTCGCCATAGATGCCATGCATAATTAACTAAGATGGTATACACAACCGTCTTTGTGTATCCATCTAAAATACATTCCGATGACTTGCAAGTATTGATTCAGCTGCAAGCACTTCTCTCGGAAATACTTCTTTGTTTGAATCTTCAAACAATTACCAACGGCGCGCTTAGCCGCCGGATTAGATTCAATAGCATAAACATAAGCAAACAAAAGAATCCGATTCTCCCAGCCGGCAGAGAGACGATATACGATCTCTATTGTATAAATTATCGCAATCCCTTTTAGCATCTAATGAGTGGCTGCTATTTACTCATTTGACCCTCATTACAGAACGATGCCTTGGTCGTTTCCAATTTGTTCTACATATTCCTGGATCCGTTTACACAAACCCAATTAGCATCCAATGAGATTCGGCTTGTTTGCTTAGCCGAACTCCCTTTCTTTGTTTCAGTTTCGTTCTCATGGCTTTGTGCCATGAATGAACCAATGTTCACACATACATGTGTACCACAATGATCTTTATTACAAGATCTGGTTTTCTGTTCTACAGAGAGAGACTTTACGTCTCTCTTGTGGTAAGTAAAATATATCCTTAGTGGAGAGGATATCTACCACCACACCACAAACTCACCCCATTAGCGAGTCGGCTCTGCACGAGCCGTTTATCGCTGAGTCGTTTAACATCACCCGACCGAGCCGGTCGGACGGTTCGTCTTCCACTTCCCGTACCGCCGGGGACGCGTTCATATTAGAGTCGTTTTACAACCAGGAGCCGAGTTTTCTTTTATAAGCGTTGTCTTTATTTCCGTGCGGTTTTTGTTAACATTATTGCTTTGTATCAGTTATTCAACATCACTTCAAGAATGTGTTCTATCAAATTGTATTCGTTAGATATTAGAAATAACTTGTGTTTACAAACGATAAATTATTCCACGGCCTACTTGGCCACCCTTAGTATACACCAAATAACAGTTTCTCTTCCTTTTAGTGAAGTGACAATTCGGTTTGGCGGAACCTTGTCGAACAGTGGAGTATTAGTGGGACGAGGTAGAGCTCGCACCCATGCCGGTGCCAAAACTTCGTACCCCCACAGACCTATACAATTTTTTCTGTTGATGTAATGTTAGATTGCAGCCGTCTAGTTCACAAATGTCAAATATAATTGACGTACAACGCCATTTGCAAAAAATTATAACATCTTACGATGGGGTGATTAATTTTGCGCCACCCTATACACTAAAACAACGACAACAAGGGAGCATAGTTTTATGTTTATTTAGACTAAGAAACAAAAAAATGTAATAGTATTTAAGTATAATAAATAAACGTTTAAAAAAAAAGGAAACGTGGTTCTAAACGATTCCCACGACTAACCATGGTAGCTGCTCAAATATGATTTGGCATGCGTCCCGAAATTTTAGTATTAAAGTTCAAACAAACAAGAGATTAGGGATTACGTTTTTGGGAGAACATCCCAACCAGCGGACATATACATATTATGTTAAATAAATAAAGTAAATGTTAAAAAAAAAATACATAGGCTTCTATTTTGTACAAAACACAACGTTCAACGCTCTTCTCTCGGTCGCGAGGGAGCACGGCGTTTGTGCGTTTTAACTCACATCTCATGGATGCACATTATACCCTTTCTTTGTTTCAGTTTCGTTCTCATGGCTTTGTCCCATGAATGAACCAATGTACACACATACATGTGTACCACCATGATCTTTATTACAAGATCTGGTTTTCTGTTCCACAGAGAGAGACTTTACGTCTCTCTTGTGCTAAGTAAAATATATCCTTAGTGGAGAGGATATCTACCACCACATCACAAACTCACCCCATTAGCAAGTCGGCGAGTAAAGGATTTGCCAACAATGGAAAGGTGATGTTTGTAGTAGATTGCTATTTTGAGGAGTTTTTTTCAAATATTTTGTGTTTTGTTTGTCAGACCGATCAATTCTGGAACTACCCTCGCATGATCCTGAATAAGTTCTGTGGCGGTTCCATTGAACGCCACTACTTACCTTTCTATTAATTACGCAAAAACTCCCTCCCATAATATCCGAAATCATTATAATTCGCTAATGCAATTGTATTAGCATCTTCGAACATTTTCCCCAGGGGCATGGTTGCATGCAACGCATCATGTTCCTGAAAAACAATTCGGTTGCAGCATCAAGTAACCGACACGAAACCAGAAATACTAATATCTCCTAATGAATTCCGCCGCACACGTGCTGGGAAGATTCCCCTGTTTTTTTATCTACATACACGTCGGCCGGTCATCCGGTCGACAGGCACATCCTAGCTTGCGACTAGCCGCCAAAGGAAATGAGTAATGTCTCTCGCGTTACAAAAAAGTAAAAGAAATTCAAAAAGAACATTAAAAGGGCATGTGAATCCCCACCACAACTATAACGAACGTCACAGCAGTGCCACCTGACTGCAGCCCACATTCGCCGCAAGGATCCAGGACAAATCAAAAGTTTTTTCAAAAAACCTTTATTTTTTTCCTTTAGTTACAAATTAAAATTAATTTATCAAAAACAATTCTCTACTTCTTTTTTGTCTTTCCAACCTTTACATAATATATAAACTGTAAAAAGTATAGTTAAGAAAAAGCCTCAGCATATCCACAACATATTCAGTTAAATCACAATTACAGGTCAACAACAACAAATTTGTAGTATATTTAATAAAAAGTTTTTTTGTATTAAAATTAAAAGAAAGTTATTCCTATAATCGCAATTGCTAATTAATGAATATAAAAATACATATATAAACATTAAATTTAGACCAAAAAGGAGAATAGAATCAATAAAATCCGCCATTTTTACTGCAATTTGGTTATAAACGCAAATATCTTAAACAAATACATATATAAGTTGACACAATTTATCAAAGGCTTTCTTGAACGTAAGACGAACATTTTTTATATAAATATTTTGGCAGTCTTTTTTTTTATCTTCAATCTATTTATCAACTGTTAACCTGGCACTTAGTTCTGCGTATCTAGCCAACATTCTAAATACAATACTATAAAAACGAATACGTGCAACCAAAAACTTAAGTGATTTAGTAAACAAAGTTAAAAACAGAGTAGCAAAAAAAAATTAGTAGACCCCATCTGGGTATAAGCCACAACACAACCGTCTAGCAGTGCTATTTCGACTCCGCCTGCCTCCGTTCGACTCGCGCAAACGCGACGTGCGGGGATATTTCGCGACCCCAACGACTCGACTCTTGCAACTGACTCCACCGACGATTCGATCTCGACTCCTTTCGACCGCCCGGATCATTTCACTTCGCGGTCTCTTTTCAATTCAGGCCAGAGTGGGCCAACATGAACTCTCCGCCCTACCTGGTTTGGGCCCCGATTGGTCCGTTCTCAGACGTTTGTCTGAATCCTCTGCTCGGGAACGGGTGGGCAAATTCTGTGCTCACCCAACCTCATCTTTGGCGCATCACTCCGCCTTCTCACTCACACTCGTCTTCACGCGCCTTCACCACTCCCCCGGGCCGGCTCCTTCCATTGAACGCCACTACTTACCTTTCTATTAATTACGCAAAAACTCCCTCCCAAAACATCCAAAATCATTATCATTCGCTAATGCAATTGCATTAGCATCATCGAACATTTTCCCCAGGGGCATGGTTGCATGCAACGCATCATGTTCCTGAAAAACAATTCGGTTGCAGCATCAAGTAACCGACATGAAACCAGAAACACGGAAATACTAATATCTCCTAATGAATTCCGCCACACACGTGCCGGAAAGCTTTCCCTGTTTTTTTTTTTACATACACGTCGGCCGATCATCCGGTCGACAGGCACATCATCCCTTGCGACTGCCCGCCAAAGGAAACCGAATCCCCGTTAATGTAAATATACATCCGAAAGTTCGACCCTTTGACTCGCCATTGATATGTGCATGATCGGAATAGATGCTGTACGCAGTTGCCATCCTATGAAAATCCAAATTCCTGTCTGCATGATGGTTTGCCCACCTGCAACCACTTCTCTTAATGTTTCCCTTTGTTGGATTTGTATATCCACGGTTCGTATACTCATGGACACACAGCATGAGCAACCGAAGTGATCATCGCGTGTGTGTTCGCACACTCGCTGGCACCAATGTGTCGGAGATCTTCTCCCATTGGTCGCTGAGCGAGGGGTGAAATTCATTTTTATTCTTACCACTAGGGTTTTCATTCGACCATCAGTGCACACACAAGGAGTCGCAATTCAACCACCGACCAGTGCGGGTCGAATTCATCCCCCATAGGGTACGCACGCGAGTGCGTACACCGAGTAAATCGAGATTCAGTTTTGGGTGAGTGAGCACAACCGGCGAAACCTAAAGAAATATAAACTAAAGTCGCGCGTTGTACCTTTAATTCATATTCTATAAGAACTATAAACTAAAGTTGTGTGTTGTACTTTAAATCATATGCTATAAGAAATATAAGGAACCCAATCTTTAAGGCGTGTGTGGCATGTGAAAATGACATTTTAAGTTACGTAGGGTAAGAAAACGTAGTCACTAATGGATTCAGATTATTAAGATTAAATGAAATAAAGAACGTTTTTGTTACCGAGTGATCTAAGTTGTTTTTTTGAAGTGTGCGATTAGTACCAGCAGTCGGGCGGGGTTGGCGTTCCGCTCGAACAACACGTCGGGAACATTAGTGAACCTGGGTCCCTGTGACATAAAACTAAAAGACCCGGACATATACCGCCACCAAGCGGGCTCGAAATCCCCACAGTTCTCCCTGCCATCAACTTGTGCGGCTTCCAATCTGCGTTGCACTTGAATTATTCTTAATAATTCTCAACGGATCGCACCCGTTTGTGGTTCATCTCCCGACGGCGCGAACATCCCTGCATCAGAACTCGTTCCGTTACAGAGCGAGGAAGCTGTGGAACTCCCTTCCCACGCGAGTGTTCCCGGAGCGGTACAACCTGCAACTGTTCAAAAAGAACTGCAACAGTTATTTGATGGCATCTCGGGGCGCCCACTCGGTGCTAAAGGTTCGCCTCTCCCGAGAGAAGTCTAATAAAAATAAAACGGTGCGAGACTATTGTATGATCAACTCTTGATTTTGCAAGTTCAGTTTGCGTCTGATATGAGTAACGCCGTCTATTAAAAACGAGAGAACATATTCACGATCCTGTTATGTGAAAGATAACCCCATGAATCGAAAAAAAAACGAGGATAGATGATAGAAAAAAACGACAAAACAGAAGGAAGAAAATACAGAAAAACGTAAACAAAAATAAATAGAGTAAGAAAATAATGAATAAATTAGTAAAATAAATAAATGTTTTTATATATATGCTGTAGCTTTTTATTTCCTGGAGAGTAAATGAGTTTGTATTTCTGTAATTAGAATTTTTTATTTCATCTTATTAACTTTATTATTTACACTACCTACCTTAGATAAACTACATTAAATGACATATTGTTATACGAGGGTGGCCTGAAAAGTTTCCGACCTCAACGTGAAGATAGCAGCACTCGTCAATAAAGCCTAGAGAATATAGTTGTGCATCTTTTGACAGTTACTCACTAAAATTTCAGCCATTTTGGGCGGGTAATTTTTATTTGACAGTCGTTTGAGTGAGTCGATGTGTGTTTTTGTGAAAATGGACAAAATTGAGTATCGAGCTGTCATTAAATTTTTGTTTTGAAAGGCAATACGAATACGCAAATCAAAGATGAGTTGGACTCTGTGTATGGTGACTCTGCACCATCATTTTCCCCAGTGAAATTTTGGGCAGCTGAATTTAAACGTGGCCGTAAGAGCTATGGAGACGATGACCGCTCGGGACGTCCAAAAACTGCAACAACTGGCGATAACATCGATAAAGTTCACCAAATGGTGGCAGACGACCGCCGAATTAAAGTGAGAGAGAGAGCAGAGGCTATGAAAATATCCAAGGAACGTGTTTGTCACATATTAAATCAAGATTTAGGCATGAGAAAGCTGTCTGCGCGTTGGGTGCCGTGTTTGCTCACGTTAAACTAAAAACGTGTTCGAATGAACATTTTCAACGCTCTGTTGGTGCAGTTTAGGCGCAATAAATCCCGGTTTTCATCATCATCATCATCGGAACTACAACCGGGATCTGTTCTTGGCCTTATTCAGCAAGTCTCTCCACTGGTTCCGATTTCGAGCCGATGTCATCCAGTTTGGCACTCCCAGGCTCTGGGCGTCCCGGTCTACGCCATCCCCCCATCACAGCCGCGCTATCTCCTTCCATACATCCTGCCACAAAGGTCTTGCCGGGCAGGCTCCTCTTCGCTCATTCGACCTAGGTGTCCCGCCCACCGGAGTGTACCGAGCTTGATTTTTCTTACAACATTAGCTTCCAGGTTGATTGCGTTCAACTCATGGTTGTAGCGTCTCTGGAATTGTCCTTTCTCACATTCGGGGCCAACGATTCTCCTTGAGACCTTCCTCTCGAATGCGGCTAAGAGTTCAGAGTGCCTTTTATTGAGTACCCAGGTCTCGGATCCATACATGAGTACTGGTAAGACCATGGTCTTGTACAGTAGTAGCTTGGATGTTCTGGATAAATTTCGGGATATAAAGAGCCTTGATAACCATAGTAGGCTTTGTTGGATTTGATCAGCCGTTCGCGTATTTCCTCTGCCATATTGTTATCGGCTGATACACTTGACCGAAGGTAGTTAAAATATGCACTACTTCAAATTCGTGGTCCACTACCCTGATAGTTTGACCAACGTTAGGTTTTTCCCTCATTAATGTGCAGTCCCAGTTTTTGTGCCGCCTGTTCGATCTGAGTGAAGGAGCCCTGTAGAGCCGAATCGCATCTACCGATGATGCCGATGTCATCTACGTAGGCAAGTATCTGGCAGGACTTGGTGAGAATAGTCCTTCTAGTTGTAATTCCAGAGTTGCGGATTGCTTTCTCCAACGCCAAGTTGAAGAGGAGGCAGGCCAGACCGTTCCTTTGCCGGCGTCCATTAAAGATGTTTATTGGTTTGGACAACAATCCCGCTATTTTTACTTGACTAGTTACGTTGATCATGGTCAACCTAAAAAGTCGTATCAATTTGTTTGGAATGCCAAACTCTCTCATGACATTATATAGTTCTACCCTGCCTATGCTGTCCTACGCGGCCTTAAAGTCTACAAGTACGAGGGTTGCCTTTTATATTTCGGAATTAGAAAACAAAAACAAATATTGATCATCGAAAATCATTTTATTGTTTTTCAAAATATTCCCCATGAAGATCTATACACTTTTGCATGCGTTTGAACCAATTGTCGAAGCACTTTTGCCACTCTGAATAAGGTATCTCTAACACATGCATTCTGAATGCAGCAACCGCTTCTTCAGGTGTCGAAAAACGTTGACCTCTCAGTTTGTTTTTTACGTACGGGAATAAAAAGAAGTCATTCGGTGCCAAGTCAGGACTATACGGCGGATGACCCATCAAATCGATGTTTTGGGTGTTCAAAAATGCAGTTGTCGCAGCCGATGTGTGAGAGCTCGCATTGTCGTGGTGAAGAGTGATCCGTCTTCGGCGGTTGGTTTTCCTGATTTCTTGGAAGACAACTGGCAAACAAATGGTTGTGTACCACTCATAATTGACTGTTCTGCGTTGTTCTAGTGGTACGGTTGCGACATGTCCAGTTTTTCCGAAAAAACAGGCGACCATTTGCTTGGAAGTGCTTCGTGCGCGAACAACTTTTGTTGGATTTGGCTCATCTTGAAACGCCCAGACAGTCGACTGCTGTTTACTTTCGGGCTTATACGCGTAAATCCACGATTCATCACCTGTCACGATGTCATAGACGTGTTTCGAAGCACCGCGACCGTATTTTTTGAGCATTTCTTTCGACCAATTGACACGAGCCTTTTTTTGGGCGATTGACAAATTGTGTGGGATCCAACGCGAACAAATTTTTTTGACAGTCAAATGTTTATGCAATATTGAATGTATGCTGGTCCCACTAACGCCTAAGGTTGTCTCAATCTCACGATAGGTCACATGATGATCTTCCAATATCAGTTCGCGCACAGCATCAATGGTTTTCGGAACAACAACTGATTTTGGACGACCTTCACGAAATTCATCTTGGAGTGAACTACGACCACGATTGAATTCACCATACCATCGATAAACACTGGTCCTTGATGGAGCTTCATCGCCAAAAATTGAATAAGTTCATCCATGCACTGTTGCTGAGTTAATCCACGCCGAAAGTTGTAAAAAATAATCGCACGAAAATGTTGACGATTTAATTCCATTTTTGGGCCGAGATGAATCTTTTAAGTTACTGTAAACAACACAAATAGCGCTCGTATGTCAAAACGTTCTGAGTGCGTATAACCTCAAAAATGTCCAACTTTACGACAGAGCTGTCAATTGCCGGATTGCAACACTAGGGTTGCCAAATCCCGAAACATAAGAGGGAACCCTCGTAGATGATATAATAAAGTCTTAAATTCCAGACATTTTTCCATCGCCTCCCTAAGGGTGAATATCTGAACAATCGCTGATTTACCTGGGATGAAGCCACACTGATATTGACCAATGATAACTTTACCGTATGGGGCCATCCGATCTTGTTGGATAGTGGAAAGTATCTTATAGGTGGTACTCAGCAATGTTATATCCTTATAGTTGCTGTACACGGTGATATCTCTCCTCGTGTGTATGTGGCAAATTATTCCACGACGCCAATCTTCCGCCATCTCCTCTTGCTCCCATACGTGCACCACGATCTCATGAATTGTGTGATGTAATGCTGTCTCTCCTTGTTTGATCAGCTCAGCTGGTATGCCATCAGCTCTGGGGGCTTTATTTGATTTGAGCTGTCATATGGCTTTTAATGTTTCCTCAATGCTTGGTGGCGGCAGCATTTGTCTTGTCTTGCATTGGTGGAGCCTCCAATTCTTCTGTGAGCTGACCATTTAGCAATCCATTGAAGTGCACTTCCCATCGCTCCAGAATGCCTTCAGGGTCGGTTATCAGATTACCCTCTTTATCCTTGCAGTAAGTGCAGCGTGGTGTGTATCGCGTCATACTGTGGATTATTTGGTAGAATTTCTGCGCCTGCTGCGGACCTCGCTCTCTACTTTTCTCTATTTCACAGACTAGATTTTTTTCCAGACATTTTTCTTTTGTCCGTGGAGTCTTTTTTCAGATCTTCTGAGCTTTTGTATTCAGGTTCACCCTCTCTCCGTATTCCCACTTCTTTTCCAGCAGTTGCCTTATTGTGGACATTTAGTCCCTTGTTGACCGGTTCCTACGGAATCCGCATTGGTAGTCTCCCAATATTTCTTCTCCGTACGGTGTGATTCTCGTCAGTATGACATTTGTTACTATTTTGTATGTGGTTGGGAGCAATGATATTCCTCTGTAGTTTTCGCAGTCAGACCGGTCACCTTTTTTGAAAATGGGGACGACTATCCAGATTTTCCATTCTTCCGGAATGACTTCCTTATCCCATATTGTTTTAACCAGTTGGTGAATCTTTCGAGCGGTTGCCTCTCCTCTATGCTTCAAAGCTCTGCCTGTATGTAGTCGACTCCGCGAGCCTTGTTGTTTTTCAATCGATTTATTGCGTCTACGACTTTGTTGAAAGAGGGCTCTGGGTTCTGAAGTTCGGCTTTATGTACGTCTAGTGCGTTTATTTGTGATTGATGGGTGCACACATTGAGCAGGTTTTCAAAGTACTGCTTCCATCTGGTCACAATATTGATATTTGTCCACTCCATATGAATGTAATTTTGATAAAAGGGCTGGATGCCAAACTCTGTCGAGGGCTTTCGAGATATCCAGTGCAACAACCTTGCTTTCTCCGAAGTAGTGGATGGAATGACTCCACTTTTGGGTAAGGTACGCCATCAAATCTCCTGTGGGCTTGTTGCTACAAAAGCCATATTGACGGTCATTGAGGAGGTCATTTGATTCCAGATATTTCGAAAGTTGAACGTTAATCAGTGATTCCATTATCTTGGAGAGAATAGAAGTTAGTGCTATGGGTCGATAAGAAGAGAGGGATGATTTGTCGCCCTTTTTGGGAATTGGCTGAATGTTCGCTAACTTCCATCTATTTGGGAAATGTTGCTGCTTGCTGTCGTGGGAGCGATTCGTTGTGCATCGAGTGCACCAGACGATCGGTCAGCGTGTACGCAGAAAGGCATAGGAAACATAGTAATGTATAATTTAGAGTGCTTGCGAAGAGCCAGTAAGTTAATGTAAGAATGATATTTGTAAAATAGAAGTTAACATTTAGTCTTAAGTAAAATATGTAATTGATTTGTTAAATAAATGTGGATATAAAACAAAAAAAAACGCTCGGTCAGCGTTTTTGTTCCTCGAGTTTCGCGCATGTAAGTGTTAAGTAACAGTTTCGCGCATGCAGGTGTTAAGTGGTGTTAAGTTATATCCTTATGTCCAGTAACTATTACTATTACTATTTATTGGTCTGTAGGAACCCGGAAGGTCATGACCTCACCGACTCGACTCCGCCATCGTTCCCTGTCCTGTGCACTCTCCTTACACGCTTGACCACCCGATCCGATCTCCTCAAGGTCAGACCTAACATTGTTCTCCCATCTCCGTCGCGGCCGTCCGGCTGGTCTCTTTCCCGTTGGTCTACCGTCAAGAATTTGACGCACTGTCCTATCGTTGCCCATTCGCGCCACATGTCCGGCCCATCTTAATCTTCGCGACCTGATTACTCTCACTATTGTAGGTTTGCGATATAGCTCTTCCAATTCGTCGTTGTGGAGTTTCCTCCATTGTCCTGCCTCCTCGTCATATTTGCCGCCAAAGACACCCCTTAGAACTTTATTCTCGAATACGCGGAATATGTTTTCTTCCCGTTTTGTGAGAGCCCATGATTCGCATCCGTACAGAACAATCGGCATGATTATGATTCTATAAACACGGAGCTTTATATTACGTGTAGCAGTTTGGATTTCAGCTGTTTACTGACTTGTTACACCTCACTTTACACCCCCTCCCAACACACATAACATAATTAAGATACCATCATCTTAAAAGCATGATTACATCTATTCTGCATATAATGCAATAATTCGCAGTCATTCATTCCAATCAAATCATATCGCATACGATAAGTCAATGCCAAAGCATATATCCATCGTGCACTTGACCTTGCATTTCGTTTCGCATTACGAAAAGCAAAACCAGACCTAAACGGTCTCAGTTTACGAATACACATGTTAACAAGAATAATACATGTTATTCGAGCGCCAGCAACATGATCGAGGAAGACCGGCTGCGACACAGTTGAACCTCGGAGAAATGTTGATCGCAGCGAAAATGGCGGACGCAGCGAGAAGTCGCAAACGATTTGCACGTAGGGCAATGCACTGAAATTGGTTCGGTCATTGCTGCTGCAAATCGAGTTAATATATGAATCGCTTCTGCTGCAATTTTTGCAGCGATTATTGAAAATTGCGAATTAAGAATGACAGGCAATTAACCCCCAATTAGGCTACACGCGCTGGGTGGAAAAATTGCTTCATCTGCAATTGCGGATAATTAAATTGGTATATAAGGTGGCTGCAAGTGAGTAGTAATTCGCTCAGTAATTGAAAGCAAGAAGACTGCGGCCATCCGTAAGTAGAGCGGGTCTTCTTGCAATTAAATTACTATAGGGCAGTTTAGTTTAAAAGTAACAAGTGTAACTAACTTTAAGGGATCGACATTCCCGACTAATTAAATATACAGTCAAGTGAAGTAAAGTGTTTTCATTTTTAAACTTTCACCCGCACATTCACAACTGAGAGGAGCCTGTCACCAAGGAGATACCGCGCCGAGGAGACCAAGAAAGCCTGGCATAGTTAAGCCACGCTGAATTACCAAGTAAGTTCCGACTAACACCACATGAATAGAACCTGTGACACTTCCAATAACAAATTATTAATGATAGCATCTGGGGTTACGCTCAGGTGTTACATTTTGATAAATAATTAATAAATGATAATATCTGGGGTTACGCTCAGATATTTCATTACAATAACAATTAATAATAACCAATAAACAAAAACTACCGTCTGATAATCAATTATTTAAATGTTTATATCGGAGGTCAAACTTCGATATAACATTTTTGGCGCCCGAGCAGGGACTAGGGAAGCCCAAGTTTTGATAACTTGTAAGTGCTTTTAAAAAACCTAGCCAATATAATAACTAACCTCAATTGTACTGGGCAAAAGACACCTTACCCCGTCACTCGGAGCTGAGTCTGGCTTCGAGGGTACAATCTGATAACCCATTTCTCAAATCAAACAACAACAAAAACGAACACTTCACAAAACTGGTGACGGAGGACCAGCTTACGAAACACATGAACTCTGAAGATCGCCATCCAGATGACCAGAGGCCCCAATTCCCGCGGCGCGGACGACAACTACATGCCAACCAATTACTGGCAAATACATGCGAGGCATCTTGGAAGATGCAGCCCAAAGCCCACAACAAAACACAAAAAAAAAAAACACACACACAAACAAAAGCAATACAAAAAAAAGGAGAGAAATATCAATCCAACTCAGCAGCAGCCAATGTGACTACATCAATCGTCAAAAAGATACCTGTAACCACAACAATCAAAAATCAAATCATCAATAAAAATTAATGGAAGACCAGGTCATAATGTTCAACTGTAGGGCGTGAAGCTTACCTGGCAGCACCAAATAACACAACACCAAAGACAGCAGAAACCCCCAGTGACAACGGCTATCAAGCACCATACCAGTAGGAAACAGCAGCACAGCACGACACCAGTAGTAACAGTAGCAGCAGTCAATAGAACCGAGTAAGCAAACAATTTTTTTTTATATACGATTTAGTTCCTATATATTTTTACACAAACAAACCCTTAAAATACACTGTCGTAGACCATATTGTGCACTTAGTAATCCTAGGGAACAATTTCCACCCCTACATAAACAAATAATTTACGGGATAGCAAATGTTTTAGAATTTAATTTAATAAGTCACCTTAATTTTTAATTATCCCTACGACCATCATCTGCCACCAACACTCGTTACTCGACCATTCCACTGTCTTTCTTCTCCATATCTCTCCATACTGCGACCACTAATCTTTGGGAAGGATTTCCACTACAATAATACAACAATCGCGTACGAAAGCGTTTTAAAGACTAATAAATCTCCCCTTTTTAATTATCACTAAGACCTAGTCTACTTACTTAACCGCGTCACCCTCTGTCGAAATCATGCCCATCGACTTCGCTAAAATCGCAAAACTTACTTCCCAGCTTGTACCAGTCTTCTCGGGCGGGCACAGTCCCCTGGTTGACAATGAGTTACAAGTATTTTTAGGATGCTGCAGGAAGGTAATCGGATGCCTACCTGCAGAAGAGCACTCCGCGTTTTTAACAATATTCCCCACGCGTCTACGAGGTGAGGCATACGTATTAATTGCCTCAAACCCTCCCCACACCTTCGAGGAAGCCGAAAGACTCCTCAAAAATTCCTACCTACCTCGAGAAACATACCAGGAGTTAGTGAATAAGCTAATTACGATCCGACAACTACCTTTGGAAGCCCTCATCACTTTTACCGCAAGGATAAAGCAGATGCTGATGGTTTGCAAGGAAGCCGCGGACCAAAAATACGGTGTGACAGCAGCCTCCGCTGTGAAGATACAGTTGGAGGACTTCGCCAAAAACGCACTAAAAAGTGGCGTCAACAACTCACACTTCTGCCAATATTTACTGACCCTGGGGGATGGAACGGTAGACGACTTAATCCAAAAAGCTTTAGATATGGAAAAGCTACAACAGGCCGCGCTTCTCACACAACAATATAGCGTCATACCAGGTTCTACTCAACCCCTTCACGTCTCTAATTCCTTGAAACAATTAAACACACAAGCCGTACCTCTCAACCCAAATACTCCACCTACCTCGGGTCTCCACTATGCAGATTTCCCTCAACAATGCAGAAAAAATGACACTGCAAAACAAAGGCAAAACAAGCCTTGTACAAAACATTTGCGTTTAATTACCAAAATCATGTGCAATTACTGCCACAAAAAGGGACATACATATAGTGACTGCCTCACACGGAGAAACACTCCGCCCCATACGCCTTATAGTCACGACATTACAAACTACCAGAAGTCAGAAGACTACACGAATATCATTAATTCAAACATTAATACAAACCATTCAAGAGAACCAAATCAACACAGGGCCACCCCCTTTAATTCTCCTAACAGCACTTACGTTGAAAACTCACCTAAGGTTTATAGCATTAGAATAGCCTGCGATTTTTGTGGTCAAGGCCATCACGTTTCGGACTGCCACCAAAAGGTAAAATGGGAATCCCGGAATACAAGAAACACGTCCGGCCCAAAAGAATCACGAAATATCCGCAACTTAGAATACTCTCAGCAGCCACGAACTAGTGCACCCACAGTGAACCTCCCTCTAGATATAGGTCTAAACGACCATGTTCAACTAGTGGTAGACACAGGCGCTGAAGTGAGCATCATCACTGAGCAAGCACTCAGGGATATTAAAATTAAAAGAGACAATACTTGCGCGTTGAAATCCCCATATGGAACAGGAAGAACCCTAGGGAGTTGCCAAGGAAACTTCAACTTAAAAACTAAAATTCCCTGCAAATTCCAAGTCGTACGCCAATTGCCCGGTTTAACCGAGGACGGACTACTAGGGAACGACTTCCTTTCAAAGAATTGCATTGTAAAAGGTCCAAACCAACAACTTAGGTTTCCACGCACCAAAAGCAATCTGGAAAAATTTAGTATCCCACTAAACAAATATCCACGCCACAAAAAGACAGCCATAGAGAGGCAACTTATAGAAAGAGCGGGACCCAATACGGTCAGATATACCGCCTATAAAGCCCCCAAAAATTCTTCTACACAAGAATCCAGCTGCAGAACCCCAGTGGCAGTGGAAAATTCCCAATTAGCGAAATTAGCTCCGCGAGATACTATGAAGAGGTCTAAAAGCTATCAAAAGGTAAAACGATACCCCACAGGAGTAAAGAAAGAAAACCCATATCCCAACCAAGAATTGAGCAATGAGGGCTCTCCCCACAAAGCTATACTACCAGGAGGCGCTACCGCCCCACACATAAAAGCAAGCAAACTACTAACAGTTTCCAGAACAATAAACTCATTTAGAGAGCATCCTACAACTCCACTGATAAACCAGGGAGCATATTCGTTAATGAGTGATCACGGTTCGAATATCCAGAGCATTCGATACCTTTTCGCAGAGAAGGAGTCTGCGGACGAACCAATCATCCAATCAGCGAATCGACAGTTGACCTCACAGCATACTAAACAAAATTCGACAGAATTCAGGATTCGCCTGAAAAGTAAAACCACAAGTCCCCATCACACATGGACAACCGATGCGAGACAAGTTACAGCAATAGCGGGACCTAAAACGGTCAGACATACCGCCTGTAAACTCTCCAAGGTTTCTCTTACTCCAGCGACAGGGACACCCCACCGACAAGTGGAGGTATTTTCAGGTAGAGCTGTTTACGTGCCCATGCGATCTCAACAGGTCACAGCTGTTCCAGTGAAGCCAAAGGAAGAAACGCTCGGTCTGAATCAGAAATCAGACGATGGAGCCTTCCTATCGGACACATCACTGACAGAAAGTAAAACCACTAAAATGATTTTAAACATACGCAAATCCTTCAGATTAAAATCTGAAAACCACAAGAGGAACTCTAAGTCAAGCGGCAAAAGCCCTAGCTCCTCTCCAAACAAAAAATTGTGGGAAAAACCCACAAAAATCAAACTGAAACAAACCCAAGATAAAGGCAACACCTTTACATGGAGAAACATAAAAAGGACATATAAGACATGTTCAGAAACAGACAGCTCATACGCTAGCTCCTCTCAAAACAAAAAATTGTGGAAAAAACCCACAATAATCAAACTGAAGCAAATCCAAGACAAAGGAAACACCTTTACATACAATTCTAATCAGAGAAATACAAAAAGGACATATGAGACATGTTCAAATACGATAAACTCATATTTTAGCTCACCGCAAAACAACAAAAAATTATTGTTGCAAAAGTCCAACCAAACACCCATGTGGAAAGGCCTGTTTTTCGTTACGGCAGTAACAAGGCCAAACAAGACAGCCATTGACGTTGGCCAAAAATTGATAATAGTTCGAAATGGTAGGTTAAAACCATATTCCAAGATTAGCTAGTTTCGATGCATATCTATTACCCAGCCCAACACATTTGCTATCTCCAGTAGGTACCACTTTTCAAATTCATGCACAATATGGCCATGTACGGAAATAAAAATAAGATATACAAATTAAACAAGTAACTTACTATTACCACTACCATACGGATGGAAAATAAACCAAATTACTATGTACAAACAAATCCTTTGCTGCCGAAATTAAAAGTAAAGAAATCCATAATACATATATGATTACTATTAAAAGTAAACTAATTAGACCATTAGATAAATAATTTCATGTACTATTAAAATTGCAAATAAGCCAACCACTGTCGTACAAAAGTTTTTCTCTACTGATAAAATTAAATTAAAATTAAATATATATATATACAGATAGTAAATATAATTGATTACAAATTATAAAGAAAATAAAAAATGCGAATATAAATACTTTCATTCATCATTACCACTAATGTTAAAATTAATAAATAAACAGGGTTGAACAAACAATCGCTACAAATAAGTTCTACTATTATAAACGCTATTCAAATTACGAAAATCATTAATCATACTAAAAAAAAAAAAAAAAATATATTACTGATACAAATTCCAATACAAACAATTAGTTACATAAAAAATAAGTATAGCACAATATAGTTATACAAACAAAAGGAAACAAAAAAAAAAAACACAATTGTTAATAATAAACTATAAGAAAACATTTATATATATATACCAAGGAAAATCATCAATTCATTCATTAAAGAAAATTTTAAATTACAAATTGTAAATAATTAATTACTTACATATATATATACAGATTATGAAGAAAAACAAAAATTGTTGATAAGTAATATCTATTACACAAAAATTATACAGATAATGAAGGAAATTGTTAGATAATAAACCCTTTATAAAAGGATTATTACAACCACATCTTGTGATTAAAGTATTAAGTAAAAACACAAAAAAAAAGGAAAACTGCTACTACCTATATGATTTCTGTTAAAAGCAAAACTAATTAGAAAACTATTAATAAATTCATATACTTAAAACAAACCCATCAATATTAGCAGATGCAATAAAACTACTATGTAAGCCCCAATATCCAAAAGAAAAGAAATTATATATATATACATATACATACAGAAAATTAAGAAAAAACATTTGTAATATCTAAGACTAATACAGATAAAATAATGAGTTAACACAAAAAAAAAAAAAAAATATATATATATAATTATTGCAATGTTACAGAGAGACAAAACAAATTGTTAACTTACGCCAAAACACAGAAGAAAACTCTATGGGCAAACTACAACATAATGCACTAATACATGTTAGAAACCATAGAAAATACTTATGTAAATACACACCACTCATAGAAGAGAAACTTGAATAGGTAAACACCACACTCAACTCACAACTGCAACCCACTCTTATACCACAGAAAATCACTCGTACCGATGATTTTCTTTCTTTCAAGGGGGGAGGAATGTTACACCTCACTTTACACCCCCTCCCAACACACATAACATAATTAAGATACCATCATCTTAAAAGCATGATTACATCTATTCTGCATATAATGCAATAATTCGCAGTCATTCATTCCAATCAAATCATATCGCATACGATAAGTCAATGCCAAAGCATATATCCATCGTGCACTTGACCTTGCATTTCGTTTCGCATTACGAAAAGCAAAACCAGACCTAAACGGTCTCAGTTTACGAATACACATGTTAACAAGAATAATACATGTTATTCGAGCGCCAGCAACATGATCGAGGAAGACCGGCTGCGACACAGTTGAACCTCGGAGAAATGTTGATCGCAGCGAAAATGGCGGACGCAGCGAGAAGTCGCAAACGATTTGCACGTAGGGCAATGCACTGAAATTGGTTCGGTCATTGCTGCTGCAAATCGAGTTAATATATGAATCGCTTCTGCTGCAATTTTTGCAGCGATTATTGAAAATTGCGAATTAAGAATGACAGGCAATTAACCCCCAATTAGGCTACACGCGCTGGGTGGAAAAATTGCTTCATCTGCAATTGCGGATAATTAAATTGGTATATAAGGTGGCTGCAAGTGAGTAGTAATTCGCTCAGTAATTGAAAGCAAGAAGACTGCGGCCATCCGTAAGTAGAGCGGGTCTTCTTGCAATTAAATTACTATAGGGCAGTTTAGTTTAAAAGTAACAAGTGTAACTAACTTTAAGGGATCGACATTCCCGACTAATTAAATATACAGTCAAGTGAAGTAAAGTGTTTTCATTTTTAAACTTTCACCCGCACATTCACAACTGAGAGGAGCCTGTCACCAAGGAGATACCGCGCCGAGGAGACCAAGAAAGCCTGGCATAGTTAAGCCACGCTGAATTACCAAGTAAGTTCCGACTAACACCACATGAATAGAACCTGTGACACTTCCAATAACAAATTATTAATGATAGCATCTGGGGTTACGCTCAGGTGTTACATTTTGATAAATAATTAATAAATGATAATATCTGGGGTTACGCTCAGATATTTCATTACAATAACAATTAATAATAACCAATAAACAAAAACTACCGTCTGATAATCAATTATTTAAATGTTTATATCGGAGGTCAAACTTCGATATAACAGACTGCATGCCAACTAGCGTTGCCGGAGTGGTCTTTTGTTAATTTCCTTCGACATTTCGTTACTAGCCGTCAGTATCGTTCCCAGATATTTAAATTCTTTCTTACGTTCGATAACACGTTTTGATATTTTTTCAGTTTCTCTAGAAAACTCTGAATCACCGACGGAATCAATCAGTTCACCAAATTCACTGCGAGCACATTATACACGATTTTCGCTTTTTTATTTTGTATAATTAAACAATTTCACCTTGAGTCAGGTTATAATTCTCGCGCACTATACGAAGAGAATCACGAATGTCCGAGTACATATGCACTGTCCGATATCACGTTGATTATGTGGGGGTATAAGTTTGACGCCAAGATAGGGGCGCTATTTCACTTAATCCCCGACGACGTTGTTCCGATGAAAATGATAGACCCTGGCGAAGATGGTTCGTCGGGAGGTGCGAAATGGTGCAGCGGACACATAACCACTGAATTAAACCGAACGGAAATAAAACTCTCGGGTGACTATTGTAACGAATGTTCTTTCTTTATTTTCAGTTCTTTAAGCTACTGTATCACACTTGGTTTTTTTTGTTTTTTTTAAAAATTAACGCTTCGTAATTTATAAAGAATTCAACACAAAATTTCACATTGCTTGCAGGCTTGTGGGCTCTGCCGATAAAACCCCTCCAGAAGGGTATATTTCTAAGCTCGCTTCCTAAGTTCATTCGGAAGTTGGATTCGCGACTCTAAGAAATCTCAACTTTAAGGCACGCACATTAACTCTCCGACTCACGACTCTCAAAATCCTTGACTTTAAGACACACGTATTAACTCTTCTTTCCGACCGGTGACGTGTGCCTCGTGTAACACATGAGCCTAACCCCAGATGCTAACATTTACTATTTATTTATCGGTAATGTGATTTTATTTATAATTCCTTCTATTATGCCCCACGTTGGGCCCAAAATGTTGTATTTAGGCTTTTAAAGGAACTTTCGTTACTTACGGCGTGCTGAAACTCTTCTGGTGCCTCCTGTGAGGGGTGTCCTCTCGATGGTTAAAAGATACGCTGTAACTTTGTTTGGGTTTTACGCTTTATTTAGCACTTTTGCTTTACTTTTAATTACACGTTGTTAGTAATCAACTTTACAGGGGAATGTCAATCCCTTCGTAACAGTTATTTGTTTTATCTAGAAACAAGAAGACCCGCTGTACTTATGTAAGGCCGCAGTCTTCTTGTTATATTATTACACTGCACTGCACTGCAACTGGGTCAAGTGTTTGATTGATATATGATAATTGTTTTGGCTTTGGAAGGTGGGTATGAATGGATAATTATCGCAACGTATGCGATATGAATTAATTGCCGGTGGAGAAGGCTTTGCTTCTGAATGGATGAATGATCGTATGCGAATTTCAATTGCCTGTGGGCAAGGCGCGTATTGCATTGTATGCAAAATACTTTGAGGATTGTTTGACGATTATTGGATGCAAGGATGATTGAATATTAACTGTTTGAGTGGTGATGTAAAGCGGGGTGTAACAATCGTTTGAGGCGTGTAAACGAACTAAAACGTATATGTGCACCTTGGTGGTTGTGACTCGACTGACTGTTAACACGCGTGTATAGGCGACGTGGGTTGAAAGACGTCCCCTCTTGATTCGTTGTTAGAACCAGACTCCGCGTGTGCCCGCAGCAGTGGTTGTAAAGCGACTTAGGTGATGCGCACCGTTCGGCGATGAATCTCGACTGACTGTGAAATGGCAAGAATTCATTCATCGTGTCGTGGCGGTTGAGTCATAGCAAAGTAAGTTCACTGCCGTTTACTGGGAACTTGAAAAGGGTTGCTATGTTTGCATGGAGAATTTAGTTCCAGCGAATTACTGCCGTACAGGCTGGGCTAGATTCCTCGGTTGCTATGTGTACTGAGAAATCGGTTTGGGGAACACGACCAAGTATGAGCATGAGTTGTCGGTTAGACAAGGGAATGTGGGTCTTGGTAGTTGCAATGGTTGTTTCGCGGAAATGCAACGCATCGTGCTGGTGACTTACCAGTAAGGAGAATTGGTATTGGGTAGGATGGGAGCCGAAATGATTTTCGGGGGAATTAAATGTTGCTTGGTTACAAGCGAGGGAAATGGTTTAAGCAGGAAGTGAGCCGGAATGACTTTCGGGGGAAATTAATGCTGCTTGGTTGCAAGTGGGGAATATAGTTTAGGTAAGAAATTAATCGGTGGTTTTTGGGAAAAAGTGTATGCGGTTTGATGTAGTTGAGGGAGATGATTAATATTCCGTTGTAGGTTTGAACATGCATTTTATTACAGCTTGGGAAATGGATTCTTGGTAAGTTTGGGGATGTTTGCGATTGCAGATTTGGGGACGGATGCTGTTGCATATTGGGAAGTGTGTTCTTTGCATGTTGCGAATGTGTGCTGTTGCAGGTTTGGGTTATGGTGGCGCGCTGTTAGCGGTCAAAGTTAGGTAGGAGTTGTGGCTGTTTCTTCGTGTGGTGTAGAGAACCGCCACAGACAGTTTCTACTACCTGTGGGAGAATGTTGTCTCGCTCTCTGGTCATTCAAGAACTTTGCGAGTTGAATATAAGCATTAGAGTAATTTCTAGCTCTCTTAAATCTTTTCCAGGTTTCTTCAGTATTGTTTGAGTTATACAACCGGAGGCTCAACTCTTTAAATGTGTTTGGTAAAAACAGTGATCGATCAGCGATCCTTCCCTTGTACTGTGCGTGGGCATTTAGAGAAAACACAAACTACTCTTCGCGCGTACTATGTAAAGAACATTGTGGGCTGCGATTAAGTGCTCAGCATGGTTGTGTCCAAGAGAGAACTAAAGAATAAAAGTCTTCTCTAACATTGACATGTTCATGTTTTATTTACTTTTTTCCGTTTTATTTACCATTATCATTATTTCTTACTACATTATCATTTTCCTATTCATTTTTAATGTTATCAGAAAATACAGTGAACTTTCGCTTTTTATATCCTTATTCCTTTTCGATTTCTTCACAATTATTTAATTTAAAATATTGTATTGATTTCTGCTTGTATATATGTATAATTGTTATATATACATATATGAAAACATAAACTTGCAAAGTACTTTTAAGTATTACAAGAAAAAGGAAGTATTTATATTTGCATTAAATTAATTTAAAGAAGAAACAAATAAAACGAACCTTAAATAAATAAAAGTAAAGCGATATTATGAAACTAAGCTAGACAAATACAATTTGCTTATTTAATTAATCAAAATGTTGTTAGTAAAGAAAAAAAAATAACGATTTGGATGGGATATATATATATATATATATATATATATATATATATATTTTAAATATATATATATATATATAAATTTATTTATTTATACCTTTTTTTTTAATTTCAAAAGTCTAAGGCGCGAGGGAGGATGGAACGGGATTGGTGAAGATTAACAAGGAGTTCGGTTTACTTCTATGCACTGTAGATTAGGGATTTTTTTCTTTAATAATTATTTATTTTACTATTATTACTTTCTAGTGCCGCACATTTATGCTACACATAAATTTAAGGTAATTTTAAATTTTGATTTTTGTTTCGAATTTAATAATCCTTAGATGAGATTTTGTAAAAAGTACAGTAATTTTGTTTGTGTTATTTCAGCTTCGCCTTGGTGTTATAAATATCCTCGAATGGAATTGAATTAAGTAGAAAACAAGAAATTTTTATTTTTATTAATCATACATTTATTTTGCAAGTTTAATAGATATATATTATGTGTTGTTCTCCTTTTATATATCTCTCTTAAACCTTATTAACTAAAAAGACACTAAAACTTTTTTGTCTATACTTAATTTTAGTTTTGACCAGTATACGTATATATATAATTACATACATATATATACATATACATATACATATACTTAATTACATATGTAATGGTATTATGTACGCTCCTATTAAATTTGTTTTTTCTTTTTTTTTTAATTTTATATATATTTATACGCAAAGTATTTTATGTTTAAATATTGCTGACTCACATTCTATTTAAATAATCGAGTACAGCAGGACATGTGAGTGTGTGTGTATGTGTGTGTGTGTATTGTTGGTATTTTATTAACCATTTTTCAGATTTTTTTTTTATTTTTTTACTTTGTTTAAGTTATTTTGTTTTAAGATAATTATTTTAATATATTCTATTATCTCAACTTCAATGGTTTCTATTTTAATTATGTACTCAACATTAACTTCATATAATTTTGTTTATATTTTTACAATGCCCAAATTAAAAAATGTTGTTATCGACGGCGGTAGCTATTTTTATAAACACTATTTAATTGTATTAATGTAGTAATGTGAATTTAAATTAATAATAATCATAACTATTGTCATACTAAATAGTAATTAATTCTAAATTAATTTAAAACCACAAATTTGAAATTCATTTCACGCTTTACAGAAGCTAATGCTACATATCTACCATCAACTCGTTACCTTTACTTACAGAGATAAAACAAAAATTTCCTTGCTCTTGTTTTGTTTTGTAATTTTTTCTGTGTATTTGCAAATGTTGTTATATATATTTTTGTTATTTTTTGTTTTTATTTTTTTGTATTTTTTTTAAGCTATTTTTGTCCACTCATTAAATTATTTATTCTTCCATTTACCCTATTATGTTTTATATTTTGCTAAAAGAGAAAAGAGGAAATTGTTTTTCTTTTGTTTGAATAAGACTTTTGTTTTTATTTTCCTTTTACGCTTTATTTTTTATCATACGATCTATTAGTTTCGATTTTGTTTTTCAATTTTTTTTTGCAGTAATTTTTAAGTGCTCTTGACTTTTTGCTTATATGACTTTTATTTGTATGAATGGGAAAAATAAACATTCATTAATGAAAAGTGAATGTGTAGGTGAACAAATTTTCCTAGCGAAACAACTAGTTATATTAAAATTGTAGATTTTTTTCTAAAAAAAAAAGAAGAAAAGAATAAAGCGCACATTTTACTTTAAAGAAAAAAAAAACATAGAAGAAAAATTATATATTTTTTCTTGATTTTTTTTATTTTTAATTTAATGATGTTACGTGTTTCCACTTCAATAGCATTTTGTTATAGTTTGTTGTTTTTAATAATAGCAATAATTGTAGTAATGCAATAATATATATTTTATAAATATATTCCTTTATTTTTATTATAATAGCAATGTTTGTATCATAATAAGTTTTATATACCATTACAGCAGCTAGCTAACCCATTGTCGTCGCTGTTTGTTGTATTTGTGAACTTCCTACTGATGATGTTGTAGCTACAGGAGCTGATCCACTTGATGTAGATATTGCAGCGGGTTGGTTGGTTGTCGCACTATCTGACTGATTTTGTGTTGAAATACCAGTTGTGCCTGGATTGGCAACTGCCGCGGCTACTGCTGACGTATTTCCTCCAGATGCAGCAGTTGCGCCTCCCGAAAGACCTCCAGTTGTTTGGTTTCCTTCAAAAATATACATTTGTTGAAAATTTATATTTTAAAATACTTTATGCTAATGTAGAATGGAGTGAAGTTTTTGAGGCTTACGCACTACTCCTCCGACGATTTATTAGATAGGATGAAGGTGCATATCTGCAACAAACAGGTTTGTGAGAACAGGACAGTTGCATTACAGCTAAAACAGCTGGTTTATGCAAAAACCGACGACATTACCACCTATAGCTACTTCCTTTAGCGCACGTACTATCTGTCACCCCGATATTTATAAAGGACCGCGACGACAACCATAACCACTGTCCCTAACTAATTTGTTTACATTGATCGACGAATATTTTAATGGTCGTGTTTCCGATAGTTATCTGGTTGCAACCATGGCATACGAGGGCAGTTTGATAAGTCAGTGACTTTTTGAATAAAAGATATTTTTTCCGGCAAATACGCATTTCATTACAGATATTATCACGAGTACAGTTCTTCGGAGGGGGTAGCAGCGAACATACAGGGCAAAGTCTCTGCTTTCAACCCGGCGAAGGCCAGGACGATCCTTGTCCCCGTTCAATCCAAGTTGACATGCAGTCTCCACTTGACACCCCTGGATAGCTACTTTGGCACCCGCCAAGCAGTGAACCAAATCATGCAGCGACATCCTGAGAAACGTTGGCGCAAGGCTAATAATCTTGCCCGTAAAAACGAATTATTATGGAAAATTTAACAAGTCCCGGATATGGACCGGATACACGACGACGACCACGGAAACGAAAATGGCTAAACGATTCGAGAATTTTCTCATGGAACGTCCACTCACTATACAGAGCTCGAGCTGGCCAGCAGCTAACCGATGCCCTGTCCGAATATAAGGCTGACATAACAGCATTACAAGAAATAAGATGGACGGAGAGTGGTGTTATTCACAGAAACGAGTATGACATTTATTACAGCTGTCACGCAAAACACCACGTGCTCGGAGTAGGCCTTCTAGTCAGCCAAAAACTGAAGCCTGCCATCGTCGACTTTAATGCAATAAACGAAAGGCTATTCACTCTTCGCGTGCAATACAGTTTAAGAACATAGGCCTGTAGCGATTCTAACAGATACAGACACAATTCACAAGCAAAAATAGTGAAGAACACCGAACGAAAAATCAAATAAGAAAAATAGATCAGAACCGTATACCAAGCGATAACAAAAAAATAATTCACATCAGTGGAGTATAGTCGAGTTTGGAAATCAAATTCTAAACACGGTCAGTAGCCTGATGTGTAACGCTTAGGTACAATTTTTTTCGTGATTCGAGCTTTCGTAGCGTCAGTTCGAATCACACGATCTTCTTCACTATTATTTCAAACGCTATAGGCGTCATAAACGTTCACGGACCTACAGAGGAGTCCCCCGACGACGAAAAGGAAGAATACTACGAGAACGTCGAACGGGTCCTCAATACCTGCCCAAGATACGATGTGAAAATCTTTCTTGGGAGCCGGTTTTCAGGCACTACGCAAGTTCCCATAGTTTGCATGAGAACACTAATGACAATGGATTACGAGTCATCGAACTGGCACCATCAAAGAACTTGATCGTTGCAAGTACCAGGTTTCGGCGTAAAGATATCCACAATGCCACCTGGGTATCACCTAATAGAGCCACTCGCGACCAAATTGACCACGTGTTGATAGATCACCGCCACTCATCAAACCTGATGACGGTACGAACGTACCGATGTGCCAATGTCGACTCGGATCACTATCGTGTTGGTACAGTTTTCCGAGCGCGGATTGCCTTACGGAGACGTATTGCATCCGCGGATCAGGTTCGAATCAACACGGCTGCCTTACGCAATGAGAATACCAGTAACACCTTTGGTCATGCGTTAAGACTCATCCTCGAAGAGCTCGACGGAGGGAGAGTAAGTGGAACGGCGGATACGAACTCATACTATGTACAAGAATAAAGGTGTATTCAGAAAACTACAGTTCACGGGGTGAGTAAGTCCTGGGGCCAGAATGCCGGGCGTAGAAGAGAAATGGACACACCTTAAGAATGCCGTCAATAATACTGCCAACTCCATCTTAGGCAGTAGTCGTAGAGATCGGAGCGACTGGTTCGATGATGAGTGCAAACTAGCGACTGAACGTAAGAATGCTGCATACCGGGCAATGCAGCAGTCTCATAGGACGCGGGTACACGAGGAGAAATACAAAGAGCTCAGAAGATCTGAAAAAAGACTCCACGGACAAAAGAAAAATGTCTGGAAAAAAATCTAGTCTGTGAAATAGAGAAAAGTAGAGAGCGAGGTCCGCACAAGGTGCGGAAATTCTACCAAATAATCCACAGTATGACGCGATACACACCACGCTGCACTTACTGCAAGGATAAAGAGGGTAATCTGATCACCGATCCTGAAGGCATTCTGGAGCGATGGGAAGTGCACTTCAATGAATTGCTAAATGGTCTCAGTTCACAGAAGAATTGGAGGCTCCACCAATGCAAGACCAAGACCAAATGCTGCCGCCACCAAGCATTGAGGAAACAGTACAAGCCATATGACAGCTCAAATCAAATAAAGCTCCCCGAGCCGACGGCATACCAGATGAGCTGATCAAACAAGGAGGGACAGCGTTACATCACGTAATTCATGAGATCGTGGTGCACGTATGGGAGCAAGAGGAGGTGTCGGAAGATTGGCGTCGTGGGATAATTTGCCCCATACATAAGAAGGGAGATATCACAGCGTGCAGCAACTATAGGGGTATAACATTGCTGAGTACCACCTATAAGATACTTTCCGCTATCCAACAAGATCGGATAGCCACATACATTAAAGCCATCATTGGTCAATATCAGTGTGGCTTCATCCCAGGCAAATCAGCAATTGATCAGATATTCACCCTTAGGGAGGCGATAGAAAAATGTCTGGAATTTAATGTCCCATTATATCATCTATTCATAGGCTTTAAGGCCGCCTACGACAGCATAGCCAGGGTAGAACTATATAATGCCATGAGAGAGTTCAGCATTCCAAACAAATTGATACGACTTTGTAGGTTGACCATGACCAACGTAACTAGTCAAGTAAAAATGGCGGGATTGGTGTCCAAACCAATAAACATCTTTAATGGACTCCGACAAGGGGAAGGTTTGGGCTGCTTCTTCTTCAACGTGGCGTTAAAGACAGCAAACCGTAACTCTGGTGTCACAACTAGAGGGACTATTATCACCAAGTCCTGCCAGATACTTGCCTACGCAGATGACATCGACATCATCGGTAGAACCGAATCGGCTGTACAGGACTCTTTCACCCAGAACGAGCAGCCGGCACAAACACTGGGACTGCACATTAATAAGGAAAAAACTAAGTACATGGTGGCCACTTCTGCGAAGAGAAAATCTAACGTTGGTCGAACTATCAGGGTAGCGGAGCACGAATTCGAAGTAGTGCAATCCTTTAACTACCTTGGGTCAATAGTATCAGCCGATAACAATATGGAAGAAGAAATACGCGAACGGCTGATCAAATCCAACAAAGCCTACTATGGTTATTAAGGCTCTTTAAATCCCGAAATTTATCCAGAACATCCAAGCTACTACTGTACAAGACCATGGTCTTACCAGTACTCATGTATGGATCCGAGACCTGGGTTCTCAATAAAAGGCACTCTGAACTCTTAGCCGCATTCGAGAGGAAGATCTTAAAGAGAATTGTTGGGCCCGTATGTGGGGGAACGATTCCGGAGACGCTACAACCATGAGTTGTACGCGATCTGCTTAGGAAAGGAGGTGTCGATGTATATTGATCTTGAATGTCTGGACATCACAACCACCAGGAAACACATGATCAGGCCGAACTTCCACCTTCGTGTGGTTCGGCTAAAGAATGACTCTCTATGTTTATTTGTGCGCCTGAAGGCCTCTTTCAACGTGAACTGATGCGCAATTCACAGATTAAAGCTAATATTGTAAGAAAAATCAAGCTCGGTAGACTCCGATGGGCGGGACACCTAGCTCGAAGGAGCGAAGAGGAGCCTGTTCAGGTCAACGAAGATCTGAATTGGTTGGGCAATACAAAAATCGAATTTGTTACTCTTGTTCCCTGACTGCCAGAAGGAATCATCATCATTATCGGCACTACAATCGGAAACCGGTCTTGGCCTTATTTAGCAAGTCCTGAGGCTTGTTAAATTTTCCATAATGATTTGTTTTTTTTTCCGGGCAAGGTCATTAGTCTTGCGCCGGAGGCTCCCCGACGGGGAAGGAATACCTCTGGGGTAAATCCGTGGGAGATTTAGGCGCAACACGACCTATTCCATGAAAAAAAAATTGCGGAAGATTTTTAATCTGGTATTACATTTTATTCCGGAGACGCTACAACCATTAGTTGTACGCAATCTACCTTGAGGCAAATGTTGTAAGAAAAATCAAGCTCCGTAGACTCCGGTGGGCGGGACACCTAGCTTGAATGAACGAAGAGGAAACTGGCCGGAAAGTCCTTTGTGGTACGATGTATGAAAGAAGACAGCGTAGACCAGGACGCCCAGAGCCTGGAAGTGCCAAACTGGATGACATCGGCACGAAATCGGGACCAGTGGAGAGATTTGTTAAATAAGACTAAGAGCGAATCCCGGTTGTAGTGTAATTTATTTTGTTTCATGTTGTCTGTGACTTGTTTTGAAAGCATATAAAGGTTACCGGTCGATTTGTTGGTTTTTTTGCGATTATTAATAAATCTTATTGTGCGAGTATTATTATTAATAATACCGCGATCCAGAAATCCTAATCCTTTCCGACAAACCCGCAATGCAATTAGGGTTCGGAACATTGCGAATCAATCCACCGAAGATTAACGAAAAATCGCACGAGAAGAGCACCGCCTTAGTATGGTCCGACTTCGTGCTTTTGAAACACAACAGCAAAGAGAGGCACCTTGTGAAACGGACCGGTGGAGAGATTTGTTAAATAAGGCCAAGACCGGATCCCGGTTGTAGTGCCGATTGTGATGATGATGATGATGATGATGATGATTGTGCTGGTGTTGGAAGGATTTCTATTAGATTATCTAGCTCTTCGTATACCGGAGAATGTCGAATAAATCTTCGACGAGGCGTTATATTGTTACGAAAAGGAATGGAATTTTTCTTATAAGATTCCGTCGATAAATTTGAATACACTTTACTATTGTTGAGTGTGTGGTTATTGGGCTGTTCTATTAAATTCTCGCGATGGAGGGATGGCGTAGACCAGGACGCCCACAGCCCGGAAGTGCCAAACTGGATGATATCGGCTCGAAATCGGGACCGATGGAGAGATTTGTTAAATAGGACCGCAGTGCCGATGATGATGATGTGACAATGGATGAAACATGGATTCTCCATTTCACTCCGGAATCAAATCGGTATTAGCCATCCAAAGCGTTCAGGGACATAACAGTCTGCCGGCTAAGTTATGGCCTCTGTAATTTGGGATGCGCAAAGCATAATATTCAACAAGTACCTTAAAAAGGGAAAAACCATAAATAGCAAATATTACATGGCATTATTATTACGTTTAAAGGACGAAATCCCTGAAAACGGCAACATTATGAATGAAGAAGAAAAAAGTGGTCTTTCACCAAGACAATGCACTATGTCACAAGCCGTTGAATACGATGAACACAAATTACCTGCATTGGGCTTTGAATTTCTTCCCCATCCACCGTATTCTCCGGATCTGGTTCCAGTGACTACTGGCTGTTTGCAGACATCAAAAAATGCTCCATGGGAAGAGATTTGGGCCTGATGATGAAGTCATCACTGCCGGTGAGGGTTATTTTGAAGCTAAAGATAAATCATTCTATACACATGGAGGACAGTCCATAACCACGAATTGGAAGGCTATACCGCAAACCTGCAATAGTGAGAGTAATCAAGTCGCGAAGATAAAGATGGGCCGGACACATGGCGCGAATGGGCAACGATAGCACCGTGCGTAGAATTCTTGATGGTAAACCAACGGGAAAGAGACCGACAGGACGGCCGCGACGGAGATGGGAGGACAATGTTAGGTTTGACCTCGAGGAGATCGGATCGGAAGGTCGAACGTGGAAGGAGAGCGCACAGGACAGGGAACAATGGTGGAGTCGAGTCGGTGAGGCCATGAACTTCCAGGTTCCAAGAGGCCAATAAATAGAATAGAATAGATAGATACACATGGTATGGAAAAGTTAGAAAAGCGTTGGAATGATTGTATCGTAGTTGAATATTATGTTGATGAATAAAAAAGAATTTGACTGTTTTAGTAGTTAGTCTCGGGACTTATTGAACAATGCATTATAATATTTCAACACATTTTTTTTTACACTAACGTCCGCACAAAAGTTGATTTTGCACTACCCTTAAATGTCAGAGTACAGTGCAAGCGGATTGCGTCTATTGCTGTGTTCTAGAAATACATGCAACTCAGTTTCATTAGAGGGGTAAAACCTTGTGAAATTGTGGCGATCCCACGAACACGCAACCATAATAAAAAATACAGCACCAAAACAAAATCGAAAAAGGAGCCATACAAAGCAGTGAATGTAGCAATCCACAGTGTAATTAGCGAGTTGAAATATTTTCGTGTACACTTGCCCTGTGAGTAGCGCGTTAGAATATACTCCAAGCTAGGCCAGCTTGTCGTAAGAGGCGAGTAAAGGCCGAGTGGTAGCCGGGGTCCCAACGCCCTGTGCGCTCGGTGGAGCCACCTGTGATCTCGCCGGTACAGTCTTCCATGCGGGATGCGAGATTTCGTCCGCGCACTATTCAACGCATTCTACGTGAGCTGGATTGTAGGAAGGCAACCGGCCCGGACGGAATACCAGCAATAGTCCTTAAGAACTGTGCTCCAGAACTATCGACGGTTCTTGGCACGGAGGACCTTTCCTGCCTGCTGGAAAATCGCTCGAGTTCAGCCAATCCCAAAGACGGGAAAAAAGTGTCTCCCACAAAATTACCGTCCGATAGCATTACTGTCTATTTTATCTAAGGTAATGGAAAAAGTCATCAATACAGAGTTGGTTAAGTATTTGGAGTGCAACGGACTTCTGAATGATCGTCAATACAGATTCCGTGGCAGGCGATCCACAGGAGACCTTTTGACACTTATAACCGATATATGGACATCTGCGATTGAACGGCATGGTGAGTCAAGGGCGGTCGCATTGGATATCTCCAAGGCTTTTGACCGCGTCTGGCACGGGGCATTGCTGAGCAAACTTCGTTCATATGGACTTTCCCAGCAGCTTTGCGACTGGACGAGGAGCTTCCTCGAGAATCGATCGATCCGGGTTGTTGTGGACGGCGAGTGTTCGGATCTGTATCCTGTTAATTCGGGGGTTCCCCAAGGTTCTATTTTGGCTCCAACCTTGTTCTTGCTTCACATACATGATTTGTTGGAGACAACGGATAACAAAGTGTTCAGTTTTGTGGATGATAGTACGCTTGTTTCCTCCTTTTCGAGTGATCGGCCGATTGGTGCATCAACGTCGCACCAGCTGAGATGTAGACAGATTGACTCTCTGAATCAGGATCTGGATAAAGTCCTGCAGTGGGGAAAGGCCAATCCTGTCGACTTCAACGCAACGAAGACCCAGTATACAACATTTACAAAGAAAACTGGATCATTGGTTCCACAGCTGATGATGAGTGGCCGGGCCCTCGAGGCTGGGGAAAGTTTGAAATTGCTCGGCGTCACGGTCTGTGGGAATGTATCATGGCATAAGCACGTATAGGGTATCGCCAGATCAGCCTCAGGAAAACTGACTTCTTCTCCTATATAAATCTCAAATTAGACCCGCGCTCGAATATTGCTCTCATGTTTGGAGCTCGGCTCCTAAACATACCCTCGACCTACTTGAGAGCGTACAAAGACGAGCGATCCGCCTGATCGGGGACTCTGTGCTGACATCGGGACTACAGTCGCTATCAAATCGAAGGCGCGTGGCCGACCTCTGTCTGTTTTACAGATATTATCACGGGTGCTGTTCTTCGGAGATTATTGGCATTGTTCCACGCAATTCGGTCTATATGCGCTCCACAAGACAATCCGACGGATCGCACCCGTTTGTGGTTCATCTCCCGACAGCGCGAGCATCCCTGTATCAAAACTCGTTCCGTTACAGAGCGGGGAAGCTGTGGAACTCCCTTCCCATGCGAGTGTTCCCAGAGCGTTACAACCTGCAACTGTTCAAAAAGAACTGCAACAATTATTTGATGGCATCTCGGGGCGCCCACTCGACGCTATAGGTTCGCCTCTACCGAGAGAAGTCTAATAAAAAAAAAAAAAAAACTGACGAATCTGTGTTTTGGATCTAACCTTTTCAAAGCGTTCTTCACAACTTTGCAAAAAAGTTTTATTCTGGCATTTAAATACGGATAATAATATTACTCATGGTTTCACAACCAAAATTGAGTCATTAGGTAACCGCCGCTCTTTAGGTTTCTTCTATCTATAACGAGACGAAATTTCTTCTCTAGGTACGATTTGCACAGACTGGTAGAACTCCTAGTTGGGTATACACACATAGTGGATTCGCTGATGGAGATCTCTTCTCAAACTTCACATCTATTGGTTAGAATATTAAAAAATAAAACTCACCTCCTTGTGGTGCTGAACCAGGAGTACCGGCACCACTTGAAGGGTTTGATGTTGATGCAGAAGCTGTTGGTGCTCCAGATCGGCTTGTGGCATCGAGTCGTTGCGGTAGTAATTGTGGAATTAAACTTGGTTGTATAGAAAGTTCTAAAAGAATATAAATTTAATATTTAAATTAATAAAAAAATTGTTTTTTTTTTGTTTGTTAGACAAACGAGCTTACCATGTTCTGTGAAATTAAACAATGGTGGGAATTCTCTACCATTAGGTAAAACATGAGGACCTTCACGTAGTTCATTAAAGAAAGGATGTGCGCAAGCTTTTAATGGTGTGATTCGAACGCTAGGTGTATATTCAAGCAGTTCCGATACAAGAGTTATAGCCTCTGGGGGCGTTCGAATGCGAAATACCTGATAAATAAAGAAATCATATTTAACACTAAGTGATTAACGTTATATTACTTAATAACTATGATTAGATCAACCGGAATTAGTCTAATGTTAATTTTGGCAGTGATCTAATGGTTTGCAACGCCAACGAAATAAGGGCTTCTTATTTCGATGAATTTTGGAAAGCTGAATTGTGATTTGAATTTTAAAGCACACAACTCCTGCCAGGGATTTAATTAAATGTTAAGGCAAACTTTAAAAACAAGCCCTGAAATTTTATGATTTGCTTGGTGATTTATACTGAAATGCAGTATTTCAGATTGTTGGATTATTTTCTCTTCATCTTTAGCATTGTTGGCTTCCTGTTTTTTTGGATCGTTAAGCTAACTTAACATACGTTTTTATAAATTCGATTTACCCATAATAGTATTTTTATTCGGTTGTAAAAGTCTTTGCTTTTTTCAACATGATTCGGTGATTCATTATTAGAATATATTAGTGAACTTTAATTCGAATCCGCATAATACTGTGAGTGAAAGTACTAATACATGTCACCGCATTGCCGCACGAGTAATACAATTATATAATTGTAATTATAAATTTCTTTGCTGGCGTCCAACTTCAGAGTTCGGTGGTTTAGCCACACAAAACTAGTCCGGAGTTTCAATGAACATCAGCAATGATCTTATCGGACGTAGACAATATCATAAACAACAACTGGTAGGTTGTTAATATTAATGAAGCATAATTTCGGATTTCGTTAGTGCCATCCGTTGTGGCAGCTCTGAACAAAATAAATATATATATATACGAGGGTTGCCTCTTATGTTTCGGGATTTGGCAACCCTAGCGTTGTTTTTTCGGAAAAACTGGACATGTCGCAACCGTACCACTAGAACAACGCAGAACAGTCAATTCTGAGTGGTGCACAACCATTTGTTTGCCAAGAAATCAGGAAAACCAATATATATATATATATATATATATATATATATATATATATATATATATATATATATATATTTATTACGCTACACTTATCAGTTGGGGTGATAAGCTCTGAGTGAAAAAAACAGAATTCCAGATTTGTGTCTGATAAAATAGCTCGGATATGTCGGTGAAAAATATCCAGCCCTTCCCAAACGCCACTAATCTTGAAAGGGTTTTTTTATAATGAACCAGCTGTCACCCGGCATGCATTGCGATGCCACGTAGACGAAATAAAGCGCTTATGTTTTAATGTCTCCTCGTTATTATTTGGATGCACAAAATCTTTTGTTTCCCCATTTGACGCGTACACAAATAATAGATATGCCATAGAAACTCTGCTTTTTTCGAGTTACGAAACGAAGAACAATTCAACGTACAGATCACTTTCCCCGATTTGAAATCCTAACAAGTGTTACGATACAGAGATGAAGAACTGTTGCGTTAAATGGAGGTTATTGTTTTATTTGGAATTGTATTAAACAGTATTTGTCGATGTCAAATTCAAATTACGGATCACTTTCCATTTTCAAAGTCAAACAAGTGTTACCACCATACAGAGGGGAAGAACTGCTGCGGTGAATTGTCCAAAGAACGGTTAAACCGAGAGGAGCAGAACTGCTGCCGAACTGTTGAATATAAACCGAAAAACGAGAGAGGGAAAACTGCTGCTGAATTGTTGGATATATGGTAAACCGAAAAACGAGAGAAGGAAAATTGGTGCCGTATTGTTGAATATACATATTGGCGCAAGGCTAATAACCTTGCCCGGAAAAACAAATTATTATGAACAATTTAACAAGTCTCGGATATGGACCGGATAACAGTGGAGAGACTTGCTAAATAAGGCCAAGATCGAAGCCCGCTTGTAGTGCCGATGATGATGATGATGATTGTTGAATATAAACCGAAAAACGAGAAAACCAAATTTTTTTGTTTAATCACACTTCTCAGGCGAACCTATAGCGCCGAGTGGGCGCCCCGAGATACCACCAAATAACTGTTGCAGTTCTTTTTGAACAGTTGCAGGTTGTAACGCTCCGGGAACACTCGCGTGGGAAGGGAGTTCCACAGAACACCGAACGAAAATCGAATAAGAAAATACATCAGAGCCGTATACCATAGCGCTAACAAAACAATTCACATCAGTGGAATATACTTGAGTTTAAAAATCGAATTCCAAAAATCGGCCAGTAGCCTGATGTGTTACGTTTAGGTTCAATTTTTGGTGATTCTAACTGTCATAGCGTCAGTTCGAATCACACGTTCTCCACTATCATTTCAAACGCTATAGAGCACCAATGCACACTCGCTTGCTCCGACATTCTCTCGTTCGCTCCGTCGTTCGCACCGAAGCTGATCGTAACAAAGTTACTGGGAAGGGAGTGGTGTGGCGTCTCTAACAGATACACACACAATTCACAAGCAAAATAGTGAAGAACACCGAACGAAAATCGAATAAGAAAATACATCAGAGCCGTATACCATAGCGATAACATAACAATTCACATCAATGGAGAATAGTCGAGTTTAAAAATCAAATTCTAAAATCGGCCAGTAACCTGATGGGTAATGCTTAGGTTCAATTTTTGGTGATTCAAACTGTCATAGCGTCAGTTCGAATCACACGTTCTGCTTCACTATTATTTCAAACGCTATAGCCCGACCGGTGTTTCAGAGCAAAAATAAACACCAGCACTGGGGAGGAGAAGAACAGGGAAGTAATACCTACGGTAAGTGTCGCCGAGCCAGATCCAGAACACTTCTCCAGTTGGATGCGGATGAAAAAGAACTACGGCGCGCTTGTTCCAATTCATATATATGCTAAAAGAGCGCAATCGTGATAGAAGAAAATATACCACTGCAGATAAAAGGGGTGGTCGGAAGTCACAGGGAGACCACCTTGAGAAGAAACTGCGCATATCTTCGTCAAAGAAAAATAAGAGAATCATCATGTCCATAGAAAAGGAATGTTTATTAAGAGCTGAAGAAGAAGTTAAGCCAACGAGAGAGTTTCGACAAGGACATGTCTCTTTTGCGGAAAGCAAAGCCACTTCGAGGCACCCCTGAATTAACAGGATACAGATCCGAACACTCACCGTCCACAACAACCCGGATCGATCTATTCTCGAGGAAGCTCTTCGTCCAGTCGCAAAGATGTTGGGAAAGTCCATATGAACGAAGTTTGCTCAGCAATGCGTCGTGCCAGACGCGGTCAAAAGCCAATGCGACCGCCCTTGAATCACTATGCCCCTCAATCGCAGATGTCCATATGTCGGTTAGAAGAGTCAAAAGGTCTCCCATGGACCGCCTACCACGGAATCCGTATTGACGATCATTCAAAAGTCCGTTGCTCCAAATACTTAATTAATTCAGTATTGATGACTTTTCCCATTACATCAGATAACATAGACAATAATGCTATCGGGCGGTAATTTTGTGGGAGACACTTTCAGCAGACAGGATGCATAAGATAAGCGGAAGAGTCTGGCAAGAACCGGCTATAGTTCTGCAGCACTGTTCTTAAGGACTATTGCTGGCATTCCTTCTGGGCCGGTTGCCTTCCTACAGTCCAGTTCACGTAGAATGGGTTGAATAGTGTGCGGGCGAAATCTCACTTCCCGTATAGAAGACCGTACCGGCGCGACCACAGGTGGCTGCAAAAGACCGGGATCGAGGTTTGAATTAGTGGAAAATAAATTCGCGAACACATCAGCTTTATCGGAGGAGGGAAAGAGGAGGAAGCGAAGTTATTGCTGCCCCTGCTATTAACAAGAAGGACCGCAAACCAGTCGGGCACCGAAGTAGTTTATTAGTCATTCTGTCGTTGTGGGCCTTTTTCGCGGTATTAATGGCCTGGTTGCACGCGGTTCTGATTCTCACAAAATTCGATCTGTTAACATCGGTGGGATTGGAGCACCATTGCCTAAAAGCTATACTTTTTGCCGCTGTAATCTATTCGCATTTTTTGTCAAACCACGGTGTAACAGATGAACTTCGTTTGATGTGGAATGTAGATCTCCATCCGGAAAAGAATAATCTTTGTTACCGACTCCGCGCAAGCGTTAACGTCAGAGCCTCCGAAACACACTTCCGACCGGGCAAAGGATGCGAAGAAATCTCGCAAATCGTCCCAGTTAGCTGCCCCATACTTCCATACATGGCGAAGCTGCCTAGGCCGCTCAAATGCAAGTTAAAATAGGCCGTTGAAATGCAAGTGCTTGCGCGACAGATACCAAGCAGTGATCTGAGTTTCCCAGTGGCACAGAAACCTATATGGTATAAATACCCCGTTCGGATGTCAAAAACAGATCCAGAGTGTTCTCATAATCGCCTCATTTCCTCCACGAGTTGATTCAAGTTATAGCTATAAGCAAACATCTCCGCCAGCCTCACAGCCTCGTCGGTTCTGTTAGAATGTACCAACCAGCCGGAATTGTGTACATTAAAATCGCCAAGGACAACAATTTCAGAAGCTGGGTGGTTGATCTATATCCAGTCGACGGTATGTGAAAGATGTTCGAAAAATGTCGCCCGTCGATCGTCATTCGGGGAGCGGTAAAGACAACAAAGAAATTTAACAGAATTCCTCAGTACGACCCTCACCCATATGATGTCCATATTATTGGGTTTCAACGCCTCCATTCTCTGGCAAGCCAGATCGGACCGCGCGAAGGCGCAGACTCCACCCTTAAATCGGAATCTCGAATGTAAGTCGTATCCTGAGCAACGAAGATATGTCGAATCAGTTGATGAACCAACCTGCTGCTGAATTGTTCAATCGAAAACACCGAAAGTATTTTAAAATTGTGACGCTTAAGTGGCGTCCGTTTCCGTCACCGAGGCGTTGTCAGCCGCCGGGCGAAAGTTGGCCAGTGGCAGGCAGACGTAAATTTACTAGATTTCTCCAGTACATTTATTTGTGAATCCGCAACATTCAACTTCATTGGAAAAGATACTTGCACAAAGATGGATTTATATTACTTGGTGATTCATACTCAGATACTCAGGTGATCATTATAATATACGTGTGCGAGTAGAAACTCAGATTTTTTGGCAAATTTTGAAAAAAAATACTTACACAAAGATAGATTGATATTGCTTGGTGCAAAATCCCTAACTGTTCTGCAAGCTCTTCTTGAGTTTGACAAGGATTTTTTTCCAGTAAAACTTGAAGTTATTCGTCGTCTACATTTTTTACTGCACCTGGACGTGGAGCGTCTTTAAGACTAAAGTTTCCTTCACGAAATCTTGGAGACCACTTGGAAATCTTGGAATGACTCACAGAATGTTCACTCAAAGTCGAATTAATCAATTTCATAGCTTGAGCAGCATTTTTTTTTCATTTGAAAACAGAATAGAATGCAATGGCGTAAATGCTGCTTATCGACATATATCTTTCATTTGATTTCATTTTTCATATTACGTAGAATTTTTATTTTTATTTTGTTCTTTTTCTTATATTCATCTTACTTGGTAGACAACTAAAACATCCATCTCTTATACAAGTGATGCACACGGAATGACAACTTGGAAATGACCAAAACTTGGTCATAAAAACAGCAATGACTAAGCTACACGTGTCGAAAATGGCGAGCGAATTGGATGCGTTCAAGTATGTTTTTAATGCAACTAACTTCAGGGACGAGATTCTACTTGGGCACCTATTAAATCAGAGGGTTTTCCGTTGCGTGTGAGAAGCACAGATTTTTCAAATGTAGCGCACACACTTGTGATGATTGTCCCCCTATGCTTTGTTGATGGCCATTTCAAATGCGAAACGCACCGAAAACTGAAAACGATTAAATTCGAATGATATATCTATCGTAGTCATCGGGATGTTTCGTGGCAACAATAGATCTCATTCTTTAAATTTTCCATTTAAAATTTTGGCTTAAATGTTATTGTTCATCATTTTTTCTAACTCAAACCATGGCACCGTTACAAAGTCGTGAGGGATTGATGATTTGGAAAAGAATAAGAGCACGCCAATTTTTATTTTTAAACGCACTCCAGCGAGCTTGGCAAATTAAGTGAATTTAAGAATTCATTTGCATGATTGTGGAATTCTTTTTGATGCATCATAGTATCCTATAACGATATTGTAGCGAGCTTAGGGTTCGCTGGATTAATTATTTTTTATAAATAAGAGCCGTTAAATCGATTTTGAATTAATGTAACACTTTATTAGTCCGTTAATAACAACCGTTACTTTTACCATACACTTAACGATTTCTTGACTTATCGCTTCCGTACTTTTATCGTTGCTTCACTGCTTACTTCTTACTTCTTACTTGTCTCCATGATCTGTGTGCGACGTATTTATACCGTTTCCTCACATTCTGATTCGGTGTTTCGTTTCCGTCCATTCCACAGCCTTGAATGCTCTACTGTTCATAGTCTCCAGTTTTCCAGTACTTTATGGAGTATTCTAGTACTTTGTTTCGGACTTTCTCGGATATTCTAGTACTGATTGTCATATGCGTCACAATATTGTGACGCATATGACAATCAGTACTGGAATCTTCGAGAAAGTCCGAAACAAAGTACTAGATTATTTTAGGAAGTACTGGAAAACTGGAATAGAAAAGTCGAGATTATGGAACGGACGGAAACGAAACGCTGAATCAGAATGAAGGCACGGTATAAATACGTCGCACACAGACCATGGAGAGGAGTCATAAGTAAGGCAGTGAAGCAAGCGTTACGTGCGGAAGCGAAAGTCTCGAGTAAGAAGTAGAAAGTGAAGCAAGCCATAAGTGCGGAAGTAATAAGTAATGAGTAAGCAGAGAAGAAGTAAAATACGCGATAATTACGGAAGCGATAAGCGAAGAAATCATTATGTGTACGGTAAAAAGTAACGGTTGTTATTAACGGACTAATAAAGTGTCACATTAATTCAAAATCGATTTAACGGCTCTTATTTATTTTAAAATAATTAATCCAGCGAACCCTAAGCTCGCTACAATTGGTGTCAGAAGTGGGATTAATTATTGGTGAAATAAATAAGTCTGTGGAAGTGTATTGTGACGATGGCAGATCGACATTCGGAGAAGAGTTCGCAACCGTTGGACATTTCGGAGATGTTCAGGATTATGATGGCAAAATTGGTATTATATATTAACTCAAAATTGGACGCGCGAGCTGCAAAATTGGATGCGTGGGCTGCAGACGTTAATTCAAAATTGGATGCGCGAGCTGTAAAATTAGACGCGCGAGCTGCAGACGTTAATTCAAAATTGGATGCGCAAGCTGCAAAATTGGATGCGCGAGCTGCAGAGGTTAATGCAAAATTGGATGCCCAAAGGCAGTGTATGAAAGTATTCTGGGACTCGGAAGCGGAAGAACCTGAGGATGAGGAGGAATTGGAGCCACATGAAATGAAGAAACTCAGGAAGAGCAAAGCTATGGCCGACAGCAGTGAGGAAGAGGAGGAAAGTGACGATGATGTGTTACGTGAAGAACTGAATGATTTCATCGATGATAACCCGATTGAAGAGGACGGCAGTGATGATGAAAACACTGATGCTTCAGGCCGTTCCCTGAAACGGATGTACAATGATGATGACGAGTTGGACGACCGACTGGAAGACGACGACTGTGACCTTATTAAAGAGAATCTTGGTATGAAAGTCGAAGGCAGAAAGCGTTCCAAGCGTCTGCGTCGTACACAGGATGAAGAAAGTGATGGAGAGGAACAGCACGTCGATGAAGGTTCAGCACGTGAGGCTATAGACAAACAGCTATTCGACGGCAAAGACGATGTTGAACGCCGCTCTGAACGTAGTCACAGGGTAACTGAGGCGGCAAATCATTTCAATGATGAATTGGAAAGGGGTCACTTTACGGATTTGGACAATGAAATCCGTAAAACGGATATTCCTGAGCGAATGCAATTACGCGAAGTTCCGGTTACGCCTGTTCCAGAGGGACCCAACGAGCTACAAGATGAAGCTGAATGGATTTACAAACAGGCGTTTTGTAAATCAACTGTTTCCGAACAAGAGAGATCAACGGATGTTGGAGGTCGAGACCGCTATTGTAAGCCAGCACATACGGGGAGAAAGATCAAGCAAGCCCTAGATTGTAGGCGTAATCAACAGCTAGAGGTGCCGTTCATTACGTTCTATAGAGAAGAACCAGAATTAACGTGCGACGATCTATGGAAAGTCTATTACTACGACGCACGATGGCGTTTACCGTCAGCTCCAAAGAACAAACCGCTCCAGTTATTTGAAAAGATGCGGAACTACCCGTTGGATACGGTTATGAAATCGACAGATGCTCCAATACCAGATGATATGCGTGTAATTAAAGATGAAGATCTAGACCGCTTACGTGATGTGCAAACTCCAGAAGAGCTTAAGGGTGTGCACATGCATTTTCTCTTATACTATTCGCATGAGATCCCTAAAATGCAAGAGGAATTCCGTCGACAGGAAAAGGAAGAATGGCGGCAGGCTAGAGCTGACGCGAAAAGGAGAGCAGTAGAAAATTTGGAAGAAGGTCAAGAACTTCCACCGCCGATCGCCAGGATGAAAGTGGTGCACCACGATCGACTGGTGGCTTTTGTTGGCCCGGGAGACCAGTGAACTTAGTTCGGGATGAACTAATCTAGGCGGAGGGTAGTGTGACGCATATGACAATCAGTACTGGAATCTTCGAGAAAGTCCGAAACAAAGTACTAGATTATTTTATGAAGTACTGGAAAACTGGAATAGAAAAGTCAAGATTATGGAACGGACGGAAACGCAACGCTGAATCAAAATGAGGGAACGGTATAAATACGTTGTACACAGACCATGGAGAGGAGTCATAAGTAAGGCAGTGAAGCAAGAGATACGTGCGGAAGCGAAAGTCTCGAGTAAGAAGTAGAAAGTGAAGCAAGCCATAAGTGCGGAAGTAATAAGTAATGAGTAAGCAGTGAAGAAGTAAAATACGCGATAATTACAGAAGCGATAAGCGAAGAAATCGTTATGTGTACGGTAATAAGTAACGGTTGTTATTAACGGACTAATAAAGTGTCACATTAATTCAAAATCGATTTAACGGTTCTTATTTATTTTAAAATAATTAATCCAGCGAACCCTAAGCTCGCTACAATATCATTATAGGTTCTCGCTTCGCCTGGTATTTGGCCATGAACGCTGAAAATTGATGGCATTGACATGGTTGTTTTTGATTGCTAACATAGTACGTGCACTAAGCCATTCATGATTTTTGAAATTCCATGCTACATTTGGAAAAACTTTTGGTATCAATCCGTCTGCAATTTTACAGAAGTTTGTTGCCAATGTGATATGAGTATATTGTGTCGATTCACCGATTGCCACTTTTGTCGATATTCAATAATTGTTTATTGATTTTTAATGTCAATCTCTGTACGTGTTCATGTGAAGCGTCCGAATGTGTACCGTTTTCAAGAAAGTTTAAAATTTGGCAAGCTACATGTGGGAAAACTTTGTGCATGCGATTTTACAAAATTTATTACCAATGTGATACATTGTCTAGACTCGCCGCAGTTCTGGGGTACCAACTTATCGAGTTTCTTTACTTTTCCTATGAGAGAAACGTGTCGACTTATTGTCATTGGGGATACTTCCATGCTTTGTGCAATCTCCCGCACCGATTTCGTTGGATCCCCATTCACCGTTGCTCTTAAAACATCGTCGTCAACTAACGTTTCCGGCTTCCCATGTGGCTCATTTTCGAGGCTGAAATCTCCCAAACGGAACTTACCAAACCAACGTCGTATAGTGCGTTCGTTTACCACTACATCCTCAAATGTTTCATTAATGTTTTTCCTGACGCATTATGTTGTGGGGGTTCTTTAAAGCATTCACAAAGAACCACCCATTCCCTTTAAATCAACCCGCCCTTCCACACCCAACAAAGCCATTTGGCTTACCTGTAATCGAGCAGCTTAAGCTACCCGTCAGTATCTTGCACCTGAAACATAAACGCTGCTCGATTACAGGTAAGCAAAATGGCTTTGTTGGGTGTGGAAAGGCGGGTTGATTTAAAGGGAATGAGTGGTTCTTTGTGAGTGCTTTAAAGAACCCCCACAATGTCCCATTATGAGGGTTCGAATTTGAACAGGCGACAGTGTGGTACACAACAATTCCCAGAAGAAAAAAATAACTGTACTGGTAACGAACCCTAAACTCCTCACATGTCAAGCACACGTCCCACTTTACTTTATAAAAAAAGAAAATTTAACGTTCTGTCACAGACGTTCGCTTGAAAACTTATTTCCGACTGAGCGAAAATCGGACATTTCATGTGGTACAACCCAATAAATAACAACCCCATGGGGTAGCGCCTACAGGATAGTTATGAAAAGACTACACTATAACAGTAGTCAAATGCAAAAGAGTAAAAGTGATATGGACAGAATCGTTGCTGTCCTCTTCCCGCGGTGTGATGAGGTGTTAAGAGCGCAAGAGGAATGGAACTGAAAGAGAAATACCTCCCATGACAACCGAAGTGTCGGAATCATTGGGATGTTACGTGGCAACAATAGAACTAATTCCTTAAATTTTCCATTTATTATTTTGCCTTCGATGCTCTTGGCTGGAAGGGTTGTTAAAAAAACAAAATCCCGGGGACTGGATGGCATTCCTACCGCTGTGATGAAGACTACTGTAATAAAAAAGACGGAAGTCTTCAGCAGTCTATTTACGACCTGCATTCAAACAGGACAATTTCCTAAACGATGGAAAAACAGCGACTTGTGGTTATACCAAAAGACATCAAGAATCCAGAGGTGGCGTCGTATTATCGCCAGTTGTGCATGCTGGACACAACAGGAAAACTGCTTGAGCGAGTAATTGCCACTCGCCTGGAACAATTCACTGAGGGGATATCGCGGCTCTCTGAATGACAGTATGGGTTCCGGAAAGGTAGATAGGAAAGGTACGAAAAAATATTGCGCCGAGGTCATACTAGATGTTAAAAATGCATTTAACTCGGTAAACTGGGATCGGATTCAAGAAGCGTTGAGCGATCTACAAGTCTCACTCTACTTGGTGTGTATACTAGCAAACTATCTCTCAGAAGTCTGCTCTTTGTGACTGATGAGGGACCACAGGAATATAAAATAACAGCGGGTGTACCTCAGTTAAGGCTTCTATGTATGCACAATAACTGCTTAAATTTGCAAAAATATGTAATAAAATAGTTTTTTCTAAAAGAAAAATCGACAAAATAGGCTTTTTTTGCCTTCTACACCAGGATAGCCCTTTAAATGCTGAATAGATATAGTCGGACTGAAACTACCCGCACATAAGGAGCCCCATTTCAACAAGTACCCACAAGAAAGTTGAACATCACTCAAAACTGTATCGCGAACTATAATGGAATATCCAAGGAACGTGTCGACTTTATTATTGAACAATTGGGATACCGTAAAATCTGTGTAGGATAGGTCCCATGCCGTCTCACACACGAGAACAAACGGTGTCGATTGGAATGCTGCGAACAAATTTTGAAGCGTTATCGTGTCGAAGGAGATGACTTCCTTTTGAATATTATGACAGTGGATGAGTCATGGGTCCATCATTACGATCCAGAAGAGAAAAGGGGGAGCGCTGAATATCGACAGCCAATAAAATTTAAAACACAACCATCCATTTCATTTCTGCACGCACTGTGGTCTGACATTTATGGGTACTCCAAAATCCCCTTTTATGTGCGTGTTAATGTAAAAAAAAATTCTACAGAAAAAAAACTGCATTTACCGTGTTTTAGAATGCTCATCAAGTTTATTTGACCGATTTTCTGGAACGAGGGACAAAGATAAATTCTTCTCACTGCATAGAGACCCTGAAAAACCTCTGACGTCGAGTTCGTCGTGTTAGAGGCACCAATAATCTTGCAACATGACAACGCTTGTCCACACACCTCGCGTGTATCTGAAGAGGCTTTGCGAAACCTGAAGTTAGAACCGATTCCACGCCCTCCTTATTTCCCTGATCTCGCGCGAAGTGAATTTTATTTGAGTCTTCTACTCAAGAAAGGCCTTAAAGGTAATCATTACACTTCGGACGATAACTTGACGCTGTCAAATCATGGATTCGGAAGTTTAATTTTTTGCAGCGACGAATTAAAAAAAACATATTACACGTTGGGAGAAATGTATTAACTTCATCGACGACTGTGTTGAAAGTTAAATATATAATTTTGCAGCTTAGAAGAAGTGCTTCTTGCTCGATATTGCTATTTTGTTTTTGTTCGTGCTCCACAAACATGGGTGCATTACTTTTCAACCTGCCATCGTACATTTCATGTAAAGCCCCGAATTCCTGAAGTTATAGATTGCAGAAGTTAACAACCGTTTCGAAGAATTAAATATATTTCTATCACTCAGATGTCGATTGAACTGGCTCCGCAAGAATTTCCTATTACGAGGATTGCCTCTTATGTTTCGGGATTTGGCAACCCTAGCGTTTCAATCCGGCAATTGACAGCTCTGTCGTAAAGTTGGACATTTTTGAGGTTATACGCACTCAGAACGTTTTGACATACGAGCGCTATTTGTGTTGTTTACAGTAACTTAAAAGATTCATCTCGGCCCAAAAATGGAATTAAATCGTCAACATTTTCGTGCGATTATTTTTTACAACTTTCGGCGTGGATTAACTCAGCAACAGTGCATGGATGAAGTTATTCAATTTTTGGCGATGAAGCTCCATCAAGGACCAGTGTTTATCGATGGTATGGTGAATTCAATCGTGGTCGTAGTTCACTCCAAGATGAATTTCGTGAAGGTCGTCCAAAATCAGTTGTTATTCCGAAAACCATTGATGCTGTGCGCGAACTGATATTGGAAGATCGTCATGTGACCTATCGTGAGATTGAGACAACCTTAGGCGTTAGTGGGACCAGCATACATTCAATATTGCATAAACATTTGACTGTCAAAAAAATTTGTTCGCGTTGGATCCCACACAATTTGTCAATCGCCCAAAAAAAGGCTCGTGTCAATTGGTCGAAAGAAATGCTCAAAAAATACGGTCGCGGTGCTTCGAAACACGTCTATGACATCGTGACAGGTGATGAATCGAGGATTTACGCGTATAAGCCCGAAAGTAAACAGCAGTCGACTGTCTGGGTGTTTCAAGATGAGCCAAATACAACAAAAGTTGTTCGCGCACGAAGCACTTCTAAGCAAATGGTCGCCTGTTTTTTTCGGAAAAACTGGACATGTCGCAACCGTACCACTAGAATAACACAGAACAGTCAATTCTGAGTGGTACACAACCATTTGTTTGCCAGTTGTCTTCCAAGAAATCAGGAAAACCAACCGCCGAAGACGGATCACTCTTCACCACGACAATGCGAGCTCTCACACATCGGCTGCGGCAACTGCATTTTTGAACACCCAAAACATCGATTTGATGGGTCATCCGCCGTATAGTCCTGACTTGGCACCGAATGACTTCTTTTTATTCCCGTACGTAAAAAACAAACTGAGAGGTCAACGTTTTTCGACACCTGAAGAAGCGGTTGCTGCATTCAGAATGCATATGTTGGAGATACCTCAATCAGAGTGGCAAAAGTGCTTCGACAATTGGTTCAAACGCATGCAAAAGTGTATAGATCTTCATGGGGAATATTTTGAAAAACAATAAAGTGATTTTCGATGATCAATATTTGTTTTTGTTCTCTAATCCCGAAATATAAAAGGCAACCCTCGTATATCTATTTTACGGTGTTAGTACATAGCCCTATATAAGGTATTCGGAGTTATTTTTGAAGTATCCTGAAATTGCGGGAGACCGTTTATTATACACTTTTTTTTTCCTTGGCGCGTAATTAATTTTTATACCATCGAGTTTCATAGCTTCAAAAAACAATGAAATTTGGTTCGGAGACGCATGGCCCGTTGAAAGATGAACCACAAATTGGTGGGGTCGTCCATCGGATTGTCGTGTGCCGCGTAAGCAAATCGAAACCCTTGGAATGATATCACTATACATTATTAAAACTCTCATGATATTACAAGTTATAGTGCTAGAAAACCAGAATGTCGGCTTTAGGTCATAAGAGCTGGACCACACAATTGTTGGAAACCCAGAACAAGTGCAGTTATAATGTATGGCACACATGATTGTTGCCAGTTTTAAAGTCTCGCGCTAATTCACAATTTCTTTCAATAAAATAACAATGTTACGTGCGTGTTCCACATTTTCCATTTTGCTTTCGCAGTACAAGCAGTATGGCTGATTGACGTCCTTATACTTGTGCAAGTATTGCCGAAAGCATCCATGTCCTAATATCAGCTGACTCATGTGGTAGCTCAGCTCGCCATGTTTTCTTTTCGCCCATGTTTCTACATCAGGTATCATGGTGTGGGACCCTCGTCCCACATAATTTATTTCTGCACTTCATAATGATATAGAGGAAATCACAGCTTAGATCCACAACAAGGGAGACTGAGAGAAAAGTTTATTTCTTAATAGGGGTGAGAAGAATACATGAGGTTGTGGGGTTTCTAACAGATGCACACACAATATACAAGCAAATAGTGAAGAACACCGAAAGATAATCGAATAAGAAAATGCCCCAGCCGTATACCAAGCAATAATAACATAGCAATTCCACCTCCGTTGAGTGTACTTGAGTTTAGAAATCGAATTCATATACGCGGCAGTGGCCTGATGTGATGAGCATTGGTTACATTTTTTAGTGATTCTAACCGTCATAACGTCAGTTCGAATCACACGTTCTTCACTATCGTCGCAAACGCTATAAGGTATGTCACAAAAACGCACTGTTCAGGGAGGTTGTATATAAAGGTAGATAATATCTGTGACAAAATGGGTTGCAGAGCCATACAGGTAGTAGTAATTCAAAGTATCCAAAACATTTTCAACAGTGAATTCAAAACGTTATATCGGGTGCTAATAAACGGAATGAGGGAGGATGGATGCAAAAGCAATGAAACCAGCGGAGAATGAGTGTCAATAAAGTCGGGATAAGAAACAAAATTTGATTATAAAATAAGTGCGGGGTGGGTGCGTGAGAAAACCAAATTCACACAAAACATCAGTAAGTGAAGATGAAAATCCTATGTAGTTCTTTAAGCGCAAACTGAATTTACCTAATTAATTACCTACAACCACTAACGATCTAGGCCCATTATTATAACCGCACATCTACTTTAATTAATCCACAGTCGCCAGCGACAAAGGTTATACAAAGCAACTAATTAACAGTTTTGGTGGTTTTGAGACGATTGGTACTAGGTCCTTTTGTTCGGCCGCAGTGATGAAAACCAGCTAGACTTTTAGAATGTCCAGTCCAATGTTGACATTCATGATTCCATTACAGAATTTTAAATGAAAATATCTCTTTGGTCTAATTTAAAGCATACCTTACTTGCAATGAAAAAAATGTACATTACCACATCATATACTAGAGAGCTCACGTCGCTTCATAATAAATACAATAAACTATGTGGTGGCAAGTTTTTATCTGGATTTGAACTTGTCCACAATCCCTAAACCGAAGCATACTTTGCACTGCGAGTATATTAAAATATGTAAGTAAACAGGTAAGTAACAAAGAAAATAAATTACTATTACGTAAAGAAGTAAGTAAAGAATAAGTAAGTGAAAAAGGAAGTAAGTAAAAATGTAAGTAAGTAAAGAATGAAGTAAATTAAAAGAGTGAATCAACAAATAAGTAAATGAGTAAGTAATTACGTAAGTAAGTGGGTAAAAAAATAAGCAAGTAGGCGAACAATAAGTAAGTAAATATTACAAATAAGCAAAGAATAAATACGTGAAGAAGTGAGTAACTAAGTAAAGAAAAGAATTAAATAAATATAAAATAAGTAAAAAAAAAAAAGAATTAAATAAGTAAAGAATTGAATAAATAAGTAAAGAATTAAATAAATAACTCAGTAAAGAGATAAATGAACGAGCATTTAGATAAAGTACTAAGAAAGTAAACAAGATAGAAACAAATAAACTTACATCTGCTTTATTTGCTTCTAACTTGTAACTAAGTAAAGAAAAGAATTAAATAAATATAAAATAAGTAAAAAAAAAGAGAAATATATAAATAAGTAAAGAATTAAATAAATAACTCAGTAAAGAGATAAGTGAACGAGCATTTAGATAAGGTACTAAGAAAGTAAACAAGTTAGAAACAAATAAAGCAGATGTACGTAAAGAAGTCCACAGGTATAGTATTAGGTATGTCAACCAGTAAGTAAGTAAAGAAGTAAGTAAATAAATAAGTGAAACAAGTTAGAAACAAATAAAACAGATGTAAGTAAAGAAGTCCACAGGTATAGTACTGAGTATGTCAACCAGTAAGTAAGTAAAGAAGTAAGTAAATAAATAAGTGAAGAAGTATGTAAGTAAAGTACTAAAATAGTAAACACGTAAAGAAGTAGGTGAAGTGAGTAAACAAGTATATAATCAAATAAGTAAATGAGTGAAGAAGTGAGTAACTAAGAAAAGAAAAGAATTAAATAAATATAAAATAAGTAAAAAAAAAGAGAATTATATAAATAAGTAAAGAATTAAATAAATAACTCAATAAAAAGATAAGTGAACGAGCATTTAGATAAAGTACTAAGAAAGTAAACAAGTTAGAAACAAATAAAGCAGATGTACGTAAAGAAGTCCACAGGTATAGTACTAAGTATGTCAACCAGTAAGTAAGTAAAGAAGTAAGTAAATTAATAAGTGAAGAAGTATGTAAGTAAAGTACTAAAATACGAGGGTTGCCTCTTATGTTTCGGGATTTGGCAACCCTAGTGTTGCAATCCGGCAATTGTCAGCTTTGTTTTTGTTCTCTAATCCCGAAATATAAAAGGTAACCCTCGTAGTAAACATTTAAAGAAGTAGGTGAATATGTAAATAGGTAAAGCAATAATTAACTAAGTAAGATCGTAAATCATTGGGTTATTAAGGGGGTATATCCTGGTATAGCGGCTCCAAAAACCCGATTTTTTTTCCTAAATCATAGTATACTGTCGATAGTTTTTACGTTGGCATCAGCAAGGATGCAGGTTCCATAAAAACACCCACTGATGTTAGAACAAAACACTGAACACCCTGGTGAAAGTTGTTGAAATGAAACAAGCTTTTTTATTCTATTTATAAAACGTCTTTTTATTAATGTTCACTTGATGATTTGTTACTCCTTAGCAGTGTCTTTTTATAATAAAACGTTCTTTTTATTAGAACTAACGGTACATATTAGCGTTAATAAGGTGGCGGCTGCGTTTAGCTTATTTGATTTAACACTCACAACGGATATGAAGTTATATTTAGTGGTTCGCAAAAAAATCCAGACGATACTCAATTACTATCTCGGCATCAAAATAGAAACACGCACAAGACTCAAAGCGGTACTTAATTACGAACTCGACATCGTATACACTTTTACCGATCCTAACACGACTCGTATAGAGCGTGTGCACACTAAAGGGGACGAAATCTGACTCTTCGACGAATTCGTCGTCAACATCCACGCATCGTGATGAAGATGGATTTATATCCATCTGGGAGGAGCCAATCCGTTCTTCTCCTTGGTGATGACCAATGGCGATCGAACTGGAAATTCCAATCATGGAATCCCCTCTGGGACTGTACAAGTCAGGATGGTACACCCATTCGTTGGAAGCAACGACAACGCGGTTGCGAATGGTGCACAAAGAAAATTCGGATGCTCAGCTGATCAAACAAAAGATCGGGTAATGAGGCTGGCGGAACATGCCGTCATAAATCATAGGAATTGGTTTCCTATTCTGTTGGTATTATACCAACAGACTTCGATGAGATGATCGAGGTTACGATGCATGGGTGCATATTTATTTTAGGATACATTAATACAAGAGATGTTGCCGTCAGGCGAAAATATCTTCTTGTGTTTACATTAAGTAAACAGGAGCATTCCGTTTCAATAGCTAGCGTGGTAATCGTGGCTGCTCGTTGTTTGGACAACGTATCCTAGGCATTGCCTGATGTGGGGTTCGTTCCTCGATGCGGCAAGGGATCGTATAATCGGTCATGCTAGTATGCAAATAAACATGCGTACTTGAAGGCTAAAGTCATGTTGTAGACAGTACTAGGAAATATTACAGGCGGCGGAAATGGGTTCTCCTGTGATGTTAAGTCAACAGGAGATTACTCGCCATGGCCAGAGCTAGGATAAAGGTCTGTTTATTCTTTAATTGGAAAATAGATCGTAGGGTATTCTTATTAGAAATCTGGCTTGCAGATGTGCAAGCAAGCAAGTAGTCTTTTTGGACCAACGGGTTGTTGGAACAAGGAGACGCAGGATGATAGGAGTATGTTGATGGACATGTTGCCGCCCAGAGGAACCGTTCAGATTCCCAATTGATCCATCTAAAATGAACCACAATGGTTTGGTTGAAATACATGCTGTTGCTGAGGGTTTAATTTTCATGTGTAGGATATTGCAAGGGTAGCTTAACGCTGCTCGATTGCAGGTAAGTTGGATATGGTAATAGCAGGTTAGGTGGGGTTTAAGCGATGGGTGGTTCTTCGGCGCCTTGAAGAAACCCCAAAATACCACTTGTAGAATATACTCCCAAAGTACGCACACTGTGCGGAAACCTTAAATGCATTTTTCTCAAAACTATGTTTTTGAAATGAGTGTGAAAGATAACTCATAACTTTACAGATTAATTCACGATATTTTTTTTAATGAAATGTTGTGATTCGCACAACCACTCCTCTAACAACATGATCCATTTTTCCAAGCTGCTTCTCCGTTTGATCACACGCACTTCCTGTACCAATGCATTTGTCACCCACCACCTACTCGGCAAAGGCAATACCCAGTGAACGATTACGTTGGCATTTCGTTCATGCAGTTGTATATGGGAAAAACGACAATAACGACGGGCGGTCGAACATCAATATCGGTCGCCAACAACGTAGTAACCTACAACGATCAGTCGACAGAAACATACAGCTGCATACCCGAAATACGACAGCGACAGTAAACACTCAATGAGTTGATTGATGAATGGATGACATTCGAAACAGACTCAGAGTATCAACTCCGAGAAACACTATATCGATGGTGTAGCGCAGAAAGGGCTAATCTGATGCAGATTGGCCCTTCTTGCGCTACACCATCGATATGTGAATGTGGATGGTGATAAGCGAACGGGGCTCTACAATGCGCACCACAAATAATTTTTCTTTTTCGGCGCTGATGTGTTTTACTTATAAACTTGCTTGTTTTCGCATAAAATTTGAACACTTCTATGGATGAGCAATAAAAACTCAAATTTTTAAAAATATGTATTTAAATATTTTCTCCTAAAAAAAATCGACAAAATCGGATTTTTTTGGCCGTCTATACCAGGATACTTGGCGCAGGGCTAATAACCTTACCCGGAAAAACAAATTATTATGGACAATTTAACAATGCTCGGATAAGGACCGGATACCGGTGGAGGGACTTGCTAAATAACGCCAAGACCGGATTCCGGTTGTAGTGCCCATGATGATAATGATACCAGGATACCCCCTTAAGTAAAGAACGCGTAAGTCAAGTAAGTATGTTAAGTACAGCAGTAAACAAAGAAAGAATGATGTAAATAACTAAATAAGTAAGTGTGAAATTAGGCAAATAAACACGTACTGCATGTGCTGAAAAGTCTCGGGATTTTCCAATGGGTGGCCCCAATTAGTCTTGTGAGTAGGAATATACTCACAGCTAGGTCGGCTTGTCGTAAGAGGCGACTAACGGCCAAGTGATAGGTAGGGTCTCAATGCCCTGTCGCCCGGTGAAATACCATCCCATCAAGCTATAGGCTCCGTGAAATGGCCGGGAGAAACCCCTGGCCATCTTTCAGAGCTTGGCTGATGAACGGGTTAGAGAAAATATTGGTTTATGTCGTAACTCGGTCCCAAGGTGAGATACCACCCCGTCACGTTGTACTTCACGCGATATAGTCGGACGAAATTTTTGACCATGTTTCGGGTGTATGGCCCGGACTGACACGAAGATAAGTCATGATGGTATCTTCTGAGATAAAGAATTCCGGAGGTAAACTAGTTTCCCATTCGCATCTCCGGGGGGACTATGTCAGGAGGAATATCATGCAAATGTTCTGATAAATAACCGAACTTTAAGAAATTCGTCATTGCGTAATCGGGTTCATTCTCGATGCTCTGTCGACGTTCGACTGATAACGACGTTTTGTAACATCCAGGGCATCGATTTCATAATACGATTATAAACGCCGTCAATATTTGCGAAATCTCTTTTCCTCCTTTTCGAGTGACCGAGTGCATTAACGTTGCACCAGCTGAGATGTAGCGAGGTCGGCTCTGTTCATCGGGATCTGGATATGGTCCTGCAGTGTCGAAAGGCTTATCTAACCGAATTCAACATTTTTGCAGGTGCGAAAAAGAAAAAAGGACAAACACGATGTAAGAAAAAAGGTGATAGAATTAGCCATTAGTCAATAAACTGAGTCTATTTGCCTACGGGAGATGGGAAAGATTCAGACAATCGATAGAGAAGTATCATGTGAGGAGAGGCCCAAACTACATGTGAACTTTACACGAACGAAACAAAGAAAATCAATCTTCTATTGTTACTGGAGATAAACAAATGAATTATTTTAAGAGACATCATGGATAGACTCAAATGCGGCATCCTTATGCCATACAAGACCCAATCTCTTTAACGACGGTTAATGCATGGTGGAATCAGTATTATGAGTTCTTAAAGGTTGAAGAAACGATACAATACTACCAACAAAAGTTGGTCGATTTGAATTGGTTCGCTACTCCGAAAAAAGACCTGAACTTTAAAAAGAAGACAAGTTCATTTTTCTCCATGATCATGGTCTATCGACAAATACCTGAAAACTGGTTCGGGAGAGGTGGGAAGAATATAACTGGGTAGTCGTACCCCATGCGGCTTACTCCCCGAAGTTGGCTTCTTCTGATTACCATCCGGTTGCATCTGTGGATCAGGGATTTGCTGAGCAGTGCTCTGGTTCGCATGACGATGTGTACAAATTACTGGATAACTGGGTTCGCGACATGTCCACAAATTGCACAAAAGATGGGGAAAATGTCTAACTACCAATGAACTATTTTCAATCAACCACCTTTTATCATTTTTCTGAATTTAACATGATTTTTTTTCGTAAAAGGAGAAAACACATGAGTATAGAAGAAAGTCAGTAAACAAGTACATAAACAAGTAAGTGACTAAGTAAGGAATTAAGTAAATGAAAAGTAAATAAGTAAAGAACTAAGTACATACAGAAGTAAGTACGTAAATAAAAAAGTAAAACAAATGGGTAAAGAATAGGTAATGAAGAAGTAAGTAAATGAAGGACTAAGTAATAAAGTAGGTAAATGGAGAAATAAGTAAATGAAGAAATAAATAACTAAAGAAGTATGTAAATAAAGAAGTAGGTAAATGAAGAAGTAAGTAAATGAAGAAGTATGTAAATAGTGAAGTATATGTAAATAAAGAAATAAGTAAATGAAGAAATAAGTAAATAAAGAAGTATGTAAATAAAGAAGTACGTAAATAAAGAAGTATGTAAATAAAGAAGTAGGTAAATGAAGAAGTAGTTAAATGAAGAAGTAGGTAAATGGAGTATGTAAATAGTGAAGTATATGTAAATAAAAGAATAAGTAAATGAAGAAATAAGTAAATAAAGAAGTATGTAAATAAAGAAGTACGTAAATAAAGAAGTAGGTAAATAAAGAAGTATGTAAATAAAGAAGTAGGTAAATGAAGAACTATGTAAATAGTGAAGTATATGTAAATAAAGAAATAAGTAAATGAAGAAATAAGTAAATAAAGAAGTATGTAAATGAAGAAGTACGTAAATAAAGAAGTATGTAAATGAAGAAGCATGTAAATAGTGAAGTATATGTAAATAAAGAAATAAGTAAATGAAGAAATAAGTAACTAAAGAAGTATGTAAATAAAGAAGTATGTAAATAAAGAAGTAGGTATATGAAGAAGTAGGTAAATGAAGAAGTAGGTAAATGAAGAAGTATGTAAATAGTGAAGTATATGTAAATAAAGAAATAAGTAAATGAAGAAATAAGTAAATAAAGAAGTATATAAAGTACGTAAATAAAGAAGTAGGTAAGTGAAGAAATTGGTAAATGAAGAAGTAGGTAGATAAAGATGCAAATGAAGAAGTAAGTAAATAAAGAAGTAGGTAAATAAAGAAATAAGTAAATGAAGAAATAAGTAACTAAAGAAGTATGTAAATAAAGAAGTATGTAAATAAAGAAGTAGGTAAATGAAGAAGTAGGTAAATGAAGAAGTATGTAAATAAAGAAATAAGTAAATGAAGAAATAAGTAAATAAAGAAGTATGTAAATAAAGAAGTATGTAAATAAATAAGTATGTAAATGAAGAAGTAGGTAAATAAAGAAGTAGGTAAATGAAGAAGTATGTAAATAGTGAAGTATATGTAAATAAAGAAATAAGTAAATGATGAAATAAGTAAATAGAGAAGTATGTAAATAAAGAAGTACGTAAATAAAGAAGTAGGTAAATGAAGAAATTGGTAAATGAAGAAGTAACTAAATGAAGAAGTATGTAAATAGTGAAGTATGTAAATAAAAAAGTAGAGAAATGAAGATGTAAGTAACTAAAGAAGTATGTAAATAGGAAAGTAGGGAAATGAAGAAGTAAGTAAATGAAGAACTAAGTAATAAAGTAGGTATATGGAGAAATAAGTAAATGAAGAAGTAAATAAATAAAGCAGCAAATGAAGTAAGTAAATAAAGAAGCAAATGAAGTAAGTAAATAAAGAAGTATGTAAATAAACAAGTATGTAAATAGAGAAGTTGTATGGTGATATTGGGAACAAAACTCCCACTTCCTATTTTCTATATTATACAAATCGTGGTAAGTTTCGGGTTTAAATGCTAAATTGTTTATTATCTGCAAACTTCTGTACAATTTGATGATTTCAATTAAAATCGATGGCCTACTATAAAATGGATTCATTATTTCAATAATGACTCGTAAATATCTTTAGTTTGAAGCAAAAAGCTGAGCAGACATCGACAAATTATAGAACAGATATACAATGAGGAATTATTAAAATTCTCTCGACAATTCTGACTATATCAAAGTTATATAGAAGCCGAGGCATTTAGTGTGCTCATTACACAATACTTTGTTTGATATATTTGCGACTTGTGTTTAAACATTTCATATATTTGCAATATGTTTTAAATAGCGATTAATGCGCTTTCCACCATCATCGTATGAATTGATGGAAGTGAAAATAAGTCTAGAAACGACAATAATTTTGAAATGATTAGACTTTTTTCTATAAAAGCTTCCAAAGTCAGACTAAAACCACTCAAAAGAATGAACTGTGATAAACGATATCAAATGATGTATATTAGAACTCATTCAGAGTTTTTTGTTTTAATTAATTTATTTTCAACTTCCTCTTTTTAAATTGTGCTTACACTCCAACGTTGTTTCTGTTTTAAAGCGGACGGAAATACACTTTTTTCAAGGAGCGACTGGAAAAAATTGGTATTCAATTTGAATTTGATTATTATTTTGTTACTCTTTTTTGATAAAGTCAATAACAAACAAACGTGCAGTAAAAACAAAGCAATATAATTTAAAAGTATAAAAGCTTACTTAGTTAAACTGTAAGTATCTGCTTAATTTTTATGTTTTAATAAATTTGAGTGAAAATATTATTTATTACAGTGAAACTTATTTCGTACTATTCCAATAGAATTTCTCGGTGTATTAAAGGATGAAGAAACTGCCAAAAGTCTTGTTGAATATTGAGGCAAAAAACTTTATGTATTGATCAAGACTTCGGGTATGTACTAAAGACAATTTGCTTGAGCTGCATATAACGACTAATCTTCGCTCGCGTGAGTTATACTACTTCAAAAAGTTTACTCTATGCAAATGATCCAAAAAAACAAAAACCTAGATGTAAAGCTGTCGGGAATAGAACCAACGTCTATAATTCAATACGTGTACAATATAGGACGCATCTATCTTTTTTAATTTGTTATTTATATAAAAACAAATTTATATAAAAAAACTGTATATAAAAATGACGGGAATAGAACCAACGTCTATAATTCAATACGTGTACAATATAGGACGCATCTATCTTTTTTAATTTGTTATTTATATAAAAAAAAATTATATAAAAAACAAATTTATATAAAAAAAATTATATAAAAAAAATGTATATAAAAATGACGGGAATAGAACCAATGTCTATAATTCAATACGTGTACAATATAGGACGCATCTATCTTTTTTAATTTGTTATTTATATAAAAAAAAATTATATAAAAAACAAATTTATATAAAAAAAAATATATAAAAAAAATGTATATAAAAAAAGTGTATGTAAAAAAAAATTACATAAAAAAAATTTATATAAAAAAAAATGTATCTAACAAAAAATTTATATAAAAAAAAATTTTATATAAAAAACTGTATATAAAAAAATTATATAAAAAAATGAATATAAAACAAAATTTATATAAAAAAAAAGTATATTAAAAAAAAGTATATAAAAAAAAAGTATATAAAAAAAAAGTATATAAAAAAAAGTATATAAAAAAAAATCTTATTAGGTAACCCTATGGATAAGAATTGTTGTAAACTGGATTTACAGCTTCGTAATTTCTTAAGGCCAATTTAATAATTTCGCCTCAAAAGATCAGGACTTCTTCCAGCACGGATTAGGTAAATTACCTTCGTTTTTTACAGTAACGCGCGCACAAAAGGGAATTTTTAAGTATCCTTAAATGTCAGAGCGCAGTGCGGGCGAGGAAGTGGATAAGGAAAGGAGGAATCGATGTATACTGGGATTGAACGCCTGGACATTTCAACGACGGGGAAACACATGACCAGGTAGAGTATTCCACATTCGTGTGGTTCGGCTAAAGAACGACTATATTTATTTGTGCGCCTGAAGTTGACTTTTAATGCGAATTGATGCGCATTCTCAGATTGCCGGGAATCGCGGGAAAATGTCTAAAGGGGCGGAACATATTCAGTAAGATCAGTTGAACAAGGACTGTGACAATGCCTATAGAAAAGAGACAGGCATGATACGTTGCGCCTATGTTCTAACGACGGAATGGATCGACTTACGACTGGGTCCTCAATAAGTTTCATTGCTCGTTTTTACATCCTATCGAGCACGTGTAGTGCAGTTTTGGATGTGCCTGACCAAATATAGGAGTGGAATCCTTTTTTGGGACGAATATACGCCATGTAAATAGTGGTCAGGATGAATGGAGTGAAGTATTTTTTGCATCTCTTAAGGAACAGCATTCATTTGGCCGGACTTTGTGCAGCATCAAAAATGTGGCCATTCCAAAAAAGAGTCGAATTAATTCGACTGCCGAGCATTGATAGTTCTGTGGCTTCGTCGATCCAAGTGTCGTTCATCGACAATACATTTACTTTGGGGGTCGCGTTTGACGACAAGAAACAGCACTGAGTTTTTGAGGCATTGAATTCTACTCGGTTAGATAATCCCCATTGATATATCTTGTTGAGGTCCGAATTCAATGTATCAAGCATAACCCGCTGGTTGGCAATAACATTCAAAGAGTTTGGTCGGGAATGTTCGTATGAGCATGAGAAACTCAATGTGATATCATCAGCAAACGATTGAATTGGGTTTTGGGTAATGGACAAGAGATCATTTATAGTGATAGGATGAGAGTGTGTGAGAAACCGAGCCCTGGGAACACCTGCATTAATTTGATGGGAGGCGGACTAGACACCATCAAGAACCAGTTGGATTAAACGGCCAGAAGGTAACCCCTTATCCAGCGGATCAGGGAATTGTCCAATTCAATAGGAATGCAATTTGGACTCTGTCGAAAGCTTTTGAAATATCTAATGCTTTCGCCGATGTAATGGATGGAACGGCTCTACTTTTCGGTAAGGTACTCTACCCATAACAAAGAGACTGAAAAAGGCACCAACAAGAGCAGGAAGAGTAGATTTTCAACACAGGTTTAGCTACAATCCTCGGCGAACAATATTGGGCTCACCAACCAACGAAAAGTCGTGTGACGTCCCGTCTATCCTGGACGCAGTTACTCGATCATGAATCACCGGTCTGTGCTATGTGTCGATAAGAGACACACGATCTGTCGCCCTTTTTGGGAATGGGCTGATTGTTCGCAGACTTCCATCTATTTGGCAAGTAGAATAAGACAAATGAAAGAGTTTCCGCAGAGGCTTAGTGAGTGAAGAGGAACATTTCTTCAAGACAATTACGGGAATGCCATCAGGCCCAGGTTTTTTATACTTTTTTATCCCCCCGCTTGGTAGAAACCTTGACGTGGTGTGGGGGCTTAAACTACAATGAATCACTCAGGCTATGCTGACGGAAGCATACGCTTCCAGTAGGGCCACCCACGTCAAACAGGCTAGCAAGGAGTAGCACACAAAGATCTAACACCCCTAATCCAGGATGTTACGCGTCACCGTGCCCATTGGATGGTTTGCAGTCAGCGGTATAGCGACTGTATTATAATGGCGTCTCTCTGACACCGGGTCGAATCAAAGCAGTAAGCAGACCTTACCATATCAGAGAGGAGCTCTGATATGGCGGAGTATTTGAAACCCCCAAGACTCGTGGGAACAAAAATGAATAATCAATATACAAAAAACAATCTCACGAAAAACCCGGTTGGCGTAGGTGTGATGAGCCGACACTACCATAAGGGACCAAATCATCAGGAAAACACCGACTCAGCAAAAAGAAGACGTAGGGAAAAACGGAAAAAGCGGGGTTACGCGTCGGCGCGTGGAATGTTCGAACGTTATATAAAACAGGCGTGATATAGACGGTCGTAGAAAACGCGAAACAATATAAAATGGACATCGTCGCGTTTCAGGAAGTTCGACTCCCACATCAAGTAATCGAAACCAATGGGTTTACACTGGCGTGTGGAGGTACCGAACCACAACCTCGGGACTGGCTTCATCAAAAGCAAGATTACGCCCCCATGCAAAAGATGTGCAATTTATTAATGACCGAATGTCGGTGCTAAAAATACAGGGACTATGGTACAATTTTGTATTTATAAACGTACACGCCCCAACAGAATCTACGGACGAAGAAACGAAGGACACGTTTTACGAGACCCTAGAGGAAGTATTCGATGGGATCTCATCATTCGATGTTAAAATCCTCCTCGGGGACCTCAATGCGAAAATTGGAAAGGAAGACATCTTCCAACCAACTATAGGTAAAGAGAGTCTACACGACGTTTCAAATGATAATGGAATTCGAATTATCACGTTCGCAGCGTCAAAAGATCTGCTAGTGAAAAGCACGATGTTCAAGCACAAGCAAATCCATAAAGCCACATGGATATCACTCGACGGCGTAACTCGTAACCAAATAGACCACTTCCTCATAGACAAAAGACACCACTCGAATATCCTTGACGTAAGATCATATAGAGGAGCAGATTGCGACTCCGATCATCTTCTAGTGACGGGCAAAATTAGAAATCGGCTCGCAGCAAACCCACATGGGCAATCACGGGAGACAAGCAAAAGGTTCGACATTGATAAACTAAAACACCTTCCCAAAAGGGCTGAATATCAAGAGGAACTAACGAATAGATTTAGCATCCTAGAGAATGGGAGTAGTGAGGAAGAGGAAACCAATAATCTTGGCACTAAATGGACACCGATCAGAGACACAATCAAACAAACAGCCCAAAAGGATTTAAGAAAACAATTATGTCCAAACCTTGGTTTGACGATGAGTGCAGGGCGAAGATCGAAGAACGTAAACGCCTCAGAGTGATCCACTTAGAAATATATGATAAAGTTAACGCAGAAACATACGCGACAATTCGGAAAGAGACAACGAGACTTTTCAAACGCAAAAAACGCGAATGGGAGAAGACTAGGATCGAAAAAATCCTAGAAAATGCCAGAGCAAAGAATATCAGAGGTATGTATGCCGGCATAAATTCAATTAGAAATGGCTACCGAGGGAGAGCCAAAATAATCCGAGACACAAACGGCTGTCTGGTGACACAAACAAAAAATATCGTGACAAGATGAAAGCAGTACTTTGAAAACCTGCTCAATGTGCGCACCCGTCAACCACAAATAAACGTACCAGACGTACATAAAGCCGAACTTCAGAACCCAGAGCCCTCTTTCGACGAAGTTGTAGACGCAATAAACCGATTGAAAAACAACAAGGCTCCCGGAGTCGACTGCATACCGACAGAGCTTGTGAAGCATGGAGGAGAGGCAACCGTTCGAAAGATCCTCCAACTGATTAAAACAATATGGAATAATGAAGTCATTCCGGAAGAATGGGAAACCTCAATAGTCGTCCCCATTTTCAAAAAAGGTGACAGATCTGACTGCGAAAATTACAGAGGAATATCATTGCTTCCAGTCATATACAAAATACTAACAAATGTAATACTGGCGAGAATCACACCGTACGCAGAAGACATATTGGGAGACTACCAATGCGGATTCCGTAAGAACCGGTCAACGAGCGACCAAATGTTCACAATAATGCAACTACTGGAAAAGAAGTGGGAATACGTAGAGATGGTTCACCAATTCACCAAAAAACCTTCTCCTAACATATCTAACATTCTCATTTAATATATATCATAAATAAACATCCACTATATTCTATATCAAAGCAGTTTCAATACACTTCACACATACCCCTTTTTCATAACATGCCCCTTTTTCATTTGAAACATAGCTCTTTGATTTTTGTTCAAAGTTTATTCAAAATTAAAAGTCGCAGTAGATTAAGTGATACTTTGATAAAATGGATTTTTGTTCAAATTATAATTTACAGTAGATTAGAACACAATGTTCTATAAGAAGAGAGAAAAATTCATTGTAAAGTTAGTTGAGATTGGAAAGTTGAGATACAGACGAGTAGAAGTTAGTTGAGATTATACAGTTGAGAAGTAGAGTTGAGAGTATAGAGAGTTGAAGTTAGTTGAGAAATACAGTCGAACAGTTCAGATTTAAAGAAGAGATAAAATTAAGTGAAGTTCGGAAAAGTTAAAGAATAAATTAGAAATAGAGAAGAATAGAAATAAAGAATTAAAATATTAAATTCGAAAAGAATATTAATTAATATTAATAAAATAAAAATAAAAGGTCCACGCTCTTCCCTCTAACGAGAAAGCACGGCGCTGGATTATAACAACGGAGAGGCGGTTCACCAACTGTTCGTTGAGTTCAAAACACCCTACGACTCAGTCGCAAGGGAAAGACTCTACTATATTGTAGTTGAGCTGGGAATCCCGAAAAAATATGCCACCCTCATTCAAATTTGCATGAACGAAAACAAAGGGCGAGTTAGAATAGAAAACCACCTCTCAGAACCATTTGAAATCCGGGACGGACTAAAACATGGCCTCTCACCATGTCTCTTTAATCTTGAGCTGGAGTATGTCATCAGTAAGGTACAAGACAACATGACCGGATCATTCCTGAACGGGGTCACACAAGTGCTCGCATATGCGGATGACATCGCCGTTTTAGGCGATAATCTAGAAACTGTAAGTAAAAACAGTGAAATCATCATGCAAGCGGCAGAAGAGGTGGGCCTAGAAATAAATGAAGACAAAACGAAATATATGATTATGGCGAGAGTAGTTGGACCTCAGGGAACACACATAAACATCAGGGACAAGATATTTGAAAATGTCAAAGAATTTAAATACCTGGGGACAATACTGACGGCCAGTAACGAAATGTCGAAGGAAATTAACAAAAGACACTCCGGCAACACAAGTTGTCATGCAGTCAGTAAACTGCTGAAATCCAAACTGCTATCACGTAACATAAAGCTCCGTGTCTATAGAACCGTAATCATGCCGATTGTTCTATACGGATGCGAAACATGGGCTCTCACAAAACGGGAAGAAAACAAATTCCACGTATTCGAGAATAAAGTCCTAAGGGGTATCTTTGGCGGCAAATATGACGAGGAGGCAGGCCAATAGAGGAAACTTCATAACCACGAATTGGAAGAGCTATATCGCAAGCCTGCAATAGTGAGAGTAATCAAGTCGCGAAGATTAAGATGGGCCGGCCACGTAGCGCGAAAGGCAACGATAGGACCGTGCATAGTATTCTTGACGGTAGACCAACGGGAAGGAGACCGATAGGACGGCCGCGACGGAGATGGGAGGACAATGTAAGGTTTGACCTTGAGGAGATCGGATCGGATGGTCAAGCGTGGAAGGAGAGCGGGCGGGACAGGGAACAATGGTGGAGTCGAGTCAGTGACGTTATGAACTTTCGGGTTCCTACAGGCCAATAAATAGTAGTAATAGTATACTTTTTTATCATTTTATAAGTTTATCCTTCCATGGACACATGGCGCGAAAAGCCAACGATAGGACCGTGCATAGAATTCTTGACGGTAAACCAACGGGAAAGAGACCGACAGGGCTGCCGCAATGGAGATGGGAGGATAATGTTAGGTTGGACCTCGAGGAGATCGGATCGGATGGTCGAACGTGGAAGGAGAGCGCACGGGGCAGGGAACAATGGCGGAGTCGAGTCAGTGAGGTTATGAACTTTCGGGTTCCTACAGGCCAATAAAATAGTAGTAATAGTATACTTTTTTATCATTTTATAGGTTTATCCTTCCCATGGATATGTCAGATATTGAAAGTAATTTTCTCTTTTTGTTTCAGATCAATATTAAAAGTGTGAAGTGCAGCAGTCCTGGATCTCACGCCAGAGACACCTGAAGACAAATTTTAGTGAGCCGCCATTTTGTAAAAATAAAAAAATTAAAAATAAGGTGTTTTTGTACTCTTGAAAATTCAAATAAAATGATGTTGAAAGTCTACAATGATACAATTACTTTATCACCTTTAAAAACACTGACAAAAACTTACGCATGTTGATGCGTCTAAAGGGTTGTGTCTCCCTTAAAAAAGTTATTCTCTCATATTCTAAACAAGCTCCACGCCAAATACGGCGTCGTGACATTCACACACGCAATACTAAATGATACACCGTAATTGAGGTTCAATAGTAGTTCTATGACGGATTTTAGTTGGCGAAACCTGCTTTTAAGTTAGTTAAAAATAGGTGATTCAAAAAGTGACGGGCTTAAAAAGTCGTTCTTTTTGTGAGTTTCTGAGTTAATTTAAATACCAAATTGAATGTATGATATGTCCTATTTCATAGATTGTGGATACTTTCGGATTTCATGAAATAATCACCAAACATTTGGTTTTGCTTTTACTGCAACGGGTTACGCCGTTGGTTTACAATAAAAACTTTATATATAATCTAGATTCTATGCTGTTAGAGCTGAAAATGTTAATTGTTAAAAAGCAAAGAAACACTATATAAGAAATATCAAAAGACTAAATAACTTACCTTTTGCCATGGATGACTTTTGATTCGGGGAAATTTAAATTCTGTGTAGTTTGGATTCATTTCATGAATTTGCTCCCTAGTTGGTGTACCTAGTACTTTTATAACTTCAACCAACTGATCGACTCCAGAATCACCAGGGAATATCGGCTGTCCCAATAATAATTCAGCTAACACACATCCGGCACTCCACACATCTAAATAAAATTAAGTTATTTATATAAATATATAAAACTTTTTTTAAATTTTATTTACCGATTTTTGTTGTGTAATTAATTGCGCCAAATATCAACTCAGGGGCGCGATAATACCTAGAACATATATATGAAACATTCGGTTCGCCTTGGAGTAATTGTTTAGCACTCCCAAAGTCACAAAGTTTAAGCACAGCCGTATCTGGATCCAGCAATAAATTTTGTGGTTTAATATCACGATGACAAATACCCAAAGAATGTATATAAGCCAAGCTTCTAAACAACTGATACATATAGAGCTACAATAAAAAAGAATATTTATTTATGAATTCAAGTCTTCTCATTTGCATATCAATAATTAACTTACTCTGATAAAGTGAATCGGGATTGTTTGCTTAGTTTTGGCGTACTGGCGAGCTACTTTATACACCGTCTCGGGTATGTATTCAAGAACTAAATTCAAAAATACCTCATCCCGCTGAAATACAGAATTCAAGGCATATCGGTTAGCTTGATTGTATAGACTATTTCTGTTACAAAAGGAGGTTTTGTGTTTCTGTTTGATCTAATATGATAAATCTTGAATTTGTTATAATACAATGAAGGGACTCTACAATAAAGGGTATTCTTTGGGGAATCATGGTTACACAGAAAGTCTATGAATATTAAATGATAATTGCGTTAAGCTTATTATTAATGTATGAATATGGAGCTAATTTTGTTTGATACGTCTTTTTTATGTCTCGGTTTTATTTAATAGGCCTGCGTACTACTTTAGCAAAATTTGCGGTTGAAAATATTTTTCGAATTGAGATAACAGGCTAGCAGTATTTTATGTTGGCATACAATTGAGGGTTGTAGTTGTTTTGAAGAACTTTTGTCAGTACAATGGTGTTTTCCTTCTGACATTTGGTAACAATCGCATACAGATTAGTTTAGAAAATAAACAAATTATGCGCATTTTTTAAACTCACCCTTAAGGATGGTGACGCGGGAACAAATATAGGGGTTTTCAATACGGGCACAACAGCATCTTCTCCAAACATTTGTCGAGTCTCATCGGAGAAGTTTCTGTATTTATCCACTATACCATGCACAGATTGTCTGGTGGGGCGATTATTACCATCGGAATAAGGAGTAAATGGTCTTAAATTAGCGACCACCGACTCAGAATGGCGGTAGTAATTTTTAATAAGATTAAAAGAAAAAAATGTAATCCTTGGACTGACATTTTGACATTGATAGATCCTGAGAAAAGTCTAACGGGGTGTTCATATTGCCACTGCTATTTATTGGGCTATAGGGGCCGGACCTCACTACCTCGGCTGTGCCATCGTTCCTTATCCTGAGTGATTTCCCTTTACGCTGCGTCATCTGATCCGCTTTTCTTTAACAAGAACGCATTTGTTCGTGGGATCAAACGCTTTCGTATTGGAATACTAAATTCTCCCATACCTTTTGTAAAACCCTTTATCATTAATTAGTATCGATGTGCATAACTGAACAATTTCAATGTACCAACTTTTGTTTTGTTTTTATGTTTTCCCATAAATATAATAGCCCTGTAAGTAGGGCGTTAGAATATACTCACAGCTAGGCCAGCTTGTCGTAAGAGGCGACTAAAGGCCGAGTGGTAGCCGGGGTCCCAACGCCCTGTGCGCCCGGTGAAATACCACCCCATCAAGCTTTAGGCTCCGTGAAATGGTTGGGAGAAATCCCTGGCCACCTTTCGGAGCTTGGCTGATGGACCGGTTCGAGAAAAGGATGGTTAGGTGGTAGTCGGTCCCAAGGTGAGATACCACCCCGTCACGCTGAGAGAAATCTTCGACGGTGTTTCGGATGTGTGGCTGGTGGCCCGGACTGACACGGGGATAAGTCATGATGGTGTCTTCTGATATAAAGAATTCCGGAGGTAAACTAGTCTCCCATTCGGATCTCCGGGGGGCGGGGGACTATGTCAGGGGGAACATCATGCAGATATCATGATAAACGATGGAACTTTGAGAGGTTCGTCATCGCATAACTGGGCTCGCTCTCGTGGCTCGGCCCACGCTCGACTGGTGACGGCATTTTGAAACATCGGTTTCACCAATACTAATGTAAACGCCGTCCACCAATATTTGCAAACAACGAAACCTGATATCCTTGCCCTAACTGAGGCCCAGGTCGATTCGTCAACTGATTCGACATATCTTCGTTGGTCAGGATACGACTTACATTCGAGATTCCGTTTTAAGGGCGGAGTCTGCGTCTTCGCACGGTCCGATCTGGCTTGCCAGAGGATGGAGGCGTTGGAGCCCAATAATATGGACATCATATGGTTGAGGGTCGTGCTGAGGAATTCCGTTAAATTTCTTTGTTGTCTTTACCGCTCCCCGAATGACGATTGACCGGCGACATTTTTCGAACATCTTTCATATACCGTCGACTGGATACAGATCAACCACCCAGCTTCTGAAATTATTGTGCTTGGCGATTTTAATGTGCACAATTCCGACTGGTTGTTACATTCTAACAGAACCGACGAGGCTGGGAGGCTGGCGGAGATGTTTGCTGTAAGCCACAACTTGACTCAACTCGTGGGGGAGCCAACGCGAGTGCCGGATGCCCGAGGTGATTATGCGAACACCCTGGATCTGTTTTTGACATCCGAACCGAGTATTTATACCGTAGAGGTTTCTGCGCCACTGGGAAACTCAGATCACTGCTTGGTATCTGTCGCGCAAACACTTGCATACCAAACGAATAACCGGCCTAGGCAGCTTCGCCATGTATGGAAGTATGGGGCTGCTAACTGGGACGATATGCGAGATTTCTTCGCATTCTTTCCATGGTCGGAAGTGTGTTTCGGAGGCTCTGACGTTAACGCTTGCGCGGAGTCGGTATCAGAGATTATTCTCCTGGGGATGGAGATGTATATTCCACATTCCATCAAACGAAGTTCGTCTGATAAACCTTGGTTTGACAAAAAATGCGAGCTGATTACAGCGGCAAAAAATAGAGCTTTTAAGCAATGGCGCTCCAATCCCACCGATGTTAACAGAACGAATTTTGTTAGAATCAGAAACGCGTGCAACCAGGCGATTGATACCGCGAAGAAGGCTCACAACGACAGGGTGATCAATAAGCTCCTTCGGTGCCCAACTGGTTCGCGCTCCTTCTGGTCAATGGCAAAGGCTGTCAGCAACAACTTTGCTTCCTCCTCATTCCCTCCGTTGGTGACAGACAGCGGGACGTTAGTCACGAATCCAAAGGATAAAGCTAATGTGTTCGCGAATTTATTTTCCGCGAATTCAATCCTCGATCCCGGCCTTTTGGAGCCACCTGTGATCTCGCCGGTACAGTCTTCCATGCGGGATGTGAGATTTCGTCCGCGCACTATTCAACGCATTCTACGTGAACTGGATTGTAGGAAAGCAACCGGCCCGGACGGAATACCAGCAATAGTCCTTAAGAACTGTGCTCCAGAACTATCGCCGGTTCTTGGCAGACTCTTCCGCTTATCATATGCACGAAGGACCTTTCCTGCCTGCTGGAAAATCGCTCGAGTTCAGCCAATCCCAAAGACGGGAAAAAAGTGTCTCCCGCAAAATTACCGTCCGATAGCATTACTGCCTATTTTATCTAAGGTAATGGAAAAAGTCATCAATACAGAGTTAGTTAAGTATTTGGAGTGCAACGGACTTCTGAATGATCGTCAATACGGATTCCGTGGCAGGCGGCCCACAGGAGACCTTTTGACACTTATAACCGATATATGGACATCTGCGATTGAACGGCATGGTGAGTCAAGGGCGGTCGCATTGGATATCTCCAAGGCTTTTGACCGCGTCTGGCACGGGGCATTGCTGAGCAAACTTCGTTCATATGGACTTTCCCAACAGTTTTGCGACTGGACGAGGAGCTTCCTCGAAAATCGATCGATCCGGGTTGTTGTGGACGGCGAGTGTTCGGATCTGTATCCTGTTAATTCGGGGGTGCCCCAAGGTTCTATTTTGGCTCCAACCTTGTTCTTGCTTCACATAAATGATTTGTTGGAGACAACGGATAACAAAGTGTTCAGTTTTGTGGATGATAGTACGCTTGTTTCCTCCTTTTCGAGTGATCGGCCGATTGGTGCATCAACGTCGCACCAGCTGAGATGTAGACAGATTGACTCTCTGAACCAGGATCTAGATAAAGTCCTGCAGTGGGGAAAGGCCAATCTTGTCGACTTCAACGCAACGAAGACCCAGTATACAACATTCACAAAGAAAACTGGATCATCGGTTCCACAGCTGATGATGAGTGGCCGGGCCCTCGAGGCTGGGGAAAGTTTGAAATTGCTCGGCGTCACGGTCTGTGGGAATGTATCATGGCATAAGCACGTATAGGGTATCGCCAGATCAGCCTCAGGAAAACTGACTTCTTCTCCTATATAAATCTCAAATTAGACCCGCGCTCGAATATTTCTCTCATGTTTGGAGCTCGGCTCCTAAACATACCCTCCACCTACTTGAGAGCGTACAAAGACGAGCGATCCGCCTGATCGGGGACTCGGCGCTGACGTCGGGAGTACAGTCGCTATCACATCGAAGGCGCGTGGCCGACCTCTGTCTGTTTTACAGATATTATCACGGGTGCTGTTTTTCGGAGATTATTGGTATTGTTCCACGCAATTCGGTCTATATGCGCTCCACAAGACAATCCGACGGATCGCACCCGTTTGTGGTTCATCTCCCGACAGCGCGAACATCCCTGTATCAAAACTCGTTCCGTTACAGAGCGGGGAAGTTGTGGAACTCCCTTCCCACGCGAGTGTTCCCGGAGCGTTACAACCTGCAACTGTTCAAAAAGAGCTGCAACAGTTATTTGATGGCATCTCGGGGCGCCCACTCGACGCTATAGGTTCGCCTCTCCCGAGAGAAGTCTTATATAAAAAAAACAAAAAAAAAAAAAAAAAAAAAAAATCTCAGCAGGTTTCACTTCTACGTGGGATCTGAGACCAGAGATTTTCTTCCTAATTACTGAAATTCTTTATTGTCTATCTTGCATAAAAAGGGATATCGGCAGTGAAAGTACTCCTAAGTATTTAATACATGAAACGATTTTTTTCTCAATAGGCTTTATAATATCTTTTTAAGTAAGAGAAGAACAATATCACGTCAATGGCATTAAACACCACATAGAGAGAAAAAACATCGCCACGATTTACGAAAAATGTATAATAATATAAGCGTTGTGACGGGTACGATTCAACTGCCTTACCGACCAGTTCACTAAATGAAAGCAGTACAATATGAAGTCTTTAAATTGTGATCTTAATGAAATGCATCAATGGAGAATGACTGACGGAGGAGGATTCAACATCTTTGAAAACTCAGTGTTAATTATGGATTACGTAAATCATTAGCCTATATATTATTTTTCACATAGCACACTCTGCAGTCCCTAAAATGTGGTACACATTTCTAAGCGATTACCTTGCTTTTTTTACACAAACGCGCGCACAGAAGGAAAATTTGAAGTACTTAAATATCAGAGCACAGTACGAGCGGATGGAGAGGAAGTGGATAAGGAAATGAGGTGTCGATGTATATTAGTCTTGAATGCCTGCGCATTACAACGAAGAGAATACATGATCAAGCAGAGCATTCCACATTCAAGTGGTTCGGCTAAAGAACGACGAGAGTACCCTTAAATGTCAGAGCACAGAGCGGAAGGAGAGGACCACATATTTGAAGCTGCGAAAAGTACAGCCATATGTCTGGGATTCCTTAAGAGATGCAAAAGATACTTCACCACTCCATCCAACCTGGCCACTATTTACAAGGCGTATATTCGTCCAAAAATGGAGTTCAACTCCCATATTTGGTCAGGGACATCCAAAACTGCACTACAAGTGCTCGATATCATGCAAAAACGAGCAGTGAAACAGCCGTAAGTCGATCAATTCCGTCCTTAGAACACAGGCGCAACGTATCATGCCTATCACTTTTCTATAGGTATTACCACGGTCGTTGCTCAACTGGATTTGCTGAATGTGTTCCGCCCATTCAGACATTTTCCCACGATACCCGTCAATCTGAGAATGCGCATCAGTTCACGTTGAAGGTGGACTTTAGGCGCACAAATAAACATAGAGAGTCATTCTTAAGCCGAACCACACGAATGTGGAATGTTCTGCCTGATCATGTGTTTCCTGGCCGTTGTGATGTCCAGACATTAAAGACCAATATACATCGATACCTCCCCCCTTCCTTATCCACTTCCTCTCCATCCGCTCGCACTGTGCTCTAACATTTAAGGGTACTTCAAAATCCCCTTTTGTGCGCGCATTAATGTCAACAAAAAAAAAGTGGATAAGGAAAGGAGGTATCGATGTACATTGGTCTTAAATGCCTGCACATTACAACGACGAGGAAACACATGATCAGGTAGAACATTCCACATTCGTGTGGTTCGGCTAAAGAATGACTATATTTATTTGTGTGCTTGAAGTTGACTTTCAACGTGAATTGATGGGCATTCTCAGATTGACGGGTATCGCGGGATAATGTCCGAAGGGGCGAAACACATTGAGTACGTTCAGTCGAGCAAGGACCGTGATACTACCTATAGAAAAGAGATAGGCATGATACGTTGCGCCTATGTTCTAACGACTACGCTACACTGCTCGTATTTGCATCCTATCGAGCACGTGTAGCGCAGTTTTGCGTGTGCTGGCCAAATATGGGAATTTAACTCCATTTTAGGACGAATATCATCAGCATCGGCACTACAACCGGGATTCGCTCTTAGTCTTATTTAACAAATCTCTCTACCGGTCCCGATTTCGAGCCGATGTCATCCAGTTTGGCACTTCCAGGCTCTGGACGTCCTGGTCTACGCCATCCGTCCATAGCAGGCAAGGTCTGCCGCGTTGTCGAATATACGCCTTGTAAATAGTGGCCAACTTCGATGGAGTGAAGTATTCTTAGCATCTCTTAAGGAACCCCATACATTTGGCCGCACTTTTTGCAGCTTCAAAAATGTGGCCATTCCAAATAAGAGTCGAATTAATTCGAGTGCCGAGGATTGATAGTTCCTTGGCTTCGTCGATGCAAGTGCCGTTCATCGGCAGTGTATTTACTTTGGGGTTCGCCTTTGACGACAGGCGACAGCACTGAGTTTTTAAGGCATTGAACTATACTCGGTTAGATAATCCCCTCATTGATATGTTATATCTTGTTGTGTTCGGAATTCAATGTATTAAGCATAACCTGCGGATTGGTATTGACGTTCGAAGAGTTTGGTCGAGAATGTTCGTATGAGTATGAGAAACTCAATGTGATATCATCAGCAAAAGAGTGGATTGGGTTGTGGCGAATGGACAAGAGAGCATTTATAATGATGAGGAAGAGAGTGAATGAGAATACTGAACCTTGGGGAACACCTGCATTAATTTGATGGGAAGCAGATTTGACACCATCAAGAACCACTTGAATTGAGCGGCCAGAAAGATAGTCTCTTATCCATTGGATCAGGGAATTACATACTCCATATGAATGAATGCAATTTTGACAAAAGGGCTGGATGCCAAACTCTGTCGAAGGCTTTTGAAATATCCAATGCAACTACTTTGCTTTCACCGAGGTAGTGGATGGAATGGCTCCACTTTTCGGTAAGGTCCGCCATCAAATCTCCTGTGGACCGGTTGCTACGAAAGCCATATTGGCGGTCATTGGGGAGGTCATTTGATTCCAGATATTTCGACAGTTGACGATTAATCAGTGATTTCATTACCTTCGAGAGGATAGAAGTTAGTGCTATGGATCGATAAGAGAGTAATGATTTATCCCACTTTTTGGGAATTGGCTGAATGTTCGCTGACTTCCATCTATTTAGGAAACGGCCAGTAGAGTAAGACAAATGGAAGTTCTCGGAGTGGTTTAGAGAGTGAAGAGGAACATCTATTCAAGAGAATTGGGGGAATGCCATCAGGACCAGCAGATTTGTTTAGCTCCTTGAGTGTCCGAGCAACAGTACGCGTTCGGAAGTAAATCTGGCTGATCGTGTGCTGCTTATGCTCAAGTTCAGGTGGAACTGAGGTGGTATCCGGCAGCGTTGAGTTGGCTGCAAAGTGTGCAGCAAATAGGTTCACCTTTTTTTTTGCACTGGTGACTGGTCTACCATCGACTATTAGCGAATGAATGGATGAGGATACCGAGTTATGGATGTTTTTCACAAATGCCCAGAAGTTTCTACTACCTGTGGGAGAGTGTAGTATTTTTTGTCTTACTCTCTGGTCATGCAAGAACTTTGCGCGTTGAATATGCACATTACAGTCATTTCTAGCTCTCTAAATCTTTTCCGGTTTTCCTCAGTATTGTTTGATTTATACAACCAGAAGCTCAATCTCTAGTCTTAATGGCTTCTCTGCACCCGGAATCGAACCACATATTTCTCTTGGGTTTGATACTCTTTACTCTGTGTGGAATAAAGGTCCGCATGCCAAGTAGAATCGTATCTGTCAATGTGTCTTTGGCGGATTTAAATTATATAACTTTGGCAAAGTTGGGTATTATCGCCGGGGGAAGTGTTCCGCCGACACTGTCCAATACTTAACACGGGGCGAATGACATGCTCTACCAGCTCTGTCCACAAAAACCAAAAGACCGGAGCGGATGCCGTCATCAATTAGACACAACACATTTTAGTTTCAAGACTCGTTTATTGTACACAATTCAAAACCGAAAAATACAACGAGCGTTTTGATATAAATTTTCTTTTCGCAGCCTCTGTGACGACCGACACACGTTAAACTCCTTTCACTTTTAATTTTTATTTTAAGTCGCGGTTACTCCCGACACCGTACCTCGTCTCGCACACCTCCTCCTTCGGATTCCTAAGCTTGCCCTTTCGGCTTGCGTATCTTTTAGGTTCTATCCTATCGCTGTTCGATAAAAGACTACCCAATAGACCTGATGTCTCGAGCGTTCGGGGTAGACTCGCTGTCTCTCACACACAGATACCCAGATTCAAACTGGTATCTGTATCTATCCGGAAAAATTTCCCTATTTGCTCTGCTAACAGAACTTCCGAATTTCTGTTAGCAGCATGTTATCACATTCCCCGGGATATTTTGTAGTTTCCTGAAAGGGGAAAGTCATCTTTGCATACATCATTATTATCGCTGATGGAATTTCATTTCCACGGCCTTCTGTTTGCACAGAACATCTGGCGCCCAGACCAGATATATTCGGCGATTGTTTTGACGTGCAGTCCGTGGGTCTTATTTGAACTTGGTACCCGGAATCGAAATCCATTAGATCTTTATAATGGTGCGAAATTCTAGCGTGGCCGTGGGACCGGAGTATTGCCTTTGTTGGCTTAATTCCTCATAAATAATCGGATATCTCGATATTGCGATAGGTCGTGGCTGCCTTCTGTTGTTCAACGGATTTGGGTGGTCCTTGCATTAGATTACCCGCACGTGCATCCGTTGATCGGCTCATTCTTTGATAATAGCAATTCTTTTGTATCGAATTTCGGAATTGCCGGTTCGATGAGATGTTCCTGGGCGCAGGCAGCATGTATGGCATTTTGGGAATTGTTTTTTTAGGAATAGAACGCATGGATGTTTATACCTTTGTTTCAGGCATGATGAATTATAATTGTGGAGCTTCACCTAAAAAGCTTTGGGGTCGTTCAGTTCCTTGCTTTTTGGTGTCGGTCTCAACGTTGGCTGTGAGTTGCAGGCCCTATGGTGGGACTTGGGGCACGCGTCTGTGGGCGCATGCAACGCTCTCAGGTAAGTAAGTTCTTTGAAGGTAGGAACCTTACCTGAGCGGAATTGTGCGTTCGTAGAACGCTACATATCCGCTATAGAGTCAACATCGTTATTGAGGAAAAATAACGACCAATTAAACTTCCCAAAAAAGTCGTTCAGACCTTCCCAGTTGGGTTTCTAATAGAACCATACTGTTCTGTTGGGAGTTTTCTCGTTAGCGTTGCTGTTGGTTAGACCAAATTTAGCTGACACGACACAGTGGGCTGAAGTGTCCAAGGGCGAAGAAACTTCAACTGTGTATTTGTTTGGGTGGGAGGTGAGAAACTCGTCCAATGTATTGGCGGCATGACCATCTATATCTGGTACCCGTGTTGGCACATTGACTAAGTTATAACCGGGTATAGTAAAATCAGAAATATCTCCATCAGTTACTACCTGAGTCTCGCTAGTGCAAGGATTGTGGATTCCTGGTTACAGACGTGGGCAGACACAGAGGAGAAATTGCATCTTAGGCCACGGATGTTTTAAAGGATGTAGGAAAGACGGGAACTTATGAGACTAACTAATTTTATTTTGAAATAAAAAGCCACACCTTTTAGGATTATATACAATTCTGTAGCTAGTCAAGGTATAAAATAACAAATTCGATGAAATTGCTTAATGAGGATATAAAAACAAAATTCAATACACAATTAATGAACATAAAAAAACAACATTAGTAACCTAATAGCAAAAAGGAAATCATATTAGCAACAGAAAATAATAAATTAAACTGATTTTAAAGGATACATAAAATCATTACATCATAACTACCTGTGGTTTAAGAACCCCTGCATATATCCCCAAATCGATGGGAAATTCGGCTAACTAACAACCGATTGCAAAATATTTGTTTTTAAGGTTTTTATACATAAAAAATTTATTGATATTAATCAAAATTAATCAAATAATTAAAAAGGGTAATCAATAAATTAAATTAAATTAATTGAGATGAAATGATAATCAATGGTTGATAAACTGAGTACGTAAGATGATATGATTTAGTTATTATCTGCATTTTGGTTTTAATTCAAACATTTACGTGAGCACGTTCAATTGATTTATTATTTTGCATCCCTTTGTAGTGCTCCACGAAGCCCTGCCATTTCCCTCCCACATATATACTACCCCTAATTAATATCCCCAAACATATCCAACTAAAATTCCAAACATACCATATCCCCAAGTCAACATTGAATCAAGGTGCGAGAATTGACCTTTGCTCAACAGATAAGCATTATACGAATTAAAAACAAACATTTTCGGGAATATACGTCTATTTGAAACGGATGAAGCACGGTTTCTGGTTGTTATTTGCATATTTATCAAAAACTTAACGAAGGCATATGTAATGTAAGGTACCAAATTTTACGGACAATTACCGCTCCGCGAATGACGATCGGGCAGCGTGATGTAAAATGATCGGAAGAAATCCCCGGGCGTCTTTCGGAACTTGGCTAATGGACTGGGTTCGTGAAAAATTTGGTTTAGGTGGTAAGTAGGCCCCAAGGTTAGATAGCACCCCGTCATGCTATACATTCCGCGATATCTTCGAGTCAAATGTTCGACTATGTTTCGTATGTATGACTTACATCCCGGAGTGAAATGACGATAAGTCATGAATTTTGGAGGTAAACTAGTAAACGAAAGGTAAACTAAACTATTCGGATCTCCGGGCGGACTATATCAAGGGGACCATAATGCAAATGTTTTGATAAATAACCCAACTTTACGAAATTCATCATCGCGTAATCGGGTTCGGTCTCGAAACACCGTCGGTGTTCGACTGATAACGGCGTTTTGTAACATCAAGGGCATCGATTTCATAATACGAATATAAACGCCGTCCATCAATATTTGCAAACAGCGAAACCTGATATCCTTGCCCTAATTGAGACACGGGTCGATTCGTCAACTCTATCGACATATCTTCGTTGCTCAGGATACGACTTGCATTCGAGGTTCCGTTTTAAGAGTGGAGTCAACGTCTTCGCGCTAGCCGTTCTGGTCTGTGAAAGGATAGAGGCGTTAGAGCCCAATATCTTTGACATTATGTGGTTGAAGTTCGTGCTGAGGAATTCTGTTAAATTTCGTTGGTGTCTTTACCGCTCCCCGAATGGCGATCGACCAGGGACATTTTTCGAACATCTGTCACGTGCCGTCGACTGGATACAGATCAACCACCCGGCTTCTAAAATTATTCTCCTTGGCGATTTTAATGTACACAACTCCGGCTGGTTGGTACATTCTGACAGAACTGACGAGCGTGGGTGGCTGGCGGAGATGATCGCTGTTAGCCGCAAATTTGACTCAACCCATAGAGTAACTACGTGAATGGTGGATACCCGAAGTGATTATGCGAGCACTCTGCATCTGTGTTTGATATCCGAGCTGAGCATTTATACCGTGGAAGTTACTGCGTCACTGCGAAACTCATATCACTGCTTGGTATCAGTCGCGCAACCACTTGCATTTCAAATGAATAACCGACCTAAGCAGCTTCGCCATGTATGGAGGTACGGAGCTGCTAACGGCGACGATTTGCGAGATTCTTCACATCCTTTCCATGGTCGGAAGTGTGCTTTGGAGACTCCGTTGTTTACCCATGCGCGGGTTCAGTCACGGAGATGATTCTCCTCGGGATGAAGATTTACATTCTCCATTCCATCAAACCAAATTCATCTGATAAACCTTGGTTTGATAAAAAAAAATGCGAGCAGATTAGAGCGGCAAAAAATATAGCTTTTAAACAATGGCGCTCCAATCCCACCGATGTTAACAGAACGAATTTTGTTAGAATCAGAGACTATGCGAATAGACTGGAAGGAAGATCTATCTACTGACTTACGGTCCCTTCCCAACCTGTTTATTAAATACCACGAAGATTTTAATCTGCTCCCAAAGAAAGTTTCAAAAGATCTCGCGGCCTTTCATCAATATATTCACAAGAAAATGACTTCTTCCAACAATGAAACGTCCTTTCGACCCATATCAGTCGCCCTCCCCACACCCTTCTAAGACTCTCAAAACTCTACCTAACCATCTACTATCAGAATGTTAGAGGTCTGCGCTCTCAAACGCAATCGATTTTGCAAAATACACATACCCTCCCCTTTGATATATACGCTCTGACCGAAACCAACCTTATCCCCAGTATTAACAGTCAAGAACTATTCCCTTCCACCTTTAACGTTTTTCGTGATGACGATGGTATATGTTCGAATTCACCTTGCCGTGGTGTGCTGCTTGCCATTCAAAATAGGCTCCCATCTCTTGCCATCTCTCCTTCTACCAATCTAGACTATGTCGCAATAAAAATCGACCATCATCCAAAGTCTTTATATGTCATTTGATTCTATATATGTACCTCCTTCACAACCGAACGTGTCATACGAACTTGCAATAGCAGCAGTTGATCACCTAACCGACTTAAGTACTTCCCTTGACGATATCGTTGTTCTTGGTGATTTTAACCTTCCTAATCTCCAATGGACGTTGTCAGACGGTCAATCTTTTTACACCTCAAATCCCACAAGTACCAAGTAATGTCTTTTTACAGACGGTCTCACCGAGTCAAGTCTCCGTCAAATAAGTAAAGTCCCTAATCATATGGAGAGACAACTTGACCTTGTGTTTTCGACGGACCCCTATAATTCCTCAGTTGCCCTTAGTCCTCACGCCCTCTCACCCATTGAGAATTACCACCCCCCAATTCTCTTATCCCTTTATCGTGACTGCTTACCCCAACCCACACCACCCCAAATCAACCTTCCCTACAACTTCCACAAAGCTTACTTTCGCCTATTAAATGAGCATCTTAGCAAAATTTCATTTCGCTTTGATCATCTAGAGGTAGAAAAAGCTACTGCCACTCTCTACAAGGAAATATACAATGACATTTACCTATATGTCCCTTACTCTCGCCATAGGATACCGGTTTCATCGCCACCATGGTATAACCGCACAACTCCGCACTCTTTGGCAGAAAAGGAATAATTTGTGGAACATTTTCTTAAGAACGCGTTCCTCCTTAAACTACACCAAATATCTCGGTTCCTTTTATGAATTCACCGAGCTTTACAACACCCTCTACTACAATTGTCATATAAAAACACAAAACAACCTGATCAATTATCCGAAATCTTTTTTTCCACTTTATTAATTACAAATGTAAATCTGGCGCTTATCCCAATACCCTTTCCTATAACACGATTACTTCAAGCGAAGGTGATGTAATCTGAACCGATTGCGGCAAGGCCTTCGACAAAATCTCCCACAGTCTCATCCTCTCCAAGTTATCCTCCCCTGGTTTCCAACCCTGACTCATTAAGTGGATTTCTTCCTATCTTAATGACGGAACCTGCCATGATAGATTAATATCCATCCTTTCCAATTCTTTTCTTCCCACGTCAGGAGTTCCCCAGGGTAATCATCTTGGACGCCTCCTATTTATTTTTTTCTATTAACGACAGATTGTAGTATCAAGCACTCCTCCATCTCTCTCTAAGTGGCCGACACTAAACTCTTCAAGACGAACCACTCTTCTGCCGACTCCTCACTTTTCCAAATGGATCTCGACAACTTTTCATCTTGGTGCCAAAACAACTGCCTCGAACTAAATATTGACAAATGTCACTCAATCACCTTTTCTCGTGGTCGGTGGTGATTTCATTGTGAAAGACAGTGAGCACACCGGTGGCCCACAATAATGTGAAGACCAGGAATTGCAGGAGTTATTGGAGGATGAGCCAACTCAAACTCAACGACAATTAGCAGAAGCATTACATGTGTCACAAGAAACAATCAGCAGACGTTTACGAGCAATGGGGAAGATCAATAAACTCAGTAAATGGGTCCCACACGAATTGAATGAACGCCAAATGGAAAATCGCAGTGACTTGTGAAATGCTACTTCAACGCCATGAAAGGAAATCATTTTTGCATCGAAATGTGACGGGTGACGAAAAATGGATTTATTTTGAAAACCCGATGCGGAAAAAATCGTGGCTTTCACCTGGCGAAGCCGGTCCTTCAACACCAAGGCCAAATCGCTTTGGCAATAAGACCATGCTCTGTGTCTGATGGGACCAGAGCGCTATTGTGTATTATGAACTCTTGAAGCCCGGCGAAATTGTTATTACACAACGCTATCGTCAACAAATGCTTAATTTAAACCACGCATTAATCGAAAGACGACCGGAACGGGCCAGAAGACATGGCAAAGCGACTTGGTTACATGACAACGCGCCGTCTCACACAGAAAAACTAGTGAAAGACACCTTGAAATCGCTTGGATGGGGCATCCTTCTGTACCCGCCGTGTTCCCCAGACTTGGCGCCATCTGGCTATCACCTTTTCGTATCAATATGGCACGGGCTCGCAGAGCAGCACTTCATCGATTTCAAGGAAGATGGAAAATGGCTAGACGAATCGTTTGCCGCGAAAGACAAGCAGTTTTTCTGGCATGCTATTCATAGATTACCTAAAAGATGGGCGAAGTATGTGGAAGCCGATGGTCAATATTTTGAATAAAAAAAAATTAATTTCCCTAGAAACTTTCGTATTTTTTTTTACCAAAGAAACCGGAAAAAACATGCATACACCTGATATATATGATATATATACCCGCACTCATACATACACCCTAGCTTCCGGCCTATCCTTCCACGTACACTATCGTCATTAAGGCCAGCGAGTTATGCTTCCGGTTATATAAATCAAACAATACTAAGGAAACCCGGAGAAGATTTAAGAGGGCTAGAAATGGCTACAATGCGCATATCCAACCCGCAAAGTTCTTCCATGAACAAAGAGTGAGACAAAACATACTACACTCTTACACAGGCATTCTTCTTGGCATTCATGAAAAACATTCATAACTCGGCCTCCTCAACCACTCCGACGCTTATAGTCATGACGACCAGTCACTGGCGCAATAGAGGAAGCGAATTTACTTGCTACACATTTTGCGTCCAACTCAACGCTGCCTGATACCAAGTCAGCTCGAGCATAAGCAGCATGCCATTTGCCAGATTCGCTTTCTAACGCGTTCTGTCGTCTGTGCACTCAAGGAACTGAACGCAAACAAATCCACAGGTCTGGATGGCATTGCCAATTCTGTTGAAGAGATTTTCTTCTTCTCCCGTTATGGAAACTTTTGCATGTGACCTATTCTTCTGGTCGCTTCCCGAATAGATGGAAGTAGACGAACAGTTCCCAAAAAAGACGACAAATCGTTCCTTTGTTCTTATAGCACTAACCTCTATTTTCTAGAAGGCAATGGAATTACTCATTAACCGTCATCTTTCGAAATATCTGGAATCAAATGACCTCCAATATGGCTTTCGTAGCAACCAGTCCACAGGAGATTTGATGGCGTACCTTACCGAAAAGTGGAGACATTCCATCCACTACTTCGGCGATAGTTAGGTAGCCGCATTGGATATTTCAAAAACCTTGGACAGAGTTTGCCATCCAGCCCGTTTATCAAATTTACAATCCTATGGAGTGAACAATGCCCTGACCCGATGGGTAAGAGACTATCTTTTTGTTCGTTCAATCCGACTGGTCAAATCTACCTTCCATTAAATTAATGCAAGTGTTCCCCAGCGTTCTGTACTCCTCCCCATGTTATAAATCATGTCTTGTCCATTATCCAAAACCGAATTCACTCGTTTGTTGATGATAGTACGTTGAGTTTCTCATACTCATACGAACACTCCCGGCCAAACTCTTCGAACGTCATTGCCAACCAGCAGGTTATGCTTGATACATTGAATTCCGACCTCAACAAGATATATCAGTGGGGATAATCTAACCGAATAAAGTTCAATGCCTTAAAAACCCAGTGCTGCCCCTTGTCGTCAAAGGCGAACCCCAAAGTAAATATATTGTCGATGAACGGCGCTTGCATCGACGAATCCAAAGAACTATCAATCCTCGGCACTCGAATTAATTCGACTCTTAATTGGAATGACCAATATTTGAAGTTGCGAAAAGTGCGGCCAAATTTATGGACTCCCTTAAGAGATACAAAAAATACTTTACTCCATCCAACCTGGCAAGTATTTACAAGACGTATATTCGTCCCAAAATGGAGTTCAACTCCCGCATTGAGTTTCTCATACTCATATGAACATTCCCGACTAAACTGTTCGAACGTCAATACCAATCAGCAGGTTATGCATGATACATTGAATTCCGACCTCAACAAGATATATCAATGGGGATTATCTAACTGAGTAGAGTTCAATGCCTTAAAAACTCAGTGCTGTCTCCCGTCGTCAAAGCCAAACCCAAAGTCACTGTCGATGAACGGCACTTCATCGACGAAGCCAAGGAACTATCAATGCTCGGAACTCGAAATATTTCGACTCTTTATTGGAACGACCACATTTTTGATGCTGCGAAAAGTGCAGCCAAGTGTATGGGGTTCCTAAAGAGATGCAAAAAATACTTCACTCCATCCAACTTGGCCACTATTTACAAGGCATATATTCGACAGCCCGGCAGACCTTGTCTGCGATGGAGGGATGGCGTAGACCAGGACGTCCAGAGCCTCGGGGTGCCAAACTGGATGACATCGGCTCGAAATCGGGACCGGTGGAGAGATTTGTTAAATAAGACTAAGATCGAATCCCGGTTGTAGTGCCGATGATGATGATATTCGTCCTAAAATGGAGTTCAATTCCCGATTGGTGCATCTGCGTCGCATCAGCTGAGACATAGAATCAGGATCTAGATATGGTCCTGCAGTGGAGAAGGGCCAATCTCGTCGACTTCAATGCAGCGAAGACACAATATACAACATTCACAAAGAAAAGTGGATCATCGGTTCCACAGCTGATGATGAATGGTCGGGCCCTCGAGGCTGGGGAAAGCTTAAAATTGCTCGGCGTCACGGTCTGTGGCAATGTATCATGGCATAAACTCGTGTCGAGTATCGCCAGGTCAGCCTCAGGAAAACTGAGCTATCTTTTTAGAGCCAAGAAATACTTTACTCCGGCCAACTTCTTCTCCTATATAAATCCCAAATTAGACCCGCGCTCGAATATTGCGCTCTTGTTTGGAGCTCGGCTCCTAAACATACCCTCGACCTACATGAGAGCATACAGAGTTCTTCAGAGATTCGTGGTATTGTTCCACGTAATTCGGCTTATATGCGCTCCACAAGACAATCCGACGGATCGCACCCGTTTGTGGTTCATCTCCCGACGGCGCGATCATCCCTGCATCATCCCGTCTCTTTTCTATGGGTATTATCACGGTCGTTGGTTAACTGAACTTCCTGAATGTGTTCCGCCCCTTTAGACATTTTCCCACGACACTCGTATCAATCTGAGAATGTAAATCAATTACGTTGAAAGTCAACTTCAGGCGCACAAATAAATATCGAGAATTATTCTTTAACCGAACCACACGAATGTGGAATGTTGTACATAAACATGTGCTTCCTCGTCGTTGTAATGCCCAGGCATTTAAGACAAATGTTGTATCCCACTATATAAACCCCATTTCGCAATCAATTAACATAATATCGCAGACGATCCAGTTCAATCCAATTATTTGTTAATTGTCTATCTGTGACGGACAGCCATTACCCAAGCTACACGTTATCTAATTACGAGTGTTTTTTTTTTTTGCATCGTATCACACTTCCAAAAGAAGCGCTACACCTGCACACTGGCGGTGTCCACAAAATTCTGGATAACCACAATTGCCAGGCGTAATTTTTTTGTTTTTTTATACAAACGCCCGCACAAAAGGGGATTTTGGAGTACCCTTAAATGTGCGAGCGGTACCGTTTAACGAATTTCCCACACAAATACTTACGTCTACGAAAGACAGGCACATGAATAATAACGAAACGCCATCCGGCGATTCGAAGAAGCGATACGATCTGGTTGAACCAAGACCACCGCACTTTAAGTGGGCCAATTAAGTGGCGATAGCAATTAAGGAACGCAAATGACTCAATATGGGTCATGCGTTCGGGGTCGTGCTAGGTAAAGATGCATCGTTTGCGACTCTGCCCCAGTAATTTGGGTATAAAAGGGAGTGGTTGCAAAGTAAATAATTCAGCGTTAATCGATCAGAGTAAAAGGTCTTGTGATGGAACAGCGGACATTTTACTGTGAATAAAATAAGAGTTAATTTATGGTAGTATGAAGAACAAAAGCTCCTCAATAGTATACTGGTTAGTATACCCGCCTGTCACGCGGGAGACCGGGGTTCGATTCCCCGTCGGGGAGCCTCTGGCGCAAGACTAATGACCTTGCCCGAAAAAAAAAGCAAATCATTATGGAAAATTTAACAAGCCTCAGGACTTGTTAAATAAGGCCAAGACCGGTTCCCGGTTGTAGTGCCGATGATGATGATGATGATGATGATGATGATGATGATGATGATGATGATGATGATGATGATGATGAAGAACAAAAGGTCGCGGCCTCGCGCAAGTACAGCGGGCCTTATGGGGGTGGGGGTATTATGCTGGACACGGGCACACGGTTCAGTTCTTCCCCATCAATCATTGTCACAGTTCCGACACATCGTTCGCGAGCCAACCGAACACCAAGTTAATTGTTCACAAGCGCGTAAGGATGAACGACAACATCCATGAAACTGCAGCACAAAAAAAGAAACACTAGCTGTTGTCTTTAGGAAATGTTCTTTTATTGGTTTAGATGTATCCGTGTGTTTTGATGCATTTATTTTGTTAAATTAATTCGTAATTTTACAGATTGAGTGGTCCTGGGGGAAAATTCCCAGCGAGGGAGGGAAAGAACAATTACACTACACACTTATCGGCACGGCAAAGTTAATTGGTATGAACTGAACTGTATGAAATATCAGCTTCGGTGGCTGTGATACTTTTTGGCCAACGTACTCAACACCACAACAAGACTCCGTATACCTGCGCTTCTCCGCCGCCCGCGGAAAGCGGGGGATCGCGCAGCCGTGGCGGTCAGCGGATGGAAAACGACTCATCGATATTTAATCGTTTTGGGGTGAGTTTTCCCAACAGAGAAAAGTGTTTCTCTCGTGGTGAAAACAAGGAAGAAAGACTTGGAAATGTATGTGTATGTGTGAGTGAAGATCGCATTGGTTTTTTTCATACACAAGGCCATGGGAATGAACCTGAAACAAAGAAAGGAAAAAGGGATCGTGGAGTTCTTTGTTTATGTGAGAGGTTACTGGGAAACTAATCTAGAACTATGTAGGATAAAAGGAATTTATGGCCTGAGAGTTCAACTGAGTAAACATTAGATGGTAGGTGCATTTGGGTCACCAGGATGATTGAATTGTTTTCGTATCGCCAGAATGCCTGCTGTAGGACAGCGGTCTTTTGTTTAGTCATGGTGTGAGTTAGGGAAATAGTCTCAATGCGGATGGTGCCAATTACACGCAGCTGGTGTTGGACTATTTATCGCTGGCTAAACGGGTCGACAGGGCTCCTCGATAGTATAGTGGTTAGTATACCCGCCTGTCACGTGGGAGACCGGAGTTCGATTCCCCGTCGGGGAGCCCCTGGCGCAAGACTAATGGCCTTGCCCGGAAAAACAAATCATTATGGAAAATTTAACAAGCCTCAGAACTTGCTAAATAAGGTCAAGACCGGCTCCCGGTTGTAGTGCCGATGATGATGATGAAAACGGTCGACTGTCGATGTGTGCATAGATAGTTTTTATGTACACATATTGAGGCTGGGATTAGCCAACTCAAGGGTAAGATTCCCTGATATGCGGTCGTATGATATGCGAACCGATGAATTTTATTACAGGGAATTTATATGGTAAAAAAGAACTCTTACAGGAATTTGTATGCGAAGGGAATGCAAGAAAAGGTAAGAATTCTTTTACTGAAGCTTTTTAGATTATACCTTAGATAATCCTAGATGCGTAAAGCATTTAAGGTGCTCATGCGATTGCATTAGCGAAATTATGTGATTGGATGGGAGTTATGGGGGTTTTTTAGGTAAGTGAACCGTGGGGTTTGGCGGAACCGCCACAGCCTTACGTTTCTTAAATAAATAAAAAGATAAAAGTAACAAAAGATCTAGCCTTTAACTCTCTGCGGAAACGTTACCATTTTGGTATTTAACTCTCCATGGCGAGGTACGTATCTTGAACATTCTTGGCACACTCAGTAGAATGCTCCGGAAACCTTTCCTTATCCACTTCCTCTCCGGCCGATCGCATGTGCTCTGACATTTAAGGGTACTGCGTGCGTTAGTGTAAAAAACGGCTTTTGAACTGTCCAATTTATATTTACTTATTTCTTTCAAATGTATTTCCATAAGCAGTCTCTTGTATATTTTACTAGTTGGCAGTTTATAACAAAAGTAGAACATATACACATAGGTCCACATTAGAAACAGTTAAAACGCTAATAACTATACCCGCCCCATCATTTGATAAGCCTGCTTAGGGTACGAAAAAAAAAAGTTCAAGTCGTAAGTATCCAAAAAGCAGACACCAGAGAACGAATTAAATGAAATGGAAATTCTATAACATCTAATGAGATCTAACAAGTTGCATGCATTAAAAAAGAGGTGAGAAATATAGACTGAAGTGCTGATAAAAACGTAAATTATGTATATTTTGGATCACACTCACCTTTTCTCCACTTGAATAAAAGAAGTACAACAATTTAACAATATTACAGTGCTCCAGCTTCCTCATAATTTGCAGTTCACGATTCTACAAGGAAAAAAAAGCGAAATGAATGTGAAGATGAAAAAAAAAGCAACAATTCCAATTCGGCTGATAACTATTGAATAAATAAATGAAGAATTAATATTTGCTTAAACATTTTACTCATTTTAAGTTTATTTTTGCTTTTAAAACGTGCGGGTATCATTAAGCTATATATATCGATCTATGAGATCATTTCGCATGTCGTTGTACACTCGATCGATATGGAACTTGATAACTTATCATGGTCCAGGATGACGTTCGATTTAGTTTATGTATAATTTACACATAAAATAGTAAACAAAAAACCCGTGACGGTGTTAGGCCGTTTTGAAATTGGATAGCCCAATTAGCGATTCTTAGCTCTTCGATATATCCAAATTGAAACAAATTGGGCAGATAAAAAAATAGACGTACATTAAGATGATTCCTGTAGCAAATGAAGAGAGCGTAGTTTTTGGTGGCGATTTGTAATAGATTGAAACGTATTGACCTTCCGACACATGCGCGAGAGTTTTAAGACACAAGGCAATACGGTTGAGCTCTGCAAGAGTATCTTGACATGCACTTATACAATGTCGTGTTGGAAATCAGTGTAATCGATGGATAGAAACCTTCAGAAACGAGCTAGATTTTAGTTAAAAATCTACACGAAATCTTTGATTCAATGAAGAATTGCAGCCAGTACTGGCAGCTAAAAATTTGGCTTACAATGCAGCCCTTAAGCTGTAAGGACAGAAGAGGCAGGAAGGTTATCGTGTTCTCAGCAGAAAGCCGGAAAATATGGAAAGCACACAATTGAATTAAAATAGGGAGGAGAGCTTCCATCATATGATCCACTCATATAGCCGAATAAATCGACAAGTAGATTCTGAACGTCAAATAGAACGTACCATACACGTTGGCTATAAAATAATGAGATTGCGTGTTTGGCACAATAACTGCATGTGCCGAAGTTGTACTACCGATAGCTGTGTATCGTGGAGTCCACTCTTTCGCCGCGTGACTGAATGTCAGTACGCTGCCTGCCATGCAATGTAGCTATTTCCAAGACTTTCGGTAACTGCCGAGGAGTTTAGTGAATAGAGAATAATAGGCAAGACTGTTCACGGGCGAAAGAAAAAACAGTTGGAGGTGGATCTCCGCTCTGAACTAAAACAGTGCAGAAAGCGCAAACCATACTAGACGTGAAAATAGTACTATACCGTTTGCGACGATAGTGAAGAATATGTGATTCGAACTGACGCTATGATGGTTAGAATCACTAGAAGACAGAACCAATGTTCAACACATCAGAACACTGCCGCGTTTTCGAATTCGATCGTTATTCTTAAGTACGTTCAAGTGATGTGAAATTGATACGTTATCGCTATAGTATATAGCCCTGATGCTTTACTTATTCGAATTTCTGGCGGTGTTCTTCACTATTTGCTTGTATATTGTGTGTGTATCTGTTAGAAATGCCACAGTAGCATGTGAGTAAGGCGCTAGAATATACTCACAGCTAGGCCGGCTTGTCGTAAGAGGCGACTAAAGGGCGGGTGGTAGGTGGGATCCCATGCCCTGCCGCCCGATGAAATACCAACCCATCAAGATATAGGTTCCGTGAAATTGTCGGGAGAAATCCCTGGACATCTTTCGGAGCTTGGCTGATGAGCCGGTTCTAGAAAAGATTGGTTTAGGTGGTAGTCGGTCCCAAGGTGAGATACCACTCCGCCACGCTGTACATTCCGCGATATCGTTGGGAAAGATATTCGACTATGTTTCGGATGTATGGCTGATGGCCCTCACTCACACGAAGATAAGTCATGATGGTACCTTCTGAGATAAAGAATTCCGGAGTTAAACTAGTTTCCCATTCGCATCTCCGTGAAAGGAAGAGGGGGCGATGTCGCCTGGAAAAGTTTTCGACTATGTTTCGTATAGGGCTGATTGCCCGGACTGACACGAAGATAAGTCATGATGGTACCTTCTGTGATAAAGAATTCCGGAGGTAAACCAGGTTCTCATTCGCATCTCCGAGGGGGACTGTGTCAGGGCGAACATCATGCAGATATTATGATAAATAACCGAACTTTAAGAAATTCGTCATCGCGTAATCGGGTTCGTTCTCGATGCTCTGTCGACGTTCGACTAATAACGACATTTTGTAACATCAGGGCATTGGTTTCAATAATACGAATGTAAACGCCCCCACCAATATTTGCAAACAGCGAAACCTGATATCCTTTCCCTAGCCGAGACACAGGTCGATTCATCAACTGATTCGACATATTTTCGGTGCTCAGGATACGACTTACATTCGAGATTCCGTTTTAAGGGCGTCTTCCCACGGCCCGATCTGGCTTCCCAGAGGAAGTGGGCGTTGGAATCTAACAACATGGAATTCACAGTGTCGAAAGGCGTATCTCATCGACTTCAACATATTTTCAGGTACGAAAAGTGCGACTAAATGTATGTTCGTTTCACCAATACGAATGTAAAGGCCGTCCACCAATATTTGCAAATAGCGAAACCTTATTTTCCTCGCCCTAACTGAGACCCATGTCGATTCGTCAACTGATTCGACAAAATTTCGTTGCTCAGCATGTGACTTGCATTCGAGATTCCTCTTAAGGGTGCAATCTGCGCCTTCACGCGGTCCGATCTGGCTTACCAGAGGAAGTAGGCGTTGAACCCCAATAACATGGACATCACACGTGGTTGAGGGTCGTGCTGAGGAATTCTGTTAAATTCCTTTCTTGTCTTTACCGCTCCCCGAATGACGGTCGACCAGCGAACATCTTTTACGTACCGTCGACTCGATACAGATCAACCACCCGGCTTCTGAAATTGCCGTCCTTTGTGATTTCAATGTACATAACTCCGGCTGGCCGGTACATTCTAACAGAATCTATGAGGCTGGGTGGCTGGCGGAGATGTTCGCTGCGACTAGTTGGCACATTTTAACAGAACCGACGAGGCTGGGGGCTGGCGGAGATGTTCGCTGTTAGCCGCAATTTTACCCAACCCATAGAGTAAGCTACGCGAGTAATTATGCAAGCACACTGCATCTGTTTTTGACATCCGAGGCGAGCATTTATACCGTGGAAGTTGCCGCGCCACGCGAAACTCAAATCACTGCTGGGTATCAGTCGTGCAACCAGTTGCATTTCAAACGAATAGCCAAACTAAGCAGCTTCGCCATGTATGAATGTATGGCTGAAGCGCTTCAACAGATACATACACAATACACAAGCAAATAGTGAAGAACACGGAACGAAAATCGAATAAGAAAATGCATCAGAGCCATATACCATAGCGATAACATAACAAAATCGACATCAGTCGAATGTACTTGAGTTTAGAAATCAAATTCGTACACACGGCGGTGGCCTGATGGGTTGCGCTTTGGTTCAATTTTTGGTGATTCTAACGGTCATAGCGTCAGTTTGAATCACACATTCTTCACTATCATCCCAAACGCTATAGAGCTGCTAACTGGGACGATTTGCGAGATTTTTTCGCATCCTTTCCGTGGTCGGAGGTGTGCTTTGTAGACTCCGATGTTAACGCATGCGCGGAGTCGATCACTGAGATTAGTCTTCTCGGGACAGAGATTTACATTCCACATTCCATCAAACGAAGTTCATCTGATAAGCCTTAATTTGATAAAAAATGAAAGCAGATTACAGCGGCACAAAATAGAGCTTCCCACAAACGTCAACAGAACGAATTTTGTTAGAATCAGAAACGCGTGCAACCAGGCCATTGATAATGCGAAGAAAGCTCACAACGAGAGAGTGACCAATAAACTCTTTGAGTGCCCGACTGGTTTATGTTCCTTCTGGTCAATGGCAAGGGCTGTCACCAGTAACTTCGCTTTCTCCTCTTTTCCTCCGTTAGTGACAGGCAGCGGGACGTTGGTCACGGATTCAAAGGATAAGGCGAATGTGTTCGCGAATTTATTATCCGCGAATTCAAACCTCGATGCTAGTCTTTCGCAACCACCTGTGATCGCACCGGTACGTTCTTCGATGCGTGATGTGAGGTTCCGCCCGCGTACTATCCAATGCATTCTACATGGATTGGACTGTAAGAAGGCAACCGGCCCGGACGGAATACCACCAATAGTCCTTACGAACTGTGCTCCAGAACTGTCGCCGGTTCTTGGCAGACTCTTTCGCTTATCTTATGCATGGAGGACAGTTCCTATCTGCTGGAAGGCGGCTCGCGATCAGCCAAACCCAAAGAGGGGGAAAAAGTTTCTCCCACACAATTACCGGCATTGCCGTCTATGTCATCTGAGGCAATAGAAAAGGTCATCAATACCGAGTTAATTAAGTATTTGGAGTGCAACGGACTTCTGAATGATCATCAGTACAGATTCCGTGGCAAGCGATCCACGGAAGACCAAAATTGACCCTTATAACATATATGGGCATCTGTGATTAGGGGGCATGATGAGTCAAGAGTGGTCGTATTGGATATCTCCAAAGCGTTTGGCCGCGTCTGGCACGGGGCATTGCTGAGCAAATAACCGATATATGGGCATCTGTGATTAGGGGGCATGGTGAGTTAAGAGTGGTCGTATTGGATATCTCCAAGGCGTTTGACCGCGTCTGGCACGGGTCATTGCTGAGCAAATTTCGTTCATACGGAAATTCCCAGCAGCTTTGCGATTGGACGAGGAGTTTCCTCGAAAATCGATCGATCCGGGTTATTGTGGACGGCGAGTCTTCGGATCTGTTAATTCCGGGGTGCCTGAAGTTTCCATTTTGGCTCCAACCTTGTTTTTGCTTCACATGAATGATTTGTTAGAGTCAACGAATAACCGTGTTCAGGTTCCCAGATGATAGTACGATTGTTTCCTCTTTTTCGAGTGATCGGCCGATTAGTGCTTCAACGTCGCACCTGTTGAGATGTAGCCAGATTGACTCTCTGAATCGGGACATGGATACGGCCCTGTAGTGGGGAAAGGCCAATCACACCGACTTCAATCCAACGAAGACACAATATACAACATTCACAAAGAAAAGTGGATCGCCGATTTCACAGCTGATGATGAATGGCCGGCCCCTCGAATCTGGGGAAAGCTTGAAATCGCTCGGCGTCACGGTCCGTGGAAATGTATCGTGGCATAAACACGTGCCGAAGATCGCCAGATCCTCTTCAGGAAAACTGAGCTATCTTTTTAGAGCCAAGAAATATTTTACTCCGGCCCAACTTCTTCTCCTATATAAATCCTAAATTAGACCCGCGCTCGAATATTGCTCTCATGTTTAGAGCTCGGCTCCTAAGCATGCTCTCGACCTATTTGAGAGCATACAGTGACGAGCGATCCGCCTAATCGGGGACACGGCGCTGACATCGGGACTACAGTCGCTATCACATCGAAGGCGCTTACTCGATCCGTTTGTTTTACAGATATTATTACAGGTACTGTTCTTCGGAGATTCGTGGTATTGTTCCACGCAGTTCGGTTTATATGCACAAGACAATCCGACGGATCGCGCCAATTTGCGGTTCATCTCTCGACGGCGCGAACATCCCTGCATCAGAACTCGTTCCGTTTGAGAGCGGGAAATGTGTGAAATTCCCTCCCCGCGCAAATGTTCTCGGAGCGTTACAACCGGCAACTGTTCAAAAAGAACTGCAACAGTTATCTGCTGGCATCTCGGGGCGCCATGTCGGCGCTATAGGCTCGCCTCTCCCGAAAAAAGTATATTTAAAAAAAAAACCTGCCTGACACAATTTGGTCACCTATAATGAGATATACAAACACGGTTATAGCCAACATCTTGTACGAATGCACACTATAAGAAAAAGAAGTTATTTTAAACAACTAAATTGGAATTGTTAAAAAATACATTGAAACAATAAAATGTATAATAATTTTACTCACCTTAAATCGCCTGTCTTGTAAAACTTTTTTTATGGCTACCAATTCCCCTGTGTCGCATAGTTTAGCTTGAAAGACCACTCCGAAACTTCCATTGCCAATGACCTTTGTATCTGTGTAAGAAACTTCTTGTACCCGATCAGTACCTTGGCCTGGTGTAGCAACAACAGTTGTAATTTTAGAACCATCCCTGCCTAGATGTTGTTTATGAAAAATACGAATTAAAATTATATTTAAATAAACTTTGCTTTGTCAAATTTGAAGGCCAATAGTTGTGCAAAACTTATACATTTTTATTTAACTTATTGTTATATTTAATTGTATATAGAACACAATTCAACATATAAAATAATCAATACAAAACATTAATTATAACTGTTAGAAATTAAAAATAAAAAACATAAATAAATATTTCTTTTGTTTATTGTTATTGTTCATTAATATTGTTATTACAGAAAAAACCAAAAAAAAAAATGTTCGGAACAACAAATGCTTTTAAGTTTTATTATATATATATTTTTGATCTTATTATTACTACTATCATTCTTGATATTGATATTATTATTCAATGTATTACTGTTAATTACATTTGTTGAGTAGAAAGGGAGAAGTAGAGAGATAGTGATGGAAAAGTGGGTGAAGGAGAAGGGGGTGAAGCAAGGAGTGTCTAATTATAAGTACACAATGGAAAAACGAAATATCAAGACGGCGGGAACGTGTAAAAGGAGCGGCAGAGGGAAAACAGAAGTTTGTAAATGACGAGGGAAACAAAGAGAAAGGTGAGAGATTACCGTACAATTGGGAACACAAATCACTAAAGAATTTGGAAGTAAGCTACATCTTGAGATTCTGTAACATCAACTGACCCTAAAAGAGAAACTGATCTGCTGATGGCCGAACCCCCCATTTATTCACCTTAATTAACTAACTATAAATTAACTTAAAACTAGAAAATCCATAAGAGGCCGTTAAGAGAGCGAAAGGAAACCGAGAGCTGCTATAAAGCCAGATTTGTTAGCTACCACGACAAGGGATCATATTCATTCTAGTGGATCAGGATTAGAAAAGAAGTCGGGGCAAAGATAGGTAGTAAAGAGCGTAATTTGTACGCTGGAGTGATTAGTAACGGTGAATCACCTTGCGTTTCGAGGACAAAGAACAACAAATAAAAGATGCAGGGTCAAAGCAGTAGTAACAAAAACGAAAATTGTACAAGGACTAATATCTGTGGAGCATACTGCTCTATGATTCGATAATAGATAGTAGCCCGAGGCGGAGAGTTAGAAAAAAGCAAAAAGGTCATGCTAGGGTGACAGATAGTAGTGGATTATCCTTTTTCTTGTAGTCCTCTTGAACATAGAAGACGGAATAAAAAGAGACAGAATCAAAGTAGTAAAAAACGAAAATTGTACGCTGGGGTAATAAGGACTAATATCTGTGGAGCATACTGATCTATGTTTCGATAATAGAAAGAAGCCCGAGGCGGAGAGTTAGTAAAAAGCAAAAGCACGTGCTGAGGGGACAGAAGTTAATAAAACTGCACTACACGTGCTCGACATGATGCAAAAACGAGCAGTGAAACTTATTGGGGACCCAGCCGTAAGTCGATCAATTCCGACCTTAGAACACAGGCGCAACGTATCATGCCTATCTCTTTTCTATAGGTATTATCACGGTCGTTGCTCAGCTGAACTTGCTGAATGTGTTCCGCCCTTTCAGAAAATTTCCCGCGATACCCGTCAATCTGTGAATGCGCATCAGTTCACGTTGAAAGTGGACTTTAGGCGCACAAATAAACATAGAGAGTCGTTCTTTAGCCGAACCACATGAATGTGGAATGTTCTGCCTGATCATGCGTTTCCTGGCTGTTGCGATGTCCAGACATTAAAGACCAATATACATCGATACCTCCCTTCCTTATCCACTTCCTCTCCATCCGCTCGCACTGTGCTCTGACATTTAAGGGTACTTCAAAATCCCCTTTTGTGCGCGCGTTAGTGTATATATATATAAAAAAAAAAAAAAAAAAAAAACCTCTGGTGGATTAATCCTTCCTCTCGTGGTCCGAGAATATAGAAGAAGGTATAAAAAGAGACAGAGTCAAAGAAGTAGTAAAAAACCTGAGCTATAATGATAAGCGGGAACATAGAAGAACATGTAATATGGTCCGGGAACATAGAATACGGAATAGAAAAGAGGCAGAGTCAAAAAGATGGTAAAACACGAAATGTGTGCGCTATAATGGCAAAAAGTAATAACAGTGGGGTACACTTCATCTAATGGGTTAGCAAGCAAGAAATTTCCGTTTATACAAATAGAAGGCATAAGCGATTTTTTAAAATGACTTCTGTCAATGTTATGATCATTTCCTTTTTGGCACTTATTATCTGTCACTATTGGCGACGCATCATACCTTCCCCCGGGAAAACGCTGTCGAGGACAACAACAATAAATTATCGACAGACGTAACACGAAACAAGTCTGTCAATTTCTGGGAGGCGCCGCATCGAGGACAACAGCAATCGGTATAAAGCAGCACACAGCAGCTGCTCATCGAACAATGGCAGATGAGAACAATGGCTGGGTGCAGGATACCATTAAAGTCAAAGACAATTGTAACGCGTTTCGTTCTGTTCTGGAGCTCAAGGATCGCTTAGGCTCTTTTTCGCATTGTAAATAAATGTACGAGGGTAGGTCAATAAGTCCTTAGAAACGCCTACGATGGGGCTCGTAGCATCGTTAATGGTTTGTTTTTAGTAAGCATCATCCCTCCGCGAATTTGAGAATAGAGTTTTAAGGAGTATCTTTGGTGGTAAATATGATGAAGATGCAGGTTGAAGCTCCATAACCACGAACTAAAAGAGTTATACCGTAAAACCTACAATAATAAGAGTAATCAGGTCGACAAAATTAAGATGAGCCCGAAATGGGGACCGTGCGTAGAATTCTTGATGGAAGACCAACGGGAAAGACACCGGTAGAACGGCCGCGACGGAGATGGGAGAACAATGTAAGGTTTGATCTTGAGGAGATCGGATCAGATGATCAAGTGTGGAAGGAGAACGCACAGGACAGAGAATGATGGCGCAGCCGAGTCAGTGAGGTCATGAACTTCCAGGTTTCTATAGGCTAATAAATGGTAATAAAATAGTAAATACATGTCGCTAAGCGCGAAGGAAACCTTTATTATTTTTGTGAGAAATTAGAGCAAGTGAATCTTGTGAATAATACCAACAAATAGTAATAGTAGTAGTAATCACCCCTCACTAAGAACCTGTCTATTTTCAATTTGTTTCAATTGTCAATTTTGCATGATAAATTGTGTATGAAAAAAATGTCTGATAGGTGCCGAATGTGTTTGCATGCGTCGCAACCCAGATGAGTTTCTGGACAGATTAGTAACTATTGATGAAACATGGATATACCACTACACTCCCGAGACTAAAGAACAGTCAACACGGTGTAACGGGCTCCAAAGGAGGCAAATACGGTGAAATCAGCAGAAACGGTTATGGCTACTGTGATTTAGGATGCACGTGGTGTTATCTTCATTGACTATTTGGAAAAGGGACAGACGACAGCTGGACAGTATTATGTTTCATTGTAAGGTCAGCTAAATAGAAAATAAAAGAAATCGTCCTCATTTTCTAAAGACTTATTGACATGACGATTCACAATAAGTATTGAGCAACTTATGATAACGTTATTTTTAATCAAGTACTATATCTGCCTTACAATAAAGTTCAAGGCCAAAAATAAATAATGCACTTTAATTCCCTCTAAGCATCATCTATAAAGTTGTAAACTTACAAGCCTAACCTGCAAAACTATATCACTGTCTTGCGTCGAGAACTGAGCGTCGATAAGTTCGTCTATCTTCGCCATGATGACCACTTGGAGCAGACAGAACCGTTAGTGAACATGATCCCGAGGCCTTCGTTGATTAACGGATTAACTCACACCTCGAAAGAATGAAACGAAAATCCCAAATTTTTAATTAACTGGATTTTTTGAATATATCAGAGAGGATAATAATACCCTTACAATTTGATACCAACTTTTGTCGAATGTACAAGAGCGTATTTGATGGGATAAACTTCTTTTCACCAGCCCAGTGTCATCACTTTTCGGTGAGATATGTTATTAGATTGTCTGTTGCACCGAAATGAACAAAGGAGATCGAATATTTCATGATATTTCGTTGGTCAACGATTTCATAACCATCGATAAAAAGGAAGTCAGCCCCATCGGTCGGTAGGAAAAAGAAACGAAGGGTCACTTGCCTTTTGGGAATTGAATATATATATATATATGGTTTGTCTTGAATTTAATGCAATTATTTTTGTAGTGTCGTGCCTACAACTTTCCACCGACGCCTCATTCAGTGTGTTCCGAGCAGTTGAAGCGTGTGCATGACTGGTACTGTGAACCACTGTTCAGTGACTGTCATGAATCGGGATGAGTTCGTTGATCGAGCAACGCTACGCAATCAAGTTTTGCGCAAACTCCAGAAATCTCCCGCGAAGACAAAAGAAATAAGAAGGGAAGCCGCCTTCCCTGACGTCTTCCAAAGGGTGTATGGTGCGTGGCAGAGTCGGTGGGAAAAGTGTGCCGCGGCCCAAGGGGACCACTTCGAAGAATTTGTAACAATTGTTTAATAAATCTTTTCTTTATCCTATCTGCAAGATACGTGATAGTTGAAGGCATTTAAGGACGACCCGGAAGACGTGGACGATGAAGCGCACTCTGAATGGCCACCAACGTCCTCAATCGACGAAAATTTGGACCGTGTGCATGTTCTGAATTTTGAATTTTGACCTTGAGGAGATCGGATCAGATGGTCAAGCGTGAAACGAGAGTGCACAGGACAGGGAGATATGGCGCAGTCGAGTCCGTGGGGTCATGAACTTCCGATATCCTGTAGACCAATAAATAGTAAATAGTAATATAGACCATTGATTAAGTGTTTGATTTATTGCAGACATTCTCATCATCCCATAAGTAAGTAAAAGTGTGCATGATATGGTTACCAATAATTGGAACATCAGAAAAGTAAGTGCAGTGTTCATCAGTGTTGGTTCCGAAGGTGTTAACTGGCGAAACACAACTTGGGAACGCTATCCCAGCATTTATCCCCAAAGGCATAAGAAAAAAAAATTGATATATAATTTAGAGTGCTTGCGAAGAGCCAGTAAGTTAATGTAAGAATGATACGTATAAAATAGAATTTGACATTTAGTCTTAGGTAAAATCTGTAATTGTATTGGAAATAAATGTGGGTTTAAAACCAAAACCTAAACGCTGTCCCAGCCTCTGTACAAGGATGGATCTGACCTCGGCAGACGTTTTTCTCTTCCTCAAAATCAAAAAAATCAAAGGTCCACATTTCTCACAGTCAAATACATTTCCCATAGTAAAATATATTTCCCACATTGAATCAACACATCCTACCTTTTTGCTCAACACACAATTCAACATACGTATATTTACAAACCCCTTCAATTCCCTTTAATAAATCCAGGCACCAGCTGACGCCTTCCAGTGGGTGTATCGTGCGTGACAGAGCCTATGGGAAAAGTGTGTCGAAGACCAAGGGGACCACTTTGGAGAATTTTAACCGTTTGTAACAATTTTTTTAATTGCATTACTCTGGACAAACCGATTATATTCTCGGTATTCAATAGATTACAATTCAATTCAAATTTCAATAGAAGTTTGTGTAATAGATTCACAGGAGCTTTAAATATAAGTATGAATTTCTGGGAAACGGATGTTAAATTTCACAATAAGTTGTTTGATAAATTAACTAAACCGTAGTTAGTTTACATTTGGTATCCTAATATAGAATTAGAGGTGATGTTGGCGACGCATGACGTCGACAATAATTCCCAAGAAAAGCAAAGCAGGCGCGAGCACGTAAGTTTCTGGGAAGTGATGATCAGCGGGCGCACTGATTCCAGAAAGCCACTAAGGAAAACAGCACCCAGGAAAAGAGTGAACAAGACGACGGCTACGGACCTATATAAGGTGGGCACATCGGCAGAGCAGCAGGAGTTACCCCAACTCTCACCTACCGAAGGTGCCTCCGTTATCCCTATCGACGAGTACTTGCTACAATTAGCATACAAGTACCTCGAAAGCATTCAGAATAGCGAGAGCCTACTTGTACGGTAGCCTTGCGTTCTTGACCCTTCTCTCTTTCGATCTTTTGGATCCGACCACTACAATTTCTTCTTCAGTACAAAACTGAAGAAAGCAACAACATTCCCCTCTACAATAGAGGATTCCTGGAGCCATCCCATAAGGGTATACTGCTGACCTACTACAAACACGAACGCACAGTATAAGACAGCATAAATACACACAAACACACATCGACCAAAGCGCAGATTATCAGACGCCGAAGACGTGATCAGCGTTTACCACCGCACTCAAGACCTACCGGTCTTGCGTGATTTCCTTCCCACCATCCATCCATCCAAGTAGTTAGAGAACATTTGAACTAACCCTGTCCACACTATCCTTAAATACCCCCCCCCCCCCCCCCTTTCCTCTTCTTTTTCAGACGTCGTGAGACCGAGCCCAACATCCTCACGGATGTGGGTGATTCTGGTTATCGCAAAATGACCAGAAACCAGAGACAATATGAAAGAGACATCCCCTTTTGATAAATTAACTAAACCGTAGTTTAGTTAATTTATCAATTTTTAGAGCAGCTAGAGTCGCCATAGGAACTCATCACCCCACGGTTGTAAAAAGACCACTTAACAGAGTTTACACAGATAATCTGTTTAAACGAAATGAAAAGAGCGATAACAGTAATGTATTTGGACCAATAAAATCGGAAGTTGCATAATAAAAAAAAAATCATTGGTGAAATATTCTTATACCAAGCGTATTCGTGCGCAAAGATACTTGTACCTTTGTCGCCGCAAATATACGAGATAACTTCAAATAAATCGTTTGGCCACCTGGTGTCGGAATTACAGTCCACAACGAGAGGAGGAAGCTGAAACGTCGCTGGAGAAGGCGCCGTCCACAGAGCAGTAACAGGTGAAATTAATTCACACAAATCGGCATTTCAAGGGATTTATTCCAATTGACATTTAGTACGACAAAAAATTAGTTAATCAATATAAATAAAAGGGGTAAGTTTAAAAACATATACAATAGGAGTAATGAACACCTCTGTGAACCTACGGGCTGACATAATAGCATATTTCTGTTTAATACAAACAACAATTTTTCGCAACGGTATGTACATATCGGTAGAAAATATTGTATAATATATTATAATATGAATGAAGAACTTACTAATATTAGGGAACCTCTAAGGAAAGCAACGGAATATCGGTGCAGAATCACAAAGGAATAATTAAAATGAATACATTTAACGAAAACTACATCCATTTAATTTTCTGATCAAGAAGCAAAACAGCTTTATCCGCTTTCGATAAATTTTAAAACACTACAAATGATTTACTCCACATCACATCTAATGGTTAAACATTTTAAAGCTCGGTAGTGAATGCAGTTCGATGAGTTAGTAAGTCCCTTAAATATTCAATTTCCACGCAATGATACCTTCGGAAGAAATACCATGCAGTTCTTCTTTTGTAGCATCTACTTCTTTGTGGATGGACAGAGCAACACTATGCTCCGGCCATAGATTTTGAAGTTTATCAACTAGTTGTTTCAAATCTATTTGAAATAAAGTTTGTTAAATCATATCGCGTATTTTTTTTTTCCAAAACGAATTTAAACCGAAAAAAGTTTGCAATTCTACTTATGGAATAATGAACTTAAAAGATATTGTAGCATTGTCTTGTTTATGAAGTTTTTAGAGTATATCTATCAATGACCTTGAATCCTGATGTACTAACTATAAATAGACTGTAATTTTATTATTTGCATTTTTACAATGATTTTTTATTATAAATTGTGATTGTTCACAGCCTACTTAAAATGAAAATGACATTGCCAGGTGTGAAAAGTAATGCTATCAATCGTATACTGATTATCTAAGCACAGTTTTGGAAAATACAAAATTAATTTGAATTTATTTAAACGATTGTGTTTATAATATAATGAAAGCCTCATATCACAAATAAGAAAATTAAAGAAGTGTTGCATTTTATTAATTGTTGCAACACCAGTTTTCTTTATATATAACGGGTGGTTTATGAGGTAATTCTATATATGACACCAAGAACAATTGTTTTTAACACAGTAGCCATTTATTGAATAATTTTTTTTTGAATAACATTGATGTTCAATCCCTAAGTGAATTAATGTAAGAAGATCGACAATATTTTCTAATGACAAACCGTGTTAAATAAATTGCCGTAGGACTCAGTAACTACTTATGTATACTTTGTTATCAAAATGACTTTCAATCGACCTAAATATTGTTAAAATTGTACGCATACAAAGTAACGATCCGCTTCTCGCGCATGAAGGGGCGTTCATCGCCATCGTTTATTGTTTTTGTTCGTTTTTTGTGCTAGCACCACACCCTCTTCAGGATATAGTAAATGCAAAGTCTGGTTACGTACGCGAGGTTCATTTTTCGCTTCGTAACCGAATGTATTTATAGATTTGTTTTTCACCCAATGCCATGGTTTCTGTTAATTAAGTTCCGTTCTACTAACCTGCTGCTTACTACCAACCAGGTGTTTTTTATACATATTTGTTTTCCATTTAAAAATAGCACTCAATAGAAGCGAAAGAAAAACATACTTCACATTTAATGGTAGCGTGACAAATGACATAAATTCGTCAATTCATACAATCTTATCAGTATATCAGTCAACGTATAATATATCAGCGGTTAAGTATAAGGCTTAGTTCTTTGGGAAAAGGGTATTTGCAATTTTGGAAAGGCCCCGTGATGGGATTTTCCCACCAACTTTTGCTTTCGCAAGTCGACCAAAATTAACCTAGAGTAATGTATGTATGTAAAAGTCTTAATGTTTTAAGTTAAGTTCGGATAGTGAATTGTTCGACATGCAAAGGTTATACGCATAATATTCATTAATATTTATTTCAAGGTTAGCAAACTGATCGCTGATGACTGACTTTTCTAGGGTAGCCAAATCCTCCTTAGTCTATTTATGACGTTATGATTGGATTAAACTTGTTGGGATCGAAATACTTTAATTTTTGGTTATCTTCTACGAGTTGGATGAGTAAGAAATCAAAGTTTAAAAAAAGTCCATATAGTGTTCGAATAAGAGGCAAAAAAGGTAAATGGGAACACGATAGTTAGGAAGTATAATTAACAATGGATATAGCGTGTAGGTGTTGAAAACATACATAAGATCAACTTTAGTCAAATACACATCTCCAGCGCAGAATCTTTTTGTCTTTCATATTATCCAACTTTTCGTAAAGATTAACAGTGGAATACTATTATAGTGGAATACTTTTATAGGGTACGATAATGATATGCGAACTTAAGGTTAAACTTATATGAAGAAAGCGTCTCACGCGATAAAGAACTGGGTTCTTTTCGTTAAGAAATGTCATGAATTTCCAAGTTGTAATAATATAATAATAAATCTGGCGCAAGACTTAATGACCTTGCCCGGAAAATACAAATCATTATGGAAAATTTAACAAGCCTCAGGACATGCTAAATAAGGCCAGGACCGGTTTCCGGTTGTAGTGCCAATGATGATGATGAATAATATAATAATACTATTAAGTGATAAAGTTACAAGTTCCGATGTTGTAATAATATAATAATACTAGTAGTGATAAAGTTACAAGTTCCGATGCGCCCGCGACAAAATGTTTTTTTATATCCACACACTGCCTTAGCGACTCATCGTACAACGTTTATGAGAAATATGCAACTAGAAAGATATTATATTTAAAAACTTCCGGGAACGATAAACTAATGCCAATTCAATAAACTTTTTAAAAATCATGAGCGTATTTATTAAGGGATAACACCACTCCGACTCGCTAAAAAATGAACCTTTTCTCGTAATTTTTTGTGGAGAAATGAGTAGGTTGGTAGGAAAACTGTTAATAAGTGATTATAACTGCACATTTCTAGAATGTAAAAAAATTGTTTATTGGCATTTTCATACAAAATAGCGGCTGCTCTCATAATAATCCAAAAAAACAATTTTTTCGAGGAGGCTCCACCTCCGGAAACGTAGCTGGAATAATTTTTGGCCTGGAAACAAAAACCAAAGTAAGCTCAAAATACATAAGATGACGTAGGTTTTTTTCCAAAATATTGATTTTTAACAAAATAGTGGTGTTTTGAAAAAAAAAATTTCTTTGAACCAACAATTCATCGATAAATTATTTATAAAAAAAAAAAAAAAAAACTAATCAATATTTCAAAAATTCCCCACGTCATCTTATGATGAATGTTATTACGTCATTTCATGATGAATGTTATTACGTCATCTTATGATGAATGTTGTTACAGTTAAAATTTCGAGCCAATCGGATGAAAAATGAGAACCGAGGTTTTGAAAAATGTTGTTTCGAGATAAATGGGTTTAAAGTTTTAAAGGTGCCTTTTCTTTTTATTTATTAGCAGCTCTTTCCATAACCAGGTCACACCAATTTTTAAGCTATTTCGCAAATCAACGTACGAATTTTATCATAATAAGAATGAAATACGTGCCGAGGAAGACCTACCAGGTGTACCGGTGTGAAGTGAGCGTCAAGATACAAATGTATCGATAGGGAACGTTTGTTGTGAACGAGCCCACATATTTTTTTTATTTGGTTGCTATGACATCTGTCAAACATATTTAGTATGCATCAAGTCTTTGTATAAACAACATCATTTTTTTAATCCTGTTAATAATATCGAATTTTGTACCAGAAAATGATGATTTGCGGAAGCATTAATTTTTTACTTATCGCTTGCTTACTCTGCTTACTTCTCACTGATCATTTGTCTCCATGATCTGTGTGCGACGTATTTATACCGTTTCCTCATTCTGATTCGGCGTTTCGTTTCCGTCCGTTCAATAGCCTTGAATGTTCTACTGTTCATAGTCTTTTCCAGTACTTTATAGAATATTCTAGTACTTTATTTCTGACTTTCTCGAATATTCTAGTACTGATTGTCATATGCGCCACAATATTTAGTATGCATCGAGTCATTGTACAAACATCCTTTTTTTTAATCCTGTTACAAATGTCGAATTTTGTACCAGAAAATGATGATTTACGGAATGCATTAATTTTTTGTTTTCATTTGAAGAAAAGTGCTGCAGAGTCGCATCGAATGCTTGTCAAGGCTTATGGTGATCATGCTCTATCGGAAGCAACATGCAAAAGATGGTTTAAGCGGTTCAGAGATAATAATTTTGATGTGCGAAATGAAGAACGTGGAAGACCACCAAAAAAGTTTGAAGACGCCGAATTGCAAGCAATATTGGATCAAGATGACACTTTACGTCAAAAACAAATGGCACAAATGTTAAATGTTGCACAACAAACAATTTCTGACTGTTTAAAAGCTATGGAAAAGATCCAAAAGTGTGGAAACTGGGTGCCACATGAATTGAATGACAGGCAGATGGAAAAGCGAAACACCACATGTGGAACGTTGCTTCTACGACACGAAAGGAAGTCAGTATTGCATCGAATTTTGACTGGTGATGAAAAATGGATTTATTTTAAAAATCCTAAACGCAAAAAATCATGGGTACATCCAGGAGAAGCGTCAACATCGACTGCAAAGCCTGATCGGTTCGGAAAAACGACAATGCTCTGTGTTTGGTGGGACCAGAAGGGGGTGGTGTATCATGAACTTCTAAAACCTGGCGAAACTGTTGATGCGCAACGCTACCGACAATAAATGATAAATTTGAACCATGTATTGATCGAAAAACTACCAGAATGGGCCACAAGGCACGAGGGGGTAATTTTGTTGCATGATAATGCTCCGAGTCACACAGCAAAATCCGTCAAAGAAACAATAAAAGCTCTTGAGGGGAAGTGTTACCCAACCCGCCGTGTTGAATACTTAGCTCCTTCCGACGATCATTTGTTTTCATCCATATGACACGCATTGGCTGAGCAACATTTCAATTCCTAGTCGAAAGAAGTCGAAAATTGGGTCTCCGAATGGTTTGCCTCAAAAGACGACCGGTTTTATTGGCGTGGTATCCACAAATTGCCAGAAAGGTGTAGAAAGCAATGGTCAATACTTTGAATAAAATGTTTTTTACTTTCCCATTTAAAATTAGTGTTATTTTAAAAACAGTAAAAATCACTTCATACCGGTACACCTGATATATCTATATCTATAAATTTAATGTAAGATAAGTTACGAGAAATGAGACGAACACTCGACGGGATTATCGCCTGAGCGGTGACGTTGTGCCTACCTTTGGCGGACTGGATTCTAGGGTACGTATTATAGAATTTTATCTGGGACTTGGGATCAAGTGTACATCAATTTTAAAACTTTAAAGCATAATTTAAGCAAAAAAGAAAAATACGACTTTTTGAAAGCCAGACTGGCGTTACCCCTTACGTAGGTTTCACAGACATCCATCCGAAATGAAGCAATTGTTATGCACTTTAATATTTTTAAGGTACGCAAATTGTAACAAAAATGCTGTTTGGCGCGAAAATCTCAATTATTTGCCGTTTTCTCTTTTTAAATAGTTTTATTGGATCTAGAAGTTGTATTATTAGTTCCGCACGAACTCCAAACAGCGAATTTTTGTTGAATTGTACGTAGTAATTATTATTTTCCTTTGTACTTCTAGGACAAACAAGTTTTTATATATTCCATCAAAGTTCTGTTGAATTCTCACCTGAAGAATCATCTCGGGGAAATACTATTGGCGGTTTTATTGGTTTTAAAGTGACAGAGTTCTGAAGTGGTTAGTTACATCTGGCAATCATTTTCTTTTCGTTTGGCAGGTAACAAATCAGCAACATTGGTGAGAATTTTAATGAGGTTGGTGCGTCATGTTGACAGTTAGTGCAAAGGAGACATTCGTGAAATTTCCGAAAACAATCGTTTTATTTTGCAGTTTTACTATGATAAAGAGAAGAATATACCACAATTGTATTTAAATGTTTATGATGTTTTAACTTTCTGTGACGAAGTAGTCAAGAACGTGCTTGCACATCATGCTATGAAAAAGTAAGAACCACAGCGCCAACAGCGACACCGTTGGATCTTTCGATTTTCTTGTCTGTTGTGTGTTTCGGTATGATTGCGTGTTCGTGTATGTTTGCTGGAGTCTCCAATAATTATGTTAGAATCACTTTGTGTGCGGAAATATGGAGTAGGCCACTATTGACGACGCATTATACCTTCTCCCGGGAAGACGCCACATCGAGGACAACAACAATAAATTTACTGAAGACGAAACACGAAACAAGTCTGTCAATTTCTGGGAGACGCCGCATCGAGGACAACAGCAATCGATTCCTAGGTAGACGCTACCGGTACAATAGCAGCACAAGCAGCAGCCGCTCGTCGAATAATGGCAGATGAGGACGATGGCCGTATGCAAGATAGTATTAAAGTCGAAGACAAATATTGAGTTCTGTTCTGAAGCTCAAGGCTCGCGTTGGCTCTTTCTCATTGTAAATAAATGTATGAGAGTACTTCAATAACCCCTTCGAAATGCCTACGAAGGCCCTCATAGCGTCGCTGATGGTGGGTTCTGTAAGCACCATTCCTCACTTTCATGTAAGCATCATTCTTCACTTTCAATTTCAATTTGTTTCATGTTTCAATTTTGCAAGATAAATTGGGTATGAGAATAAACGCAATCACGTGGTCTCTTCTAAGTCTCTTTTGGAGCGCATCCCTCGCAACCCAGATGAGTTTCTGCGCAGATTAGTAACTGTAGATGAAACATGGATACACACACTCCTGAGACGAAAGAACAGTCATATAGGTGGATTGTTAAGGGCGAACGGGCTCCAAAGAAAGCAAAGAGGGTGAAATAAGATGGAAAGGTTATGGCTACTGTGTTTTGGGATGTACGCGGTATTATTGTTACGTGGTAACTTCCCCCGCCGCCCTTGTCTCGGCGAGAAAGGTCAAAATACAATTAAATTAACATTGAATAATAAAACTTAAATACAATTAAATTAACATTGACTAAATATAAAAACATAATGTACATTGTGATTAATCACATCAACTAAACGTACCAATTTAAACAATGTACATTTCCCAAGTTAAATATGCTACGAGGGTTGCCTTTTATATTTCGGGATTAGAGAACAAAAACAAATATTGATCATCGAAAATCACTTTATTGTTTTTCAAAATATTCCCCATGAAGATCTATACACTTTTGCATGCGTTTGAACCAATTGTCGAAGCACTTTTGCCACTCTGATTGAGGTATCTCCAACACATGCATTCTGAATGCAGCAACCGCTTCTTCAGGTGTCGAAAAATGTTGACCTCTCAGTTTGTTTTTTACGTACGGGAATAAAAAGAAGTCATTCGGTGCCAAGTCAGGACTATACGGCGGATGACTCATCAAATCGATGTTTTGGGTGCTCAAAAATGCAGTTGTCGCAGCCGATGTGTGAGAGCTCGCATTGTCGTGGTGAAGAGTGATCCGTCTTCGGCGGTTGGTTTTCTTGATTTCTTGGAAGACAACTGGCAAACAAATGGTTGTGTACCACTCAGAATTGACTGTTCTGCGTTGTTCTAGTGGTACGGTTGCGACATGTCCAGTTTTTCCGAAAAAACAGGCGACCATTTGCTTGGAAGTGCTTCGTGCGCGAACAACTTTTGTTGGATTTGGCTCATCTTGAAACACCCAGACAGTCGACTGCTGTTTACTTTCGGGCTCATACGCGTAAATCCACGATTCATCACCTCTCACGATGTCATAGACGTGTTTCGAAGCACCCCGACCGTATTTTTTGAGCATTTCTTTCGACCAATTGACACGAGCCTTTTTTGGGCGATTGACAAATTGTGTGGGATCCAACGCGAACAAATTTTTTTGACAGTCAAATGTTTATGCAATATTGAATGTATGCTGGTCCCACTAACGCCTAAGGTTGTCTCAATCTCACGATAGGTCACATGACGATCTTCCAAGTTCGCGCACAGCATCAATGGTTTTCGGAATAACAACTGATTTTGGACGACCTTCACGAAATTCATCTTGGAGTGAACTACGACCACGATTGAATTCACCATACCATCGATAAACACTGGTCCTTGATGGAGCTTCATCGCCAAAAATTGAATTAAGTTCATCCATGCACTGTTGCTGAGTTAATCCACGCCGAAAGTTGTAAAAAATAATCGCACGAAAATGTTGACGATTTAATTCCATTTTTGGGCCGAGATGAATCTTTTAAGTTACTGCAAACAACACAAATAGCGCTCGTATGTCAAAACGTTCTGAGTGCGTATAACCTCAAAAATGTCCAACTTTACGACAGAGCTGTCAATTGCCGGATTGCAACGCTAGGGTTGCGAAATCCTGAAACATAAGAGGCAACCCTCGTATTATTGGTATAAAACAGAATCGGCTGGTGTACAACCCTGAATGATCTAAAAACGGGACAGTCATGGCCGAATTTCTTAGCCGAGGCAATAGTGTCAGAGACAAAGGAGGTAACGGGAGATGATGGCGTGAGTTGGTTGACAGTTTTTGAACGGTCTCCATTGTGGTATCGAACGTTTTTTTTTTTGTGTCGTGTGTTGAAACGAGAACGGGAGAGGGGAGGTTTTTGGAAAAAGTTAGAAAAGTGCCAATAAAACCCGTGAGAGTATTGTGAGAATTTAAAAGTGGAGAATTGTAATTGTAAAATTGCCAACAGCATGCATTAACGAAAGCAATAAAACAGTGTTTACGTTCAGCGTCGGAGGGATACGTTCCAAAGGTTACGACTAGTGCAATGTTTATTTCAGCCATCCACACCCAAACGGTTCACCACAGAAGAGTGTATGCTGTTTGGCCACATCTCACACAATCAACAACAGGCTTTACAGGGGAACTCGGAAGCTGCCCTGTTAAAACGACGGTACTTGGAGAAAGTATATAACAGCGACCATCCACCAGGTAGGGTCAAGTGTTGACAGAAGTGAGTACCTCCCAAGTGAACGCATATTGAAAATTTTTTTCTGTGCGATCGAAACCTCTCAATTTTACCCTCGAAACCAGGCTGTACCGGGCAAGACTCGAATGCCCGTATACGGCGTTTCATTCAAATTTACTGGTGGATCTAAAATGCCGCCTGAAGCCTGAGGAGGACTGGTGTAAAAAAGGCAACTGAATCGGGTGCAAAGTGCAGGGAGAATGCCCGGAAACAACTAGTCAGCCGAGAGATAGTGAGTACCCCCTGTTTCATAATATATACAGTATGGTTATTGTGCTGTGGAAGTATTCCCATTTACTGTACATAATACAATCACAATTTGGTGGGTGTTATCATTAAAAAATCATTTCACAACATTATCTTCATCGACTATTTGGAAAAGGGACAGACGATAACTGGACAGTACTTTGCGTCATTATTAGGACAGCTAAATGAGAAAATAAAAGAAAATCGTCCTCATTTGAAGGAAAAAGTCTTCTTTCTCCAGGATAATGCACGAGTGCATACGTGTGCAATTTCAACGGCTAAAATTAAGCAATTCAAGTTTGAATTGATAGCCCGTGTTCACCAGATCTGGCCCCGAGTGACTTCTTTTTATTTACAAATTTTAAAAAATGGTTCAGCGAACAACGGTTTACATCAAATGAGGAGGTCAGCGCACACAAATGCTTATTTTGACGAAATCATACTTTTCGGAAGGCTTAAAAAAGTTGGAGGGACGTATGTCAAAGTGTATTGAACTAGAAGCAGATTATGTTCTATTTATTGGCCTGTAGGAACCCGAAAGATTATGTTGGAAAATTAAAAAAAAATGTACCAAAAAAAAAATGGTTTTCTATCTTTTTCTAAAGACGTATTGAGCTGCTCTCGTAGTTTGAAATTAGTAATAATGATTGGTCCTTGAGTTCGAATAGTTACGTGTATGCCTTTTTTTTTCTTTTACTTCCCCAAGGCCAGGCGAACTTATTGCGCTGAGCGGCCTGGGATGCTACTTTTTCTCAACCAGGTCCATCAACCAAGCTCCGAAAGATGCTCCATGATTTCTCCCAACCATTTTATGGAGCCTATAGGCCTATAGTTTCAATCAAAAATATTTTTCGCAAAAGAAATGCTAGAAAAATGTATTCGATATTCCACGGCATCACTCTTAAGGGGTGTAATATAGCCATGTGTCTTTTTTCACGTTTTGTTTTTTTATTGGGTTAAACACTCCTTAAAGTATCATCATCGGTACTACAACCGGGATCCGGTCTTGGCCTAATTTAACAAATCTCTCCACCGGTCCCAATTTCGAGCCGATGTCATCTAGTTTGCCACTCCCAGGCTCTGGGCGTCCTGGTCTACGCCATCCCTCCACCGCAGATAAGGTCTGCCACGTTGTCTCCTTTCATACATCATGCCACAAGGGACTTTCCGGACACGCTTCTCTTCGCTCATTCGAGCTAGGTGTCCCACCCACCAGAGTCTACCGAGCTTGATTTTTCTTACAACGTTAGCTTCAAGGTAGAACGCGTACATCTAGAACGCGTACAACTTTCAACCAGTTCCCAAAAAGTAGTACTAATTTCTATTTTTTCGAAGGTAATCACTCAGTAACCATCAACTTTCGAAATATTTGGAATCAAATGACCGCCTCAATGATCGCGAATATGGCTTTCGTAGCAACAGCTCTATACGAGATTTGATTGCGTACCTTACCGAGAAGTGGAGTCATTCCATCTTCTACTTTGGCGAAAGCAAGGTAGTCGTACTGGATATTTCAAAAGCCTTCGACAGAGTTTGCCATTCAGTCCGTTAATCAAAATTGCAATCCTATGGAGTGGACAATGCCCTGACCCGATGGATAACAGACTATCCTTTTGGTCGTTCAATCCGGCTGGTCAAATCTGCCTTCCATTAAATTAATGCAAGTGTTCCCCCGCGTTCTGTACTCTTCCTCATCTTATAAATGATTTCTTATCCATTAGCCACAATCCAATTCACTCGTTTGTTGATGATAGTACGTTGAGTTTCTCATACTTGAACATTTCTGACCAAAGTTGAAGTTTGAATTTCTACCTACTTTAGATTTAACCCCTTTGGATTATTTTCTCTTTCCAAAAGATTCAATGTCTAAAATCTAAAGAGGTGAAGTTCGAAGTTCTACCTCGATGCACTTAATTCATCAGACTTAACCCCTTTGGATAATTTTCTGTTTGCAAAAGATTCGGTGTCCAAAATCCAAAGAAGTGAAGTTCGAATTTCTACCTACACCAGATTTAATCCCGTTGGATTATTTTCTCTTTCCAAAGATTCGATGTCCAAAATCCAAAAGATGAAGTTGGAATTTCTGCCTCACTGCACTTAAGGGGACATTCCGGTTTGTCGGATCAAAAAATAGGTTATTTTCATGATTTTTTTAAAGAGAAAGTATTGAAGATATAACAACAATTTTTTTTTAAACATTTTATTCATCTTTCGACTATGTTTGTAAATTTTGTCGTCATTCCGGAACCGGAAACCCCCCCTCCAGGTGTTCAAAGTTAGCCATCCGATCTGCTCGTGTAAGGGTTATTTTCGTCCCAGGTGAAAAAATACGAAAAATGCAAAAAGTTTATTGAACTTATATACAGTTAGCCCAATGTGAGTGAAAAAAATTTTAAAATTGATAAAAAACAACAAAATGGCGGACTTTTGAAAAAAAATTGATTTTTCGGCCCTTTTTTACTCTATTTTTTAGTTATAACTAAAAAAATAAATAAATAAATAAAAAAGTAATTCGCTCACAATTTGCGTGTGCTTGTTAAAAATATGTGTGCGAACTTTCATAAAAATCGTTTTCATATTATCGCTTACACCGCACTCAAAAAAGTCGTTTCGAGAAAAACGCATTCAAAGTTTGGAATTCGAATTTGTATCCGCGGGAGACCCGATCCTTTAATGACCTATAACTTTGGGATAGCCTAAGTTTTCGTTTCCAAATTTTAACATATTATTTTTGAAGGATAAAACTATCGATTAAGCAAAAAAAAAATTAATTTTTTGAACCGAACAAACCGGAATGTCCCCTTAATTCGTCATATTTATCCCCGTCGGATTATTTTTTATTTCCAAAATCGAAGAATGGATTGATGGTAAAAGACAATGAAGAGGAGAAGTCTGTGAATGATAACCACTTTGAAGAGCTCGATAGTTATGAATACAAACAGTGTATCGAGTTAAAAACTCAAAAATCCCCACAAATGTTTATTGTCTTCTTTGTTAGGTCCGCTACTTCTAGATCTAATCTCGTAATAGGGAAGTTATTCTAGTCGAATAAACTTGATTATACGTAAATTCTGAATAATGACGTTGTATGTTTAGCTTCCTACTTTTTTTTTAATCTTATAAAAGCCAAAGGAAATATATGAATTGCATAAAAACAAATAGTATAAGCATTTCGATAGTCTCCCTTCGTATAGCCTCTAGGAATAAGTCTTTGTTCACTTTAAATCAATGTACAACATGACACTTTTGTAAACTTCGTATAAATTCTTTAAACCATTCGGATGCAAACTTTTTTCGGTTTACGGTTTTTGGTCTGATTGGAATGGTACTTGGATCTGCCAGCTTCCTACTGGACGATTGGGGAAATATAACATTCTTTGAAGTTGGCGTCGATGTGCTCGATGAAGACGACTCCAATGACGACGCCGAGGACGACGACGATGACGAGATAGGTTTGTTATTAACACTTGTTTCTATTCCATCACTTTTACGGCGCTTCAAACGGGATTTTTTCAATTTTCCGACACCCGATTCATTCGGACAGTCTACATCGTCGTTATCAAACGATTTGGTTAACGAGGCATCCGAAGGTTTTCTATCAGTATTCGAATCACTTCCGTCCTCAGTTTTCTTTTTCCTTCGTTTCACTTTTATAATTTTCTTTAGACGGCCCATTTAATTTTTGAGGAATGTACACGACAACTTTGTTACAAAGAAAAAAGGGAGTTATTAAAAGCCGAGACGATATTATTGTTTTTGATTTATCGCATCTAATAAAACGAAACCGAATTGCTGTCACGATTTAGTACAATATCAATCATGAACTAATTAAACTTTTAGCGATTTATGTTTTCTCGAATGCAGGGCGATATAAAGCCAACAAAAAGATCTGAGTAATTTATTTAAAGACAGCTACTTAAAGACGAGTAGAAAAAAAGACATAAAAAACAATCACGAAAAAAACCAACAAATCAATTGGCATTCGATTGCTTTTCAATTCTCCTTTTTTTCCATCCTTCCCCTGTACCATCGACTGGCGTTCTTGTTCTCAAGATTCATACTCTCGTCTCTTATATGAAATCGTTTGAACTGCCTCAGTAAAGTTGTTGGATGCCTTATCTCTGAATAATGCATACAAAACAAAAAAGAACCCCAATTAAGTGGAATTGAAAAACATCTTGACTATGTAATTAAATTTGAACATTCATGCGATGCAAAGACTTAAGACGCACACGCAGGAAAAAACAAAACGACCAGAATACTCAGAGGACTTCTATTGCTATTGACCTCGAGATACCCTTTTTATATCCGGAAATATCTCAAACGCTGCAATTAAATTTAAGCTTTCAGGTGCATCTGTGCGAAGCGACGTGTTATAAGACCAATTCAAAGAATACCTTTAATTGAACAGTAAACGTTTCATTTATTGTATGGGATGACGACGTCGACTTTTTCGTTACAAGTATTTTTTTTTCTTTCTTTTCGTTTTATGCTCAAAATCTTTGACTTCATTTGCTTTCGCTTTTGATTCAAATCAAGGCGCTTCAGAGAGATGATCAATCGAAAACCGAATAGCCTTTGAAGCCACTAAAGTTGGTCAAGAGCGGAATCAAATACTTAAGAAGTGGGCCAAAGATGAAGGAGGTACTCTGTGTCAATTGCGGGATTCTCTATTCTATTTAATTGTCTTCCTAAAGGCGGAGAGCTGTAGATAGTTGAATTAGAAATAAAAGTGAAAATCGTTCTTATAAATTTCTTGAAGACCGATATAAAGGATTGAGGGTCTTAAAATTGCCAACGGTACAGATATAACTTCGAAAACTACGTGAGTATTAGAAATTAACACTATTCCTACCGACACTACACGTATACCTATTCCTACCGCGGCTGGTCAAATGACCGGTCTTTCACAACTTATATTTTTCAATATTGAATGCAGAGCAATAGCCAGCTTACCAGTATAAAAATAAATTTTCTTTTATTCAAGAGTACATAATCTACATTTTATTCGTTTTCGTCGCATTTTTTACAAATGGGCTTCTCAACTGTACATTTTCCGCATACGTACTTTTTACATTTTAGACAGATTTTGTTCGTCTTATTATCTTTACAATACCTTATCTGACATGTTTTCCGTTCACGAGAACCTGTACTTGTACTTGCGATGGGTATTGGTTGATTTTTTTTGCCGAGCTCTTGTTGGTATTCGATGGCAAGTTCTTCTGCCAATTGAAATAGAAATTCCTGTCTTGTAATTTCTCCTCCCGTAGTTTCTTTATATAACACCCATGCATTTATCCCGGCTAAATCCAAGATATTAAAAAATACTTGCAAAGGCCATCTCCGAGATTTAGATTTTACCGAATAATTTCTGGCCATTTGGTCGGTCACATCTACGCCAAACTTGGTGCTATTATATAGTTGAATTGTCTCCGGTGTTCGGGTGTCATTTTTTTCAATTTGTACGGAATTGCGCATTGAACTGAGAATTAGAACTTTCTTTCTTGGTTTGGCTTTGTAAACTGTCAACATACAATTATTTGAGCGATAGAGTTTGGTTGAAAAAAGTTCCATGTCGTCATTTTTCAGTTTTGCCAGTCTTGGTAGCTCTTTTCTATTTGCTCTAATTGTCCCAACAATCGTAGTTTTTTTTGCTAAAAGTTTTGTTGCTAAAGGTAGGCTTGTAAAAAAGTTGTCCGTGGTTATATTTCTTCCACATCCTACATACGGTTTTGCTAATTTCATAGTGACGAACTCTCCAAGAGGAACTGAGGGTTCTCTACTTTCATCTTTTCCCAAATATGGAAAGCCGTTTATTATATATTTGCTACGCACATCGGATGCTAACCAGAATTTTATACCAAATTTGTCCGGTTTATTGGGCATGTATTGAGTAAATCTACACCTTGCTTTCGTTGGAAACAATTGTTCGTCAATAGTAATATATGGTCCTGGTTTATAACAATTTTGACTGTTGTCAATAAACTTGTACCAAACTTCGGAAATCATAGCAAATTTATCGGTTTGTAACCGTTGGCTTCGTTGATTTCTGTCGTCAAATCGAATAAATCTCATAATCTCCGTAAAGTCATGTCTACTCATAGTATTTGAGAAAAAAGGCGGGCCCCACTTTTTATTCCATAGAAGTGCTATATCTATATTCTTAGCCTCATATGCGCCGCGTGCATACAGAATTGCAAAAAATGCATATAACTTTGCAGTAGACAGTTCCCATTTATATCCCAACACTCTAAATGCCTCTGCCTCTGTGCACTTTCTTATAAGTTCGATTATATTCTTTTCAATTATCACAGAAAATGCCGTCCTAACTTCGCCTTTCATAATATTACGTTTACTGTACCCAGTCGGGCCTGATGTTTCCCTAAAAATATTATGACCAGGTGCTCTTCCAGGATTAGACCCTATTTTTACTTCCTGCCAAACAGTTCCGTCCATCGCAATTTCGCTTACTTCTTCCTCATTCTCACTATCGGAACTAACTAAAAATCTCCTTCTCTTTCGTCGTCTACGTACGTTCGAAATATTCTCTTCGTTCTTATCGGTGTTCGAATCTGTTTCAAGTGGATCATAATTTTTCGTATTGTTGTTTTCCATATCCAGAATTTCCTGATCATCTTCAGAACATTCTGCATCGATATCATTTATTCTCTCTAATAATACATTCGCACTCCTCAAACGTCTTGACATTTTGGGGACAAATATTCTACAAAAATAAAAAACTAAAATATTAAAATGTAAATCAAAATAGATTAACAAAAGAATAAAAGATAAAATGTGAAACTTACTGCGACGTATTGTTAGTCTTGTTCACTATTTTGAAAATGCCACTTATAACACGTAATACGATATAAAATATTACAAAATAATAATAAAAGACTGCCAAGTATGCTCTTTGTGACTTTCACGTTCGATGCACTCTGTTCGTGTCGCAAGACTATACTGATTTGAATTCGTGAGAAGACGTCTATACATTTCCTTCAGTTACAAGTTTATTTATTTTACGTCATAGTAGATGAGATGGCGTAGAACATTCGAGGATCTTGACCGTATCGGATATCAATCAAGCAAATAAACGCCGCTAGCCCGATAGTCGAGCGAGAACTGTAAACACTTGGAAGTGCCGTAAACCATTTCCTGGAAGGCACTTATCGGATAAAATCGTGTCATAACTACATTACCTTTCGTTTGTAACGACTTTATAGTTTTGGCATTGAGTCTTAGAGAGAAACTCTTACAAAAATGTATAAATCGTGCTACCGGTCAAATGACCGGTCATGGTAGGTAAGACAGACTACAAATTTTTCTCGGAAAATAAACAATAGAAAAATAAGTGAATATTGAAAAATATATCATACATATATATGAGGAAAAGTAGTAAAGTTTAAAGGCGATTCACATACGTTGAATGTAGGTAATTCCAAATGAAAATTTAAAAACGGTCATTTGACCGGTCCTGGTAGGAATAGTGTCAAAAGAAGATAACTGAGATAATACTTCGTTGCTTACTGCAGGAAAAGTGAATACCTTTTTTCTTGTTTCCTAGCTCACATACCAGGTGTACCGGTGTGAAGTGAGCGTTAAAATACAAATGTATCGATAGGGAACGTTTGTTGTGAACGAGCCCGCATATATTTTTTATTTGGTTGCTATGACATCTGACAAACATATTGTAGCCAGCTTAGGGTTCGCTGGATTAATTATTTTTAATAAATAAGAGCCGTTAAATCGGTTTTGAATTAATCTAACACTTTATTAGTCCGTTAATAACAACCGTTACTTTTACCGTACACTTAACGATTTGTTGACTTATCGCTTCCTTACTTATCGCTTGCTTACTCTGCTTACTTCTCACTTATCACTTGTCTCCATGATCTGTGTGCGACGTATTTATACCGTTTCCTCATTCTGATTCGGCGTTTCGTTTCCGTCCGTTCAATAGCCTTGAATGTTCTACTGTTCATAGTCTTTTCCAGTACTTTATAGAATATTCTAGTACTTTGTTTCTGACTTTCTCGAATATTCTAGTACTGATTGTCATATGCGCCACAATATTTAGTATGCATCGAGTCATTGTACAAACATCATTTTTTTTAATCCTGTTACAAATGTCGAATTTTGTACCAGAAAATGATGATTTACGGAATGCATTAATTTTTTGTTTTCATTTGAAGAAAAGTGCTGCAGAGTCGCATCGAATGCTTGTCAAGGCTTATGGTGATCATGCTCTATCGGAAGCAACATGCAAAAGATGGTTTAAGCGGTTCAGAGATAATAATTTTGATGTGCGAAATGAAGAACGTGGAAGACCACCAAAAAAGTTTGAAGACGCCGAATTGCAAGCAATATTGGATCAAGATGACACTTTACGTCAAAAACAAATGGCACAAATGTTAAATGTTGCACAACAAACAATTTCTGACTGTTTAAAAGCTATGGAAAAGATCCAAAAGTGTGGAAACTGGGTGCCACATGAATTGAATGACAGGCAGATGGAAAAGCGAAACACCACATGTGAAACGTTGCTTCTACGACACGAAAGGAAGTCAGTATTGCATCGAATTTTGACTGGTGATGAAAAATGGATTTATTTTAAAAATCCTAAACGCAAAAAATCATGGGTACATCCAGGAGAAGCGTCAACATCGACTGCAAAGCCTGATCGGTTCGAAAAAAAGACAATGCTCTGTGTTTGGAGGGACCAGAAGGGGGTGGTGTATCATGAACTTCTAAAACCTGGCGAAACTGTTGATGCGCAACGCTACCGACAATAAATGATCAATTTGAACCATGTATTGATCGAAAAACGACCAGAATGGGCTGCAAGACACGGAAAGGTAATTTTGTTGCATGATAATGCTCCGAGTCATACAGCAAAACCCATCAAAGAAACAATAAAAGCTCTCGGCTGGGAAGTGTTACCCCACCCGCCGTATTCAACAGACTTGGCTCCTTCCGACTATCATTTGTTTTCATCGATGGGACACGCATTGGCTGAGCAGCACTTCAATTCCTACGAAGAAGTCGAAAATTGGGTCTCCGAATGGTGTGTCTCGAAAGACGACCGGTTTTATTGGCGTGGTATCCACAAATTACCAGAAAGGTGGTCGAAATGTGTAGAAAGCAACGGCCATCATCGAATAAAATGTTTTTTACTTTCCCAAAAAAAAAAAAAACCTTTTTTACCTTTTAAACAAAAAACGCTCACTTCATACCGGTACATCTGATATGTCCGGCCCATCTTAATCTTCGCAACCTGGCGATTCTCACTACTGCTGGTTATAGTCTGACCATATCGAGCCAGTATTTAATGCTATAGATTGTGTGACCACAAATATTCTCTAGGTGATCCAGATTTTTAACAACGGTTAACGATAGTGGCCCAATCATCTGCAAAACCAATTATGATTTTGTCACATTGATTCTGAACAGACCGTCATACATAGTACTCCATACAAACAGTCCCTGAACAAATCCCTAAAGTATGCCCGTCGTTATTTCATATTTTGTGGAAACCGAATAGCCTTTGAAGCCGTTAAAGTTGGTCAAGAGCGGAATCAAATACTTAAGAAGTGGGCCAAAGATGAAGGTCATCATCATCATCGGCACTACAACCGGGAACCGGTCTTGGCCTTATTTAGCAAGTCCTGAGGCTTGTTAAATTTTTCCATAATGATTTGTTTTTTCCGGGCAACGTTATTAGTCTTGCGCCAGAGGCTCCCCGACGGGAATCAAACCCCGGTCTCCCGCGTGACAGGCGGGTATGCTAACCACTATACTATCGAGGAGAAGGAGGTACTCTGCGTCAATTGCAGGATTCACTATTCTATTTAATTGTTTTCCTAAAGGTGGAGAGCTGTAGGTAGTTGAATTTGAAATAAAAACGAAAATCGTTCTTATAAATTTCTTGAAGACCGTACAAGAGGTACAGATCATCATCATCATCATCATCATTGGCACTACAACCGGGAACCGGTCTTGACCTTATTTAGCAAGTCCTGAAGCTTGTTAAATTTTCCATGATAATTTGTTTTTCCGGGCAAGGTCATTAGTCTTGCGCCAGAACCTCCCCGACCGGGAAGAGGTACAGATATAACTTCGAAAACTACGTGAGTATTAGAAATTAAAATAAAATAACAGAGAAAGTACATCGTTGCTTACTGCAGGAAAAGTGAATACCTTGTTTCTTGTTTCCTAGCTCACATAAGCTGTTATAGGCATTAAGGCAGAAAATGATAAAAATAGCTTAGCAAATAAATCCTAAGAGGTGGGTTTGAAAATTTCAAATTCGATTATTAAAAAAAAATAGTACAATATGTCTAAGAATATTCTCCCAACATTTTAAATTGATTGGAGTGGAATTCTAAGAGGTAGAGTCTTCGGAAGTTCCGCCCATCAGGCCACGTTAATCTAGCGCGAGGGTACATTGAGGCAGCCGAGAAAAAAGCTGACGCTGAATGGGTGAATTTTCAAGATTTTCAAATGAAACTTTCACAAAGTTCTTATCAAATGTGTATCTTTGATATGTTAACACTAAACCTACCACGACGGGTCAAATGACCCATTTTAGACTTTTTGCCGGAATTTCTTGTAAATAACATTACCTCATCGCCATTTGTCTTTACGACTTTTATTTAAAAAAACATCGATTGTATTTTACAATATTTAGTTTTCTCTTTGTTGCGGATTCGCACTGGATGCAACCAACGAATTCGCAATTGAATATAACCATCCTAAGCATTCAACAACAGTCAGCAAACAGTTGTCATGACAACGTAACATATAAACAACTAAATTGCTAACTGTCAACCAATTTCTTTCAATTCACTCTTCTTGCATTAGATGTCGGCGACTACAGTTCACAACAATTTTACTAAACCTTGTCCATCCAAGGAATCGTAATAAATTAACAGTATTAAATAACATTAAAAGCAAATCCAGTTGTTATTATAGTTAGCAGAGTTATTCTTGGGTTCCTGATAACATCATTCCCTCTGGCACAGAGGTAATCTTGTCATTTCTCCAACCTTTCAATTGGAAGTTAATTTCAGCTCAAACGACCATTTATTGGTTTTTCTGTCATTCCCACGGAACCAACATCGTGGCAGGAGCAGATCCATTGTTCTTGACATCATCCCCACGGCCCACCAAAATACATTATTGGTGGAAGCTGCTTGAATTACGTATTGGCCGGTCATTTGCCAATACACTCTGTTAATTGTTTTACCGAGAAATATATTGCGACGCATATGACAATCAGTACTAGAATATTCTAGAGAGTCCGAAACAGAGTACTAGAATATTCTATAAAGTAATGGAAAACTGGAGACCGTGAACAGTAGAACATTCAAGACTATGGAACGGACGGAAACGAAACGCCGAATCGAATAAGAAGACGGTATAAATACGTCGCACACAGATCATGGAGATGAGTAAGAAGTAGAAAGTGAAGCAAGCGATAAGTGCGGTAGTAAGAAGTAATAAGTAGAAAGTAAGAAGTAAGCAGTGAAGCAAGCGATAACTAAGGAAGCGATAAGTCAAGAAATCGTTATGTGTACGGTAAAAGTAACGGTTGTTATTAACGGACTAATAAAGTGTTAGATTAATTCAAAATCGATTTAACGGCTCTTATTTATTAAAAATTATTAATCCAGCGAACCCTAAGCTCGCTACAATATGTAATCTGCCTTACCTACCCGCACGTGAAATCACGAAGATTTGTATATGACGTTGTGATAATAACCGTTTCAATCGACATTTTTGCTATAATAGCGAGGTTAATTCTTACGAGCATTACAGTATACATTTCAAGGTATAGTGCTATTTTCTGAGTCAAGAATTTTATTTCATTATTTACTGAACACTCATCGCAAAAATGTCGAAACATTCAAAACATTTGAAATCATTGAAAGTAATAAATAATATAGATGAAGAAAGTTCAGAGTTTAGTGAAGAGCAATCTGAAAATGAAGTGGTTAGTATAGAACAACATAATGACCCATTTAGCACTACGGACTAAGGTGACTCCTCAGGTAAAGAAAGTGAAGACGAAAGCATTCTGAATATACCGAGAGGACAAAACAGAAAAAGACCGTTATTGAGTTCAGAACGTGAAGCGAGGTGGAAGACCGATGTATCGAAATTGCGGCTGATGGTACTGTGGGGGTTCTTTAAGCATTCCCGAAGAACCACCCATCGTCCTAATCCAACTTCCAGTCCCCAACTTGCAAATACCTGCACCATCCATAAGCAGCTTACCGTATACGAGCATTACAAAGCTCGCTTTAACAATCCATCCTGAAACAAAGGTCCACGGCAAGATTACCATCTTGCCATGGCATCAAATACATAGCATCGAATTGGACGCGATCATAGGTTTTTTTCCTAAACAATCTAGCAATGGTCACGACCCATGTTTTGTTCACTAATACAAAGCATTGCGCAACTCTCGCCTAACTGTCAAGAGCCGAATTATTTGCCAGTGTAAATATTCACACTGGAATTCGACTCTCGACTCACTATGGATGCAATGCACAATTGACGTGGATGACAACCGTCACTGTGTAATCATTCCGATCAGGTCCCACGGTATCATTCCTTTAAAAAACTCTCGTACCATTAACGAAGGCAAAAAACGCGTATCTTAGCGTTCGAACCCCGAAATAGCGTTTCTGTTGACATAATACTCACAAACCTATTTCGGCATCAACGAATCGCTAGTTCAAACATAGTAACCTTTTCCGGCCGCTATATGAGCGATCATCTATTTGCACAGCTGACCTATTTGAATTCAAATATCGTTAGTCAGTTTTTGTTGTCGTTTTTCCTTATTCGTCTGCAGCCGATACATGCAATACTGTTCTTCCCCATGTAAAGGCCCTCTTCCTGTTTGTGTGCATCTCGAATAGTGATATCCGCGCGAAACAACATCTAGAATCGTCAAGGAGTTAGATACTAACCTTCAAACCGCGCACAAGTACCGGGGACGTGGCGTGAGTTAGATTTGAATCGCGCAATCAATCACACGCGTCGAGCCGGTAGTCAGGAACCTGTGGTGAAGCATCAAAAGTCGTGTGTGCCTGGGTTTTAAGTAAATCGGTCAAAACTCCCAAAACAACAAATGTGTTTTTTTAACTTAACAATCTAGAAATAAGAGCCGAATCAAACCTTCAAACGTAGTAAATAAACCACGGGGAATGACAATTATGTGCGAATGTGATTAGTACGATTGACTAGTGGATTAAATGTTATGTGAAGGACTAGCTAACGAAACCGAATTGATTTTTACATGTACGCAAAACGACAAGAGTCAGTATAAACTCAAGTGATGTCCAATTATTAAATCTCAAATTTCCTGTGCTAAGATCATTAATGTCCAAGGACAATAAGTAAAATTAAACCAAAAAGTAGTTGTGAAAGTTAGTTTGAATAAAGAGAACGTTAATGTCAAAATCATCCGGAGCCTTTTATTCGTCCTTTTATCTGGTGTTTGGTTTTTGGATGGACAATTTTCGCAGCGTGTAGTAGGTGGTGTTTGTATTGAATCGGCGTCCATGTTGATGCACAAGTACAAACCGCCACAGTACAATTACAATTTGGCAAGCAATAGAAAAAGGCTCGACACCTGGACGATCGCCGCTTCACAATATTTTTAGGGAGGTTGTAGGCCCTACAGCATATGCCAAACGTCATATTATGTAAGGTAAAATGTAAAATGAAAACTGCATTTTCTTTGCTTATTGACAATCTTATAATAAAACACATAATAAAATGCACAGAAGATGAAGCCTGTCGAGTTTTGGGAACTCAATGCAATCTTACTCCTGCAAAAATAAATGCATTTATTGCTCTTCTATATGCACGAGGCGCATATCAGGCAAACAATTTGAACATCTCATATCTATGGAACAAGAAATGGGGACCCGCTTTATTCCCACAAACGATGAACAGGAGTGATTTTTGTGAAATTATGCGGTTTATCAGGTTTGATAAAAAAAGTCAACGAAGCCAGCGTTTACAAACAGATAAATTTGCTCTTATCTCTGAAGTATGGGACAAATTTATCGAGAATAGCCAAAATTGTTACAAGCCTGGAGAACATGTAACTGTCGATGAACAGCTTTTCCCAAGTAAAGCGAGGTGTAGGTTTACGCAGTATATGCCGAACAAACCCGATAAGTCTGGTATCAAATTCTGGCTAGCATGACGTCAAAACCAAATATATTGTCGCAGCCTGGCTTAACTCAACATTGTTATTCTTAAATAATTTAATTCATATTTTTGTTCTTAATTGTTATAATTGTTATCTAATAATTCGTTATAGTTTGTAATTACCCGCATGTTTGGCAGCACTTTTTGTTTTCGTTACTGCTAGTTTTGTTATTTGTTGTTCGTTGTCATGTAAATATGTAAATTAGTTTGTTTTTCGTTCGTTTGTCAACGTTCGTGGTGTTATTCGTTGTAAAGCATCTTTTTTCGTCTCGTTACCTTTTATTTGGTTTTCGGAAGTTATTCAATGAAGAAAGTAAATATATGAACTAAATATTTCGTGTGGTCCCTTATTTGAAGTCGTTATTTTGTTTCGCTAAAAGTCGAATCGTGCCCGGTAAACGCACCGGGCGTAAACATATTGTAGCGAGCTTAGGGTTCGCTGGATTGATTATTTCTAGTAAATAAGAGCCGTTAAATCGATTTTTAATTAATATAACACTTTATTAATTCATTAATAACAACCGTACTTATCCCGTACATTCAACGATCTTCTTTCTTATCGCTTCCTTCGCTTTTTTTCTCTTTTTGTCTGTCACCATCAGCTAACTCGACGTCTTTTTATCGTTTCTCACATTCTCATTTCGTTTCCGTCCGTTCCATAATCTTGGATGTTCTCCAGTTTTCCAGTACTTTATAGAATATTCCAGTGCTTGTTTTGGACTTTCCCGAATATTCCAGTACTGACTGTCATATGCCTCACAATATATTATAAATGGATTTCCATAGATGGGAAAGGAAGAAAATAGAGGGATCTTCATCACCGCTTGGGGAATTCGTTGCTCTCAAACTACTGGAACCCTTCACAGGATGCGGAAGAAGCGTCACTACAGATAATTTCCTTACGAGCGCATCGCTAGCTGCAAAATTACTAAAAGAAAGAACCGCTATTGTGGGAACTATCCGCGCAAATAAAAAGGAGCTACCAAAATTCGCTAAGCAGACAAAAGATGGAATGCCACGCTACTCAACAAAACTATATAAATCGAGTAATTGTTTACTTACCATTTACAAAAGTAAGAAAAACAGAAAAGTGCTTCTACTAAAGCTCGAAGCACAAATTTGTAAGCATCGAAAAAAATGATAAGCGTATTCCTGAAACAATCAGATTTTACAATAATACAAAATATGGTGGTGTAGACATGACGGATCAAATGGCAAGAAAATACTCCGTGAAATCGAAATCGCAAAGATGGCCTTTGCAGATCTTCTTCAACATTCTTGACCTGACTGGAATCAACTCATGGGTTTTATAGAGAGAAACAACCGGTGAAAAAATTTCTAGACAACAATCTTTATTCCCATTGGCTGAAGAACTAGTCGAAGATTTTCAACATGAGCCACAGCAAGAAAAATATAATACTGTGACGCATATGACAATCAGTACTGGAATCTTCGAGAAAGTCCGAAACAAAGTACTAGATTATTTTAGGAAGTACTGGAAAACTGGAATAGAACATTCAAGACTATGGAACGGACGGAAACGAAACGCCGAATCAGAATAAGGAAACGCTATAAATAGAGCATGGAGATGAGTAAGAAGTAGAAAGTGAAGCAAACGATAAGTGCGGATGTAATAAGTAATAAGTAGTAAAATACGCGGTAATTACGGAAGCGATAAGCGAATAAATCGTTATGTGTACGGTAAAAAGTAACGGTTGTTATTAACGGACTAATAAAGTGTCACATTAATTCAGAATCGATTTAACGGGTATTATTTATTCAAAGTAATTAATCCAGCGAACCCTAAGCTCGCTACAATACACAGAAAAAATCAACAACTTCAGCTTCGGCTTCTTGTGTGCAAATGCGCAAAAGGTGCCAAATAGGGTTTGGCAAAGAAAACAAAACTTCAAAAACATGTTTCAAATGCAACAAATATGTGTGTGGAAAATGTTTTTTTTATTTTTTTTATTAGACTTCTCTCGGGAGAGGCGAACCTATAGCGTCGAGTGGGCGCCCCGAGATGCCATCAAATAACTGTTGCAGTTCTTTTTGAACAGTTGCAGGTTGTAACGCTCCGGGAACACTCGCGTGGGAAGGGAGTTCCACAGCTTCCCCGCTCTGTAACGGAACGAGTTCTGATACAGGGATGTTCGCGCTGTCGGGAGATGAACCACAAACGGGTGCGATCCGTCGGATTGTCTTGTGGAGCGCATATAAACCGAATTGCGTGGAACAACGCCAAGAATCTCCGAAGAACAGCACCCGTGATAATATCTGTAGAACAGACAGAGGTCGGCCACGCGCCTTCGATGTGATAGCGACTGTAGTCCCGACGTCAGCGCCGAGTCCCCGATCAGGCGGATCGCTCGTCTTTGTACGCTCTCAAGTAGGTCGAGGGTATGTTTAGGAGCCGAGCTCCAAACATGAGAGCAATATTCGAGCGCGGGTCTAATTTGAGATTTATATAGGAGAAGAAGTTGGGCCGGAGTAAAATATTTCTTGGCTCTAAAAAGATAACTCAGTTTTCCTGAGGCTGATCTGGCGATACCCGATACGTGTTTATGCCATGATACATTCCCACAGACCGTGACGCCGAGCAATTTCAAACTTTTCCCAGCCTCGAGGGCCCGGCCATTCATCATCAGCTGTGGAACCGATGATCCACTTTTCTTTGTGAATGTTGTATACTGGGTTTTCGTTGCATTGAAGTCGACAAGATTGGCCTTTCCCCACTGCAGGACTTTTTCCAGATCCTGATTCAGAGAGTCAATCTGTCTACATCTCAGCTGGTGTGACGTTGATGCACCAATGGGCCGATCACTCGAAACCGTTGTCTCCAACAAATCATTTAGGTGAAGCAAGAACAAGGTTGGCGCCAAAATAGAACCTTGGGGCACCCCCGAATTAACAGGATACAGATCCGAACACTCGCCGTCCACAACAACCCGAATCGATCGATTCTCGAGGAAGCTCCTCGTCCAGTCGCGAAGCTGTTGGGAAAGTCCATATGAACGAAGTTTGCTCAGCAATGCCCCGTGCCAGGCGCGGTCAAAAGCCATGTAGATATCCAATGCGACCGCCCTTGACTCACCATGCCGTTCAATCGCAGATGTCCATATATCGGTTATAAGTGTCAAAAGGTCTCCTGTGGACCGCCTGCCACGGAATCCGTATTGACGATCATTCAGAAGACCGTTGCACTCCAAATACTTAACCAACTCTGTATTGATGTGCTTTCGAAAACCCACTAATTTGCAAAATATGCGGTGAACATAAAAAAAGTTAGCATAGTAATTAAACAATTTTTTAAATTTAGGCTTCAATTGAAGAATTTTTAAGTTTTTTCCTGTATTATTTATATGTTTGTGTTTAATAAATAAACAATTTTGAATCCTTATTTAAAAAACTGTTTTACTCATCTGCCAAACTGTGACAAATGATATATTTTTCGCTTACATAGTGTTGCGGATTCACTCGATGCAACCAGCGAATTCGCAATGGAATGCTACCCGTGGCAACGGAATAACAAATGTCAGCAACTAGCTGACCATCGTATTTTCTGGTTGTCAAGCAAAAATAACAAACTCAATCTTTTTTGTTAGCCTTATGGAACGACATAGTTGAATACAATTAATCTGAGTAAAATCTCCACAATCAGTCAATAAAGGGTACATTGATTAAAACAAAATAAACCGAGTTTGACGAAGGAATCATTCTGAACTTTAACTTTAATTAGCAATTGGTTTCAGGAATCAGTGTTGCTGACGCCTTTGCTTTGGCCCCCATTTCTTTCGTGGTATTGGGAATTTCCGTGTTATTACATAACAGCTAATTCCGGCGGAGAGACTAACTGGTTCTCGACGTCAGCAGTCATCACCCTAGCCCACAACAATCTCCATTGTTCGTGGAAGTTGCGTTCGACGCTTGCTCGAGCGCAAACATTTTGGTCCTTCGAGCCGGATTCTTCGGCATCACCTTCACCGTCTACGTGATCTGCATCGCCATCAGGATCAGCAACACCTTTAACTTCGCGTCTTCAGCTTCGCCGGGTTTCTTTTCTACATCGTTTTCTGTAATGTTCATCGGTCTCTACTTCCCGCAACAGGTCGCCGAAGTCTTTATCGACATCTTCCCACAGTTTATCATCGCCGCCCAGGAATGGATATCGGGGGCATTCCTCAATCTGGAAAAGAGAGGTCCGCCGACGTTGTTCGCGGTGGAAATGCGCCAGAATAACCTACAACTCGAATGGGAGGAATTCAGAAACCGAAATGAAGAAATAATCCGCCTGGCCAATCCAGAGACGATTAAGGGCCACCGTTACTTCGAGGGAGGATTCTTTGGAAGAGGCCTCCAAATTCGCCGAGATACATTACGCCACCACCGCTGATCGTCCGTCCACATCCAGGGCAGCAACCGGCACCATCAGTCGGCCACATGTCAGAAAACTTCCCCCGGTGCAGATGCCAACTTTTTCAGGGAAATATTCGGAAAGGCGACCCTTTAAAGATCTATTCCTAGCGGTACTGGGAGGCCATACCAAACTTATGGATGTGGAAAGACTTAATTATTTGAAGTCCCGTCTCCGGGACGAGGCCACCAGAGCGATTCAGAATATTCCCGTGACGGAAGAAAACTATCACCAAGCTTGGGATAAGCTGGTGGATCATTACGATAACACTCGCGCCTTGATCCACTCTGCCCTGACGACGCTCCTCAATGTACCTGCCCTTGCTAAGGAGTCAGCCACAGGCCTGCGCACACTCCGCGAAATCACCACCGATGCGATTGACAGTCTGGATGTCCTTGGTCGCCCCGTCGCCGCCTGGGATGATATCTTGGTTTACTTGACCACCCAGCGCGTGGACCCTCGAACAAGTCGTGACTGGCAGACCACACAGGGCAGCACAACGGAACCACCTAAATACAAACAGCTGGACGCGTTCTTGAAAACAAGGATTGAGGTGTGTGTTCGCGGAGCTGCCCCTCATCGAACTAAGAGCGATCACCAGGCAAACATCTAAAGGACGCGTCTCTCGGCCTACACCGCCTCACCCCCAGTCCAGAGCCCCCGGCTCATCTGTCCGTTTTGCAGTTCATCGCACTATCTAGGCTTCTGTGATAAATTTAAGGAGCTCAGTCCGGACCAGCGACGGTTCCATGTCAACCAACGGAGGCTATGTTTCAACTGCCTGGGGGACATTTGCTCCGGGACTGGCACCAGTCGGTGCCGACGTTGGCAAGGACGACACCATACCCCGCTCCACGCCAGTACGACAGCATCAAACGGCAGCAAACGTGGACACTTCCCTTAATCCCTTAATCAGGACTGCCAGATTCCTGGAGTGCCGTCGCACACCCTAACCGCCCATCAACCGCGGGAGAACCTCCTTGCTATTGGATACGATAACACTCGCGCCTTGATCCACTCTGCCCTGACGACGCTCCTCAATGTACCTGCCCTTGCTAAGGAGTCAGCCACAGGCCTGCGCACACTCCGCGAAATCACCACCGATGCGATTGACAGTCTGGATGTCCTTGGTCGCCCCGTCGCCGCCTGGGATGATATCTTGGTTTACTTGACCACCCAGCGCGTGGACCCTCGAACAAGTCGTGACTGGCAGACCACACAGGGCAGCACAACGGAACCACCTAAATACAAACAGCTGGACGCGTTCTTGAAAACAAGGATTGAGGTGTGTGTTCGCGGAGCTGCCCCTCATCGAACTAAGAGCGATCACCAGGCAAACATCTAAAGGACGCGTCTCTCGGCCTACACCGCCTCACCCCCAGTCCAGAGCCCCCGGCTCATCTGTCCGTTTTGCAGTTCATCGCACTATCTAGGCTTCTGTGATAAATTTAAGGAGCTCAGTCCGGACCAGCGACGGTTCCATGTCAACCAACGGAGGCTATGTTTCAACTGCCTGGGGGACATTTGCTCCGGGACTGGCACCAGTCGGTGCCGACGTTGGCAAGGACGACACCATACCCCGCTCCACGCCAGTACGACAGCATCAAACGGCAGCAAACGTGGACACTTCCCTTAATCCCTTAATCAGGACTGCCAGATTCCTGGAGTGCCGTCGCACACCCTAACCGCCCATCAACCGCGGGAGAACCTCCTTGCTATTGCACATGTCATCATCAAATCCGGGGACCAACGCCGGGTGGAGGGACGTGCCCTGATGGATCCCCGCTCCGAGGTAACGTTTATATCCGAACCTCTTGCCTAGCGTCTGCATCTCCGTCGTCGGACATCGTTCATCCCAGTTCACGGAGTCGGGGGTGCCCGCTGTCACACCGCTAAGGCCCAGTCGTCCATCACGATACTACCTCGTCACGACGACGCTCGGGGATGGACGACAAACGCTCTTATCCTGCCCCACCTGTCGGATTACGTGCCACCCCCTTGACTCCTGCCTGGCGACCTCGCCGTCGCGGCAGACCTGGACCTTGCGGACCCGGACATCCCCTCCAGGGAAAAGGTGGACGTGATCATCGGCGCCGATGTGTACCCAGCCATCATCAAGGTGGGACTTAGAAAGTACGAGCACTCGGACATCATCGCCGAGGACACTCCTTTGGGGTGGATACTGACGGGTGCAGCTTCGCCCGGACCACGCACCTCCAACAGCAAACAACTCTTGACCAGTCACATGGCCGGTCCTCGTGGGTTGCGAATTTATAACTCCAACCCAAAAGAACTGGTCGACCATACGACTGCTTATTGCAGCTCCCATCAGAGGACCAAGAGGTAAGCTATGCGTTTATATTCTTTTTTTTTAGACTTAATAATTTCGAACATGTAAGAACAAAACCAACCCAAATGAAGTAGATTGCATAGACAGACACCTGTTAGACATTCTAAAGCAACGCCTCAGATCCGAACGCTCAACATTACAGATATCAACACACATCCCACTCTGACTCCATTGTTATATTTAGTGTCGAGTGGTTGGAATGGTCCGAGACCACTGCATCATCTGTAGTTTGAAGTGTAATTTTTCTGATACCTGCCTAATTTTGCAATCATCATTATCATCGGCACTACAACCGGGAACCGGTCTTGGCCTTATTTAGCAAGTCCTGAGGCTTGTTAAATTTTCCATGATAACTTGTTTTTCCGGGCAAGGTCATTAGTCTTGCGCCAGAGGCTCCCCGACGGAGAATCGAACCTCTGGGTCCCGCGTGACGGGCGGAGATACTAACCACTATACTATCGAGGAGCATTTTGCAATCACCGACCACCAATTCCTTCATTAAGTAACAGGAGTGCAAGTAGAAAACTCGGGTTTTTTTTTTGTCAAATTCAACTTTATTGAAAAATATACTTATCATCATCATCATCGGCACTACAACCGGAAAAATATACTTATACAAAGATTAACTGATGTTGCTTGGTGAGAAACTCCTAACTCTTCTGCAAGCTTTTCTTGGGTTTGGCATGGATTTTCATCCTTGTGTTAATCATCGAGGGCTTACGACAACAGTCACTAGATCGATCACTATACTAATCATCGACTCTACAATAGATAATTTAGATAAAGCTGGCTAGGCCCACAGCGCCAGACAGCGCTATCCCGAAGATTCTTTTGAACCTGAAGAAAAAAGTTCTTGGATGGGAAACCCTCCGATTCTGCCACCTAACACCAACCAACTGAAATTAATGAACCTGAAATCCCTGGAAGTACCCCCAATCGTATCCTATATTCTATTCATTTACCGACTTCTCTCTGGCTCGGTCGACTGAGCCAATCTTCTCAACTCAACCATATTTAACATAACGCCAACATACGTAATCTTCGCCCGCTTTAAATTGCCCCCACTACATCGCTAACGGCTCCGACGAACTCATCTCTCGAATGCTGTAAAGGGTAAATTCCAAGTCCTCCTTTTTGAGCTTCAATATTAGCACTCGGTCTAAAACACCTCCAACAACATAAACGCCACAGCAGCGTAATCATCCCCCTGTCCACATTCCCTCTATTAAACGCTTACGGCTTCAACGAACCCATCTCTCGATGCTGGTGTGTTCATTCCAAGTCGTCCTTTTTTAGCTTCAAAATTAGCACTCTAAAACACCTCCAACAACATAAACCCCCATCCATACAACCCAGTCTGCATAATCTTTCGCTAATGCAATCGCATTAGCATCTTAAATGCTTCACGCATTATATAGATCAAATCTATAATCCATGAAGTCCCTGTGAAAGAAAACTTACCTTCATGCATCGCTTCGCATATAATTTCCTGTAAGAATTTCTTTCTACCTATTCAAGAATCCCAGGCAGATTTCAATTTCCCATACCTGAAACATTTCCTTTTTACAAGGAGATTTGATGCTTCCTAAAAATAGTTCCTCAATGTGCATATGCACCATAAATACATAACATTCGGCACACATTGTTATCAATTGAAATGCAACGACGGACGGCTTGTTTTTACAGCTGCAGCAAGCCGACCAGCAAATTCGTTGTTCAATAGACAAACAATCTTAAATTTCTTTCCCTGCCGCAACTAATTACCCGGCATATACAAATGTAAGCAAGGGATCCGTTTTGGGCACCGACCTAAGATACGATATACAATTCTCATAGTATAAAGTATTGTAATACATTAGCACCTCTTTCGAATGGTTATTCGTAAATATACACAAGGGCATCATTCATCAAAGACTTTTATGATACCCTCGTCCCATCTTTTCTTTTGCCACATTTCTTCGTTGTATCGTTGTCTATTTACTCATCGGATCTTGACAGCTTTTCGATCTGGTGCCAAAACAACTGCCTAGAACTGAATATCGCCAAATGTCACACAATCACCTTCTCTCGGAAACGCTCCCCCAGCATGCCTCGCCCCTTTCTCTTGCTAGACCAACCGATAACGTCGGTTGAATCGATTCGCGACCTGGGCGTCCTATGCGACAAGGAACTTAGATTTACCGCACATATCGATGACATAATCCTCAAGGCCAACGCCGCCCTTGGCTTTGTAAAATGTTGGTCGAAGAAATTCCTAAACCCCTACGTCACCCGATCACTCTACACAACTTTTGTCCGGCCACTACTCGAATACGCTAGTCAGGTCTGGTCCTCATATCAACTGTCTCACATTCGTAGGATCGAGGGCGTTCAACGTCGTTTCTTGCGCTTTGCCCTCCGTGGACTAAACTGGGAAAACCCACATCCTTCCACCATACATAGGCCGGCTCCTTCTAATCAATCTTAACACACTTGAGGAGCGCAGAATCCATACCGACATCATCTTTGTCCATCGCCTTCTGTCAGGCTCAATCAATTGCCCAAGCTTGCTCTCCACTTTATCACTGCATACAAACCCCCGTAATGTGCGGAACCCTCGTCTGTTTTACGTGCCCGCTCATCACACTTCCTACGGTGCTACCGAGCCCATCTCGCATATGCTACGACATGCCAACTCTCTCCCCACCTCCTTCGATTTCAACCTCTCCACTCCTGCCCTCAAATGACGTCTCAGAAGTAACCCGTCCTAACCCGGTCTTACAAATGCCGTGTCTGCCTCCCCCACATACACTTGCTCTTTCCTAGCCACTTGCCCCCCGCCCCCTCCCCTCTTTCGACCAGTCATTTTCGCCTCCTGGTTTTTCTTTTTTATTCTTACTCTTGATTTAAGATTCTGTTAGGTTCTTCTTTTTTTTTTTTAGAACCATCGCCATATTAACGATTATCTAATGCCACATTTGCCAACCCCACAAACACCCGCTCTTCCCCCATTTCCCAGCCCTCTTTTCCTTCCTGATTTTTCTCCTTTTTTTCTTTTTTCTCTTTTATTTTAATTATTTCTGAATTACTACTTTAGAGTTTAAGTTAGTCTGTAAGGTATTGTATTAATTTATGCTTGGATTAAGCAAAATAAATGAGGGTTCTGCCCTCACTAAACTTAGACGCGATACACTCCATAGACGACGATCTTTTCGATCCCTGTTTTTACCGCCTGTCTGCTTCGTTTACCCATTGCCCTCGAGCACGAGTAAACCACACAGATCTGAACGATCGCACACTTACCACCATGACCTTTATTACAAGATCCGGTTTCCTATACCACCAAGAGAGACTTTACGTTTCTCCGGCAGTAGGTAAAAACGATATCCTTATTGGAGAGGATATCGGTGTCTTTTACCAACCACAGATCGAGGCGGTCGCGTCGCCATTCATCGTACCGCTCGTGCGGCGCGGTGCGATAATCGAGTGTCGCCATGTTTTAGCATAAACATAAATATTCTCCTTGCCTAATTATTCCTTCAGTGAAAGATCGCAGGCTAATAATCTTGCCCAGAAAAACAAATTATTATGGAAAATTTAACAAGCCTCATTGTTGTAATAGAGGCGGCCGATAGTGAGGTCGCGTCCAGGAGAAAAGCGTTCCCAAGTGAAGCGTCCAAGAGCGGTGGTTTATAGAGATTAGTAGGCAGGGTCCAGGAACGGTGAGCTGCATCCAAGAGCGTGATCGATAAAGATAAGTGGGCTGCGTCCAGGAGCGGTGAGCATTCAAGAAGATAGCCGAGATCCTTCCTTTGTTCTACGTCGGTTGTTAGGTTGGCTGCACAACACAACACACGTATCCAAAGCAAACCTCGGTGATGCAAATTACGAGAGGAAAAGTCACTAGAAACAGCTCGATATCAGTTGTTTATATGACTGCGCACACAACACATGTATCGAAAGCAAAAGGCTGCTAATGTAAATTACAAAAGGAAGAGTCAATGGAAACAGTGATGAGGAAAGGCAAAATCAACGTTGTGATCTCGAACGCTGGACTTCTTGGCGGTGTGTACGCGTTTGGGGTTGAATGCAGACTGATTCATGGGGCATAACTGCCAATTCAAATAGGGGCGCTATGACGTCATCGATGGTGACAATCGGCCAGCTGCTGCGTAACTGGTATACACTGCGAATGTACTAGATTTCTCCAGTACATTCCAGCACATTCAATTGCCACTCCGCAACACTCGTACTTGTTAAATAAAGGCAAGACCGGATCCTGGTTGTAGTGCCGATGATGATGATGATGAAAGTTCGCAGCGTGCACAGAAATTAATATAAATATAAAACTAAACAAAAGGAATCCTGTGTTTTGTATTTTTACTTGGTGTGATGTTTCCACTAGTAATCGTGATTGTTATGCTCGGCGTTCCTGGATGTATTTAGTTAATCGTTCTTTTGGTTCGGTGTTATTCACGTGATCAATTTATAATGGAGGAGGAAGTGAACGGAGTGTCCGTGCCAGGCACAATACTTCCTCCCCACAGCCCCACTAAACTTTAGAAAACCGCTTAAATTCAATCAATCCTAAAGCAAGGAAGAACGGACCCATGCATCTTTTACAGATAGTATTGAGATATTATCATCAGATAACGCTCTAGGTTTACCTAATTGCGCAGTAAAGCGTGGCCATTGAAAAAAAAAAAGTGACAATTCTGGTTTATTAAAAATGGACCAACGTGTTTGCTGCACGCGTCATTTCCTGATCGTATAATTTCTCGATTTGGTGATCACAATTGATGGCCCAGATCGTGCATTTTAATGTCGGTTTACTTTCTTTTTCGGGTTTTTTTTAAGTCTATCTAGTATTCCGTGCGGTCCGGTTGATTTCATGCATTCGAAACATAGATACAATTGAAAATTGTATTGGCCCGATTCCAGGTGGCATTTAGGTTTGACTACGTGAAAATATTGGCTTTTTCTTTCGAGTTGTTCCGCTGCCCGTAACTAATGGAAGGACGGAAGTGGTACTGGAGTTGTTGCTAATAGCTTTACCAAAGACCTAAAAAGACGTGAACTAGTTGGCCACTCGAACAGTTTCTTGGTTATTTTGTCGTTATGAACATTCTATTCAGTCTCAATCATTAGGTTGCAGACAATTCTGGGTCTGACGAAATTAGTTCTCCATTGGTATAGAACGCCATCGTTTTTTTTGTGAATTTGCGGCCATTTTAATCTTCAAATACAGGGAGTCCTCCTATAATATGGTAGGTAGGTTCTTATAAAATACCTTAAACCGTGTTGGAGGAGCGTTACCTATATTTAACATCAATCTTCTTTGATGTATCATTCTTATCCGAGCTCCCCTCAAATGGTGACTCCGTGCTTTGACATGTAAGGACATCAAAAAAGTCCGTTTATGGATTTTACCAACATAAATTACCATACTTCTTGAATTTTGACATGCTTGCCTTGTTTTATTCATGCTGCACAATGTAATCGAAGATATAAATTAGCACTTTCTTGAGCCTATAGGTAATAAACATTTGACGGGATGGGTAGTCGCAATAGAAGGTTAGAAAAAAAAAGAGATGCGCTTCTCTCGTAACAGTCAAAGGTTATGTTATAATACAACATCGGAATCCTATATTTCAGCAGATTTTTTTCAATTTTTTTAACTCCCTAAGTGGGACACACGAAAACTATATACAAAGAAATAAACTGATTATAAATGTTGCGAAAATGTATGGCGACTTAAATAATGTTTTTTTTTTTTTTTGAACTACCTTACCATCACACCATACCAAATATATAAAACTGTTAGATGCGCAATATTAACAATTTTTTGGACGCCGAAAATTCATGGTGGCTCATTTAATTTTATTCCTTTCTTCCTAAACATAATATCACAACATATGCGTTAATTATTATTGAAAACCCTCAGTACAATCATATTTGTAATATTTACTATGAATTACTAAATTCTCATCGGCAGAGAAAAGGAGCAACAAAAAAAATTTTCTCATTTATATACAAGGCCAGTAACAAATAAGCTTCAAACTTTACCATACATGAAATTTTTTTTTCGAGCTAAATGGAACTCCACACCACATTTTCCATTTTCAATTCGGGTACGTAACAAAATATTACAAAAGAGCAAAATTCCTTACCCAACAAATGCATTTTAGTATACACAAAATATAATTTGTTATATTCAATTTACAAACCAGAAATTTGAAATATTATTCTCAACAATACATAGGTTATATTTTTAAATGAACCCTTTTAGATTTATCATAAACACACAAAATTCGTAATGCATAAAAAAAAGAAGAGAAATCGTTATACTTTCATTCAAGAAGATACAATTACACATAAAAAATTATTTAAAAATTTAAAATAGAACTCAATAACACTCACTTTGCTCATGAATGGGAAAAACTTTCATTTTACCGAACTGTTTTAATTTACTTAGAATCTTGTTTAACACGTATTTAAGTACTGCAACTAGCAAACTAAAATATATTTCAAATACGCAGGTATGGACAGGTATGAAACCTGTCAAAACTGTATTGTAAATTTCAAATGAATTTCCTTTTCGAATACAGGTGCTCAGCCGCCTCTTTTAAATTACGTTTTCTCTATTAAATAAAGTGAAGGGTTATTTCAAAAAAGTAGGCGTCATGTCATTGCCAGGCACGTTAAAGGCATAGCAGTATTAAAATGACATAGCCATGACATTGCCAGATCTAATTGAGACAAGGTTTATTATCTGCATTTTAATTAAATCCCAAGAACCATTGAATATCGAACCATTTTATAACACATTCACTGCCACGTATGCCGTTTTCGGTATACGCTAGAATTCATTTATACGCCAAGCTGAATTCTTTAATTGAATCCCAAAGCATTTGCTGGTAATATTGCCTTATTTAATTACTAGTATTATTTTGCGCATTTTGTCGTTTTAATATTAATAATTATGAAAATAATATTTATTCTCTAAGAAACAACCAAAATACAGATGTTTACATAAAATTATTAAACTTGTTAGCGTGTACCGAAAATGGTACCCGTGGCATAGAAAAGACATCATGGCAGCATTGCAAGAAAGTGCTAATATTGACGGACCTCAGCTGATGTACTGCAGTTTAAAAGGAGTGAACCTAAATTTCTAGTATTATTTTGCGGATTTTGTCGTTTTAATATTAATAATTATGAAAATAATATTTATTCTCTCAGAAACAACCAAAATACAGATATTTACATAAAATTATTAAACTTGTTAGCGTGTACCGAAAATGGTACCCGTGGCATAAAAAAGACCTCATGGCAGCATTGCAAGAAAGTGCTAATATTGACGGACCTCAGCTGATGTACTGCAGTTTAAAAAGAGTGAACCTAAATTTCTAGTATTATTTTGCGGATTTTGTCGTTTTAATATTAATAATTATGAAAATAATATTTATTCTCTCAGAAACAACCAAAATACAGATATTTACATAAGATTATTAAACATGTTAGCGTGTACCGAAAATGGTGGACGTGGCATAGAAAAGACACCATGGCAGCATTGTAAGAAACGTGTTAATATTGACGGACCTCAGCTAATGTACTGCAGTTCAAAAGGAGTGAACCTAAATTTCATTTCATGCATTTTTCTACGATTTTGTGCATTTTCTTGGTTGAGCTATTTTTTAATGTGAAATTTCTACCATACTACAAGGGCTGAAAAGTCCCAGGATTTGTCAATAGGTGGCACCACTAGAAAATGAACATAACCCATTTCGAGAGGCTCATCTGTCACTAGTTTATGTATGAAGTTTCGTGATATTTCGTCCATTCGTTTAAAAGCTACAGTCGTTTGAATGGCACTGTGGGGATTAGGAATATTGTGCCAAACACAGACACTCGGTTCACTCCTATCCCCATCCGACTGTCACTAAAGTTCCACCAAGTAAAACGCTGAAGAAAAAGCACAAACACACGACGCCGCAGCGAAGGTTAATGAAACGCCCATTTAAATCTTCGAATGTTCTTTATTTTATTTGTATTGATAGTTATTTTAGTTATTTTGGACACAAGAAAAATTTCTTTAATTGAATATATTTACTATTTGCTTAGTCTGTCACAACACTACGACAACGTCTCCGAGTATTTACGCATCTGCGCAGCCGGCGGAGAGCGGGAGCGTCAACGACCGTGGCGGTCGGCGGATGGAATTAGACTCTCCGATATTAAATCGCTGTCCAAGGGAAATTTGGGTGCATTCGCTTTTACGGTGGTGATAACCGGATCTCATAGAGGAGATCGTCATGGTACACATGTATATGTGTACGTCGGTTCTTTTCATGGGTCGAAACCATGATAACGAATCTGAAACACCAAGAAGGGGCATAATGTGCATCCAGGCAACGTGTGTTCGTTGAGAAACAATCAAATCGCATCTCGTGGGATGCTAATGGGTAAGTGTTTGATTATGCATCGAGGTCATGAGGAATGGATTCAGGGCAATTACAAGACAAAGGGAAAAGCGACCTATGCATCGTTCTAATGAGGGTCAGCTGGATAAATAGCAGCCACTCATTAAATGAAAAATGCGCTTAGGATACCACAAACGATATGGATTGTTTATGGTATCGCCAGGCAGCCTATGGAGGGACGATTTGTGAGTTTTCTTCGCACCCTTTCCGTGGTCGGAGGTTTGTTTTGGAGAGTCCGATGTTAACGCATGCGCGGAGTCGGTCAGGGAGATTATTTTTCTCAGGATGGCGATTTACATTTCGCCTTCCATTAAATGAAATTCATCTGATAAACCTTGGTGTGCTAAAAAATGTAAACAGATTACAGCGGCAAAAAATAGAGCTTTTAGACGATGGCGCCCCAATGCCACTGATGTTAACAAAACGAATTTTGTTAGAATCAGAGACGCCTGCAACCAGGCGATTAATACCGCGAAGAAGGCTTACAACGACAGTGTGACCAATAAGCTCCTTAAGTGACAAAGTGGTTCGTTCCGCTGTCATTGGCTAGGGCTGCCCGCAATAACAATCAAATCGCATCTCGTGGGATGCTAATGGGTTTGTGTTTGATTATGCATCGAGGTCATGAGGAATGGATTCAGGGCAATTACAAGACAAAGGGAAAAGCGACCTATGCATCGTTCGGTAATGAGGGTCAGCTGGATAAATAGCAGCCACTCATTAAATGAAAAATGCGCTTAGGATACCACAAACGATATGGATTGTTTATGGTATCGCCAGGAAGCCTATGGAGGAACAGCGTTCTTTGTTTGCACTTGGTGCGAGTTGGGGAAATTGAGTTAAGCGTCGATTGCGCTAATTGAATACAGCTGCTTCGGTATTTTATTGCTGGGAGAAAAAGGTCGACGGCCAATGTGTACGTTAAGAGATTTATCATGTGTATGAAGCGAAGCTGAAAAATAGACAGCGCGATATTTATGGTCCCTGGTGAAGGTTACATAGTATGTAATCCAAATCCTTTGTTATTAGGAATTCGGTTAGGGGAATCTGCCTGGCACCGAAGGTTGGTTGGTTTTGAATTCCTGATAAGTTAAGCAAGAAATCTTACGGGGAATTGTATGCGAGGGGATGCATGAAAGGTAAGTTTTCTTTTACAGAGACTTTTAGGTTAAAGATTTGATCTATTTATCGCGTGAAGCATTTAAGATGCTAATGCGATTGCCTTAGTGAAGTATGAGATTGGGTGGGAGTTATGGGGATTTTTTCGGTAAGTGATACGTGGGGTTTGGCGGAACCGCCACGGCACTACTTTCAGCTTCGTAAAAAAATGGAAACAGGAATATCGCACCTTGATCAAACATTGTTTTTGATGGGGAAAACTTCTGAACAATCATTGCAATGGTTGCAGAAACGTTTTTTTTGTTTGTTTTTGTTTTATCTCCACATTTATTAACAATTCAATTACTGATTATCCCATAAGACTAAATGTTAAATTCTATTTTACAAATATCATTCTTACATTAACTTACTGGCTCTTCGCAAGCACTCTAAATTATACATTATCAATCGTTTGTTTTTCTTATGCCGTCCGGCGTACATAGGTTGCAGATATGTTGTCTCACATCTGTTCCTTCGGGAACAACCGTCTATCGGTGGTTTAGTGAATTTAAAATAGGTCGTACAAGCACCGAAGACGCATATCGCTCTGGAAGGCCAAAAGAGGCTGCGAATGGCGAAATCGTAAAGCACGTGCATAGAATCGTTTTGAGCTACAGTCGTTTAAGTGACGCTACTTTCGCCTTCGTAGAAAAATGGAAAAACTGGAATAGCGCATCTTGATCAAACATTGTTTTTTTATGGGAACAACTTCTGAACAATCATTGCAATGATTGCAGAAATTTTGTCTCGCATCTGTTACTTCGGCAACAACCATTTATCGGTGGTTTAGTGAACTTAAATTGGGTCCTATAAGCCCCGAGGACGCACGTCGCTCTGGAAGGACAAAAGAGGCTGCGAATGGCGAAATCGCAAAGCAAGTGCATCGAATCGTTTTGAGCTACAGTCGTTTGAGTGACGTTACCTTCGTCTTCGTAAAACAAAAACTAGAAAAACAGGTTTATCGCATGTTGATTACACATTGTCTTTTGATGGGAAAACTTTTGAACAATCATGGCAATGGTTGCAGAAATGTTATCTCACCTCTATTTCTTCGGGAACAACAGTTTATCGGCGGTTTAATGAATTTAAAATTGGTCGTACAAGCACCGAAGTCGCACTTCGGTCTGGAAGGCCAAACGAGTGTGGAAATCGTAAAGCAAGTGCATCGAATATGGAACCAGTAAAGCAAGTCTATCCAATCGTTTTCAGTGATTGAAAAGTGAAGTTGCGCGAGTTAGCTGAGGCCGTGGACATCTCGAAGGAACGGGCGGGATACATTTTGCACAAACTTATAGATGTGAAAAAGCTATAGGTGCGATGGGTGCCGTGTTTACCGAATGACGATTAACCAGCGACACTTTTCGTATATCCCCGAAGGAACAACTGGATACAGGTCAACCACCCGGCTTCTGAATTTGTCGTCGTTGGCGATTTTAATGTACACAACTCCGGCTGGTTGGTACATTCTAACAGAACCGACGAGTCTCGGCGGCTGGCGGAGATGTTCGTTGTTAGCCACATTTTGTGGCAACTCGTGAAAGAACCTGCCGGATACTCGAGGTGATTATGTGAACACTTCGATCTGTTTTTGACATCCGAGGTGAGCATTTATATCGTGGAAGTGGCTGCGCCACTCGGAAACTGAGGTCACTGGTTGGTATCGATCGCGCAACCACTTTCTTTTCAAGCGAATAACCGACTTAAGTAGCTTCACCCTGTATTAAGGTATGGAACTGCTAACAGGGACGATTTGTGAGTTTTCTTCGCACCCTTTCCGTGGTCGGAGGTTTGTTTTGGAGAGTCCGATGTTAACGCATGCGCGGAGTCGGTCAGGGAGATTATTTTTCTCAGGATGGCGATTTACATTTCGCATTCCATTAAATGAAATTCATCTGATAAACCTTGGTGTGCTAAAAAATGTGAACAGATTACAGCGGCAAAAAATAGAGCTTTTAGACGATGGCGCCCCAATGCCGCTGATGTTAACAAAACGAATTTTGTTAGAATCAGAGACGCCTGCAACCAGGCGATTAATACCGCGAAGAAGGCTTACAACGACAGAGTGACCAATAAGCTCCTTGAGTGACATAGTGGTTCGTTCCTCAGTCATTGGCTAGGGCTGCCCGCAATAACTTCGCTTCCTCGCCTTTTCCCCAGTTAGTGGCGGGCAGCGGGACACTTCGCACAAATTCAAAAGATAAAGATAATGTGTTCGCGAATTTATTATCCGCGAATTCAAACCTTGATGTCAGTCTTTTGCGGCCATCTGTGATCGCGTCGGTACGGTCTTCTATGCGGGATGTGGGGTTCCGCATTTATTCAACGCATTCTACGTGGACTGGACTGTAAGAAGGTAATCGGCACGGAATACCAGCAATAGTCTTTAACAAGTGTGCTCCAGAGCTGTCGTCTGTTCCTGGCAGACTGTTCAGCCTATCTTATGTATGGAGGACATTTCCTATCTCCTGGAAAATAGTTCGAGTTCAGCCAATCCCAATGATGGGGAGAAAGCGTTTCCCATAAAATTACCGGCCGATAGCATTATTGTCTATGTTGTCTAAGGTGATGTAAAAGTTCATCCATGCCGAGTTAATTTAGTATCTAGACTGCAACTGACTTCTAAATGATCGCCAATACGGAATCCGTGGCAGGCGATCCACGGGAGACCTTTCAAATTATATAACCGATATATGGGCACACTGCGATTGAGGGGCATGGTGAGTCAGGAGCGGTCGCATTGAATATCTCCAAGGCCTTTGACCGCGTCTGGCACGGAGCATTACTGAACAAGCTTCCTTCATATGGACATTCCCAGCAGCTTTGCGACTGGACGAAGAGCTTCCTCGAAAATCGATTGATTCGGGTTGTTGTGGACGACGAGTCTTCGGATATCATCATCATCGGCCCTACAACCGGGAACCGGTCTTGGCCCTATTTAGCAAGTCCTGCGGCTTGTTAAATTTTCCATAATGATTTGTTTTTTCCTGGCAAGGTCATTAGTCTTGCGCCAGAGGCTCCCCGACGGGGAATCGCACCCCGGTCTCCCGCGTGACAGGCGGGCATACTAACCACTATACTATCGAGGAGCCTTTTTTATCTTTTATCTTTTATTATTATAAAGGAGCCTAGTCTTCGGATATGTACCCTGTTAATTCCGGGATGCCTCAAGGTTATATTTTGGGTGCAACCTTGTTTTTATTCACATAAATGATTTGTTGGAATCAACGGATAACAGAGTGTTCAGTTTTGGGGATAATATTACGATGGTTTCCTCCTTTTCGAGTGATCGGCCGATTAGTTCATCAACGTCGTACCAGCTGAGATGTACCCAGATGGACTCTCTTCGTCGGGTTCTGGATAAGATCCTGCAGTGGGGAAAGGCCAATCTTACCGACTACAATCTAACGAAGACACAATATACAACATTCACAAAGAAAAGTGGATCATCTGTTCCACAACTGATGATGAATGGCGAGGACCTTGAGTCTGGGGAAAATTTTAAATTGCTCGGCGTCACGGTCTGTGGAAATGTATCGTGGCATAAATACGTATCGAACATCGCCAGGTAAGACCCGTAGCTGACCTTTGTTCGTTTTACAGATATTATCGCGGGTACTGTTCTTCGGAGATTCGTGGTATTATTCCGCGCCATTGGGTTATTTGCGATCCACAACACAATCTGATTGTTCCCACTAATTTGCGGTTCATCTCCCGACGGTGCGATCATCTCTGCATCAGTACTTGTTCCGTCACAGAGCGGGAAAGCTGTGGAATTCCCTTCCCACGCGAGTGTTTCTGGAGCGTTTCAACCTGCAACTGTTCAAGACGAACTGGAACGATTATTTGATGTCCGCCTCTCCTGAGAGAAATGCATTTTCTCGGTTGAGCTATTTTTAATGTGAAATTTCTGCCATTCTACATGGGCTTAAAGATCTCAGGATTTCTCAATAGTTGGCGCCAGTAGAAAATGAACATGACACATTTCGAGAGGCTCATCTGGTACTTGTTTATGTATGAAGTCTCGTGACATTTCGTCCATTCGTTTACAAGCTACAGTCGTTTGAATCGCCTTCGTAAAAAAAAATGGAAAAACAGGAGTATCGCATCTTGATCAAACATTCTTTCTTGGTGGGAAAAATTTCTGAACAATCATTGCAATGGTTACAGAAATATTATCCTATAGCGTTTGCGACGAAAATGAAGAACGTGTGATTCGAACCGACGCTATGACGGTAAGAATCAGTAAGTATTGAACCAATGCTCAACCACTGCCGCGTGTACGAACTCGATTTCTAAGTACACTCAACTGATGTGTAATTGCTTGGTATACGGCTGATCCTTTTTCTTATTCGATTTTCTCTCTGTGTTGTTCTTCACTACCTGCTTGTGTATTTTTGTCTTTTGCTGAGAGGGAATTCCCCCTTTATTTAGCTTACTACGAGCGATATATAAAAAAAGATATAAACTGTGTGTGTATCTGTTAGAAACGCCACTTACTTACTGGCTCTTCGCAAGCACTCTAAATGATACATTATCAATCGTTTGTTTTTCTTATGCCGTCCGAAATCGTAAAGCAAGTGCATCGAATCGTTTTGAGCTCCTGTCGTTTGAGTGACGCTACTTTCGCCTTCGTAAGCAAAAATGGAAGAACTGGAATTTCACATGTTGATCAAACATTCTTTTTTGATGGGGAAAACTTCTGAACAATCATTGCAATGGTTGCAGAAATGTTATCCCACATTTGCTCCTTCGAGAACAACAGTTTATCAGTGGTTTAATAAATTTAAAATGGGCCGTACAAGCATCGACGACGCACCTCACTCTGGAAGGCTAAAAGAGGCTACGAATGGGGGAATCGTAAAACAAGTGCATCGTTTTGAATGATCATAAAGTGAAGTTGCGCGGGGTAGCTGAAGCCGTGGGCATCTCATAAGAACGTTCGGGGTACATGTTGCACGATTTTTTGGAGAGGAAAGAGCTATCGGCGCGATGTGTGCCGTGTTTGCTGACTGTCGCCCAAAAACAGCAGCGCGTAGATGATTCAGTGGCAGATTTGGCGTTGTTGCAGCCTAATCGAGTGGACTTTTTCGACGTTATGTGACAATGGACGAAACGTGGGTCCATTACCATACGACTGGGTCCAATAGGCAGTCTGCAGAGTGGCTAGGAAGCCACGAAAACCGACCAAAGCGAGCAAAAAATCGACGCTCGGTCGAGAAGCTTATGGCCTTCGTTTTTTGGGGTGCGCATGGCATAATCTTCGTCAATTACACCCAGAAGGGAAGAACAGTCACAGGAGAGTATTATGTCGCGTTATTGGAAAACTGAACGACGAAATAAAGAAAAAAAGTCGTCATATGGCAAAGAAAAAAGTTCTGCGCGATAACGCAGCGTCACACATGTCCTTGAAAGCCATGGCCAAATCAGGCAAGTACGATTTGTATTGGTTGCCCGCCTATCGCATTCTCCAGACATGGACCCCCGCGACTATTATCTGTTCCCAAACCTAAAGCGGTGGCTCCAGGGAAAGCGATTCAAATCGAATGAGGAAGTCATCGCGGAAACAGAGGCGTGTTTCGAAGGGTTGGACGTGTGTGAAGTGGGTGGTGGTGGTGGTGGTGGGGGGGGGGGGGGGGGGGGGGGTCGTGGCACCGACATGGGCGCAGGGTTCTACTCCGCCCCCATCACTAATCAAATGTTCAGACGCGGGAAAGTAAACTTGAAAAGGACAAACCGAACTCGACGACGCAACGTCCACACCAGGAGTAGGTATAAACACAAGTTGTCCTTAATTAATTTTTAATTTATTTCGTTTTCGTTAACTTTAACACTTGTTTATACATTTACGTTAGATTTGTTCTTTAGTTTTTGGGTGAATATCAAAATCGGACAACACGCGACTCCGGGTATGTATTTACGCGTCTCCGTTGCCGGTGGAGAGCGGGAGATCGCGTGATCGTTCTGGTCTGCTGATGTAAAACGACTCACCGAGGATAGAACTCTGACATGAATTCCATCCTAGGTTAGGGTTAATAAAAGGGAAGAGAGAGAAAAATTTTTCTCTTAAGGGTGTGGCCGCCACAGAAATGCACTCTTTAGTGCAGTGGTGTGTGTGCATGGTTCTTTCATGGATGAGAACGAACCTAGAACAAAAAAAGGGCATAAAGTGCATTCATAGGATACGATTTCGGTAAAGCAAATAAAACCGAAATCGTCGGATGTTAAGGTTTGCTTATGCATCGTTCGGTAATGGGGGTCGGACTTTACGATAATAGCTTTGCTCTAATTAATGCGTGAGGCATTTTCAGGTGCTTAATGCGGTTGCATTAGCAAAAACATATACGACTTGGGATGAGGTTATGGGGGTTTTTAGGTAAGTGTAACGTGAGGTTTCGTAATACAGAAAGAGATTCAGGTCGAATTAGGAAGTCGTCGCCGAAACCGAGGCGCGTTTCGAAGAGTTTAACATTTCATACTACAGAAAGGGCATCGAAATATTAGAAAATCTCCATACCAAGTGTATCGCCGTCGAAGGCAACTGTGTCGGGGAATAAATATTACTTTGCCCAAAAAGCGTTTGTTTTCATTAAAAATCCCAGGATTTTCCGCCCATGTAGTATATAAAGGTAGTCAAAAATCTTATGGATTTCAATGTATAAAACTCCAACTGGCTTTAATATCATAAAGGAAAATTTTCGCTATAAGAAATAGATATATGTGTACGCGAGTGTAGCGTATTGAGGGGAAACTTTTAATCCGTTCTTATTAACGACTTGTTTTTATCTATTTATTATTGTCTTGCAACTGATATTCGAGATCAATATTTTCGACTCATTTGATCGTCCGTGGGTTTGAAGCATGGGAATGGCATATCATTCATTATAGAAAGGTTGTGACTTGCATTTTTACGACGATTCAGAGCAGCAACTGCTGCAAGGGCAGCATCCCGAAGCGATTATGATCTTTTCTGACACAAGAGTTCCACGTCGACCAATGCAACATCTGTGGTTTGAGATGTCCAGTTATAAAAACCCAGACTAGTAGCGGCCCGAATAATAACTTGTATCAATATTTTGAATATTAACTTGTGGGGTTTCTAACAGATACATGCACAATATACAATCCAACAGTGAAGAACACGGAAAGAAATTCGAATAAGTAAAGCATCAGAGCCGTATACTACATTGATAACATAGCAATTCCACATTAATTGAGTGTACTTGAGTTTAGATATCGAATTCGTACATGCGGCAGTGGCCTGATGTGTTGAGCATTGGTTCAATTTTTAGTGATTCTAACCGTCATAGCGTCAGTTCGAATCACACGTTCTTTATCGTCGCAAGCGCTACACACCTGCCTGGATACACTGAAGTCCGAATTTGGGCAAATAGATGTCTTTTCGCAACGTTATTTCCATTTATCTTACTATATATTTAGAATTTTACAGAATATAATAGGTGTGCAAATAGAAACTCGGCTCTGAAGTTGGTTCCTTAAAAACATACTTGAACGCATCCGATTCGCTCGCCATTTTGGACATGTATAGCTTAGTCATTGCTGTTTTTATGACTACGTTTTGGTCATTTCCAAGCTGTCATTTCGTGTGCATCAGTTGTATAAGAGATGGATGTCTTACTTGTCTTGCAAGTAAGATAAATCTAAGAAATAGGACAAAAAAAATACGTACAATGAAAAATGAAATGAAATGAAAGATGGATATCAATAAGCAACATTAACGCCATTGTATTTTATTTCGTTTTTAAATGAAAGAAAAAGCTTCTGCTTAAGCTATGGAATTGATTAATACAATTGTGGGTGGGGTTGGAAAGATGTAGGGGAGAACTAGTTTGAGGGTGGGATAGGACTGCATGGTAGAAGGGTTATTGAGGGGGGGGGGGGGGGGGGGGGGGGGGGGATTTAGGACGGGTTTCTTCTGAAACGTCGTTAAGAGCGGGAGTGGAGATGTTGAAATCAAAGGAGGTGGAGAAAGAGTAGGCATGTCGTAGCATAAGCGAGATGGATTCGTTAGCGCCGTAAAAATCGTGATGACCGGGCACGTAAAACAGTCGAGGGTTACGTACGTTACGGGGGTTTGTATGCAATGTTAAAGTGGAGAGCCAGCTTGGGCAATTTATTGAGCCAGACAGAAGGCGATAGACAAAGATGATGTCGGCATGGATTCTGCGCTCTTCAAGTGTGTTTAGATTGATTAGAGGGAGCCGGCTTGTGTATGGTGGTCGAGTCAGCGGATTTTCCCAGTTTAGTCCGCGGAGGGCAAAGCGCAAGAAACGACGTTGACCACCCTCAATCCTGCGAATGTGAGTCACTTGATACGGGGACCAGACCTGACTAGCGTATTCGAGTAGTGGCCGGACAAAGGTTGTGTAGAGTGATCGGGTGACATAGGGGTTAAGGAATTCCTTCGACGAGCGTTTGACAAACCCAAGGACAGCGTTGGCCTTGAGGATTATGTAATCAATGTGTGCGGTAAATTTGAGCTCCTTGTCGCATAAGACGCCCAGATCGCGAATCAATTCAACCGATGTTATCGGTTGGTTCAGTAAGATATAGGAGCGTGGGTGAGTGGGGGAACGCTTCCGAGAAGGGTGATTGTGTGACATTTGGAGATATTCATTTCTAGGTAATTATTTTGGCACCAAGTCGAGATGCTTTCAAGATCCGATTGGAGAAGTTAGGAGTCCAGGGGAGAGCGGATTGTCTTGAAAATTTTGGTATCATCCGCGTAAAGCGAGATGAACGAGTGATTAATGCAAGAGCCTGTGTCGTTTATGGTTAGGATAAATAGGAGAGGGCCGAGATGGCTGCCCTGGGGGCATCTGAGGTTGGAAAAAAAGGATCGGAGAGGGTGGATCTAAATCGCACGCGACAGGTTCGATAACCGAGATAGGATGAGACCCACTTAACCCCTTAATGCACATTTAAACGGTAAACGGTAAACATTGCCCGTATATGTCACGGAGGTGTGCATTAAGCGGTTAATCAGCAGGGGTTCGAAACCGAGGGAAGATAGCTTGAAGAGAATGATGTTATAGGAGATTTTGTCGAAGGCCTTGCTAAAGTCGGTAGAGGACTACACCGACCTCATCGCCGTTTTCTAGGGTAAGGAGTGTGTGGGATGTGAATTCGACAAGGTTAGTAGTAATGGACCTACCTGAGAGGAAGCTGTGTTGGTTCGGAGATATGATGGGTGCGCAGCGAAAACATAACGCCTCATATAAAAGGCCTTCGAACAGTTTGGGAATGTGCGAAAGCTTGGCAATGGGACGATAATTGGATATATCGTTTTTTTTTCCTTTTTATGTATGGGGGTTATGTAAGTGGGTTGTGGGGGACCGATGTGGATGTACCAACGTATGGCACAAGTTAACCATCGCCCCACTACACAGTTGTTCACCAGCGAAGGTGTCCACAGGCGCAAGGAAAAAAAATAATAAAACACTGGAAGTTGGCCATAAGGGTCTTTTTATTTTATTTTAGGATTTTTTCATAAGTGTGTTTAGTTTTTATTCACGAACTGCGCCCGAATGTTTTTTCTTTTATTTATTTTCGACGCTGTACCCGCGGCAATTCGAAGGGGAACATTAGGTCGGACTTTATTTGGCACGCTGGGGCGGCGTACCCTGCACGGTCGCGGCGGTTATAGGGGAACCTCGACGTGCGCGTGGCGGTAGTTAGATGACGACTGACTGATGAAGGAAAAAATGTATTCTACTTTCGAATAGAATTGCTATGCTTGCATAGGAATTCAGTTCCAGCGAATCCTGGCCGTATAAGCCTAGTTGGATTCGTTGGTTGCGTATACCGGGAAATTGCAATTGCTTGGGCGCAAGCAAGGGATATCGTTTAGATAGAATTTTAACCGAGGTCATTTCGGGGAAATGCATGCGGCTTGGTATATTTGGTGTTGATGGTTAATGTTCCGTTGTGGATTTGAATATGCGTTAGTTACGGCATATGAATTTCGGAGAATTTAGGATTGCTTGGTCGCAAAGAGAGAATATAACTTAAGTAGAAAGTTGACCGAAACAATTTAATGAAAATGTATGTGGGATGATGTAATTGAAAGCTCCTCGATAGTATAGTGGTTAGTATACCCGCCTGTCACCTGGGAGACCGGGGTTCGATTCCCCGTCGGGGAGCCTCTGGCGCAAGACTAATGACCTTGCCCAGAAAAAATAAATCATTATGGAAAATTTAACAAAGCCTTAGGACTTGCTAAATAAGGCCAAGACCGGTCCCCGGTTGTAGTGCCGATGATGATGATGATGATGATGATGATGATGATGATGATGATGATGATGATGATGATGATGATGATGATGATGATGATGATGATGTAATTGAGGGATATGATTAATATTCCGTTGTAAATTGGAATATGCATTTATTTCAGCTTGGGAAATGGATTCCTGGTAAGTATGGGGTGTATACAATTACAGATTTTGCATGGGGAGTTGGATTAAGGTGACGCGCTGTTAGCGGTCAGGGTTGGTTAGAATTGTGGGTTGGTCCTCCATGTGGTATAGAGAACCCCCACAGGATTTCCAAAAGTCAGGGAATAGACCTTGTGCAAGGGATAGATTGAAGATTGACGTGAGCGGGAGAGAGAGATGAACATTTTTTTAAGAGGATAGCAGGGAGTCCGTCTGGGGCGGGACTGAAATCGTCTTTCAATTCTTCAAGTTTTTTTTATGACTTGGTGTTGTTGAATTCCTAGAGGGATGAGAGGGCCGAAGGAGAATTCAGACATGCCAGTAAAATAGGAGGGGGTAGGCTCAAACGAGTCGTCCGTGAAGGATAGTTTGAAGAAGGACGCGAAAAGATTGGATATAGTTTGGGAGTCCGTTGTAGTAGTTGAGCCATAGAAAAGGGAGGTGGGATAGGCATCAAATTTCCGTGTGTGGTTGATGAAGTGGAAGAAAGATTTGGAGTCGTTGATCAGGTTGAATTGAGCTTTGGCAAGGTAATTGTAGTAGAGGGAGCTGTAAAGCTCGGTGAATTGGTAAAAGTAACCCAGATAGTTGGAGTAGGCAAGGGGAAAACGCGTCTTTACGAAAGTGTTCCACAACTTATTCCTCTTGTTACGTAGGGTGCGTAGTTTGTGGTTATGCCATAGGGGCGATGAAAATGATAACCTGTGTTGGGAGTATGGGACATATAGGGATATGTCGTTGTGGATTTCTGTGTAGAGCGAGGCTGTAGCGTCCTCTACACTTATATCATTGACGCGGAGTGTGATATTGCTGAGGTACTCATTTATGAGGCGGAAATAGGCTTTTCGGAAGTTGAAAGAAAATTGATGGGGTGGTGGTGGTCAATGGCTGAGAGGGTATGGGGACTAAGGACAACTGAGGAATTAAAGGGGTCTGTCGTGAACACAAGGTCAAGTTGTCTGCCCAGATGGTTTTGGACATTGCTGTCTATAAAGAGACATTCCTTAGTAGTAGAAGGGGGGTTTGAGATGTAGTGAGAGTTGTCGTCAGACAGCGTCCATTGGAGATGGGGGAGATTAAAATCGCCAAGGATTACAATGTCGTCTTGGGAAGAACTAGGCTCAGTTATGTGGTCGACTACAGCAATAGCGAGTTCGTATGACTCGATAGCTTGCGATGGCGGTATGTAAAAGCATATGATGTACACGGACTTTGAGCAATGTTCAATTTTTATTGCGACATAGTCGAGGTTGGGAGAAGAAGAGATGGTGATAAGAGAAGATACAAGTCCGTTTAGAATGGCAAGCAGCACGCCTCGGCAGGGGATGTCAGGACCGGAATGATGGACCTCGTCGTCCCATTCCCGTTCCCATTCCCAACAATCATATTTTTGGAACAGTCACAGTAATATGTTCCTTAGTTGCCCATCGATAAAAGACTTATTGACCTGCCTTCTTATCACTTCGATTGCTATAAGTATTTTTTCCAATAAACTTGAATCTGACAAAAAAGCTGAGTTTCTACATGCATACCTATTATTACAAAATTCCATATTTTATTGCCAACTCACGTATATACTAGCAACAACAACAAAACCTGCCACCATCGGAATTTCTAAAGTATTCTAAATGATTGGCGTGACTTTGATGCTGTTTTCTCTCACTCTCACAGTTTACTCATGAATGTTCTTAAACCGTCGAGAGCTAAGAGGGGTTGCATTTAAAAACATTCCGGGTTTTTGTATAATTCTTTTAATTTTAAAGGTGTGTAATTTAGAGCCACATCCTTCATCAGTTTGCCTTAAAAAAAAAAAAAAAAAAAAAAAAAAAAAAAAAAAAAAAAACAATCAAATTATGTTGGATTGAGAAAATCCACTTTATTTTTCTGAAAAAAACTTGCTACATTGTGTCCCAAAAGTAGAACTTGCTCCCTGTACGAATGCTAATTGCCGGGAGAGACGCGGATCATATACTCACAGCTAACCCCATCGTTGGGACTTCAGTTGTTATGAAGCGTTTGATGCGACCACGTTTTCAGTCAATAATTTGCAAGCTGTTTCAAATTCATCACATTATACAAGCACCGAAAACATAGACCGGAAAAAACAAATCATTATGGAAAATTTAACAAGCCTCAGGACTTGCTAAATATGGCCAAGACCGGTTGTCTTATTTAGTTCTTCGGCACTGGCTGCAATGAAAACCAAATATCGAGCCAGGTTAGTATTCGAAAAAGAGATACGAGTGGCACTCTCCACATTGCCCCCAAGATTTGATAAACTTTGTGCCAGTAAACAACAACAACCCTCGATTTAAATTTTTATGCGATACATGTAGTTGGTTTAAATGTTTAAAAATTATGTTATAGCTAAACTTTGTTATATTCTGTTGATTGTAGTTTTCAGTTTTTTTTTGTAATAAAGTTTTTATTATTTAAAACGTGCCTATATTATTTAATCTATTAAAACAATAAAAGGTAAGGGTGGGGCTGAAAAAGAATTTTTTCGGGGAGGCGTGGTAGCATAAAGGTTGGAAACCGTTGCCTTAGGTGATCCGAAATTGCATGGGGCTTGGGCCGGTACGAATGTTCGAGTGAGTGGTCTCGTTACGTAACAGGTTCAAGGACCGAACTATAAGGTGGATGCACAAGAACCTCCCAACCAAGCTTCCGGAGCTTCTGGCGAGTCACTATCGGATTGTGGCCTGGCCTTGTTCTGATGGAACACAATTCCTCTACTATTGCCCAAAGCTGGCCGCTTATGGGTGAATTATTCCTTCAGACGGTCCAATTGTTGACAGCCCATAGTAGATGATTCCCTACCAATCCCACCAAACACACAGCAAATCCTTACTGATCTTCAATCCTGGCTTGGCCACCGTTTGCGCCGGCTCACCACAACTCGATCACGACCGTTTTCGCTTGGCGCCGGCATAAGTGAGTGACCCACTTTTCATCATTAGTCACCAACCGTTTCAGAAATGGGTCGATTTTGTTGCTATTCTGCAGCAATTCACAGATGGCAATTCGCACCATGAGGTTTTTTGCGTTACCCATACACCGAACTCGTGTGTCACTCATACACCGAACTTCTTTCTGAATCCAGCCTTATTCAAGTTGTTCCAAACAATTTTTTGTGTAATGTTTAGCCCTGGGCAATCGAAACAATACTTACATGGTGGTCGAACTCGGCGATTTCCATGATTTTACAGACATTTTCGGCAATTGGCCTTTCAGAGGGTGGTGGATCTTTGAGATTAAAATTACCGGAACGGAGCCGACGAAACCAAAACTGTACCTGATTGGGTGTTACAGTATCAGGACCATACATTTTTACTTTGCTGATGTTCATATTTTAGGCTCCCCAATAGTATAGTGGTTAGTATACGCGAGCTCAACCAAAACTGAGTTAAGCAAACACGAAATTGTCTAAAATGTTTTTTAGAGTGAATTTTATCTTTTTAATGGATTTCTTTTTACTACACCCTTGTGTAGTAATTTGTCAAAAGCCGGTCTAAGGAATTTTCTGACCTCTATATCACCTGATCCCTCTACATTTCCTTTAAAAATATTCCAGTCAGGTCTGATCACCTTATCATATAACTCACATACGCAGAATTGAGAGCAGTCAACGACTGCATTTTGTCCTCCGTGGACTGAGATGTGAAATCCCTCCTTTTTTGCTTGCTTATGCCAATTACCTCAAACTAATTAACTTACAAACACTAGAATAACGAAATATTCAAGCGGATATTCTCTTCATTCTCCGTCTACTCCCAGGATCGGTTGAGTACGCGAATCTTCTATTAATGAATCTATTAATACTCATCATCATCATCATCCACGCGGGAGACCGGAGTTCGATTCCCCGTCGGGGAGCCTCTGGCGCAAGACTATTGACCTTGTCCGGAAAAAACAAATCATTATGGAATTCGAAGATTTCCACCTTTCTACCGAAACCACAAAAAAAACACACACACACACACTAACACTGATAACGTGAATTATGAATTACTTTAAACATAACCAATCATCAATGAGTTACAATTAAAATACCCAATATAACTAATAACTGCCACCCCTCTGCCCATCCAAAATGCTCACTCTTATGAGCGGCACAACTGATGGCGAGTACCGTTCTAACACTTAATGACGCCTTTTGACACACAGAGAGATGAAGCCCAAGTCAAGCATCTCCGTGCTAATCTCATCTTCCGGCAAGATGTTGCTGCACAACAACAACAATAAAGGGAGGAATCGATTCCTTAACAAAACACCAAAAATGTCAATTCACCTACCATCAAAGCAGCAGAAGGCGAAATTTTCGTTAGTTTTACAGTTCTTTCTTTGTTGGTAGATCCAGAGTGGCAGTTAAGAATTTCAATTTAAATTATTTCAAAAACACAGTGAAAATTAATAAACCTAACTATCCTAACTTGGCTAGTCGTTTTCATTTCGATCGTTATTTTTCTACTTCTGTGTGGATATTCGACAAAAACCGAAGATTAGGACGAACAATAACTGCGGTTCGTGATTGTATATGCCGTCTCTGTCGAGAACCTGAAACCGATGGATTTAATATTTCCGAGGCGAAACATTAATGGTCCACAGCTCTCTGGATTCGGATTTGCTGTTTCCGAGGCGAAACATAACGGGTGACGCGGCTGTCATCATGTTAACCTTAACACTTCTGCCCTCAAGCTGTCTTCTAATTTCGCCCTCCTAACTCTTAATTCTTCCCCTCCATACTACACGTAGATTCTCCTATAAATCTTAGATTCCTCGTTTTAGACACGGCCTTTCCTTGCTTTAGCGTTGTCTATCCCTTAACGACAGTAATAAAATTTAAAACTTTTATTTGTTTGTTTACTTTCTTAGGTTAAACGTAGTCAAAAATTGTTTATAAATTTTATTGCAACAAATGTAAATTCCCTATAATAAATAAGCTTGTACTACTAAGCCAATAAATGGAGCACTTACCCCACTAAGTTAAAATTAAAAATTAAATCAAAATTAATGAATTAAAGTTATTGCTAATAAAAAAAATTGCAAAGAAATTATATATAGGGTGGGCCATACATTTTTGCAAATGGTAACACTTGATTTCTTATAAACTGAGGGAGGGGCGCGCGAGTGGCGGGAACGATGTCATTTTAAAAATATAAATTTCAATAATCGTTTATTACGTTAAATAAATGATCAACAAAATAACATTTGTAGTTTTATTTCTATTCATGTTTCAAATGTGCAAACATTTTTGGCACACCCTTTATATATGCTGTGTCAAATGCATCTTTGAGAATTCAATTAAATCTCTAAGAATTTTAGACTAACAAACCCCCACATACACTCGCTCTTCTCCAGCCTCCTACCTCCCCTACCCCGAAGTCCTCTTCTCCCTCCTTGTTTTTTTTTCTTATTTTTATTTTTTTTATTATATATTTTTTGAATTATATATATACCTTACATCTTTTTTTTTGAATTACTACATTAGTTTTAAGTTAGTTTATAAGAATTATATTTAGTGTAATTAGCTTGTATTAAGCCGAATAAATAAATAAATAAATAAATAAATAAATAAATAAATAAATTGAATTGTTTGTTGAATTGAAGAATTGTGTTATGTATAAGTTTTACACCTTACCAAGATCCAATTAAGAATTAAGTGAAAGTTAATTACCGGTTGCACACTTACCTAGAAAAAGAGAAGACAAATTAAAAATGTGATCTTTTCAATTAAAGAAAAAAAAAACAATAATGTTCTTACAACCTATTCTGAGCACTGTGTTTACCCAATGACCTACCCAGAATATTCCGGAACTTGGAGAATATCTTGCCCCAATTCATACAAGACGCTGTACTGGCAGCTGGTCCATCAGTCTTGCATTCGTCATCATTGTAATCTTCGTCTTCATCATTAGAATAATCCTTAAAATTACATTGATTATCACAATTTGTTCCAATATGTTTAGAATTCTTTCCAGAATGATTGCAGACTTGAGTATTAGGAACTTTTTGGTTCGTCTTTGTTTTATTCTCTTTCAACAGCTTCTTGGCTTCAGCTGAACGTTTTTTCTTAGCATACGATTCACGTAGTTTTGGGCTGCCATTCTCGTCCAAATAATACATTGTATGTTGCAGACCATCCTTTTTATTGATTAATTTCTCGTCAAATTCAATTTGTCCATCTATGGTCTTCAGTATCGGAAAATATAAATCGATACCTTCACCACGTTGATAGCCATCTCTAGATGAGGTTACTATTAAGGAAGTAGAATCATCACAAACTATATCGTCATCTTCTAAGATGACTTCATCAATTCTATCCTCCACAGCTACTGCTGCTGTGATCGTGTTGGTTCTTAATTTTGGTTTTTTCTTTAAACGGGCATCGGTGGTAGCATTTACAGCATCTTCTAGATCCTTTGCATTTACATATCCATCCTTTGCAATTAACATTATTCCGTCGTCTGTTTGACGATTGCCGCCGCTTATACATTCTGATACTTTTTCCGATGAATTTTCTGATGTAGAACTTACTCTTAACGATTCCGTTGATGAGGAAATCGTCGAAGATCGTCCTGTTCGACATTTTAAGTCGTTTTCACTGCTGCAATGCCCATCGACGACACTTTCTATACCACTATCCTGTGATAATAGCTTATAAGGTAACCGCAAGTGTGAGCATTTTCTTGGACGGAGATTTAAGGATCCCGAAGTACTGTGCAGTGTCAAACTTTGACTGGAAGTTTTCCGTGAGATTATACCACTATCAGCCGAACGACCATAAGTGGATGAGGAGAATTTCTCGCTCAAGGGAATTACAATTGATACACTCGGTGCTGTTGTTTCCATCAGAATTGATTGTAGTCACTCTTAATTTATGTAAACGTTCTTATTCAACACTCTGCGGTCTTTAAATTAATCTGTTTGTCTTTATTTTTATTTTTTTGATTTATATGATGAAGTTGTTATTTTTATTTCACAGGTTTAAATTGGATGAATGGTATGGTATTAAAATAATAGTAGTGTAATTGGTTTTTAACTTTCACTATGATTTAATGTCACATTGCGAAGCACACTAATTTTGAAGAAACAAAAACACATTTTTTATTACACTAAAAATGTAAAATTCTAAATGAGCGCAAATGATGTACTCGTGTAAACAAAATCATCCCAGTGTGTTTTTCAATCAACCATTGAACACGCACTCACTCCGGTCGACTACAATATTTACAAATTACTTCGTCAGTCAATTCGAATAAGATTACAAATTGAGTTTTTCTTATCTATGCTTTTGTACGACACACAAAAGCTTGGCAAAGTCGACGTTTATCTTCGTGCACAAAATCTAGGTGGATTATTCATTCAAACTTATTTATTTCACAGACTAGATGCACATATAGATTTTGATAGAGATTCGTGCAAATGTATGTAAATATATATTTAATTTTGTAATTTCTTTTATTCGTTTTCTGTGTTATTTTTAGTTGGCATTATGAAAACAGAGAAAGGGGAAAATTTCAAATAACATGAAAATGTTTGTTTAATTTTAGAACGCACACACCATTATTACAATTAACTTAATAAATCACTGTCGGTATTCTTACGGTATTCAGTTTTCAAAATAATTAAAAGAAAATACCACGAAAAACGAAAGTGAGATCTTTGCATATGTAATCCATTTCGATGATTATTATTACTCGATTATTTTTGGAAGCGCGTGATCTTGGCACGCAAATGAAAATATCACATTCTGCTTGCTTCTAAGTTCTGCACCACTAACGGTAATTCGATATGATTCTAAATGTGGACAAAAATTATTAAATACTTTAATAGATACTGTTTATGAACACCATGCTAGTGTACCCTATATTCATCTTATTGAGCAATGGCAGTTGTTAGTTTCTTTTTATTACATTTCTCTCTCTTCTCAACCACATAATAAACGCTGCACATTTCCCAAAATGTTGGAAAACAGCGGTGATAGTCCCTATTAGAAAATCCGGTTCTTCCAACAACCCGGCTAACTTCCGTCCCATATCACAGCTAAATTCGCTTAGTAAGGTTTTGGAATGTAAGATATACAAAAATCTTCTCTCATTTGCTAGAGACAACTCCCTTATCCCGAATTCTCAATTTGGCTTTCGTCCACAACAGTCAACTTGTCACGCTCTGCTAAAACTGACACATGATGTGACAATGAATCTCCAAAACCAATCCCCTACAATATGCGTCTCTCTCGACATAGCAAAAGCATTCGATTGCGTTTGGATTGCAGGACTGCTATACAAGCTACATTCAATGTTCGGATTAAACACCCACACCATAAAACTTCTCGCTTCCTACCTTTCTGATAGAAAGTTCATGGTGAAAATAAATTCAGCTCTTTCGACACCATACAGTATAACCGCGGGTGTTCCTCAAGGTTGCATTCTCGGACCCTTATTATACCTCCTTTATACTTCAGACAGCCCGCAGCCACTGTCACCTAATACAGTAATGCTGAACTATGCCGATGACACTTTAATTTATTCAAGCAACAAGTTTGTCAAGGAGGCAAGAAACTGTATTAACAGCTATCTCCCGAATCTCTCAGCATATTTTACTAAGTGGAAAATCCGAACCCAGCCAAAACTCAACTCATAGTGTTTAAAGGCAGAAATGCGAATTGTACTAACACCACCATACGCTGCCATAACAAAATCAGAATCAAGTTAAATAACAATATAATTAAACCCTCCAAAACCTTAAAGTACCTGGGAATAACCCTCACCAACAATCTGTCCTTCTCCGCCCACACCAAAAACTCGACTCGAAAAGCCGCAATTCAACTTAATCTCTGCAGAAAAGTGATGTACAAGCCGAATGGTCTCTCTCCCAAAGTTCTACAAACAGATAATCAGACCCACTCTCACATATGCATGCCCGATATGGTACCATATCACACCCGCCCAAATGGAGAAGGTACGCATTTTCGAAAGGAAATGCTTCAGACTTATCACTGGCCTCAACCGACATCCCAACTCCCACAAATATTACAACAGTAGTTCGCTCTACTATGCCGCTAATATTGAACGTATAGATCGACGCTTCCTCGAGCTGTCCATCAAATTTATCGAAAATCTTCCCAATAATCCCAACCCGATAATAAATGCGCTCACATCGACTCCGTCAGATAACCGAACTGCCTACCCGAACTGTCTCCACATCAGAACGTTCTTCACCTCTGGCAGGTTGGTTAATAACTCTAATGAGATTGTATACCACAATAGAGCTTTCACCTCACCAATTTAAATATAGTAATATTCAACCCTTCTCCAATATTTTGCGTTTCAACGAACAAACGGAAAGTAGTTCCCCAACCCACATCCCTGACTGACAATATCCTCACTAACCCATAACCTACCTATTGATCACTATGCTTCCCCCTTCCACACTTATTATTTCAATAATACACTTACTTATTTCAATAATAATTAGGTAACTAGACTAAGTTAAGATAAGTTAAGTTAAGTTAAGTAAATTAGCATAGGTTAAGTAAATAACTATATCCTGGTTTTCTGACCTTTTTCAGGAAGCTCTACCCACTACAATCTTAATCCATAATCAATATATAACTCTTACCATATTGTTTGAAAAATGTACTAGAAAGTATATGTAAACAATTATAGCTAAAGTATCATAAGTTATCTGTATTGCTTATTGTAAAAATTATTGATGGTCAATAAATACAGAAATGTAATTAAAAAAAAAACATTTCTCTCGGGAGAGGCGAACCTATAGCCGAGTCGTCGCCCCGACTACAGTGTACTCTTTATTCACATATCCGTAGGACGTGATAATAGCCGCACTCCCCCTCCTAAACCTGCCAACAAAACCACTTCTTTTCCTCTTCCCTCCGCGGCACCACTCAACCCGATCACAACTCGTCCTTTAAAGTTCAACCCCCCGCAAATGCATACATATCCTGCCTTTTCCAAATGTGGTCACATCTGCACCACACTTCCCAAAATAATGACAACTCAAGCCACAAAATCCTATTCCAAGCCAAATTCCAATCGTATCCAATTCCTCTCCCTAATTCTAACCGCTTCACCACCCGTCACCCTAGACCCTCCTCCTCACCTGTCCGTAATAAGTTCCCTCTTAATCACGACATAACTGCTCGTCCCTATATTCACATTATTGAGCAATGACAGTTGGCAGTTTTGTTTTACTACATTTCCCTCGGGGCAGTCACGGGAGACGAGCAAAAAGTTCGACACTTGCGCAAAAGGGCTGAATATCAAGACGAACTAATGAATAGATTTAGCATCCTAGAGAATGGGAGCAGTGAGGAAGAGGAAGCTAATAGTGTGGACACTAAATGGACATCGATCAGAAACACAATCAAACTAAAAGCCCAAAAGGTATTAGGATTTAAGAAAACAATTAAGTCCAAACCTTGGTTTGACAATGAGTGCAGGGCGAAGATCGAAGAACGTAAACGCCTCAGAACGACCCACTTAGAAAGATATGATGGTCAACGCAGAAAGATACGCGACGATTCGGAGAGAGACGGTGAGACTCTTCAAACGTAAAAAACGCGAATGGGAGAAGACTCGGATCGAAAAAATCCTTGAAAATTCTAGAGCAAAGAACATCAGAGGTATGTATGCCGGCATAAATTCAATTAGAAATGGCTACCGAGGGAGAGTCACAATAATTCGAGACGCAAACGGCTGTCTGGTCAGTGAAACAAACAATATCGTGACAAGATGGAAGCAGTATTTTGAAAAGCTGCTCAACGTGCGCCCCAATCAACCACAAATAAACGCACCAAGCGTACATACAGCCGAGCCTCAGATCCCAGAGCCCTCTCTCAACGAAGTTGTAGACGCAATAAATCAATTGAAAAACAACAAGGTTCCCGGAGCCGACTGCATACCGGCAGAGCTTATGAACCATAGAGGAGAGGCATCCGCTCGAAAGATCCTCCAGCTCATCCAAACAATATGGGATAAGGAAGTCACTCCGGAAGAATGGAAATCTCAATAGTCGTCCCCATTTTCAAAAAGGGTGACAGATCTGACTGCGAAAACTACAGAGGAATATCATTGCTCCCAAACACATACAAAATATTAACAAATGACATACTGGCGAGAATCACACCGTACCCGGAAGAAATATTGGGAGACTACCAATGCGGATTCCGTCGGAACCGGTCAACAAGCGACCAGATGTTTACAATAAGGTAACTGCTAGAAAAGAAGTGGGAATACGGAGAGACGGTTCACCAACTGTTCGTTGACTTCAAAAAAGCCTACGACTCAGTCGTAAGGCAAAGTCTCTAATATATTGTAGTTGAGCTGGGAGTCCCGAAAAAATATGCCGCCCTCATTCAAATTAGCATGAACGAAAACAAAGGGCGAGTTAGAATAGAAAACCACCTCTCATAACCATTTAAAATCCGGGACGGACTAAAGCAGGGAGATGGCCTGTCACCGTGTCTTTTTAACCTTGTGCTCGAGTATGTCACAAGATAACAACATGGCCGGATCATCCTTGAACGGGGTCACACAAGTGCTCGCGTATGCGGATGACATCGCCGTTCTGGGCGACAATCCAGAAACTGTTAGTAAAAACTGTGAAATCATCATGCAAGCGGCAGAAGAGGTGGGGCTAGAAATAAATGAAGACAAAACAAAATACATGATTACGTCGAGAGCAGGTGGAACTCTGGGAACACACATAAAGGTCAAAGGCAAGATATTTGAAAAAGTTAAAGAATTTAAATATCTGGGAACAATACTGACGGCCAGTAACTTAACAAAAGACTGCACTCCGGCAACACTAGTTGGCACGCAGTCAGTAAACTGCTAAAATCCAGACTGCTATCACGTAACATAAAGCTCCGTGTTTATAGAACCATAATCATGCCGATTGTTCTATACGGATGCGAAACAGGGGCTCTCACAAAACGGGAAGAAAACAAATTCCGCGTATTCGAGAATAAAGTTTTGAGGGGTATCTTTGGTGGTAAATATGACGAGGATATGACAATGCAGGAAACTCCATAACCACGAATTGGAAGAGCTATATCGCAAACCTACAATAGTGAGAATAATCAAATCGCGAAGATTAACATGGGCCGGGCACGTGGCGCGAATGGGCAACGATAGGACCGTGCGTAGAATTCTTGACGGTAGACCAACGGGAAAGTGACTGGACGGACGCCCGCGACGGAGATGGGAGGGCAATGTTAGGTTTGACCTTGAGGAGGTTGGATCGAATGGTCAAGCGTGGAAGGAGAGCGCACGGGACAGGAAACGATGGCGGAGTCGAGTCGGTGAGGTCATGAACTTTCGGGTTCCTACAGGCCAAAAAAAAAAATAATAATAATAACATTTCCCTCGGGAGAGGCGAACCTATAGCCGAGTCGGCGCTCCGACTATGCCAGTGTACCCCATATTCACATTATTGAGCAATGACAGTTGTCAGATTTTTTTATTACATTTCCCTCGGAAGACGCGAACCTAAAGCCGAGTCGGCGCTCCGACTATGCCAGTGTACCCTATATTCACATGATTGAGCAATGACAGTTGTCAGATTTTTTTATTATATTTCCCTCGGAAGACGCGAACCTAAAGCTGAGTCGGCGCCCCGTATATGCCAGTGTACCATATATTCAACTTATTGAGCAATGACAATTGTCAGATTTTTTTTTTTTTGTTACTTAATTTTATGATCAAATTAATCAGAGGACATATTGCGAGAGCAATAAGCTCGTCCAATGACTTAATTTCCGGGACTTATTATGCAAATACTTTGTTCTATGAGAGCGTGTTTCGCAACGGTTTTGTTTCACTAGATTCGTTCCTTGATTTGGACATGAATGAGTTCATACAGGATGGATCCGGAATTCTGCTGATCTATCATGTAAGTAGATCATCCGTAGACGGCCGATTGTGCTACGATCGGGATGTCACGAGCACCGAAGAAGAGCTCTTGCGCTTCAGTAGGGCTATCTCACACAGTGTACCCTTTAGTCCGAGACCGACACGATAATATTAAACAGCACCAACAGTTCTGGTGGTTGAATGACAAATAAAGACCTGTGTACCAATGTCGGTAGAATAACTGCATCATCAGCCGGCTTACACAGACTTAGTTTTGCTAGAATTACGGTAGTATACGATTTAAGTTAAGCTCTTTTAAGTTAAAATAAAAAATAAAAAACAAATTAAATAAGTTAAATTTTAAATAAAACCAAAAAAAAGTTGGCATAAAGTTTTCCTAATTTTTCTTTGTTATACGAATAATCATAACTACAGCCACAATCGAAGTTCTGTCGCCGAAAGGCAACTGTCACATGATGTTTATCTTAGAGCGTCTGCGTAGGACCAGTAAGTTATAATATAAGATAATTAAGCTAGAATTTAAGCATTTTTTGTCTAGCTTATAATTTAGAATGTAAGGATATAAAACGAAAATAAAAAAGATTGCAAAAATGAAAATAGGGTTAAGATCCTATTGGTAGAATCAGACAGAGCATCAAAATTCGTTGGATGCCTTTCTATCCAAGGTTGGCCTTTTCTAGAAAAAGCAGCCGCAGAACATACCCCATCCGTGTTCCCGAGACTGAAAGGACATTTTCCCACCATCGAGATAGGAACGAAATCTCCGAATGATCTAAAGGGCAAATTCCGATGTGGTTTCAAGATAAGAAGAAACGCTAAGACAAGTCGATTATATTTGAAAAGGGAGAATTGCTTCATTTATAAAGATATTCAAGTGAGCGTGCCCGCGCAGCTGAAAAAGGCCGTCAAGCCAATATATGGTAAGCATCCCAATTCAATTATATTATTTTATTCTTTCTTTTAATTTCACCAAATATAGTTTTGGGAAATGATAAATTTTAATTAATAGAACGATTTTGTATAATAATTGATCATACGATTTTAAAATTCATTTCGTGACACTATTTTAATGTTAATTTGTTCTTTTATTCACAACACATGGCTTTAATGTGGACACAATTCGTCAGAATACGAGGGTTGCCTCTTATGTTTCGGGATTTGGCAACCCTAGCGTTTCAATCCGGCAATTGACAGCTCTGTCGTAAAGTTGGACATTTTTGAGGTTATACGCACTCAGAACGTTTTGACATACGAGCGGTATTTGTGTTGTTTACAGTAACTTAAAAGATTCATCTCGGTCCAAAAATGGAATTAAATCGTCAACATTTTCGTGCGATTATTTTTTACAACTTTCGGCGTGGATTAACTCAGCACCAGTGCATGGATGAACTTAATTCAATTTTTGGCGATGAAGCTCCATCAAGGACCAGTGTTTATCGATGGTATGGTGAATTCAATCGTGGTCGTAGTTCACTCCAAGATGAATTTCGTGAAGGTCGTCCAAAATCAGTTGTTGTTCCGAAAACCATTGATGCTGTGCGCGAACTGATATTGGAACATCGTTATGTGACCTATCGTGAGATTGAGACAACCTTAGGCGTTAGTGGGACCAGCATACATTCAATATTGCATAAACAGTTGACTGTCAAAAAAATTTGTTCGCGTTGGGTCCCACACAATTTGTCAATCGCCCAAAAAAAGGGTCGTGTCAATTGGTCGAAAGAAATGCTCAAAAAATACGGTCGCGGTGCTTCGAAACACGTCTATGACATCGTGACAGGTGATGAATCGTGGATTTACGCGTATGAGCCCGAAAGTAAACAGCAGTCGACTGTCTGGGTGTTTCAAGATGAGCCAAATCCAACAAAAGTTGTTCGCGCACGAAGCACTTCCAAGCAAATGGTCGCCTGTTTTTTCGGAAAAACTGGACATGTCGCAACCGTACCGCTAGAACAACGCAGAACAGTCAATTCTGAGTGGTACACAACCATTTGTTAGCCAGTTGTCTTCCAAGAAATCAGGAAAACCAACAGCCGAAGACGGATCACTCTTCACCACGACAATGCGAGCTCTCACACATCGGCTGCGACAACTGCATTTTTGAGCACCCAAAACATCGATTTGATGGGTCATCCGCCGTATAGTCCTGACTTGGCACCGAATGACTTCTTTTTATTCCCGTACGTAAAAAACAAACTGAGAGGTCAACGTTTTTCGACACCTGAAGAAGCGGTTGCTGCATTCAGAATGCATGTGTTGGAGATACCTCAATCAGAGTGGCAAAAGTGCTTCGACAATTGGTTCAAACGCATGCAAAAGTGTATAGATCTTCATGGGGAATATTTTGAAAAACAATAAAGTGATTTTCGATGATCAATATTTGTTTTTGTTCTCTAATCCCGAAATATAAAAGGCAACCCTCGTGTTTTGGTACTAAATACTTCATGCGGTTTACCAGATTCGTACTGGAAGAGGTGTGTCTCTCACAGCACGTCGTGCCATGAATATGTGAAGCTAGACAGTATATTGAATATTCTCATTTAAGTAATTGCAAAACCGAAAATTACTTTTTGATGGCAACATTTGGGATGGTGGTAATGAACACTACTCATTATTAAACTGAGCAAGTTATACAACATTTCATGATCTTGAACATTTCCAATAATTTAAAGTGCTTTGTCGGTCATTCATTTAGTTCTGAAATCATTAGAGACAACTCTAAAATATGTTATTTTACTTTTTAGGCCAAAGACCTTCTAAAATTAATTTTAGTTTCCCCAACCTGCCAGTTCTGAATGTAATGAACACAACTCGCAACAATCAACTTTAAAATATATTGTAATACTTTTTTTTATGGATATAAGAACACATGGGTCCAAAACCTCCTTAAATAAATATCAGGTTCCACAACTTGTCGCAGGAATAAATTGTAAATTTATTGCTCAATCATCAGAAAAGCACAAACTCGTCAGATAAAGTTTCAAACGATCAATGCATGCGGTGTTGTTACCGTTATGATCAATAAAGCAGAATCTATACCTGATTAAATGGTATTTAAAAAAGGTCAGCATTTCAAGGAATTTTATTGTACATATTCGTAGAAGAAAGTTAAATTCAGATTTAGTGTTCAATAATAATTGCTAAACCGGTAGAAATACGAATGTTCCATTTTAATCCTATAGATTCCAAACCTAGCAGATGCATGCAACCAAATCACGAATCTGCAACCCAGGGCAACTGCCACACACACGCATCCATACACACCCTGGCTCACGGGCTAACAGCCACACAGGTACGCAGGCACACACACATGCAAATACAGGCAGGCACACCCACCCAAAAACGGGTAGGTACACACACACTTACGGTTAAGGAATATGGTGCCGACGTGGTACTCATCAATGAGAAGTACAGGATGCAATAGCGTTTGGGATGATAGTCAAGAACGCGTGATTCAAACTGACGCTACGACAGTTAGAATCACCAAAAATTGAACCAAAGCGCAACCCGTCAGGCCACCGCCGTGTGTGCATTTGTTACAAACGCCACAATGCCTCACACTGGTACTATTACATGGGAGGAAGGCAGCAGCAAAACAGCGGCCATCTGGACAACTGGAAATTCCGCCATGGAATGCAAAGGTTTCCAGCGACTGAAAGGAATTGCCTATGCTAAGATCAGAGGAATTCATTTCTACTGTTATTATGCTCCGCCAAGATGGGAAATAGTATATTTCAAATGCTTTTTGGACAGGATAACACAAGAAGCTAGAGATAAGAGCCCTCTTATAGTTGCTGGAGGTTTCAACGCTTGGGCAGTAGAATGGGGAAGCACAAGGACCAACAGTAGATGCCAGGCACTACCCGCAGCCTTCGCAGTCCTAGATGTGGTGCTACTTAATGATGGTGTTGATGACACCTTCATAAAGAGAGAGGTCGGTCCAAAATCGATATCACATTTGCCAGCTCCATGTTGGCAAGAAGTATGGATGGCGAATTTTGGACACCTACACCCATAGTGACCCCCAAACCGTGATGTACGAAATATTACCACACAGTGGGTTCATCACTGGCAAATTGGCGAAAAAAGCCCAGAAAAATGGGTGGAAAGAGAGGGACCTTGATGCAGAACTGCTCGATTATATACTGGAAGACCAAATCGCACAGTTTGACGCAGAAGCCGATGCGAACAGGCAAGCTGGAAAAGTCATGAACTGGCTAACTACCGCACGTGATGTTTCTATGCCACGATAAAGACAACCATCAGGGGCTATGAAACCAGTGTATTGATGGAACTCAGAAATCGCCCATGTGCGATCGGAGTGCATCAGGTTACGACGCTTGCAAATAAAAAAGGAAGCAACCGTAACACCTACCCACAGTTGCATGCGGCATTCGTCAACAAACGGAAAGAGTGAGGAATGTAATCCGCAAAAGTAAATATGACGCGTTCTGCTCCCTAAGGGATGTATTAAATAACAACCCATGGGGCTGCGCCTACAGAATAGTCATGAAAAGACTACAGAACAACAGTAGTCAAATGCAAAAAAATAAAACTGACATGACCAGAATCGGTGCTGTCCTCTTCCTGCAGTGTGATGAGGTGTTGAGAGTGCAAGAGGAGTGGAGTACCACTGAAGGAGAGATACCTCTCGTGACTACCGAAGAGGTGCTGTTGGCTGCAAGGGTTATCAAACCAAAAAAACAAAAAAACAAGACCCCGGGACTGGATGGTATCCTTAACGCTGTAGTGAAGACTGCTTTAACAAAAAAGCCGGAAGTCTTCAGCAGTCTCTCCACAACCTGCCTTCAAACAGGACAATTTCCTAAACGATGGAAAAAAACAGCGACTTGTGCTTATACCAAAAGGAGTCAAGAATCTAGAGGCGCCGTCGTCTTATCGCCCGTTGTGCATGTTAGACACAACAGGAAAACTGCTTGAGTGAGTAATAGCCATTCGCCTGGAACAATTCACTGAGGGGACATCGGGGCTCTCTGAATCACAGTATGGGTTCCGGAAAGGTAGATAAACCGGTAAGGCACTATCTGTGGTGTGCGACATTTGTCGCAATGCGATAGCTGGAGCACGATGGCTAGGTGGTACAAACAAATATTGTGGTGACACTAGATGTTAAAAATGCGTTTAACTCGGTGAATTGGAATCGGATTCTAGAAGTGTTGGGCGATCTACAAGTCTCTCCCTACTTGTTGCGTATACCAGCAAACTATCTCTCAGATAGAAGACTGCTCTATGACACATATGAGGAACACAGGAATATAAAATAACAGTGGATGTACCTCAGGGATCTGTATAAGATGCGCTGTTATGGTATATCATGTATGATGGTGTGCTCATGGTCAATGAACCAGAAGGGGTTAGAATCATTGGGTATGCAGATGATTTGGCAATAGTGGCCGTAGCTAAACATCTAGATGACCTGGAGAATATTTGCTCCCAAGCAATCTAGAGCAATAAATGCTGGCTAGATATGGCCGGACTGAAACTAGCTGGACATAAGACGGAGGCAATTTTAATAAGCACCCGCAAGAAGGTTGAACACTTTGATTTGGAAATAGAAGGACAAATAATCAGACCCAGTCCCTATATTAAATATCTTGGTGTTATACTCGACAACAGGTTGAGCTTCAAGGAACACCTGAGGAAAACGAGTGACAAAACGACAAGAGTATGTCAAGTTTTGGTGAGACTGCTACCCAATGTTGGTGGACCCCGGCCCCACATAAGGAAACTCATTACCATCATCATCGGCACTACAACCAGGAACCGGTCTTGGCCTTATTTAGCAAGTCCTGAGGCTTGTTAAATTTTCCATAATGATTTGTTTTTTCCGGGCAAGGTCATTAAGTCTCCCCGACGGAGAATCGAACCCCGGTCTTCCGCGTGACAGGCGGGTATACTAACCACTATACTATCGAGGAGCCTAAGGAAACTCATAACCAGTATCAACACCTCCATTATAATGTATGCAGCTCACATATGGGCGGAAGCAGCACAGTATAAGTCGTGCATGAGGGGAGTGAACTCAGCACATAGGCAGGCATCATTAAGAGTATGCTGCGCATTCCGAACGGTATCCGACGATGCTATAAATATTTTGGCCGGGAGGACACCACCTGACAATGCAGCTAAAGAAAACGCTGCATTGAATGAGATCTCCCAAGAGAATCGTCGGAGAATGCGGTCACAATTAGAGCTCTCAAGCCTAAGAGAATCGCAACGAATGTGGGATTCTTCCACCAAAGGAAGATGGACCTACAGCATGATACCTGTTGTAGAAACATGGGTGAAAAGAAAACATGGCGAGCTGAATTACCACCTGACTCCGAAAATATCAGGACATGGGTGCTTTCGGCAATACTTGCACAAGTATAAGCATGCGAATCACCCATACTGCTTGTATTGCGAAGGGAAAATAGAAAATGCGAAACACGTACTCACAGAGTGCGTGAGATTCGAGACTGCACGAACGATTTTGGAGAGACATATGAGACGGACAGTTACTCCGGGAGGAGTAATAGAATACATGCTGAGTTCCAGGCAGGCATCGTTCGTAGCAAATGATGTTCTATTTGACATGATGCAGCAGTTGCGACGCGACGAGCGGCGTAACAGGTAAACTCCGTCCCGCCCCGCGATGGAATATCTAAAAGAAAGTATCGCGCGGATCAACGCAAATATGTCCCTAGCGGGAGGTGGTTTTAGTCCGTAAAAGTCCAGCATGCCTTTGGATCGGCCAGAGGTATCTTTTGAAGATTTCCCCCTTCCTACCTAAACCAAAAAGAAAAAAAAACACACACACACCCGCACACATACACATCCTTGCCCTGCCTCTTGTGTCCCCTTCCGTTCACTTAGTTAACTTTATTATTCTTTAGTTATTAAATTAAATATTTTTATATAAGGCTTTTACCTAAGCTAAATAAATGAGGGGTCTGTCCTCATCAAAATTAAAAGTAAATTAAAATGATGTTCATAGGACAGTACTAGTAGGCAATAGATTTTCATTTTTTAACCTGCTCCAAAAATCAAGTGATCGCAACGATAACCGTAAAACGAGTAAAGTCAAAGTCACTACACTAGGAAAAGTTCATATGATTAGTGGTTCTCCTCTTCCATGGATCACAAAACCCACAAAGGATATGGCAACAATATAACTACGACATTCGCATATATTATTCTTGGACTTCACAATTTGAATTCTTTAACTAAATTGTTCCAATAAATCATTAACACCTTGTTGTGAATTTCAATATAAAACAACTTGCGAAATTCATCTCGAGAACAACAAAGCAGCGATATTTTTCTCTAAAATAAAATTCACACACAAGATACGCAAATATTGAAAACCATTTCCTTAGTTAACAAATATAGAAAATTCCTCTTAAATGTTCGAAAAATTCCTCTTAAATATTATTACTACAACCGGAAAATCCTCTTTAAAAAAATAAAAATAAAAATAAATAAATAAAAAAATACAACAAAGTGAGGAAGATAAATACAATTTTTAATCTCTCAAATTATTCTAAAAATAGAAATCCAATTTTAAATTTTAATTTGCGAATATTGTATTTATATTGCAGTGGAAATAGTGCGATATACATCAAACCGCTAAAGTCGTCTAGCAATACGTTTAATAGGCGTAATAAATTATTTTGTCAGAAGTTGCTTACGCCTGAGCAGAGATTTCTCCTACTATCTTATCTTAGACAACATAAAGCACTTAAATTGGTTTCTTTTTACTTTCATTTGTCCCATGAAGCTGTTGCTATCTGAAAACAGAGGATACCAGCATTTTTGAAGGTAGCGATACACATACTGTTCAATTTACTGTGCTAATCAAGTGAAGATTACAAACTTTTTAAACTACTATAGGCTTCAAAAAAGATAAGGTTGTTATCAGTACTAAATAATAAGTCATTGAAAAACAAAGTCGTATAAAAACTTGGAAATTCCAAGGTGATTTCAATCTGACGGCCGCAAATCTGGAGGGGTCATGTTTCTATGACACTAAGTACATAAAAGTTAAGTATCAATTAAATTTTTATCTGAATAAAACGAAAGAGGGGATTTACTAATCTTGATGTATATTCTGTTTGTTCAATTATACTTCTTTATTCATTGTCCTATGCGTTCATAAAATGTTAGAATCTAGGAAAAATTAGCATGAGGTTTTTAGAAAAGGTGGTGCCAATGACAAGAATATATAGTAAACCTGACTAGTTTACCTTAAAGTACTAAAAAGGACAACCAGTCAAAATTCGAATTTTAATTTAAATTAAAATTTTAACTTGGATTTAAATTTTAATTAAAAAAAAAAAATTAAAAAAAAATAAAAAAAAACAAATAAGAAAAAAAAAAATTACTAATTTTATTTTCTATAAATAAATTGTTTCTACAACTATTCCAAAGTGCTACGATATTTAAGGTTAAATGAGCACCCCTCGTTTAAGCGCGGATACCAGTTTAGGAGCAGAGGTTTTTTTATTACTAGTGCGCGAAAATTGGTTGATTTATTTTTGACAAGGAAGAAATACATGATATTTATTCTTCAACGTTTGGAAATACTATCTACATATTATCAAACAACTTGACCATCTTTCACGATTACTCGCCATCATATACTCACCTAATAATAACTACTTCTATAACTTTGGTAAAGCAAACTTCCGCCTCATTACCGATTATCTTGGCAAACTCTTTTTCAATTACCATCGTCATCTGTAGAAGGCGTAATCACACTTTTTTACAGTGAATTCAAAAGAGTGCAAAATGTAAAACCAAAAGAGTGCAGCACATCCAAATGATGTGAGTGATTACTGACAACTACAGACAATATTTTTTAGACTAAGAAACGGGTTGCCTATACTAGAAGTAACTAACAAAGAAACAAAAATAAACATATTGTTAGACTCGGGAGCAACCCAAAATTATTGTGGAAAAAATATAACTTTAAGTTTTATAATTCCAACTCTCCGGCTTGGTAGAAACCTTTACGTGGTGCGGGGGCTTAAACTACAATGAATCACTCAGGTTATGCTGACGGAAGCATACGCTTCCAATAGGGCCACCCATGTCAAACAGGGTAGCGAGGAGTAACACACATTGATCTACCACCCCTAATCCAGAGTGTGACGCGTCACTGCGCCCATTGGATAGTTTGCAGCCAGGGGTATACCGGCTGTATTATAACGGCGCCTCTCTGACACCGAGTCGAATCAGAGCAGTAAGCAGACCTTACCATATCAAAGAGGAACTCTGATATGGCGGACTATTTGAAACCCTAAGACTCGTGGAAGCAAATATGAATAATCAATATACAAAAACCAATCTCACGAAAAACCCACTAGACGTAGGTCTGATGAGCCGACACTACCATAAGGGTACAAATCATCAAGAAAACACCCACTCGGCAAAAAGAAGACGTAGGGAAAAACGGAAAAAGCGGGATATACGCGTCGGCGCGTAGAATGTTCGAACGTTATATAAACCAGGCGCGATACAGACGGTCGTAGAAAACGCGAAACAATATAAAATGGACATCGTCGCGCTTCAGGAAGTTCGACTCCCACATCAAGTAATCGAAACCAACGGGTTTACACTGGTGTGTGGAGGTACCGATACACAAAACCTCGGAACCGGCTTCATCGTAAGCAAGAAGATTACGCTCCATGTAAAAGATGTAAAATTTGTTAATGACCGAATGTCGGTGCGAAAAATGCAGGGCCCATGGTACAATTATAAGGCGCAAGGCTAATAACCTTGCCTGGAAAAACAAATTATTATGAAAATTTAACAAGCCTCAGACTTGTTAAATAAGGCCAAGGCCAGATCCCGGTTGTAGTACCGATGATGATGATGATGGTACAATTACATATTTATAAACGTACACGCCCCAACAGAATCTACGGACGAAGAAACAAAGGACGCGTTCTACGAGACCCTAGAGGAGGTATATGACAGGATATCATCATTCGATGTTAAAATCCTCCTCGGGGACCTCAATGCGAAAATTGGAAAGGAAGATATCTTCCAACCAAATATAGGTACAGAAAGCCTACACGATGTTTCAAATGATAAAGGAATTCGAATTATTACGTTCGCAGCGTCCAAAGATCTGGTAGTAAAAAGCACGATGTTCAAGATATTCAAGCACAGGCAAATCCATAAAGCCACATGGATATCACCCGACGGCGTAACGCGTAACCAAATATGGTAGACCAATTCCTCATAGACAAAAGACACCACTCGAATATCCTCGACGTAAGATCATATAGAAGAGCATATTGTGACTCCGATCATCTTCTAGTGATGGGTAAAATCAGGAGTCGCCTCGCATCAAACCAACATACTCACGGGAGACGAGCAAAAAGTTCGACATTAATAGACTAAAAGACCTGTGCAAAATGGCTGAATTCCCAGACGAACTAACGAATAGATTTAGCATCCTAGAGAATGGGAGCAGTGACGAAGAGGAAGCCAGCAGTGTGGATACTAAACGGGCGTCGATCAGAGACACAATCAAACAAACAGACCAAAAGGTATTAGGATTTAAGTCCAGACCTTGGTTTGACGATGAATGCAGAGCGAAGATCTAAGAACGTAAACGCCTGAGAGTGATCCATTTAGAAAGAAATGATGAAGTTAACGCAGAAAGATATGCGACGATTCGGAAAGAGACAATGAGACTCTTCAAACGCAAAAATCGCGAATGGGAGAAGACTAGGATCGAAAAAATCCTAGAAAATGCCAGAGCAAAGAATATCAGAGGTATGTATGCCGGCATAAATTCAATTAGAAATGGCTACCGAGGGAGAGCCAAAATAATCCGAGACACAAACGGCTGTCTGGTGACACAAACAAAAAATATCGTGACAAGATGAAAGCAGTACTTTGAAAACCTGCTCAATGTGCGCACCCGTCAACCACAAATAAACGTACCAGACGTACATAAAGCCGAGCCTCAGATCCCAGAGCCCTATTTCAACGACTTTGTAGATGCAATAAATATATTGAAAAACAACAAGGCTCCCGGAGTCGACTGCATACTGGCAGAGGTTATGAAGGATGGAGGAGAGGCAACCGCTCGAAAGATCCACCAACTAATTAAAACAACATGGGATAAGGAAGTCGGGGAGCCTCTGGCGCAAGACTAATGACCTTGCCCGGAAAAAAACAAATCATTATGGAAAATTTAACAAGCCTCAGGACTTGCTAAATAACGCCAAGACCGGTTCCCGGTTGTAGTGCGGATGATGATGATGATGATGATGATGGAATAAGGAAGTCACTCCGGAAGAATGGAAAACCTCAATAGTCGTCCCCACTTCAACAAAGTTGTAGACGCAATAAATCAATTGAAAAACAACAAGGTTCCCGGAGCCGACTGCATACCGGCAGAGCTTATGAACCATAGAGGAGAGGCAACCGCTCAAAAGATCCACCAGCTCATCAAAACAATATGGGATAAGGAAATCACTCCGAAAGAATGGAAATCTCAATAGTCGTCCCCATTTTCAAAAAGGGTGACAGATCTGACTGCGAAAACTACAGAGGAATATCATTGCTCCCAAACACATACAAAATATTAACAAATGACATACTGGCGAGAATCGCACCGTACGCGGAAGAAATACTGGGAGACTACCATTGTGGATTCCGTAGAAACCGGTCAACAAGCGACCAAATGTTCACAATAAGGCAACTGCTCAAAAAAGAAGTGGGAATACGGAGAGACGGTTCACCAACTGTTCGTTGACTTCAAAAAAGCCTACGACTCAGTCGCAAGACAAAGACTCTAATATATTGTGGTTGAGCTGGGAATCCCGAAAAATAAGCCGCCCTCATTCAAATTTGCATGAACGAAAACAAAGGGCGAGTTAGAATAGAAAACCACCTCTCTGAACAATTTGAAATCCGGGACGGACTAAAACAGGGCGATGGCCTATCTTTTTAACGTTGTGCTCGAGTATAGTGCAAGTTATTTGAAAAAGTTATAGAATTTAAATATCTGGGAACGATACTGACGGCCAGTAACGAAATTACGAAGGAAATTAACAAAAGACTACATTCCGGCAACGCTAGTTGACACGTTGGCACACAGTCAGTAAAGTCGCTCTACACCATCGATTTTTTTTTCTTCTCCAGGAGGGAAGGCCGTGCTACTATCGACCCCCAATGTGAAGTCGATTGAGGATTGGCATCCAACGTGAAGACAAGCTACATATACTGAAGAAACGTGAAGAAAACGATCATTTTCGGAAAAAAAAATTGATACTTGGTGATGAGAAGTGGATTGTTTACAACAATATGGAGGGCAAGAAGTCTTGGTCCCGCGTGATGATTCGTCTCAAATGATTTCAAAAGCGGAACTCCATCAAAGGATATGCTCTCAGTGTGGGGGTGTGGTGTTTTTTGAACTTTTGTCAAGAAACTAAATAACCAATTCAGATGAGAACTGTTGGCAATTGGACAGTTTAGACGAATTTGTCATCCAGAAGCGTCCGGACCTAATCAACCGTAAATGAGTTGTGTTTCATCATTACGTGACACCAGAAGATATTGGAGTTTGGTGACCTGTCAAAAGATATTGGAGTTTGGGTAGGGTGTGTTACACCACCCAGCATACTCGCGAGACCTTTCGCCATCGGACATTCACTTTTTTCGATCTCTTCAAAACTCCTTGTGCGGAATTACGCTGTAATGATTCAGGTGAGACGGTAAAGTAGCACCTTGTACAGTTTTTCCCCAATAAAAACAGGTCTTTTTGCGATCGAGGAATTATGAAGATCAAAAAGATTGCAGGTCATCGAATAAACCGGAAAATACATTTTTTTATTGATCTCTGTCCTTTTATATAAATGACTTTGAAAAACATAAAAAATTGGCAACGACTTTTTATTGCACCCAATTACTTGCTTTACTTCCCTTATATTCTATCAGTTCTTCCACAGCAGTGCGCTGACATGTAAGGCCCCAACAATATCCTTTTCGTGTGGATGTTGCATCTAAGAGAGTAATAATTATAATTATAATAATTACAGGCATCTGTCGTTTCTTTCATTTGAATGCAAATAGGCTCGTAATGCACTTGAGATCTTGATGAATATTCGCACCAAAGGTTTTCGACTGTGCAGTCGGGGTCGGAGTCGGAGTCTGAGTCGCGGAGTCGCGGTGTTTGGGCTGGAGTCGGAGTCGTAAAAAACGAGCGACTCCGACTACTTTTTCGTTAAAATTTAAAATAATTTTTTTTAAATTATTATAATGAATGTGTATTGTGCACCAATATTAAACTTGCAGGAGCATAATAATGCATAAAGTGTACACAAATGTGTTTGTCTCCTTCTCTCTCACGTCGAAAGAAAAGGAGCATTTGTTTCTGCTATTGTTTGCACGGAATCTGCGCACATTTTTTTGCCAGTCATCGTTCTGCATTGGTCACGTCCACGTGTTGATAATATCAACTTGATATAATTGTGTTACATAAACAAACTTCTCTCCATTTCTGTATTAATTTTTGTAAAAGCAGGGATCAGAGGTACGTTTCCTTTGTAACAACATATTTAATTTTTTATTTAAATTTTCATATATAATAGGCTAATTTTGTTTAGTGTAAATAACAATTGAGCAATCCCCCTTATTCAAGATGTATCAGGGGTCTAAGAAAAAATCTACGGTTTATGAATATTATAAGATGACTGAGGACGATCAATTTTTTGTATGTCAAGCTGAGGATGACCCTGAAAAACAAATCTGTGGTGAAAAAATCAGTGCTTTCGGTGGGAAAGGATCTACTGCGCCCAGTAGGGTGTCAAACATGAAGCGTCACATTCAACGCCATCAACCAAACTTATATAAGATCATTTGTGTGAAGGACAACAGTAGTTTAAATCTAAGTAATAATCGGAATCATCAAGTGCCAGTAACTAAGTATTTTACAAGTGATAATGCTATCGTGAATATGACGGCCGACAAATTTAAGGACTGCATCAGTGAAATAGTATATAAAAATTCTTTGCCTATCACTTTTTTCTCCAGTCCAGCGTTTATTAAATTGAATATGGCTCGTAAAGTCGGAGCATCTTTAGAAAGAAGCAGTGTACGAAATTTAGTGATAGAGGACGATAGAAAACAGAAGAATGAACTTAAGAATCTCTTACACGGAAAGTTTATTTATTTAAAAATGGACACATGTACACGTTATCGGGTAAATTACTTGGGAATTAATGTTCAATTCGTTGATAATAATTAAAAAAAATAGTAACACGTTCACTGGCAATCAAAGACGTTCACTAAATCTGGCCACTCAAGCGATTATTTAAAAATGCTTGTGATGGATGTTCTGAAAGAGTTTAATACGAGGGCTGCCTTTCATATTTCGGGATTAGAGAACAAAAACAAATATTGATTATCGAAAATCACTTTATTGTTTTTCAAAATATTCCCCATGAAGATCTATACACTTTTGCATGCGTTTGAACCAATTGTCGAAGCAGTTTTTTCCACTCTGATTGAGGTGTGGTGGTTGAGGTGGATTCAGGTGTCGAAAAACGTTGACCTCTCAGTTTGTTTTTTACGTACGGGAATAAAAAGAAGTCATTCGGTGCCAAGTCAGGACTATACGGCGGATGACCCATCAAATCGATGTTTTGGGTGCTCAAAAATGCAGTTGTCGCAGCCGATGTGTGAGAGCTCGCATTGTCGTGGTGAAGAGTGATCCGTCTTCGGCTGTTGGTTCTCCTGATTTCTTGGAAAACAACTGGCAAACAAATGGTTGTGTACCACTCAGAATTGACTGTTCAGCGTTGTTCTAGTGGTACACTTGCGACATGTTCAGTTTTTCCGAAAAAACAGGCGACCATTTGCTTGGAAGTGCTTCGTGCGCGAACAACTTTTGTTGGATTTGGCTCATCTTGAAACACCCAGACAGTCGACTGCTGTTTACTTTCGGGCTCATACGCGTAAATCCATGATTCATCACCTGTCACGATGACATAGACGTGTTTCGAAGCACCGCGACCGTATTTTTTGAGCATTTCTTTCGACCAATTGACACGAGCCTTTTTTTGGGCGATTGACAAATTGTGTGGGCTCCAACGCGAACAAATTTTTTTGACGGTCAAATGTTTATGCAATATTGAATGTATGCTGGTCCCACTAACGCCTAAGGTTGTCTCAATCTCACGATAGGTCACATGACGATCTTCCAATATCAGTTCGCGCACAGCAACAATGGTTTTCGGAACAACAACTGATTTTGGACGACCTTCACGAAATTCATCTTGGAGTGAACTACGACCACGATTGAATTCACCATACCATCGATAAACACTGGTCCTTGATGGAGCTTCATCGCCAAAAATTGAATTAAGTTCATCCATGCACTGTTGCTGAGTTAATCCACGCCGAAAGTCGTAAAAAATAATCGCACGAAAATGTTGACGATTTAATTCCATTTTTGGGCCGAGATGAATCTTTTAAGTTACTGTAAACAACACAAATAGCGCTCGTATGTCAAAACGTTCTGAGTGCGTATAACCTCAAAAATGTCCAACTTTACGACAGAGCTGTCAATTGCCGGATTGCAACACTGGGTTGCCAAATCCCGAAACATAAGAGGCAACCCTCGTATTAAACTGGAACAAATTGTATCCATTGTGAAAGACAACGCTCGTAATATGCTGAGTACTGTCGAAAAATTAAGTACTATTGAGGCAGAAGACGATATTGATGATTACTCTAGTATTTTAGATGATACACTTTGTGCTGCCGCTTCTGATTTTCTTAAGATCCATCATATGCGATGTGCAGTACATACGTTGCAATTGGCAATCCATGATGACTTGAGAGAAGTGCACACAACGAGAATTTGTGAAAATGTACGAAACGTCGCAATAGCCGCCAGAACACCAACAATACATGCCACAATCAAACGAAGAGTTGGAAAGGGAGCGATTTTGGATCAAGCTACAAGATGGGGTAGTACATACTTAATGATACAGTGACTTCTTGAACTGACATTTTATCTTGAGGACATGGCCAGCCCGAACGTGAATATGACTGAAATTCAATGGAAAGAAGTGGAGGATCTTGAGTCCGTGCTTCGCCATCCCTATATCGCTACAAAAGTAAGGCAAGCGGAAGATTTGACTCCTGGTTTATTTTTCAAGGAGTGGAAAACATCATTTTTCGTTTGTCGAAGATTCTAAATAATACTCTTGCTGGTGGAAATAAAAACACCATGCTATGTAGAGAAAAACATTTGCTGGACAACGATATTCTGTTGGCTGGAATCTATGTTGACCCCATGGTTCGATCCATATTGGCGGAAGAACAAATGAATAGAGCTAAAAACGCTCTGTTTGAATTAACCGTTCGCATGAAAGGCATTCGACTAGAAAAAGAAACGACAGCAGGCAGCGTACACGAAGTACCATCATCTTCACCCGGCACCGGTGAATCTGAAGACGATTTTGAAAAATTTCTCAATGAACAAGATAAACTAAAACGTTCTCGTTTGAATCACAGTCCCAATATAGATGAAGGAGACTCTATTTTAACATTTAAAATTAAATTTTATGATGCATTGAAAGAAATGGAAAAATTGACCGAACTTATAAGTTAAATGTTGAAATGGCAATACAGCCAGAAATCGTAAAAGATTCAGCATTGAACGTTACAGCATTACCGCCAACCCAAGTATCCACAGAGCGGTTATTTTCCGCTCTTAAAATTCTGAATTCTGATTTAAGAGCCTCTACGAATACAGATTTAATAGAAGTAATGTTGTTTTTAAGAATAAATTCTAATAAATGATTATTAGACTTTGATCTTGTTTTATTTTTATCCATATAACATGAAAAAAACGGCTATATGCAAAGGTAGGAAACAACCTGATAAAATTGAGCTTTTTTGAGTTGGAGTCGGAGTCGCGGAGTCGTGGAGTCGGAGTCGTGTTGTTGATAAATATAGGAATCGGAGTCGGAGTCGTGTTTTTTTCTTTCGACTCCACAGCCCTGCTATAATGGAAGCACCTAATCGTTTTTAAAAATAGCATAATACTTTTCTTATTCCGTTTTTACTTAAGGCGACATTCCGGTTTGTTCGGTTCAAAAAATCAATTTTTTTTTTTTGCTTAATCGATAGTTTTATACTTCAAAAACAATATGTTAAAATTTGGAAACGAAATCTTTGTTCCAAAGTTATAGGTCATTAAAGGGTCGGGTCTCCCGTGGATACAAATTCGTATCATAGGTGGCAACTACCGTGTATTTAGAAAGATGCAGACTATCCATTTATGGGCATTAATTTGCTTCGCTGTTGGCTTGGGCCAACTGCCACTTCCTTGAAAATGTCGCAATCTTGTGCGACTGAACAACACGTTCATAAGCGGTAATGGATGGTCGCTCCTGTGTATGTTGTTTTTACATTCGGGCGTACTGTGGGTGACCTGCGATTGCCTGAGTTCTAGTTAGTTTCATATATATGAAACTAACTTGCCCGTTGCACGGTGCTGGTGGTTTTTTCTTGTTTGGTGACTATGGAAGATATTCCTACCGGTGACGTCGCGGAGTAGGTATTTTTGATGTTTCTTTGTTTCGTTTTCATGAGGTGGAAAAAGTATTTAGTGTAAACGTGGTCTCAGAGCGTGCAGTGCTCGCGTTTAGGCGTCCGTTTCATACGTTTTTCAACGGTAAATTTTTCTAACATAATGTTTAAAAACGTTAAAGGTTCGCGTAAGTCAGGGGTGCGTCCAGGGAGTCGATATAAAAAACGTAAAGGTTTTATGGGAACTGTACATGAACTGGAAACGGAGTATGCGACTACATCGGCACAAAAATTGGCTACATGGCCCGACTTCGCTCCAACGGTCACAGTGACGGTAGCATACATGATGTTACATTGTTTTTTTCAGTTTTTTCCGAACTTTCAAACATTATAAAGTGTAAAAACTGTAACGGTTCGATAAACTTTTCAAAAAAATCGGAGAAAGGCCTAGAATTCAAACTGATCGTCGAATGCAACTGTGGTGAGAGGGTCGCCGAGTCTGTCCACGAATCGTCAACAAAGCTTACGAAAATAATTCGTAATGCGCATCTTGGGTGTCGGGTTAAATGGATTACATTGTTTCACTTCACTGATGGATATTGGCGAATTTACGAAACACATCTACTACGCTGCTCTCGATAATACACACACCGCCTGTATCGGCGTTTTTTCTTCCGCGATAAAAAAGGCTAGCAAAGAAGAAAAAGGAAAAACTGATGAAAGTGAAGATAAAAAATTTACTGCTTCTGGAGATGGTAGTTGGAGTCAGTTGGGGTCATACTGCTAATTATGGCGTTATGACATTGATCGGCAACAAAACAAACAAAGTTCTCGATCTTACTGTGAAATCGCGATATTGCCAAGGCCAACCTTATGAAGACAAAGAAAGGCACCTGTAGTGATCCTAAATCACTACTCTTACCCACTTACCTATAATTCCAATCCAATTGAAACATATGCACGATAGATTTAAACCACAAGTTAATTTGTTGTGCATTGATTCAATTCCCTATAACTATTGAAATTATGAAATGCGTAATACTAAATGCATTTCATGATTTCTCCTTCCGGGAATTTGGTCAAATAAAATTCGTATACACTTCCGGGAATCCTATTCCAATTGAAGCACACAAAATTTTGTTTGGGCTTCTTGGAATTTTTAAGTAATATTTTTTAACAAATCTCTGTTGCCACAGAGTATAAAAGGGGAGTGCATTTTGGATTCGAGATCAGTTTCTGCTATAAGCAGCTAATCCGATCTGGAATATCGTACGCCTTTCCCATATGGTCCTGCATATCTTCGGCCCAAATGGAAAGACATCGGGTTTTCGAAAGGAAACTCCTCAGAAGATGCACCAATCATTCTAGAAGGCCTGACGGTCGTCATTGCCCCAACTCTCACCTATACGAAGGCGCCTCCATTACCCCTATCGACGAGTACTTGCTTCAATTAGCATATAAGTACCTCGAAAACATTCAGAACAGCGAGAACCCACTTGTACGGGACTCCTGCGTTCTTGACCCTTCTCTCTTTCGATCTCTTCGGATCAAACCCCCACAATTTCTTCTTCAGTACAAAACTGAAGAAAGCACCCTTCCCAACAACATTCCCCTCTATAATAGAGGATTCCTGGACCCATCCCATAGGGTCTACTATTAACAAACCACACACACGAACGCACAGTACAAGACGACACAAACACAAACATATACACCAACCAAAGCGCAGATTATCAGACGCCAAAGACGTGATCTGCGTTCACTACCGCACCCAAGACCTACCGGTCTTGTACGATTTCTTTCCCACCATCCCTCTATAAAAGTAGTTAGAGAACACTCGGACTAACACTGTCCACACTATCCTTGGATACCCCCCCTTTTTCTCTTTTCTTTTCAGAGATCGCGAGACCGAGCCCAACATCCTCACGGATGTGGGTGATTCTGGTTATCGCAAGATGACCAGAAGTCAGAGACAAGATGAAGGACACATATGTCCTGTCTCGCTAAATTCGGCCTTCTCGCCACAATTTTTTTTTTTTTTTTTTTTTTTTTTTTTTTTTGATTCGAGATCAGTTGGGATCTAGGAGTCAAGGCGACGGCCAAAATAAAAATCAAACTAATGAAATAAATAAAACATAAATAAATAAATAATAAATAATCGCTTTTCAATATTGGACCCTTGAAAACAAGGAAGACCATTGAGGTAAGAAATTCAATTTAATAAAATATAACCCTACACACCCCTGAATATGATACTTGGTGGGATCAGCACGAACCAGTTTGCACGGGTCACAATGGAAGTTCGGGTAAAATGGAGCCTGACGGAATGTTAGAGATGTTCGAGCGCGCTTTTGATCTGCACGGCCGCATTTACGAAAGGTACGTTGGAGACGGGGATGTAAACATAATGAATGCGTTGCAGAAATCATTTCCAAGTGTTGTAAAGGCCGAGTGTATCAATCACGTGGGGAAGCGAATCGGTTCGCAATTACGCGGTGTCATAAAAAAAGCAACAAAAAAAAACAGACCAATTAGGAGGAGCTGGTCCTGGCAAACTTACGGGAAACATGATAACAGAACTGACGACTTATTACGAACTTGCGATTAGACGCAATGCTCACTCTGCTGAAGAAATGGCGAAAGAAATTTGGGCAACATACTACCACAAAATATCAACAATATCCATCAAAACTGTCCAGAGGGCCCGGAGTCATGGTGCAAATGGAAACGCGCGGAAGCTGCGAATGAGCTGTCAAAGTTCCACCACGACAAACCCCACTTGGATTCTAAAGAACGAACAGCTATTTACCCAGTTTACATAAAACTGACAGATCCCGATGTGTTAAAAAAATGCGAGGGAGGTTTCACGCAAAATAACAACGAAAGTTTCAATGCTACTATCTGGCAAATGGCGCCAAAATACACATACAGTGGTAAGAAAATCATTGAAGTTGCGGCTCTTACCCCAGCTTGTATGTTTAATGAGGGGTTTTTACCCGTATTGCTAATGATGCAAGTCATGGGCATCAAAATTGGGTACGCTGCGAGAGCGTTTGCGAACGAGGGGGACAGAGATCGGCTGCAAGACGCTGACCGCAGCCTAGTATACAACTCGCACGAGGCACGAACAGCGAGGAAAAAGGCGAAAATGCAACTGAAGGACCAATTCGAAGTCGTGGAAGGAGTTGTTTATGGTCCAGGAATAGATGTCTAGCTGTTCGTATAAAAAATCCCGATGATTTCATGAAAAAAATCGCTTTTATCTTTTGTCTAATTTATCTCCAAACTTTGAATGCATTTTTCTCGAAACGACTTTTTTGAGTGCGGTGTAAGCGATAATATGAAAACGGTGCATGCGATTCTTATGAAGGTTCACACACAACACGCACACGCAAATTTTGAGTGAATTACTTATTTATTTATTTATTTATTTTTGAGTTATAACTAAAAAATAGAGTAAAAAAGGGCACAAAAATCATTTTTTTTTCAATAGTCCGCCATTTTGTTGTTTTTTATCAATTTTAAAATTTTTTTCACTCACATTGGGCTAAATGTATTTGAGTTCAATAAACTTTTTGCATTTTTCGTATTTTTTCACCGGGGACGAAAATAATCCTTACACGAGCAGAACGGATGGCTAACTTTGAACACCTGGATGGGGGGGTTTCCGGTTCCGGAGCGACTCGACAAAATTTACAAACGTAGTCGAAAGATGAATAAAATGTTTAAAAAAAATTGTTGTTATATCTTTAATATATATATCATATCATCGGCACTACAACCGGGGACCGGTCTTGGCCTTATTTAGCAAGTCCTAAGGCTTGTTAAATTTTCCATAATGATTTATTTTTTCTGGGCAAGGTCATTAGTCTTGCGCCAGAGGCTCCCCGACGGGGAATCGAACCCCGGTCTTCCGGGTGACAGGCGGGTATACTAACCACTATACTATCGAGGAGCCTTTAATACTTTCTTTTAAACAAAATCATAAAAATAACCTATTTTTTGACCCGACACATCGGAATGTCCCCTTAGGTTATTTCTGTGTTTGTCTGACATCACAGTATCCTGTGTATTGTTATATGAGCAATTAACATCATCAACTTTCTGATTGGACTTATCAGGGGTTACAAAAAGCCACTTCTGGTTAGGAGATGATACGATGAAGTGGTTGCACGATTAACAACGTGCCATGCACTTTTTTTAAAACGCAGATAATGTATCCCCATTTCACGGCACACCTACTTCTGTATATAATCCCGATTTCAACTTAATTACACAGCTCTGACACCAACAAAAGTGATCAACATCAGTCATCGTGTACAGTGACGAGGACATGATAACACGAAAACGTCAGCAAAATGGCTGCAGTGATAATCTCTAATTAATTTAAAGCGAATATTGTATTTATTATCAAGCTAAGTGCTTCTGGGAATTTATTAATATACACTTTAGAACTAAAAGAACGCAACAGGCTCTAATCGTATTCAAACAAAGAAATATTCTTATCATGTCATTAAATTCAGAACATACATGTTCTTTTAATCACAACGTTTGATTGTCCTATTTGTTGTGCCTTCATTTGCAATAGCCTCAGCAACTTTAAACAATGCCTTTGTTTTATATTGAACGATTGTAGCCTTAAATGTTATATGAAATTTGTAGGTGTCGATGGAAAGGAATACAGACATTGAAAGTCTCAGTGTAATTAAGTAAATAAAGTATAGTTAAATATAAACGATCAACCAACATTTTATTTTATTTGTGTTTATAAGACAATAGAAGCGAAGAAAAATGGGTAAATAAATACGAAAAGTACAATAAAACATCAGCCAAAGGTTTATCTTATTTTGCTTATACGATGGTGGCAGGGGAAGAACAATGGACCAATTTACTGTACAGGGTGGTAAGAAAGTACTGTAATTTTGCTATTTTGTTATAAATGAAAAAATGGATTCTCTTTTCATGGATAATAATGAATGTGAATGAACACAATTTGAGGCAAAACAAAACAAACAAACATTGTACAATTTATAGTGCTTGTGAAGAACCAGTGAGTTAATATAAAAAGAATAAATGTAGATAGGATTTAGCATTTAACTTTAGTAAAAACTCTAATTTTTTTGGAAAAATAATTGCGTACTTTAAACTAATAAAAACCTAGCAATTTTAGAACTTCAAATGCTGTTATTGAATTGTTTATTTTATTGTTATTATTTTTTCTTGCTTCTAAACAGATAACTACAATTTCATTCTTAAAAATCTCTCGTGTGATGCGTAAATAAAATCAACCAATAAACATATACAAGTCAAACGCATTATTTTGAAGTAAAATTAAAAAACAACGAGTTTAGCATTTTTAGCCGAAAAAAATTACAATTCATTAATAAAATAAACGCACTGAAACACTCGTCAAACACAGCGAACAGGTTAAATGGTAAGTTGAGGTATTTCCTTAGCTCCCCAATAGTAAAGACTTGTCAGTTGACGCTACATACGCCCATTCACACAAATGTCGCCACCGTTTTATTTTTTATAGTTTAAAGAGTATCGAAGAGTCTTTGTCATTGAGTTCTATAGATCCCCGACTTTGTGTTAGCTAAATTTTTATTCATTTCAATAACTATCGGATTGTTCGAGTGCTAATTTCGTTGCGTCGTGGTAGAGGATTTAGTGTTAATTTTTTTTCATATCCATAGAGTGAAACTTAAACCATATTGTCGTTATATATTTTGACAGCTCATATTGTATCGGGTTTTGCTCAACGAACAATTTTTTAATCAAATAAAACAGATTATTTGAGATATCGGATTGAAATTTGATGCAATATATAGGGTGTCATCTTTTATGTCGGTATGTGACTATTTGGTCGTATCCCAAGCGACGTGGACGGCCTGTCGGCAAATTCCTTGAGTCAATTGCAGTTTATATACATGGGTGGTAGGAAAAGTTTATAATCTCAACGTGAAGATAGTAGCACTCGTCAATAACAGCTAGTGAATGTAGTTGTGTATCATTTGACAGTTACTCACCAAAATGTCAGCCATTTTGGACGCGTAGTTTTTATTTGACAGTCGTTTGAGTGTGTCGATATGAGAACAACCAAACAGGCTAGAATACCGGTAGCCACAAATACTCCCACACAGACTGAAACAACATCGCCAGCAGACGTGTTAACAATCCTGCTCAATCTACAGAGACAGATGTGAGGATGAAGTTATAGATAGTGAGGATGAAGTTATAGGCATAACGTAAGATAAGAGCCCGAGAACGGAGTGTAAAATTTCAAGGGCATACACCGAATACTAATTTAGATAAACAATCAACTTTGGATAGAAAGAAAAAGAATTTTACTTTTTCACGAATATTTCCTTTTATGAAAAGTCGTGATGAGAAAAATAAACGAGATCTACCCGCACTTGCCCAGTCTAAATTAAATGTCACTATAAACCCTCTAACGAAAACATCAATCAAAGCTCTTGCCGTGAATGTAAATTCACTTATAAGAACTGAGAGAATAGCCACTCCTTTCAACCTGTTGCAAGATGAAAACCCTGATATACTTCTGGTGGGGGAAACAAAGTTAAACCAGAAGCATAAGATAGGACATAAAAACTACGATATTATACGAAGAGATCGACCTAACTCCTCTCAAAGGGGAAGTGTCGCAATCTTTATTAGAAAAGGATTTCAACATAAAGTTATATATAGTGGAAAAGTGCGCAAGTTCCGGGTGCTAGAAGCCAGTATCGTACGCATACCCCTTCTTCCCGTTTTGGAGCGCAAGTCGTTGCACGTTGTTGCAAATTATAAGTCTCGTCTCCGCTGGCTAATGCTCTTGCTTCTTTAGTGGTATTGTTAAATACCGCAGCAGCGGTAGATAATACGGGGACAAACTGTACCGCCCGAACGAGTTATCTCGCCTTCGCTGCAGCTAGAAACTATTCAGTGAATTTTAAACGGGCTTACCGGCACTCTCCCCTTCTATGTGTACTGGATTCCCTCCAGTTCCATGTTACGACCAAAATCAACGTCCGCCAGGGCAACAGAACCCATCGACATCAGCGGCCAGACACCAAAACGAAATTCGACAGCAAAACACCAAACAAATTAACTTTTTGTACAACAGTCCTTCATGAACAACTTTCCGCTTTATTTTACACTGGTAATTTACTAGTTAAGTGTGTTTCACAAACAATACTTTTACAAAAAGAAATTATTGTAAGTCCTCCATGGACGGGTTCTTCAGTCCATCTTTTCTTTCGTTAATCTCTTCTTCACGAACAAAGAGCGGACAATATAACTGCCGAAAGGAAAAGAAAAGAAATAGACTCAAAAAAAAAAAAAAAACCGACTCTCTCTCTCTCTCTCTCTCCATCAACCACTCCGAAAGGAAACCCCACCTAACCGACTCTTTGCAATCAACACGCTGTCGGTAATGGGGATACAAGAATACAATTACTGAGCAATATGAATTCAACTAATGTATAATTTATAAATAAATACTATAATATATACCATAATAATTGATTGCAAACAAATACTATACTAACCAATTGCAAAACCATAATAAGGTAGTTATTAAGCTTCAAAATGAAGATATAAGCAAAGGCTATTATGCAACAAGAATATAAAACTGACCTACTAGCTACAGAATATTCATCGTTCCCTAGAGGTAGATCGTTCTCTGAAATCTTCCTTATTGACTCACGTCTGAGACTACTTAACACCAACAGACGAAACAGAAACAGTTTACGGACAATTGATTATCACAGTGACCACTGTGCATTCACGGCAGTAATAAAGCTACCGAATGATCTGGCAGATCTAGAGGAATGCGTGATCCCGCAACCCTACAACTACGGGGTAATGCGATGGCCACGGTTCACCAGGTCAATAACAAGAGAACTTCGTTCGAACGACTTTAATCTGCCAGTAAACAGAAACCTGACAAATGACGAAATCGACAAATACATCCAACAAATGGACGAAACAATCCCCAAAACAACAGTTACAGATCACATAAACATGTACAGAAACAAAACGATAAACGCACTCCACAAGAAAAGGAGCAGACTGCTATCGAAACTAAAACAATTACACAGACAGTTTACAGACAGACAAGACCAGGAGATAATATCACTGAAATCCCGATTAAAAAACCTCCAACAATTGCTTAAAGCTTATTATAGATTAGCAACAAATTTGTATTGGAACAACAGAATTCGAGCTATAAAAACTAATAACCCGAATATGTTCCCACAAATAAATAAAATATTCAGGAGAAATAATCAAAACCGAGATTCCACGTACCGTTGTAAACAAGCAACTGCTAATCAACATTGGCATACATACAGAAAACACTATCCCCAAAAATGATTACGTTGTGATCGAGGATCCTTCAGAAAAGGTGAACGATATGGGAGCTGTTTTTCAGGAAATGTACATGGTTAATGAAAGCATTCACCGAAATCACGACTTGGAGGAAAGAGCTCTACTGAATCACTTGCATCTCCGAAATGAAATTTCACTTTAGCAAGAGGAGAATCCCGGTTTTACCGAATTCAGTGACGATAATTTGTCAACTGAGATTATTGCCAATGGTAGGGCTAATAGCCTTTTAATTACGAGGGAAGGAATCCAGGGTATCTTCGACTCATTGAGAAGCAAAAAGTCAGTGGAAATAGATGGAGTACCTAACATCGTACTCGAGAACCTCCCGGCAATGACAATAGATATATACACGGTCCTGTTTAACAACGCGTTGAATAATGCATACTTTCCCACGCGTTGGAAAACGGCAATCATACAGCTCATACCAAAAAAAGGGCGGTTTTACCGAATTCAGTGACGATAATTTGTCAATTGACATTAATGCAAATGGTAGGGCTAATAACCTTTTAATTACGAGGGAAGGAATCCAGGGTATCTTCGACTCATTGAGAAGCAAAAAGTCAGTGGAAATAGATGGAGTACCTAACATCGTACTCGAGAACCTCCCAGCAATGACAATAGATATATACACGGCCCTGTTTAACAACGCGTTGAATAATGCATACTTTCCCACGCGTTGGAAAACGGCAATCATACAGCTCATACCAAAAAAAGGGCGGTTTTACCGAATTCAGTGACGATAATTTGTCAATTGACATTAATGCAAATGGTAGGGCTAATAACCTTTTAATTACGAGGGAAGGAATCCAGGGTATCTTCGACGCATCGAGAAGCAAAAAGACAGTGGGAATAATACCAAAAAGGGTAAAGACTGTACAAACCCAATGAACATGTGTTCGATAAGTTTACTCCCAAGTATCAGTAAAATATTTGAAAAAACTATTAACAAAAAGCTCTGCTAAAATGGGTAGACGACAACACCATTTTCAGAATAACCAGTTTGGCTTTAAGACGGGTCATGAAACCACACATGCCGCAATTAAACTGTAACAATTAAATAAATGTAAGAAATGTAAGAACCAACGCACAGGCGCCTGTCTGATCGACTTGGAAAAAGCATTTGATACCGTCTGGATGGAAGAGGTATATTTCAAACTGGTCAGACCAGGCATACCAGGCATATGGTTAAAGGAGAGGAGATTCGTGGTCAAAAGTGGTAACGCGACCTCTAATAAAACGTATAATATCAAGAATGGCTTGCAACTGGGAGTGGTACTTTCTCCGATTCTTTTCAACATGTACATTAGCGACTTATTAGATGCACTTCCACAGGCTATTTCGTACGCAGACGATCTCACAATTTACAGAACAGCTCCGAAAGTTGAGATCATAAATAGTTTACTACAGCGAGGTTTCAACAAAGTGCAGCACTATTGCGATGACTGGAAACTTAAGATCAACTTCCAGAAATGTGAAGCCATCCTATCTAGAACCCCATTATATAAAGCCACGTATGACACAAGAAAAAACTGGCGAAAGTTAATTATCGTGGGACCGCATGGAGTTAAACTGGAAACCAAGAGTACAGGTAGTCCCCGACTTACGACTATTCGCACTTACGACCATTTTTTTCCAATTTTTTTCATAGAAAATACTTAAAGAAGACAAATAATACATTACATTAGCTAAGTCGGAATATTTTTTATATGAAATTCGACTTGCGACTTAATCGACTTACGACCGATGACCAGGAACCTATCTCGGTCGTAAGTCGGGGAATACCTGTATAGTTAAATATCTTGGCACCTGTCTAGATCAATATCTGTATTTCAACAGACATGTAGAGGCCGCTTTGGCCAAAGCTAGGAAAACGTTTGCTATGACAAGAAGGCTATTTCATAGTAGCCAACTTGATAGCAGGGTAAACGTTATATGCTACATGAAACTAATCAGGCCAATACTCATATATGGTTGTCCAGTATGGTTTAACATAGATCTAAATTTAAAGGAAAAGAATCGGGTGTTCGAAAGGAAGTGTCTCGGAAGTTGTCTCATCTTATTATCCAAACACTGTACTATGAGAGCGTGCGACGCAATGGCTTTGTTCCACCAGAAGCGTTCCTTGATTTGGGCATGAATGGGCTTTTACAGGATGGATCCGGAATTACGCTGATCTATCATGTAAGTAGATCATCCGTAGACGGGCGATTGTGCTATGACCGGGAAGTCGCGCACCGAAGAAGAGCTCTTGCGCTTGAGTAGGGCCATCTCTCAAAGAGACCGGGACCATAATATTAAACAGCACGAACAGTTCCGGCGTTTAAATGACAATTAAAGACCTGGCTACCAATCTCGGTAGAATCACTGCATTATTAGCTAGCCTACACAGACTTAGCTTTTCTAGAATTAGGGTAGTATAAGATTTAAGTTAAGTTCTTTTAAATAAAATTTAAAATAAAAAAAAATTGAATCAAGTTAAATTTTAAGTAAAAACAGAAAACAAAATTCGACACAAAGTTTTCCTCACTTTTCTTTGTCATACAAATATTCATAAATACCGTCACAAACAACGTTCTGTCGTCGAAAGGCAAATTATACATTAGTCATGTAATGTTTAGCTTAGAGGGTCTGTGTAGGACCAGTAAATTATAATGTAAGGTAATTAAGCTAGAACTTAAGCAATTTTTGTCTAGCATATTGTTGCGGATTCGCAGTTAGATGCAGTGGGGAGAATCTAGTACGTTTATCGACTAGTACTCTTCCCAACAACCACACATGACAACTGTCAGCAACCATCTGACAGTGTTCGTTCTTGGCCAAGCTGTCACCCGAATTTTGTATGAAACGTGTTCGTGGAAGAAAATCTAATGTAGAAAGTTAATACGAGGGATTACAATAAAGAGTATTACGCAACAATAAGCAAACAGTATCGTTCGGTTATTTGTCTATGAATAAGTTCAGGTCCAGAGTGTTGTTACGAACTCTTCATGTATATACGAACTCTGGTGTTCGTTTCAATCGTATCTAAGGCAGCGAGAATCTCATAAGACCACATCGGCTTCACTTGAGCGAACACGTTTATTTGGGTGCTTCGAATGTTCACCCTTCGCAGTGTGGTGGAACAGTACTGGACCTTGGAGCTGTTCGAATCCGTCAACACCAGAGGTAATTACTTTAATTACGCATTAATTCGACTCCGTTGATTACAGGCAGCGAACCACAACGAACATCTGGCACAAAGTGCTGCCAGATCGTCCCAGCCGTCACTCCACTGTGGGAGCATATCGAAATACATATAATTTAGAAACTAAAAATATAAAACGAAAATAAATACTGTTGCAAAAATGAAATGAAAGTTTCCTAAGAACCGGCGACAGTTCTGGAGCACAGTTTTTAAGGACTATTGCTGATATTCCATCCGAACCGGTTGCTTTTCTATAGTCCAGTCAACGGAGAATGCGTTGAATGTATGGGCGCAACTTTACACCTGGGATTGAAAATTGCCCTGGTGCAATCATAGGTGGCCCCGAAAGACCGACATCGAGAGTTGAATTCTGCGGAAAATAAATTCGTGAACAGATTGGCTTCATCTTTTAAATACGTGTCTAATGTGCCACTGACGGTCACCAACAGAGGAAAAGAGGAGGAAACGTGCTTATTGATGATGGCCGTTGACCAGAAGGGAAGTGATCCCGTTGAGCACTAAGTAGTTTGTTGGTTACTTGGTCATTGCTCTTGGATTCTAATGCTTCTTCCTTTGGAAAGCTAAATCGGGTGAATATGCAAATCCCCTCTTTAAAACGAAACTCGAATGTAAGTTCTATTGTGGCGTTCCTAACAGATACACACACAATACACAAACAAATAGTGAAGAACACCGAGAAAAAGTCGAATAAGAAAACATAGCATAACAATTCCACATCAGTTGAGTGTACTTGAGTTTAGAAATCGAATTCGTACACGCGGCAATGGCCTGATGTGTTAAGCATTGGTTCAATTTTTAGTGATTCTAACTGTCATAGCGTCAGTTCGAATCACACGTTGTTCACTATAGTCGCAAACGCTAAAGTATCCTGGCCAACGATGATATGTCGAGTCGGTTGATAAATCGATCTGGGTCGCGATTAGGGTTAGGATATCAGGCAAATATTTTTGGACGGCGTTTTTCCGTTTTTCGAATTTTTCTTTGTTAGACAAATAATCATAACTTTAATCACAAATAAAGTCCCGTCGCCGAAAGGCAAATTGTACAATAGTCATGTAATGTTTAGCTTAGAGCGTCTGCGTAGAACCAGTAAGTTATAATATAATTAAGCTAGTATTTAAGCATTTTTTGTCTAGCATATAATCTCGAATCTAAGAAAAAAACGGGAATAAAAAATGTTGGGGAAAATGTAAATGGTTTATATTGGGTTGTACCACATGAAATGTCAGATTTTCGCTCTATCGGAAATAAGAAGTTAAAGAACGTTAAATTTTCTTTTTTTTTTTATAAAGTGAAGTGGTACGTGTGCTTGACGTGTGAGAATTTTAGGGTTCGTTACAAGTGCAGTTATTTTTTTTTTAGGAATTGTTTACCATGTTGTCGGCAGTTCAAATTCGAACCCTCTTCCTTTATGTATTTAAAATGGTACATAATGCGTCATTGGCAATGAAAAATATTGATGACGCATTTGAGGATGTAGCGATAAACGAACGCACTATACGACGTTGGTTTGGAAAGTTCCGTTCGCGAGATTTCACCCTCGAAAATGAACCATGCAGGAAGCCGGAAACGTTAGTTGACGACGATGTTTTAAGAGCAACGGTGGATGCGGACTCCACGAAATCGGTTCAGGGGATTGCACAAAGCATGGGAGTATCCACAATAACAATAAGTCGACACCTTTCTCTCATAGGAAAATTAAATAAACTCGATAAGTTCGTACCCCAGAACTGAACGAGTCCCATAGACTACGGCGCCTGGAAATCTGCACATCGCTTAGATTAAGAAACCAAACTGAACCGTTTTTGCACCGGATAATCACATGTGTTGAAAAGTGGATTCTGTATGATAACCGTAAAAGATCTGGGCAGTGGTTGGATGCAGGTGAAAAACGAAAACACACCCCCAAACCCGATGTTCAACCAAAAAAGTTCATGGTGACAATTTGGTGGACATCGAAAGGACCAATCCACTTTTCATTTCTTCATCCAGGAAAAACGATAAATGATATCAAATATTGTGAGGAGATCGACATATTGCACGCCAAATCGGCTGAACAAGCAACCTGCGTTGGTCAATAGGTACGGCCTGATCGTTTTGCATAACTATCCTAGACCCCATACCTCACAAAGCTCCTCGATAGTATAGTGGTTAGTATACCCGCCTGTCACGCGGGAGACCGGGGTTCGATTCCCCGTCGGGGAGCCTCTGGGGCAAGACTAATGACCTTGCCCGGAAAAAAATACAAATCATTATGGAAAATTTAACAATCCTCGGGACTTGCTAAATAAGGCCAAAACCGGTTCCCGGTTGTAGTGCCGATGATGATGATGATACCTCACAAGTAACGGTGCAAAAACTGTTGCAGTTGGGATATGAAATTCTTCCGCATCCACCGTACTCTCCTGACATTTCTCCAACGGACTGCCATCTTTTCCACAATCTGGATTCATTTTGCCGACAGAAGATCTTCCGGAACCGAGCAGAGGTCATAAAATCCAATCTGATCAATGACCCTAAATCCTTTTTCCACTTTATAAATTCCGCCTATCCTAACCCCCTCTCTTATGGCGCGACTACGTCAAACGACAACCTAACTATTGCCAACCTGTTCGCGTCGTTTTTCAATAAATCCTTCACAGACGTCTCCTTCGAACCCAATCCGTCGTATTTCAATGACTTGCCCGATTTCTCCCTTGGTCCCTCCACCCCCCAACTTATTCAGCGTCACGTAGTTGAAGAGAAACTAAACTTACTCAAAGACGAGTTCAGCCCTGGACCTGATGCACTCCCGTCTGTATTTTTAAAGAACTGTTCCACTTCTCTTTCTCTCCCGATACCAACGATTTTTAACCTATCCCTTTCCCAAGGGACCTTCCCTAGTATCTGGAAATCCTCCTATGTCACCCCTATACATAAAAAGGGACCTAAAAATGATATCAGCAACTACCGACCCATCGCCAAACTGTCTCATATCCCCAAACTGTTCGAAGGGCTTCTTTATAATGCGTTATCTTTTAGTTGTAAATCCATCATCTCACCCAACCAACATGGTTTCCTTTCGGGTAGGTCGACCACAACGAATCTGATCGAGTTCTCATCCGATACTCTCCGTGCCTTAGAGAATGGCAACGAAGTCGATGTTATCACCACTGATTTCAGCAAGGCCTTTGACAAAATCTCCTATAATCTCATCCTTTTCAAGCTGTCCTGCCTAGGTTTCGAACCCATATTGATCAAATGGTTATCTTGTTATCTGAAAGACCGCTCCTACCGAGTCAAATTCAGATCCCCCCTATCCGATCCTTTTTTCCCACCTCAGGGGTTCCGCAAGGTAGTCATCTACGCCCCCTCCTTTTTAACCATACCATCAATGAAATTAAAAAAGCATCCATCTCCCTCAATGCGGACGACGCCAAACTCTACAAAACAATCATCTCTCCTCTCGACTCCTCACTTCTCCAACAGGACCTCGACAGCTTCTCAACTTGGTGCCGTAATAACTGCCTGGAACTTAATGTTGTCCAATGTCACTCCATTACATTCTCCCACAAACGTCCACCCCCACCCCCACGCTCCTACTTCCTGATAAACCAGCAGATTTCATACGTATCCTCAATACGTGACCTCGGAATCTTATTTGACAGGGAGCTTAGCTTCATCCCGCATATCGATGATATCATTCTTAAGGTCAACTCCGCCCTAGGGTTTGTGAAACGCTGGTCTAAGGAATTCTCTAATCCTTACGTTTCCCGGTCCCTCTACATTGCCTTCGTCCGCCCCCTTCTTAAATACGCCAGTCAGGTCTGGTCTCCACATTGCTCATCCCATATCCGCAGAATCGAGAGCGTGCAACGTCGGTTTCTGCGTTTTGCCCTCCGTGGACTGAACTGGGAGAATCCTCGGATTCTTCCCCCATACACAAGCCGGCTCCATTTGATCAACCTCAATACACTTGAGGAGCGCCGAGCTCTTGCCGATATCCTCTTCATCCACCGTCTCCTCTCCGGCACAATCAACTGCCCTAGCTTGCTCTCCACCATCACACTAAACACCAACCCCCGTAACGTTCGAAACCCTCGACTCTTCTATCTGCCATCCCACCACACTTCCTATGGCTGTAATGAACCCATTTCTCGAATGCTAAGGCGGGCAAACTCTTACCCTACCTCCTTCGATTTCTACCTCACTCCTATTGCACTCAAACGTCGTCTCCCCCCCCCCCCCCCCCCCCCCCCCCCGCCAACACCGCAACACTCTTACTACCCGTACACATTCCAATCACCCCGCCCCTTTATCCTACTTCCCGGTCTTCGCCACCCCATCACGTACACCGCCACCTTCCCACCATATCACCATCATACTTTTTCTAAATTAATTTGCGTAATCCCTAGTTTTTAAGTTAGTTCGTAAGTTTTTACTTTTAAATTTTTTTTACGCTTGTACTAAGTGAAATAAACGAGGGTTCTGCTCTCACTAAACTAAAGTAAAGCCTTTGAAGATTTCATTGCCTCAAAAAGTCAGCTAACCTACGAAAAAGGAATATTTGACCATGTATCACGTTGGAAGAATGCCATGGATCCTACTCTGATTGAATAAAAATTTACCGAAAAATATTGGATTTTAAATTTTTACTATAAAATCGGACATTTCATGTGGTACAACCCAATATAAGATGGATCAGCTTGTCTGTGTAACAGAACTTGTGATTAAGTTATGTATGTCCCTCCACCATTCGTTCACTTGTGACAAGGTTCCTTCAAATTCCGTTTACCTTTTTATCAATTTATATGACTAGGCTTTCTAGTTATGTAGTTTATAATTAGCTGGGCTTGTATTCGTCTCTCGGATCTTCGAAGAGCGGGTCATAACACTAAAACCACTAGTTTATAAAGAGCGACACGGCAACCATTTTGGAACAATACTATAACACAACGCTAATCAAAAAGCAAACGTAGAAAATATGTAGATGTTTATTTTTTATCTTTTGCCTGTTTAGTTTGTTAAATATGAAGTCAACATTTGTCGGGCAAACTTTGGTAATGACGTCTGGTTTGAAAAATTGATTGTCTCTCGATATCACTTAACGATAACTGTGCGCAATTCGCAGAATAAATTTCATTGAAAGCACAATCCACTGCGTAATTCCTTTTTGTTTTTAGTAACATTGACGTATTCCAACCATCTGTTGCTTTGAATACTTGACATTGGCACGAATATTTTACAATTAATATTAAGAAAAAACGCTTAACGTTTCAGAAGCAAGATTACTTTATTGTGGTTTGTTAACTTAAATAAATGCTGCAAATCGCAATAAGTTTAAAAGTAAAAAGGTGTCACACGCGCACTTTAGGGTTGTTTACTATCTAGCACTGTAGCACACTATGAAACAACGAGTCTATATAAAATCCTACCCCTGATCGGCCATGGATAGATGCGCAGATAAACAACAACTTTGAAATACAGAATTAAACTGATACATTCTTCAACTATTCACCACTTAATACTCAGTTCGCCACAAAGAAAAGTAAATTTCGGCAGTTCGAACACGAATTCTGAATTCTTCTAGGTAAATTCTGACGACTGCTTCTTAAAAAGATGACGAAAAATGTCAAGAAAAACACAAACATGCGACGATGTCCACTATGAGCAAAAATGTGTGGCTTCTAAATACAATAAAACAGCAGAGAAGTGTTTACATACTTGAGTAGTGTGATATGCTTGAAGACAAATTTTATTGGACTGTCGAAAATTTGCTTGAGGGTTACAAACTTACACAGCGTTCGCGAAGGCATTCGTTGAAATCGAGAACACACAATTAATATTCAGTAGAAGAACGTGCCAATTAAATGTTAGCGAATTACATCAAAAACTCTTTTCAATAACTTCTCTTCTTCAAAATGAAATTGTTTTGTTCAATATGGAGTATAATCACGATAACTTTTTATAATGCCATAAACAAAGATTAACATCCTTCAAACCCACGAACGAGCAGGTTTCTATAACGCATTCATGTTTGGAATATGCTCAAATGTTAACTTGCCATAAAAGCCAATTAACGACCGAATTCCGGCCATTTCAAAAACATTGGATCTAATAAATCCTCTCCATTGTTACTTCTGCCTGACAGTTGTAAGAACTTCTTCCGGTATGACCATGTGAAAATAATTAATTCCACTTTCCGTAAATTGTCACAATTTTACAGAAACAAATAAGAGTGTGTGGTGGTCGCGTTTTACGCCATCAGAAAATTTATAATTCTCCAGCATTACCTGCCCTTGGATAATAATCTACCAGAAATTTTATTAAGCTACTCCCAAAAGTTGTTCAATCGTTCTCCTTTCATCATTCAGTTTTACTTGAGGAGAGGTTTTTGTTGAGTCGATTAGGACGGAAAAATCCTCGAGGGAAGCTCTCGTAGCACTGTGGCTTTAGAATTGCGTTCCGTGTCATTTGGCAGTGGCTTGCAAACAATTTCATTAAGAACCGCCCTTACGTTGTTCGGTTGCTTTCCTTTTCTTTCCTTTCGTCGTTAAGTTTTAATCAAGACGAGTTTTTCATTGAGTTAGAATAGAAAAATTTGCGAGAGGGAAGCTCTCTTGATTTCTAGCTACCATGGTGGACACGTCATAGATCCTTTTACTAATTAAATAATCCAAAGTAATAAATTAAGTCCAAAAATTTATTTGGGATAGTATTTCAGTGGACGACTAGGTCATGGGTTGCAACCTTCCACTAAGTAATTTTACCGAACTGCTACAATAGCACAAGTTACCCAGTTGAATGTAAGGACAATAGAACGCATGACAACTTTCTCACCAACTTAGTTATTCAGGCAACGAATAGAACATCTTGATATCAATATTATCTCTCGTTCTCGTACAGTTTACAAGACGCTTAGCTCGTGAGTTAGTAAGCTGCATGCGTTGCTAATAGTCTTCATTAAGAGGGGCGCATATAACGGGTTTTCCAATAGGTACTTGACAACTTTGAACGCACCCTTTCAGTAATCATCGAACTGTCACTGTCAATTTATTCAGTGAACTCAACATTTTCATCATGGTTAAGTACACGAACGAACAACGTCTGCAAATTATAAAAATTTACTACCGAAATAAAGTTGTCAAGTCCCTATTGGTAAACCCTATATATAGTCATTGTTACGAAGTAAACATTTTTTTTATTTAATTTATTCTATTAAATATGTTTGTTTACGTTTCACGCGAGAGCTTTGAAGAGAGAGAGAGAGAGAGAGAGAGAGAGAGAGAGAGAGAGAGAGAGAGAGAGAGAGAGAGACCACGCAACAATCTCATCCTATCTTAATGATAGACATTATTCCATCCAGATCCGTGATATCCAACCTTTCCCGTGCTGTCTCTGGAGTAGCTCAAGGTAACCTGGAATCTCTCCTATTCACATCCGTGACACTGAGAGAGAGAGGGTGAGCGAGAGAGAGAGAGAGAGAGAGCGCGCGCGAGAGAGAGAGACCACGTAACAATAATAGACATTATTCCATCCGGTCCAGATCCGTGATATCCAACCTTTCCGTGCTGTCTCTGGACTACCTCAAGGTAACCTGGAATCTTTCTTTTTCGTACTAGCCACCAATGACATTGATAAGGTCATCAAGCTTTCCCGCTTCTCTCTATATGCTGATGACACTAAAATATATAAGATCATATAATCTTCACATGCACGATGCACTGCTGCTAACAGACCTGGACACCTTCTCAGATTGGTTTGATAATAACTCCATTGTACTTAATATTGCCAAGTGCCAATCTATAACCTTTTCTCGAAAACGTATCAATTCTTCCCCGCGCCTATATTTCCTCCCTAACCAACCGCTAACCATTCTATTATTTTTTTTATTGCATAAATGTACAATCGTTTTTTTACTTCTCCCAGAAAAGGCGACCCCATGGCGCTGAGTCAATACCCTGAGATGCTATTTTTTTTTCTTGACCGGGTCCACCTGCCAAGCTTCGAAAGATGCTCAAGGATTTGTCCCAACCATTTCACGAAAAATCCACTAATGCCCCTCCCAAGTCCCCACACCCCCTCAACTATTTACAACCACCACCCCCCACTTCTCTTACCCTTACACCACGACTGTTCAGCTCACTCCACACCTCAACTACTTTTCTTATAGCTTCCAACTCCAAAGCCATTTTCCGCTTCATAAATGAGTACCTCAGCAATATCACACTCCGCTTTAACGATATAAGTGTAAAGGTCGCTACTGCCTCGCTCTACACAGAAATCTACAACGCCATATCCCTATATGTCCCATATTCCCGACACAGGTTATCGTTCTCATCGCCCCCTTGGTATAACCGCAAACTTCGTACTGTTCGTAACAAGAGTATCAAGCTGTGGAACACTTTCCTAAATACGCGTTCTCCCCTAGACTTCAATGAGTTCTACTGCTCCTTCTATCACAATTACCTCACTAAAGCTAAATTCAACTTGATCAATGACCCCAAATCTTTCTTCCACTTTATCAACTACAAACGCAGATCTGATACCTATCTCAACTCTCTCTTCTACGGCTCGACTACTTTAACTGACTCCCATACCACTGCCAACCGTTTCGCGTCTTTCTTCAAACTATCCTTCACAGACAACTCTTTCGTGCCTAACCTTTTTACTTCACTGGCCTGTCTGAATTCTCCCTCGGCCCTCTCATCCCACTGCAGATTCAACAACACCAAGTTATAGAAACACTAGAACAGCTGAAAGACGAGATCAGTCCCGGCCCAGACGGACTCCCAGCTATCCTCTTAAAAAAATGTTCCTCCTTTCTCTCTCTCCCGCTCGCGACAATCTTCAATCTATTCCTTGCACTAGGTCTATTCCCTGACATTTGCAAATCCTCTTATTTTTTCATTCATTTTTAAAACTTTTTTTCAAATCCTCTTATATACGCACCGGGATTCAACACACCCCATACATAAATAGGGACCAAAAACCGATATATTCAATTATCGTCCCATTGCTGAGCTTTCGTACATTCCTAAACCGTTCGAAGGCCTTCTATATGATGCGCTATGTTCCCGCTGAAAATCCATCATCTCTCCCAAATAGCCGGGCTTCCTCTCCGGCAGGTCCACTACTACCACCCTTGTGGAATTCACATCCCACACACCGCTTGCCTTAGAAAACGGGGATGAAGTCGATGTAATCAGTACCGATTTTAGCAAGGGCTTTGACAAAATCACCCACAACCCCATTCCCTTTAAGTTATCTTCCTTCGGTTTTGAACCCCTGCTAATTAAGTGGATTTCATCTTATCTTAATTAATGAATCTGCCGCGTGCGATTTAGATCCACCCTCTCCGATCCTTTTTTTCCAACCTCAGGGGTTCCCCAGGGCAGTCATCTCGTCCCCTCCTATTTATTCTAACCATTAGCGACATGGGCTCTAGTATCAACCACTTCTTCATCTCGCTTTACGCGGATGATACCAACGTTTTTAAGACAATCCGCTCTCCCCTATACTAGTCACTCCTTCAATCGGATCTTGGCAGGTTTTCGGCTTGGTGTCAAAGTAACAGCCTAGAACTGAATATCGCCAAATGTCACACAATCACCTTCTCTCGAAAGCGCTCCCCGACCCAGCCGCGCTCCTATCTCATACTGAACCAACCGATAACATCGTTTGAATGGATTCACGACATGGGCTTTCTATGTGACAAGGAGCTCAATTTTACCGCGCATATTGACGACATCATCCTTAAAGCCAATGCCGCCCTTGGTTATGTCATACGCTGGTCGAAAGAATTCCTAAATCCTTACGTCACACGCTCACTCTCTACATAACCTTTTTCCGCCCTCTGCTCAAATATGATAGTCAGGTCTGGTCCCCGTATCAATTGACTCACATTCGCAGGATTGAGGTCGTTCAATGTCGTTTCTTGCGATTTGCCCTCAGTGGACTAAACCGCCATACACCAGCCGGCTCCCTCTAGTCAATCTAAACACACTTGAAGAGCAAAGAATCCATGCCGACATCATCTTCGTCCATCGTCTTTTGTCAGGCTCAATCAATTGCCCAAGTCTACTCTCCTCTATAATATTTCACACAAACCCCCAAACTTACTTGACTCTTCTAATTGCCCGCCCATCACACTTCATGGCACTAACGAACCCATCTCGCGTATGCTACGTCGGGCCAACTCTATCCCCACCTCCGTTGATTTCAACCTCTCCACCTCCCGCTCTCAAACACCGTCTCCTAACAAAACCCGTGCTACCCCCCCCCCCCACTCTCAACCCACTCATCCCAATAACCACCCTACTTCCCAAATCCCGGCACTCCTCTTCCACTAGTTTTCCCCCACAAGTCCTCTCCACCTCCCGCTCTCAAACGCCGTCTCCTAACAAACCCGTGCTACCCCCCCCCCCCCCCCCACTCTCAACCCACTCATCCCAATAACCACCCTACTTCCCAAATCCCGGCACTCCTCTGCCACTAGTTTTCCCCCACAAGCCCACCCCCCCTACACTTTTTCAACCCCACCCTTAATTTCAACCTCAACCCTCCCGCTCACTCGCCTTCGCCCCCCCCCACCCACACCGCCGATCCTGCACGCATGACTTCAACGAACTCCTTTCACGGATGCTGAGAAATGTGAACTCCAGTTCCACGTCGTCTGATTTCGCCCCCACTATACATACTCTCAAATACCGCCTCCTAAACCATTTTCCCCTATCACACCTCTGATCTTAAGCCGCCCCTCCACACATCCAACAATAACTGGCCCCCACACCCTGTTATCCCCCCCCCCCCCCCCCCCCGACCAGACGCATTCCCCGACATTTACCCACACTAAAAACCCTCCCCCACTTCCACCTAGTTCAAAGGTTTAGTTAATTTAAGTTTTTTCCTCTTTTTTTGTTTGTTATATTTTCCTTTTTTTCCCGCTTATAACATACTAAGCTGAATATATGAGGGTTCTGCCCTCTCAAAATTAGATTAAATCAAATTATTCTGACTTTACTATTCGGATCATGTATGGTGAAGTATCATCATCATCGGCACTACAACTGGTGACTGGACTTGGCCTTATTTAGCAAGACCTGAGGCTTGTTAAATTTTCCATACTGATTTGTTTTTGCCGGGCAAGGTCATTAGTCTTGCGCCAGAGGCTGCCCGACGAGGAATCGAACCCCGGTCTCCCGCGTGACAGGTGGGTATACTAACCACGAGGAGCCGTATGGTGAGTATAATCTTCAAATATTGAAGCGCTTGCTAAGTTGTATTCGTTGTGCACGTCCTGAATATCGATAATCAGACAAATGGAGATTATTGCACGAGTAATGCACCTTCCCATGATGAGGCAATACCACTATTTTTTTTGCTAAAAATGAAATTATTTTGTTCAATACACTCTGTATCCGCTGGATCTAGCTCCCGGTGATTAATTCCTATTCCGTAAACTACATTTGATTATGAAAGGAAACCGTTTTCATAAACCGAAAACATTCGCCGGATGACGAACTCCTTCCACAATAATATCCCAATCTAAGGCATACAAAAGTCATGCACGTGACGAACGAGGAAATCAATGTATTTCAGTTCAGGAAGATTATTTATTCGAATAAATAAAAATGAATTTTGTAAAAAGTAATTAACAATGTGTGTTTTTTATCCATTCTGGTTTATTTCGGGACAGAGGGTGTTGATCCTTTTCCATCATCATCATCGGCACTACAACCGGGATCCGGTCTTGGGCTTATTTAGCGAGTCTCTCCACCGGTATCCGGTCCATATCCGAGACTTGTTAAATTGTCCATAATAATTTGTTTTTCCGGTTATTAGCCTTGCGCCAATCTTTTTCAGAATGGATCCTTTTCCATACTGACTACTAAACTAATGTGCAAATTGCACAACTAAATTGTTTTTCCGTACTGTTCAATAAAGTAATGTGTTAAAAATATCTCTTTACCGTAAATGTGGCAAATATAGTACATAGATTAAACCAGTTTGATAAATTAATGTTAAATTAGTGGATTGATAAATATAACCATAATTAACTTTATCTTTCGGAATAGGAAGACTTTTCTGTTAATGTCGAAGTGCAGGGTTCCTGAAGAGAGAGGGGATAAGGAAAGAATAGATATCGAGGTATAATTTCTACAACGATGAAAATGTGCTTCGACCGAGAAGGAGGAAAAAACCGATGTACTCCACACAAGTATAATGTGTCTTAAAAGGTCTCGTCGCTGGTCTGACCCCTGATGCGTTTTCAGGTAGATGCCTTAATATTCCTAGACGGTTAAAACTACATCAAGAACACGTTGGTCTAATTAGAAATATTATCAGAATCATGGATCGATGAAATATAATTTCTCTATACGTAGTTGAGCAATTCCTTATCTAGCCATGAGCACCAATTGGGTATTAAAGACGCCGCTACTCTTTTTAATTATCCATTGCACAGTATTTGAATACTTTCCAAATTGAGTCTTGTTATTGGTGTAACAGGAGGACCACCACAATTGCAATAGGATGTGAAATAATACACTAAGTCAGACTGCTTCGAAACTCTAAATTAGTTTCGTCTACACCTCAACTATTCCCGGTGAAAGAATTTCAAACTTGTCCGAGAAAATGCTATTTTTAGCTGCCAGAATTTGAAGCGAGATCCACCACAGACGACACAGGTCGACAACTCAGTAGTGCGCCGCAATCATTTCACTGATTTTGTTTGATCGTGCGTCAATCAAAGTTTTGTATGTAGCGCAGACAAGACGACATTCGAGTGGAATACTAAAAGCGAAGACCGTGTGCCTTCTCTCTGAAATGGTGTCACACTATTGGCGCATTAATAGTTAGATAAACATTTGCACAGAATGCTTTCACAACACAGACGGGCAGGGCGGGTGATATTTTTTTCTGTCTAAATCTACCAGTTATCGGAGTTATGTTATAAAGTTGCTGTTTCAAAATATGAATTCTGGATTGGCGAGTGAATTAACTTGAACTTAATTGGACGAGTTCCACCCACTTTATACTAAATTCATACGTCAGATGTGTAGGGGACAAAATTCATTCATTACTAAATATAATTCACTCAGGTTATGAACATCCTCGTTTTAATTGGTAGTCAGGAAAGTGGCGTTCAATGAGAAAGGATGATTCTGCTTAAGAATTGCACTGGCGGCTAACGTATAGTTAGATCTGATACCCTCCTCTATTGAGTTATATGAAATCAACCAATACACAAAAAGAAGCAGTTTGTAAAAAAGTAGTTAAGACAAAGTAGCGGGATAAAAAATGTTACTTTTTTCCTTTATTGCATGTCTTCTAGTATAGGGTTTTTTGACAAATTTTTTTCGGTAGTAAATTTTTATAATTTGCAGACGTTGTTCGTTCGTGTACTTAACCATAATGAAAATGTTGAGTTTACTGAATAAATTGACAGTGACAGTTCGGAGATTAGTGAAAGGGTGCGTTCACAAATTAAATTCAAAGTTGTCAAGTCTCTATTGTATAACCCGATATAACACCGAATCGAAACGAGGCCGTGGCTTGAATGACACTTTGGAATCTACCCCATAAAGCATTTTTTTTTAAATACGAGCACGAACATAAAAAAATAACAGTATAAATAATGAAGTATGTATAAACGCACAAGGATCCCATCGGGGTGGCGAATCCGGATACATAGCTACAAATTCCCAAATTTACAGGAGAAACTTACTGTCAACCACCACAATCCCATAGTAATCTATTTAGTTGGCGCATACAACAAATATTATAGGGATTGGCTCACTACTGTATCATGTAGCATTGAGTTTTCTAATAAGTTTCTCTTCGTTATCTCTTTTACATTTTGGGAATCTGCAAATCAACTATTTTTCGGACAAAACGAAAACTGGAAAATAATATTATGTGTATAACACAAGTATACCCGCCTGTCACACAAGACAGGGGTTCGATTCCCTGTCGGGGAGCCCCTGGTGCAAGACTACTGACCTTGTCCGGAAAAAACAAATCATGGAAAATTTTTTACAAGCCTCAGGACTTGCTAAATAAGGCCAAGACCGGTTCCCGGTTGTAATGCCGATGATGATGATAATAACACAAAAACACACGATCCCTGAACACGAGTATTGAAACAACAATATCAATAATGAAATGTGAAAACGTAACAACTCCATTAGGGGGGAAGTTTCGCATATACAACTTGGTTGGTTCTCAAGTTTCCAGGAGCCAATAGGAATTTTATTGATTTGCGAGATTTCTTCACATCTTTTCCGTGGTTGGAGGTGCGCTTTGGAGACTCCGATGTTAACGCATGCGCGGAGTCGGTCACAGAGATTATTCTTCTAGGGATGGAGATCTACATTCCGCATTCCATCAAACGAAATTCATCTGATAAACCTTGGTTTGATAAAAAATGCGAGCAGATTACAGCGGCAAAAAATAGAGCTTTTAAACAATGGCCTCCCACCGAGGTGAACAGAACGAATTTTGTTATAATCAGAAACGCATGCAACCAGGCGATTGATACCGCGAAGAAGGCTTACAACGACAGGTGACTAATAAACTCTTTGGGTGCCCAACTGGTTCGCGTCCCTTCCTGTCAATGACAAGGGCTGTCGGCAGTCATTGCGCTTCTTCCTCTTTTCCCCCGTTAGTGACGGGCAGCGGGACGATAGTTTTAAATTCAAAGGATAAAGCTAAAGTGTTCACGAATTTATTTTCCGCGAATTCAAACCTCGATGCCGATCTTTTGGAGCCACCTGTGATCACGCCAGTGCGGTCTTCGATGCGGGTTGTGAGATTCCGCCCGCATACTATTCAACGCATTCTAAGTGGACTGGACTGTAGGAAGGCAACCGGACCGGACGGAATACCAGCAATAGTCCTTAAGAACTGTGCTCCAGAACTGTCAACGGTTCTTGGCAGACTCTTTCGCTTATCTTATGAGAGAAGAACCTTTCTTGGCTGCTGGAATGTCGCTCGAGTTCAGCCAATCCCAAAGAGGGGGAAAAAGTGTCTCCCATGAAATTACCGGCCGATAGCATCACTGTCTACGTTATCTAAGGTGATGGTAAAGGTAATCCATCCCGATTTAATTAAGTATTTGGAGTGCAACGGACCTCTAAATGATCGTCAACACGGATTCAGTGGTAGCCGGTCCACGGGAGACCTTTAGACTCTTATAACCGATATATGGACATCTGCCATTGTGCGACATGGTGAGTCAAGGGCGGTCGCATTGGATACATCCAAGGCTTTTGACCGCGTCTGGCACCGGGCATTGCTGAGCAAACTTTGTTCATATGGACTTTCCCAACAGCTTTGCGACTGAACGAAGAGCTTCACGAAAATCTATCGATCCAGATTGTTGTGGACGGCGAGTGTTCGGATCTGTATCCTGTTAATTCCGGGGTGCCTGAAGGTTCTATTTTGGCTCCAACCTTGTTTTTGCTTCCAATAAATGATTTGTTGGAGACAACGGATAACAAAGTGTTCAGTTTCGCGGATGATAGTACGCTTGTTTCCTCTTTTTCGAGTGATCGTCCGATTAGTGCATCAACGGGGTTAATTCCGGGGTACCTCAGGGTCCTATTTTGGCTCCAACCTTGCTTTGGCTTCCCATAAATGATTTGTTGGAGACAACGGATAACAAAGTATTTAGTTTCGCGGATGATAGAACGCTTGTTTCCTCTTTTTCGAGTGATCGTCCGATTAGTGCATCAACGGGGTTAATTCCGGGGTACCTCAGGGTCTTATTTTGGCTCCAACCTTGTTTTTGCTTCCCATAAATGATTTGTTGGAGACAACGGATAACACGGATAACAAAGTATTTAGTTTCGCGGATGATAGAACGCTTGTTTCCTCTTTTTCGAGTGATCGTCCGATTAGTGCATCAACGGGGTTAATTCCGGGGTACCTCAGGGTCCTATTTTGGCTCCAACCTTGTTTTTGCTTCCCATAAATGATTTGTTGGAGACAACGGATAACACGGATAACAAAGTATTTAGTTTCGCGGATGATAGAACGCTTGTTTCCTCTTTTTCGAGTGATCGTCCGATTAGTGCATCAACGGGGTTAATTCCGGGGTACCTCAGGGTCCTATTTTAGCTCCAACCTTGTTTTTGCTTCCCATAAATGATTTGTTGGAGACAACGGATAACACGGATAACAAAGTATTTAGTTTCGCGGATGATAGAACGCTTGTTTCCTCTTTTTCGAGTGACAGGCCGATTAGTGCATCAAAGTAGCACCAGCTGAGATGTACCCAGGTCGACTCTCTTCATCTGAATCTGGATAAGGTCCTGCACTGCGGAAAGTCCAGTCTCGACGACTTCAATGCAACGAAGATGCAGTATACAACATTCACAAGGAAAAGTGGATCAACGGTTACACAGTTGATGATAAATGGCCAGGCCCTCGAATGTGGCAAAGCATGAAATTGCTCGGCGTCACGGTCTGTGGGAATGTATCGTGGCATAAACACGTGCCTAATATCGCCAGATCCACGGCAGGAAAACTGAGTTATATTTTTAGAACCAGGAAATATTTTACTACGGCTCAACTTCTTCTCCCGCATGAATCTCAAATTAGACCCGCGCTCGAATATTGCTCTCATGTTTGGAGCTCTGCTCCTAAACATACTGTGGCGTTTCTAACAGATACACACACAATACACAAGGAAATAGTGAAGAACACCGAACGAAAATCAAATCAGAAAATATATCAGAGCCGTATACCATAGCGATAACATAACAATTCCACTTCAGTTGAGTGTACTTGAGTTTAGAAATCGAATTCGTACAAGCGGCAGTGGCCTGATGTGTTGAGCATTGGTTACATTTTTAGTGATTCTAACTGTCATAGCGTCAGTTCGAATCACACGCTCTTCACTATCGTCGCAATACGCTATAATACCCTCGACCTACTTTAGAGCATACAGAGACGAGAAATCCGCCTGATCGGGGATACGAGGCTGACATCGGGACTACAGTCTTTGTCACATGGAAGGCGCGTAGCCGACCTCTGTCTGTTTTACCAATATTATCACGGGCACTGGTCTTCGAAGATTCGTGATATTGTTCCGCGCAATTCGATTTGTATGCGCTCCTCAAGACAATATGACGGATCGCATCAATTTGCGACTCATCTCCCGACGGCGCGAACATCTCTGCATCAGAAATCGTTCCGTTACAGAGTGGGGAAGTTGTGGAATTCCCTGCCCGTGCGAGTGTTTCCGGAGCGTCACAATCCACCACTGTTCAAGAAGAACTGCACGGCTATTTGGTGGCATCTCGGGGTGCCGTATCGTCATTGTAGGTCCGCCTCTCCCGATAGAAATGCATTTTCTTGGTTGAGCTATTTCTTAATGTGAAATTTCTGCCATACTTCATGGGCTGAAGTCCCGGCATTTTTCAATAGGTGGCGCCACTAGAAAATGAGCATATGTCACTAATTTATATATGAAGTTTCGTGGTATTTGGTCAATTTGTTTACAAGCTACAGTCGTTTGCGTACGCGTTACAGCATGCAACTGTTCGAAAATAACTGCAAGAGTTATTTGATGGCATTTTGGCGCGCTAAAGGTTCACCTCTCCCGACAGAAGTTGAAAAAAAAACCGTTAGACCTGATATGGAAACCTGGGTGGAAATAAAGATCTCACCATGTTACTTAATATGCAAACCTGGGAGAAAATAGAGATCTCACCATGATACCTCATATAGAAACCTGGGTGGAAATAGAGACCTGAGATACATGAGACGGAACATGAATGCTTTCGGCAATACCTGCACAAACATAAGCATGTCAACCACCCATACTGTACGTACTCACAGAGTGCGTGACAATTGAGGACGCACGAATGATAATGGAGTGCCATTTGAGACGGACAGTTACTCTGGTAGGAGTAACGGAATACATGCTAAGCTCAAAAGAAGCATGGCCCATAACAAATGCTGTTCTAGGTAACATAATGCAGCAATTGTGACGTGATGAGAGGAGTATTAGATAATTTCCATCCCGGTCGACGATAAAATATCTAAAAAGAAAGTTCCACGCGGAACAAGAGGAATATGTGTTGGCGGGCGTTGGTTTTAGTCGGTAAAAATCCAAAATGAGACCTGATATGGAAGCCCGGGTGGAAATAGAAATCTCACCACAATACCTGATATAGAAACGGGTGAAAATAGAGATCTCATACCTGATAGACAAACGTGGGTGGAAATGAAGATCTCACCATAGTACCTGATATCGAAACCTGGATGTAAATAGAGATCTTATACCTGATAGACAAACGTGGGTGGAAACGGAGATCTCACCCTAGTACCCGATATAGAAATCTGGGTGTAAATAGAGATCTTATACCTGATAGACAAACGTGGGTGGTAATAGAGATACCACCTTGACACCTGATAGAGAAACCTGGGTGCAAACAGAGATCCCCTAATTCTTCTATTCTGTTCAATAGAACACTCGACCGGATGCTTTTTAGTGGCCGATGTCGGACAATGGTAAAATCGAAGATAGATCTGTGGCCCATACAGAATAAGGAGTAAAAGAAACGTTTCGAGGATTAGATCGAGCATTGTGGTCGATGGCGTGTACTGGAGGCAATGTCAATTTCCATGAATAAATTTGTATTTTACAATCTCCGAATAACTTTTTGATCAAAGTGGTCCAATCTGGCCACAATTTCTAAGACATCTGAATCACAAAGGACAAACTGAACAACACGATCAAAGAAAAACTACCAGAATTGTTGAATTGCAAAGGAGTTGTATTCCATCATGAAAACGCTAATTCACACAGGGCGGTAAACTGAAATTCAAATCATATATTTTGAAAGCGCTGCATTTACTCAGCAAGATGTAAATTCGAGCCCCTTGAGTTATATGTGAATATAAGTTCAGTGGGGCCACCACCCCATTTATTGGCTTAATTCAGGTAACATAATTACCAGGTGTACCGGTGTAAAGTGAGCGTCAAGATACAAATGTATCGATAGGGAACGTTTGTGGTGAACGAGCCCATATATTTTTTTTTATGTGGTTGCTATGACATCTGTCAAACATATTTAGTATGCATCGTCATTGTATAAACTAGATCATTTTTTTTTCTTGTACCAGAAAATAATGATTTGCGGAAAGCATTAATTTTTTGTTTTCATTTGAAGAAAAGTGCTGCAGAATCGAATGCTTGTCGGGGCTTATGGTGATCATGCTCTATTGGAAGCAACATGTAAAAGATGATTTAAGCGGTTCAGAGATAATGATTTTGATGTGCGAAATGAATAATGTGGAAGACCACCAAAAAAGTTTGAAGACGCCGAATTGCAAGCAATATTGGATCAAGATGACACTTTAAGTCAAAAACAAATGGCACAAATGTTAAATGTTGCACAACAAACAATTTCTGACCGTTTAAAGGCTATAGGAAAGATCCAAAAGAATGGAAACTGGGTGCCACATGAATTGAATGACAGGCAGATGGAAAAGCGAAACACCACATGTGAAACGTTGCTTCTACGACACGAAAGGAACTCAGTATTGCATCGAATTGTGACTGGTGATGAAAAATGGATTTATTTCAAAAATCTTAAACGCAAAAAATCATGGGTACATCCAGGAGAAGCGTCAACATTGACTGCAAAGCTTGATCGGTTCGGAAAAAAGACAATGCTCTGTGTTTTGGTGGGACTAGAAGGGGGTGGTGTATCATGAACTTCTAAAAACTGGCCAAACTGTTGATGCGCAACGCTACCGACAACAAATGATCAATTTGAACCATGTATTGATCGAAAAACGACCAGAATGGGCCACAAGACACGGAAAGGTAATTTTGTTGCATGATAATGCTCCGAGTCATACAGCAAAACCCATCAAAGAAACAATAAAAGCTCTCGGCTGGGAAGTGTTACCCCACCCGCCGTATTCACCAGATTTGGCTCCTTCCGACTACCATTTGTTTTCATCGATGGGACACGCATTGGCCGGTCATGATTTTTCCGTTTTCAAGATAATCAATGCAAAACACCACGCGCATCCCAAAAACATAAACCATAACCTTAGCTGCAGATGGAGCCGTATTTCCCTTCGTTGGGGCCGATTCTCACCCTTCAGTCCATTGTACATACAGGAGCATCATCATTATCATTATCGGCACTTCAACCGGGATCCGGTCTTAGCCTTATTTAGCAAGTCTCTCTACCGGTATCCGGCCCATATCCTAGACTTGTTAAACTGTCCATAACAATCGTATTTCCGTGCAAGGTTATTAGCCTTACGCCAATTACAGGAGCATATATAGGCTAATAACCTTGCCCGTAAAAATAAATTATTATGGCAAATGTAACAAGCGCCGAGACTTGCTAAATAAGGCCAAGACCGGATCCCGGTTGTGGCGCCGATGATGATGATGACTTCGTATCATTACTTGACCAACTGAAGGCAGAAATTGCAGAAAAACGGTCACATTTGCAGAAAAAGAAAATCCAGTTTCACCAAGGCAACGCACCGTCTCACACCTCAGCGGTTGCCATTGCGAAAATCAACGAATTACGGTTTGAACTGCTTCACCATCCGCCTACTCACCACATCTAGCCACAGGGGACTTTTTTGCTCCCTAACCTAAAAATTGCGCTCGGATGACAAAGATTTTCGCTAAATGAGGAGGCAATCACCTTCGTGAACAGTTATTTTGCAGAGAAAAACACCGAGTACTATTTGGACGGGTTAGAGAGATGGGAGCATCACTGGGAGAAGTGTGTAGAGTTACAAGGAGAGTATGTAGAAAAGTAAAAATTAATTTTAAGAAAAAATGTCTTGTATCTTTGTTGGGTCGGAAACTTTTCGGGCCACCCTCGTATAAAGATGTGCGCCAAAACCATAAAAGTTAAGTCTTTGTGCTGAAATTCCCAGCTCGTAGCTTCAATCTTTAACTTAATAATGGACCAAACGGTTTTGTGATTGTGCATTATCATCATCACTATCGGCACTACCATCCGAGCGGCTGGCTGTACCTCCCTCGGTTGACTACAGCAGCCGATGTTATACTCACATTAGAGATAGTTAGTTGAAAGCAATTGAAATCCGTCTGCCTTTATTTGAGTTATTCCGTTTTGTTAATTTTGGTATATTATTATATAAATAATATAACAATACCACAACACGTTGTTTTCTTATTCGTCATCATCGGCACTACAACCGGGATCCGGTCTTGGCCTTATTTAGCAAGTCTCTCCACCGGTATCCGGTCCTTATTCGAGACTTGTTAAATTGTCAATAATAATTTGTTTTTTCGGGTCAAGGTTATTAGTCCTGCGCCAGATCGTGCATTATAGTAGTCGAGATATTACGGCCACAACGTAGCATCACAAAAAAAATCACACCCCCTATGAGCGGGCAGCTGAGTCTAACGACAGAAAGGAAAAACTACTCCGGTATACTTTAAAGAGTCGAATCATCATAAGTATGTTTTTTGTATGGAACGAACGTCTTTCCCACAACATTTTATACAAAAAGTGGTTTATTTTCAAGATTTACTTGATCCCTTAACAAGTGTTTCGAACTTGGGAAAATTGGAGGCATAAGTCCTCATCATCGGCACTACAACCGGGATGCGGTCTTGGTCTTATTTAGCAAGTCTCTCCACCGGTATGCGGTCCTTGTCCGAGACTTATTAAATTGTCCATAATAATTTTTTTTTCTGGGCAAGGCTATTAGCCTTGCGCCAACCTTTCTCAGGATGTCTTTTGACAGTTGCTCACTAAAATTTCAGCCATTTTGGACACGTAGTTTTTATTTGACAGTCTTTTGAGTGAGTCGATGTGTGTTTTTGTGAAAATTGACAAAATTGGGTGTAGCTGTCATTAAATGTTTGTTTTTGAAAGGCAATCATCATCATCATCGGCACTACAATCGGGAACCGGTCTTGGCTTTATTAAGCAAGTCCTGAGGCTTGTTAAATTTTCCATAATGATTTGTTGTTTTCTCGGCAAGGTCATTGGTCTTGCGCCAGATGCCCCCCGAAGGGGAATCGAGCCCCGGTCTCCTGCGTGTCAAGCGGGTATACTAACCACTATACTATCGAGGAGCCCTTTGAAAGGCAATCATCATCATCATCGGCACTACAACCGGGAACCGGTCTTGGCCTTATTTAGCAAGTCCTGAGGCTTGTTAAATTTTCCATAATGATTTATTTTTTCTGGGCAAGGTCATTAGTCTTGCGCCAGAGGCTTCCCGGCGGGGAGTCGAACCCCGGTCTCCCGGGTGACAGGCGGGTATACTTGATACCTTACCTTGAAAGGCAACACGCCTACGCAAATCAAATATGAGTTGGACTCTACGTATGGGGACTCTGCACCATCATTTACCACAGTGAAATTTTGGGCAGCTGAATTTAAACGTGGCCGCTTGGGAGACGATGAACGTTCGGGACGTCCAAAAACTGCAACAACTGACGATAACATCGCTAAAGTTCACCAAATGATGCTAGACGAGTGGCAAATTGAAGTGAGAGAGATAGCAGAGGCTATGAAAATGTCTAAAAAACGTGTTTGTCACATATTAAATCAAGATTTAGGTATGAGAAAGCTGTCCGCGCGTTAGGCGCCGTGTTTGCTCACGTTAGACCAATAACGTGTTCGAATGAACATTTCCAATGCTCTGTTGGCGCAGGTTAGGCGCAATAAATCCGAGTTTTGGCGCCGATTAATTACTGTCGATGAAACTTGGATACACCATTATATGCCCGAAACAAAAATACAGACAAAATAGTGGACTGCAAAGGGGGAATAGGCTCAAAAAAAAAAAGCAAAAACTGTTTTTTCTACTGTGAAACTAATGCCATAACCTTACCTGCAGATGGAGCCGTATTTCCCTTCTTTGGATCCGATTCTCCCCCTTCATCAGGAATTTTGACTGTTCATTCGTCAAGGGGTTTAGCGATGGAAACAAAAATACAGTCAAAACAGTGGACTGCAAAGGGGGAATCGGATCCAAAAAGGCAAAAACTGTTGTTTCGGCTGGGAAAGTGATGCCGACTGTTTTTTGGAATAGTCATGGAGTCATCTTAATCGATTATCTTCAAAAAGGAAAAACCATTACAGGAGCTTACTACACATCATTACTTGACCAACTGAAGGCAGACATTGCGGAAAAACGGCCACATTTGCAGAAAAAGAATATCCTATTAGCTACCAAGCGCCGTTTCACCTCAGCGGTTGCCATGGCGAAAACCCACGAATTACGGTTTGAACTACTTGATCATCCGATTTACTCACCAGATCTAGCCCCAAGCGACTTCTTTTTGTTCCCTAATCTAAAAATTGCGCTCGGGGGACAGAGATTTTCGTCAAATAAGGAGGCAATCACCTTCGTTAAGAATTATTTTGCAGAGAAAAACGCCGAGCACTATTTGGACGGGTTAGAGAGATGGGTGCATCGCTGGGAGAAGTGTGTAGAGTTACAAGGAGACTATGTGGAAAAGTAAAAATTAATTTTAAGAAAAAATGTCTTGTATTTTTGTTGGGTCGAAAACTTTATAAGCCACCCTCCTATATGTTATATGTCCACACGTTGGGATGTTCTCCAAAAAACCTAATCCCTAATCTCTGGTTTGTTTGAACTTTAAGGGTACATTCTCATCACGTCAAATTTTGGTCAACATTTTTTTTTTTTGCGGAATTCGATAGGTATAACTGTCTAGAAAATCATGTTAAAAGGAAAAATTCGTAACGGTTAAAAAGTTATGAGCCTTCAAGCCGACTGAGTCAAAGCAGGTAGTTACTACACTTCAAACTTTAAACACGTTTTCTGGAAAACAATGTTTTTCGAGCTGGCGACTGTGATAACTCAGTCAATTTTCAACTAATAATGTTTTTTTTTTTTAATACACGTAATTGAAATCTCTAACCATAATTATGCCGATACGTTGTAAATTGATTTTTTTACAACAGGCCAATTGAAAAGTACCCCGCCTTCCAGGGTAAAATATTTTTTTTTGGCAAAATTCGTTTTTTTTATTCAACATAATTCCCTTCGAGGGTGATATACTGATTATAGCGACCCTCAAACTTTTCGATACCTTTTTTGTAGTACGATTTGTCCTTTGCTTCAAAATAGGCCTCAGTTTCGGCGATCACCTCTTCATTCGACGAAAATTTTCTCCCAGCGAGCATTCTTTTGAGATCTGAGAACAGGCAATAGTCGCCGAGGGCCAGATCTGGAGAATACGGTGGATGCGGAAGCAATTCGAAGCCCAATTCATAGATTTTTGCCATCGTTTTCACTGACTTGTGACACGGTGCATTGTGTTGGTGAAGCAGCACTTTCTTTTTCTTCAAATGCGGTCGTTTTTCGGCGATTTCGTTCTTCAAACGGTCCAATAGCGCAGTGTAATAGTCGCTGTTGATGGTCCTTCCTTTTTCAAGATAGTCAATGAAAATTATTCCGCGCGCATCCCAAAATACAGACGCCATAACCTTGCCAGCCGACTGTTGCGTTTTTCCACGCTTTGGGGCGGGTTCATCGTGTGCAGTCCACTCGGATGACTGTCGATTGGACTTCGGAGTGAAGTGATGGAGCCATGTTTCATCCATTGTCACATATCGACGCAAAAACTCGGGTTTATTACGCTTGATCATCTCCAAACACTGCTCCGAATCATCAACTCGTCATTGTTTTTGGTCAAAAGTGAGCTCGCGCGGCACCCACTTTGCACAGAGCTTTCTCATACCCAAATATTCGTGAATGATATGATGTACACGTTCAGTTGATATCTTTAGAGTGCCTGCTATTTCATTCAATTTCAATTTACGGTCATTCAAAATCATTTTGTGGATTTTTCTAATGTTTTCGTCGGTAACAACCTCTTTTGGGCGTCCACTGCGTTCACCGTCTTCGGTACTCATTTCACCACGTCTAAACTTAGCATAGCAATCCTTGATGATTGAATTTCCTGGGGCGGTGTCTGGAAACTCCTCATCAAGCCAAGTTTTTGCTTCAACTGTATTTTTTCCCTTAAAAAAAACAATATTTTATCAACACGCGAAATTCCTTTTTATCCATTTTTTCACAATAACAGAAGTTGCTTCACTCAAAATACTATAATTCACAAACTAATGATCCGACATGTGTCAAATTTATACACGCGTCTGTTGAAGATTAGGGCTAACTAAAAATCATATGGATTTAATTCTAGTGCCGCCATCTATGTGTCAGGCCGGGGATTTTTCAATTGACCTGTTAAACAAACAAAAAAAAAAGAACGAAAACATTCATTAAAAGCGCACATAAATTTCAAAACGTCGCCATTTTGTTATTTTTGGATAGATTTCATTTTTCGTGTTTCATGCCATAACCACACTCATACTAACCAGTAAACTTTTTCGATTTTTTGTTTCAGATAAATTTTATGACCTGTAGGACAGTCGCCATCGAGGTCCTTTATATCGCAGCGGTCTACGGGACAACATGCCCCTACCTCGGGGTTATCATGAAATGAATTGAAATTTTTTTAAAAGCTACTTAAAAGTACAATAAATATACCTGAAAAATCGCGTGTCTAGATTTATTACTTTCCTCAAAAAAAAAACATGAAAATAGCCTATTTTTCGGCCTTACTGATGAGAATGTACCCTTAAAGTTAAAACTTCGGGACGCATGCAAGTTCTATCAGATTTGAGCAGCTGCCATGATTACTTGTGGGAATCGTTTAGATTCATGGTTACTGGTTACTGGATTGGGTCGGAAGCTATTCAGACCACCCTCATAGACGCATTTGGTTTCGGTTAAGTAAACAAACAAGGGGCTCATTAAAAATGCTATTGAAGTAGGCTAGTGATAAAAATGAAGTAGAAAATGTATTCAATTCGAACATTCTTAACCCTTTGCACTCGAGAGGTGAGTCTCACTCACCAAGCGGTTTGATGCCACAACTCGAGCGGTGACTGTCACTCACCACTTCGTTCGCTGCGGTAACTCGATCCGCGACGGTAACTGTATACGTTTTGTTTCTTCGACGCGGCTTCCTACGCTCGTTTTGTATAATCTTATGAAGTGTAACATGATGTCCCTTCAAACAGAGATAAGACTTTCGTATCTGAAATTAGTACGCAACTACGAAGCGGACGGTATTTTCGGCCTCAGTTCGAACTTGACAGCCGTGGCAAAAACACTAAAAAAGTTTAAGTTCCTGATCCCCATTACCATGGAACGTAGTAGTGAAATAAGTTCGAGTTTAGATGAGTTTGATTTAGAGTCGCCAAACGAGGAAATTACAGCTATACACAGAGAGCTTGACGATAGAGAGAACAGAAGCAGTGATGATGATAGTGATAAAGTAATACACCTCTTAGAAGTCGAAAGATTAGAGTAATAGACAGCGAAGGTGACAGTAATAGTGATGCTGCAGAGGACCCACGATCCGACAGTTCAGAATGGGTTAGTTGCCCAGAATCAGAAGAAATACTCTCGAAAATACCGTTTATGGCCGGCAACACTCCTGTAGGACCGCACATACTCGGAGACAAGAAAGAACCGTTGGATTTTTTCAAACTGTTTTTTACCGATGAACTCGTGAATGAAATAGTTACAGAAACAAATAATTACGCTAGAAGAAAGTTACAGAACAGGACGCTATCACAGTAATCGATATGGCGAAACAGGGAGAATGTGACTACCGAAGAAATGTGGGCATTTATTGGAGTCATAATAAATATGGGGACAATGCCGTTGGCGAATTTGCAAGAGTACTGGTCACGTAATGATGTCAGTTACATTCCTTTTTATTCAAACATATTCAGCCAGATTTTTTGGATGCTCATCTAAAAACAATCCAAACAACATATGCAGGTCGAAGAACACGTTTGCAGCTACTAAGCTGCTTTCTTGATTATATCAATTCCAAACTTTTGAGGTACTTTACACCGGGAGAAGAAATTTATGTGGATGAGTCCACTATCAAATTCAAAGGTCGGGTTTCATTTATAACATATAATCCGAAAAAACCGACTAAATGGGGTATTAGAGTCTACACAATGGCAGACTCAAATACTGGCTATATCTGTGGTATTCTTCCCTATTATGGAAGTCTTACCACGGAGAAATTGATCAGGGCCGACCTTCCGATATCAACAAGAATACCGCTGCACCTTTATACGATGCTACTGGAAAAATTGTCTGGTAGCCAAGGACACCATATGTTCACAGATCGGTATTACACCAGCTTTATATTGGCTGAAGAGTTGTTCAAATTGAAATGCCACTTGACAGGAACAATCTTAACGAATAGGAAGCATTTGCCAAACCAAATAAAAAAACCAAAATTTGGTACGAAATCAACATTAGCATTCCGCAAAAGAAATAACTTAGTTTTATCATGGAAAGACAAGAGGGTTGTCACGTGCTTGACGAATTGGAACAATGCAGGAATGAGTTCTGTGAGAAGAATGTTACGAGGTGGTGTTGAAGTTACCATCAAGAAGCCTAATGTTGTAATAAATTAAATTATGGAAGTTAGTTAAACTTGCACAAAATAGAATGGCTGGTTTTTGTTGAAGTTCGGACGCCGTGCTTCCTCGGTTGAGGGAAGAGCGTGGACCTTTTCTTTTCTAGAGGATGGTAAGACGTCTTCTGTCTGTCTTCTTTTTTTGCTCGTCACGACATCCACCTATGAATCTCGATTTAACCATTTATTTTTCGAAACGATCTTACCGCAAGGAATTTAACAGAGATTGATTTGATGTTTTATATTTTACTTTCTTTATTTCTTCAATGTATTTTAATTATTATCTTTTTACTACGCGGATTACAATTTATTTGTCTTATTTACTTTTTAATTGATATTGGTTATTTGTTTTTATTTCTTTTAATTCTTGTTTTAGTTTAAATTAAATTTGGTACGAAATCAACATTAGCATTCCGCAAAAGAAATAACTTAGTTTTATCATGGAAAGATAAGAGGGTTGTCGCGTGCTTGACGAATTGGAACAATGCAGGAATGAGTTCTGTGAGAAGAATGTTACGAGGTGGTGTTGAAGTTACCGTCAAGAAGCCTAATGTAATAAATTATATAAAACATATGGGTGGTGTCGATCGTGCAGATCAATTGGCCGGAACGTACTGTTTCTTACGAAAATCATTGAAATGGTGGCGTAAACTGTTTTTTTGGGGTCTGGAGATTTGCTCAATAAATTCATATATACTCTATAAAATGACTAAACAACGGAGAGGAGAACAGCCGCTTAGTCACTTGCGGTTCAGCAATTGACGGCACGTTTTCGTCAGACACGTCCTCGATCTTCAACATCAACCTCCAGTTCCGAACACATCCGCTTAGATGGAAAGCTGCATATCATCCTAACGGGAGTTAGGAAGGATTGCAAAGTGTGTTCTAAAAGGACTGAACATGGCAAAAGACATCAAACTACATACTATTGTGATACTTGTCCCGAAAAGCCGGGGATACATCTCGGCAATTGTTTTCTAAAATACCATACAAAGCTCAATTACAAGGACTAATGCTTAAGATATTATCTTCGTAAAACTGTAAAGATACATTAAACATTAAAATATAAAAGATTTGTGTGTAATCATTCTACGTCAGAGATAGTAAATGCTCCAAAAAGCGCTACGAAACGCCTCGAGTTGCTGGTTCGCCTGCGCGAAAACGGCCTCGAGTGCAAAGGGTTAATAGGGTGATTCGTCAAAACTTAGAAAATCCCGGTGTAATTGATACCGTAACCTAATTTCGCTTTGTACGATCAAGTTTTTAATTAAGCTACAAAAATGAGTAAACAATTTCAACTGATAATCGTGGGAGTATTTTATGCATCTGGTTGTCTAAGACCAAAGATTTGTCTTTGCGTTCAGTGAAATTATCACGCCATGTTAAAAAAAGAAAAGCATTATATTTCAGGCCATACGATTATGCGAGCCCATAGATGCTTTTATTCGCACTGGGTTCGTTGAAACCTGGAAAATAATCTTAATAGTTAACCTGACCTTCGGTCGACTAAAAACCATTAACGAAACCCAAAAGGTTGACGCCGCCCAAATATGATAGCGTAAATCGAATGTACTTATATCCGAAACTCAAATTATAAAGTAAAGTAGTCAAGTAATTAATAAAAGAAACAAAAATTCGTAAAAAACCTTCGTGGCGATACCGTTCTCAGTAAAATAACGCGATCTTTAGCCTACTGCTACACATACGTCAATTTTCCGCGCACACTCACGCACTTATGTACGTGCAAAGCAGAATGCAAAAAAAAAGAGAAAAAGGCGAAAATAAAGAAACAAAAATATTTTAGGATGAAGTCGATCATGTGAGCGACTTAAAATTCAAACCAAGTCCGAAAAAAAACCAGCAAAGGGGACGGAAAAATACGAAACACCGCGCAAAGCGGACACGAAGAAAACACAAAACAGAATCTGATCACAGAAAATTTTCCATTGATAGTTTTTTGTACATCTCTTTCCGTGCGCTGTCTGTTTTTAGTGCACGCCAAGTCGATTGGCGGAGGAGAGTTTGTTCACACGAGTTACACATTCACCGTGCGCTTTTGTAATTGCCGCCGCGGCATTCCCATTCGATTATCTGTATCAATTTACCAAATTTAGTCAAACAAAAGACGTTTCTATTTCCTTTCCATCGTTCTGCTGCGCTTGACTTCGTTTCCGCTTTGTTGTTGTTGTTTTTGGGTGGACCGCGCGTATGATCGCCGAAAAATTCTTATGCAATATTCAACCGCGATTACACTTTCAATCAAAATTCAATTCGATTTCATTCACTTTAGAAAATTGACATCTAATTGCGGCGATTTCTATTTCATAGTATTTTTTCTTCTTTTTTTGTATCCCGTGTGTGGATTCCAAACGATAAAATAAAAGAACTCGTAGGTGGCGAATTGTAGGAAGAAAAGCGGACATGAAAAACGGATTTTTCCCTTGCCTCAAATTAAACAACGAACGCGATGCTAAGCGCCTCGCGTGCCTAGCAGTTTGATTGTCCGGAGCAACACTGAGGCGCTGGAAAAGACGAAACTGTCATAGAGCCTTGGTTCGCCAACACTTTCCGTTGTGACTGTTGGTTGGCGGTGAATTGTGTGCATGCGAGCTGGGAGCTAGGAGCTGGCGCCTGTGCTAGTGCGTCCTCTTGCTGGTGGCTGTGAGACATTTTAAAACTCATTATCTTCGAAATGAAATTAAATAAAAAGATAGGAAAGAGCAAAGTGCGGTACATGTGAGGTGGTGGTGAGCGACTGAATCTACCAGCAATACGATGAGAGCAGTTGCCGAACGACTGGTACAGGGTGATTCCAAACTGACTTGATGTTGTTTTGCTAATTGCCGTGTTACTAGAACTAAAAGGTTTTATGTAAATTATTTTTGTTTACATTCGCGAGATCGTATTCGGCTCAACGCGGTGGTAATTTAGATGTGCAAATAATTAGAATTTCAGGGCGTTTTTCAACAGATGGGGCAAAAGCGACGTGACTATGTTTAAAATACATGTTAAAAGCCTATTTTCTTAGAGATTCGCTTCGTATAATTAAGATGATTTTTTTATAACTGAAATTCGCTTTAACAAATTACAATCATCTTAATTCTAGTCAAGTTCAGAATAATTCCTGGTATATAAAGAGCGACGATTTGATGTAGTTAAATAGTCAAAATGATTATGAAAGTTAGTTAAACTTGCACAAAATAGAATGGCTGGTTTTGGAGTGGTGGAAGTCGAATATTCGTCCTGAATTTAGTTTCACTGACAGCGTATTAACCCTTTGCACTCGATCCGCGCCCGATTGATTTGAGGTGTCAACCCGAGAGCGACGCGGCTACGGCGCCCGGCGATATAAAAATAGAATAGATAGATAAGAAATGAAGATAGAGTACAGTACAAACTCGATTTACGCAACTAACACAAATTGGGGCAGTTGCAATAACCGAGGTTGTTGCACTTACTGGGTTGTATTTTTTTTTTTTTTACAAATTATGGTTGAAATAGCTTATTTTCTTATAAAACTTTAGTGAAAACAAACAATTTTTTTTTGTACATATTTTTATTAAATATGAAAACGAAATGTTCGAAATTTATACAAAAATTAATATGTGATACATACAGAATATTAACCCCCGCTTGGTAGAAACCTTGACGTGGTGGGGGGGCTTAAACTACAATGAATCACTCAGGCTATGCGGACGGAAGCATACGCTTCTAATAGGGCTACCGATGTCAGACAGGCTAGCGAGGAGTAACACACAAAGATCTATCACCCCTAATCCAGGGTGTGACGCGTCACCGTGCCCATTGGATGGTTTGCAGCCAAGGATATACCGGCTGTATTATGACGGCGCCTCTCTGACACTGGGTCGAATCAGAGCAGTAAGCAGACCTTACCATGTCAAAGAGGGGTGTAGGGGTTTCTCTATCCTATAGGAGAAACAGCCCACAATTCCAACCACAATACCTACCCATTTCCTTGATAGGTATTTACCTGTAAAACATGTCAAAGGGACGCATAGCTAAACTCATTATTCTATGCAGATAATGCATAATTGAGTTTAGCTACAATCAACAACATACGGCAACACTATTGCGCTAACCATGGGATTTGCACCGGAAATTCCATTCGTATTGGTTAGCAACAACCATGTCAAACCAAGCGACGCGGTTGCGTCATAGTCCATAGGCTTGGGTATTATTGAACATTCCACAGAATGGAATTATATCCCCAGCCGATGCGGCGTCCTATTGACTTTTCCCAGATCACCCATTCGCTTGGGATCAATGATCTCTTTTTGCTGGTGAATAACCTTAGCTATGTTTGCCCTCTCTCTCGTATTTCTGTCTTGCTATAGTGCGTTGACCTAAGAGATTGTCACTAGGTCAGTAGACCAGCCGTATACACGGCATTGACGCACACACACCTAGACAGATCCACCCTGGGTTATTGTGCTTTCCCTTTTGATTTCTCCATCCTGGCTACGCCCATCGACGTCGAACGAATACACAAGTACGTTTCGACCTGGGTGAGTGTGGTGAGTTGGGGAACACACAAGAGAGCATGATTACCATTGGCAGATCAATGTGTAAAAAAAGCAGAAATTACGATTTCCACCCTAAATAGAGTCAGTCGATATTCAACTACTGTGGTGGCCACTCACGTGTCGCGAGTCGTCTGTTAATCACCATCGCGTGCATCCGTTAAAGAGTCGAGTTTTTAATCATTGAAGTTCGCACAGCCGCATTGGAATACATCTCTGCGCGAGTACCCAAAGTTTAGTAAACTATAATTGTTTCGCATGGCTTTCGTTAAAATCCGTATTATAAATATAACATCAAATTCTCCTGTTGCATTGTGAATAAGTGCCGATTATTGTACAATTCGTTGTCTTATTTTCGAGGCGAAGGGAAAGAGAACTTAAATAAACCTAATTAAAGAAAGAACCTTCGAACAAAAAAGAAAAAAATACCAGAAGTTGTGATAATTTAAATAAACCCAGTTAAAGTAAGAACATTTACCAACAAACCTAAATTATAAACTATTCCCTCAGGATATGTGTAAAAAAATAATAAAGAACCTAATATCAACAAATAAAAAAAAAAAGCTAAAACAACAAAATCAGCACAGTGCATTTTTATTTTCTCCTGAATTTTTGGCGAACTATTTTCTTCAAGCAATCGTCGGGGATTTTAGTGAAATTAGTGCCCGTGTTTTGGCACCCAAACTACAACCAATCAAAGCGGGACTCTGACATGGCGGACTATTTGAAATCCCAAGATTGTTTCCACGAAATGAATAATCAATACACAAAAAACAATACCACGAAAAACCCGGAAGGCGTAGGTGTGATGAGCCGACACTACCATAAGGGAACAAATCATAAAGAAAATACCGACTCGGCAAAAAGAAGACGTAGGGAAAAACGGAAAAATCGAGATATAAGCGTCAGCACGTGGAATGTTCGAACTTTATATTGTAGGGCTATATTTTGTAGAGATTTGTTTTTGCTTATCTTACCTCCTTTGGGGTGTTTTCCTTTAGGGTTGCCAATTTGAAATGCTATTTAATTTTATTTACTTTATTTATTTAATTTTTCAATTTTCGGCCGTTGCCTCGACCTCTGGATCCCAACTGATCACGAATCAAAAAAAAAAAAAAATTGTGGCGAGAAGGCCGAATTTAGCGAGACAAGGACAGATGTGTCCTTCATCTTGTCTCTGACTTCTGGTCATCTTGCGATAACCAGAATCACCCACATCCGAGGAGGATTTTAACATCGAATGATGAGATCCCATCAAATACTTAGGTACAATTTTTTAGGTGATTCAAACCGCCATAGCATCAGTTCGAATCACACGTTCTTCTTCACTATTATTTCAAACGCTACATAGTCGTATCAATTTGATTGGAATGCTGAGCTCTCTCATGGCATTATATAGTTCTACCCTGGTTATGAGGCCTTAAAGTCTATAAAGAGATGATATAATGGGATATTAAATTCCAGACATTTTTCCATCGCATGCCTAGGGGTGAATATCTGATCAATCGCTGATTTGCCTGGGATGAAGCCACGCTGATATTGACTTTAACGTATGGGGCTATCCCATCTTGTAGGATAGCGGAGAGTATGTTGTAGACTGTACTCAGCAATGTTATATCCCTATAGTTGCTGCACACTGTGATATCTCCCTTCTTATGTAAGGGACAAACTATTCCACGACGTCTATGTTCCGGCATCTCCTCTTGCTCCTATACGTGCACCACGATCTCATGGCATGCTCCTCTTCACTCATTCAAGCTAGGTGTCCCGCCCCCAGAGCTTGATTTTTCTTACAACATTAGCTTCAAGGTAGATTGCGTACAACTCATGGTTGTAGCGTCTCCGGAATCGTACTGCCTCACATACGGGGCCAACAATTCTCCTTAAGACCTTCCTCTCGAACGTGGCCAAGAGTTCAGAGTGCCTTTTATTGGGCACCCAGGTCTCCGATCCATACATAAGTACTGGTAAGACCATGGTCTTGTACAGCAATAGCTTGTCAATTCTACATAAATTTCGGGATTTAAAGAGCCTTGATAGACCATAGTAGGCTTTGTTGGATTTGATCGGCCGTTCCCGTATTTCTTCTTCCATATTGTTATCGGCTGATACTATTGACCCAAGGTAGTTAAAGGATTGCACTACTTCAAATTCGTGCTCCACTACCCTGATAGTTTGACCAACGTTAGGTCTTCTCTGCGCAGAAGTTGCCATCATGTACGTGCTTAGTTTTCCCTCATTAATATGCAGTCCCAGTGTTTGTGCCGCCTGCTCGATCTGGGTGAAGGAGTCCTCTACATCCGAATCGGATCTACCGATGATGTCGATGTCATCTGCGTAGGCAAGTATCTGGCTGGACTTGCTGACAATAGTCCCTCTAGTTGTAATGCCAGAGTCACAGATTGCTTTCTCCAACGCCAGATTGAAGAGGAGGCAGGCCAGACCGTCCCCTTGTCGGAGTCTATTAAAGATGTTTATTGGTTTGGACAGCAATCCCGCTACTTTTACTTGACTGGTCAAAATTTTGTTTATAAAAAGTTATAAACAAAAATAAGTTGAACATTTTCACAAAAAAAGAGATTTTTTCTTAATTCACCTTTTTTTTTACAAAAATTTTTTTTTTTAATATCTTAAATACTCATCACTTGACTACACTTATAAACTTAACAAAACCATTTTGTTTTTTGTTTGTTAAGGATCAGCCAACAAGGCTCTACAACTACAGACAGCAAAACAAAAATTTTTTTGGCGCTGATGTTTTTTACTTTTTGTTAATTTCAAATAAATTGGATGACATCGGCTCGAAATTGGGATCGGTGGAGAGATTCGTTTAATAAGGTCAAGACCGGATCCCGGTTGTAGTGCCGATGATGATGATGATGAGTTCGCAGGTGAAATTGTCGACATTCGGCAGTTACCTGAAGTATTTTCTTTCATTAATTCCATTTAACATACAACTGGACACTGGAAGCCTTATGAAAAGGTGATTATCGTTCAGTATAATTCAACTTCTAAACAACGCAGAACAAAGGATTTGGAGATTGATTGCAGGCAGAACAAAGAACTATCCAAGGAAAATAGATAAGTTATGAATTCTCATGTTAAATGAATAAAATATTTTTAGCTTTAAATACGGACTTTGTTATTTAATTTTTGGAATTATTATCAATTCAATTGAGATACCACAGCGAGTGAACTGATTTGACTTGTCCACGAACATTGTCTGTGAGGAAGAGTTGGAGCCGTGTTCCGACAATCACAGAAAATCTACAGAAGGTTACTAATACTTCCAGCTATTAGAAGTTTCTTCAAAGGGGCAAAATAAAAGAACGACAACGACCACGTAGCACTCTCCATCCGATTGGATACCACTTACCCACAGGACCAGTTAAGGAGCCCACTACATTTCGAATTGAAGAAAGAAAATACAGTCCACTCACACCACGGCACATCACAGGAAATTAACAGATGGAATTCAATTAGGTGCACAAGGCCTCAAACCAATTCTCTGGGAAAGGTATATGATGCCAACCTCTGTGTATTCTCTGTCACTTCTTAAGATTGGAGTTTGTGGCTGTCAAAATCGATTGCCTAGAATTTCCTAACTTTAACTTTTACCACAAGAAAATCGTATTCACTCCAGAATTCGATTTGGCTGAAGAATTTTCAAATGGAACAAATGAGGCCATGTAGGAGCAATTTTCGCGATTAACATTTTGAAAGAAAGTACAAAGTAGGAAGATTTATAAAAATATGATTGTCAGAAGATATATTTACTCATAAAGCAAGTCTGATGTTCCCTTTTGATGTTTGGCAAGTTTATCTTCTGAGACTTGGCAAAGTTTTCTGAGATTTGACGAAGTTATCGTCGGAGAGTTGATGAAGTTACCTTTTGAGATTTTGCGAAGTTATCTTATGAGAATTGTTGAAGTTACCTTCTGTGACGTTACCTTCTAAGGCGAAGTCTAAAATAAAAAATAATATTAAACTTTTTTTTTTTTTTTTGTTTTTTTTTTTTTTAAATTAGCCTTTTCTCGGGAGAGGCGAACCTATAGCGCCGAGTGGGCGCCCCGAGATGCCATCAAATAACTGTTGCAGTTCTTTTTGAACAGTTGCAGGTTGTAACGCTCGCGTGGGAAGGGAGTTCCACAGCTTCCTCGCTCTGTAAGGGAACGAGTTCTGATGCAGGGATGTTCGCGCCGCCGGGAGATGAACCACAAACGGGTACGATCCGTCCGATTGTCTTGTGGAGCTCATATAAGCCGAATTGCGTGGAACAATACCAAGAATCTCCAAGGAACAGTACCCGTGATAATATCTGTAAAACAGACAGAGGTCGCCAACGCGCCTTCAATGTGATAGCGGCTGTGGTCCCGACGTCAGCGCCGAGTCCCCGATCAGGCGGATCGCTCGTCTCTGTATGCTCTCAAGTAGGTCGAGGGTATGTTTAGGAGCCGAGCTCCAAACATGAGAGCAATAATTGAGCGCGGGTCTAATTTGGGATTTATATAGGAGAAGAAGTTGGGCCGGAGTAAAATATTTCTTGGCTCTAAATAGATAGCTCAGTTTTCCTGAGGCTGACCTGGCGATACTCCATACGTGTTTACGCCATGATATATTCCCACAGACCGTGACGTCGAGCAATTTCAAGCTTTCCCCAGCCTCGAGGGCCCGGCCATTTATCATCAGCTGTAGAACCGATGATCCACTTTTCTTTGTGAATGTTGTATATTGTGTCTTCGCTGCATTGAAGTCGACGAGATTGGCCCTTCTCCACTGCAGGACCCTATCTAGATCCTGATTCAGAAAGTCAATCTGTCTACTTCTCAGCTGATGCGACGCAGATGCACCAATCGGTCGAACACTCTAAAAGGAGGAAACAAGCGTACTATCATCCGCAAAACTGAACACTTTGTTATCCGTTGTCTCCAACAAATCATTTATGTGAAGCAAGAACAAAATTGGAGCCAAAATAGAACCTTGGGGCACCTCTGAATTAACATGATACATATGCGAACAGTCGCCGTCCACAACAACCCGGATCGATCGATTCTCAAGGAAGCTGTTCGTCCAGTCACAGTTGTTGGGAAAGTCCATATGAACGGAGTTTGCTAAGCAATGCCCCGTGCCAGACGCGGTCAAAAGCCTTGGAGATATCCAATGCGACCGCCCTTGACTCACCATGCCGTTCAATCGCAGATGTCCATATATCGGTTATAAGTGTCAAAAGGTCTCCTGTGGGCCGTCTGCCACGGAATCCGTATTGACGATCATTCAGAAGTCCGTTGCACTCCAAATACTTAACTTTCTCTGTATTGATGACTTTTTCCATTACCATAGATAAAATAGACAGTAATGCTATCGGTCGGTAATTTTGTGGGAGACACTTTTTTCCCGCCTTTGGGATTGGCTGAACTCGAGCGATTTTCCAGCAGGCAGGAAAGGTCCTTCGTGCATAAGATAATAGTCTGCCAAGAACCGTCGACAGTTCTGGAGCACAGTTTTTAAGGACTATTGCTGGTATTCCGTCCGGGCCGGTTACCTTCCTACAATCCAGTTCACGTAGAATGCGTTGAATAGTGCGCGGACGAAATCTCAAATCCCGCATCAAAGGCCGCACTGGCGAGATCACAGGTGGGTCCAAAAGGCCGGTGTGGCGTCTCTAACAGATACACACACAATACACAAGCAAATAGTGAAGAACACCGAACGAAAATCGAATAAGAAAATGCATCAGAGCCGTATACCATAGCGATAAACATAACAATTCACATCAGTGGAATATACTTGAGTTTAAAAATCGAATTCTAAACACGGCCAGTAGCCTGGTGTGTTACGCATTGGTTCAATTTTTGGTGATTCTAACTGTCATAGCGTCAGTTTGAATCACACGTTCTTCACTATATTTCCAAACGCTAAAATCGGTGACCCCGATGTGATCTGTACACACAGCACACACTTTTCCATAGTAAACAGAACTTCACCACACGATCACGACTTCCGCATTGAGCACAAACACACTCGCCTGCTCCGACGTTCTCTCGTTCGCTCCGTCGTTCGCACATGAAGCTGATCGTAACAAAGTTACTGAGGGGGGAGTAGTGTGGCGTCTCCAACAGATACACACACAATACACAAGCAAATAGTGAAGAACACCAAACGAAAATCGAATAAGAAAATGCATCAGAGCCGCATACCATAGCGATAAACATAACAATTCACATCAGTGGAATATACTTGAGTTTAAAAATCGAATTCTAAACACGGCCAGTGGCCTGATGTTTTACGCATTGGTTCAATTTTTGGTGATTCTAACTGTCATAGCGTTAGTTCGAATCACACGTTCTTCACTATCATCCCAAACGCTATGCCGGTATTGAAGTTTGAATTCGCAGAAAACAAATTCGCGAACACATTAGCTTTATCCTTTGAATTCATGACTAACGTCCCGCTATCCGTCACCAACGGGGGGAAAGAGGAGGATGCGAAGTTACCGCTGACAGCTTTTGCCATTGACCAGAAGCAGCGCGAACCAGTTGGGCACCGAAGGAGGTTATTGATCAACCTGTCGTTGTGAGCCTTCTTCGCGGCATCAATCGCCTGGTTGCACGCGTTTCTGATTCTAACAAAGTTCGTTCTGTTAACATTGCTTAAAAGCTCTATTTTGTGCCGCTGTAATCAGCTCGCATTTTTTATCACACTAAGGTTTATCAGACGAACATCGTTTGATGGAATGTGGAATATACATCTCCATCCTCAGAAGAATATCTGATACCGACTCCGCGCAAGCGTTAACATCGGAGTCTCCGAAGCACACCTCTGACCATGGAAAGGATGCGAAGAAATCTCGCATATCGTCCCAGTTAGCAGCCCCATACTTCCATACATGGCGAAGCTGCCTAGGCCGGTTATTCATTTGGTATGCAAGTGCTTGCGGGACAGATACCAAGCAGTGATCTGAGTTTCCTAATGGCGCAGAAACCACTACGGTATAAATACTCGGTTCGGATGTCAAAAATATATCCATGATCGCCTCGGGCATCCGGCACTCGCGTCGGTTCCTCCACGGGTTGAGTCAAGTTGTGGCTTACAGCAAACATCTCCGCCAGCCTCCCAGCCTCGTCGGTTCTGTTAGAATATACCAACCAGCCGGAATTGTGCACATTAAAATCGCCAAGGACAACAATTTCTGAAGCTGGGTGGTTGATCTGTATCCAGTCGACGGTATGTGAAAGATGTTCGAAAAATGTCGCTAGTCGATCGTCATTCGGGGTGCGGTAGACAACAAAGAAACTTAACGCAATTCCTCAGCACGACCCTCAACCATATGATGTCCATATTATTGGGTTCCAACGCCTGCATCCTCTGGCAAGCCAGATTGGACCGCGTGTTAAGTGTGTCGATGACGTTGTAGCCAAAGATGACATACAAGAGATCATTGACACACTCAAACAGAAAAACGCCACCCGATTCTAAACTCAAATAACCCCACAGAACGATAGTGCAATTAAGCCCATATTGTAAAGCAATTGACAAATCGAATAAAAACGATTAGTTTCATATTCCGAAGCAATTAACGAAACATAATTGATTGCATAGGCTGAAACGATTACCGGATAATTTATTATTATTATTATTTATTGGCCTGTAAAAACCCGGAAGTTCATGACCTCGCCGACTCGGCTTCGCCATCGTTCCCTGTCCTGGGCACTCTCCTTCCACGCTTGACCAGCCGATCCGATCTCCTCAAGGTCAAACCTAACATTGTCCTCCCATCTCCGTCGCGGCCGTCCTACCGGTCTCTTTCCCGTTGGCCTACCGTCAAGAATTCTATGCACGGTCCTATCGTTCCCCATTCGCGCCACGTGCCCGGCCCATCTTAATCTTCACGACTTGATTACTCTCACTATTGTAGGTTTGCGATATAGCTCTTCCAATTCGTGGTTATGGAGTCTCCTCCATTGTCCTGCCTCTTCGTCATATTTACCTCCAAAGATGCCCCTCAAAACTTTATTCTCGAATACGCGGAATTTGTTTTCTTCCCGTTTTGTGAGAGCCCATGTTTCGCATCCATATAGAACAATCGGCATGATTATGGTTGTATAGACACGGATCATTACCGGATAATGCAAAAGCAATTATCTGCATATTCCGACACGAGCCGCAAAGCGTAAAAAATTAATTGGGTCAATTCGCAATTGCGAATATTGAACTGTGGTACAAGTCAATGAAAGAACATTGGCTAACACAGCAGTACAAAGCAATTGCGAATTAAAGTCAAAAATCGGAAATTGGGCGGATTGAAATGGTAATTGCATTGTCGTAATCGGGAGGTGTTGACCTCGAAGGTGTCAAATAAAGTTGGAAGTAAGTGAAGAGGCAGTTTGATTTTTTAGTTGTCAAAGAGGAGTCTGGTCGGAAATTGAGAGCGAAGATTGGGAGAAGTCGATGAGGAAGTGTTTAGTGTCGTTAGTGCGAGAAGCTATTAAAAAGAGTTCATGTTGAAGTAACGGCTTTTTTTTTTGCTAAGTGATAAAAAGGAGGTATATATATATATATATATATATATATATATATATATATATATATATATATGTAAATCTAACCATACATGTAAGGAGTTGTTACAAATCTGGATGAAATATAATTAATGACTATAAACAATTCGAAAGAAGTGTCTAAATAATTATAGAGTGTTGATCAAAAGTGAACCATGTATTGACATAAAATAAACTATAAATGTATGTTTGTTAAGTGATAGACAAAATTAGACAATATACTAAATGTAAGGCGAGCAATAAACCTATGAAATTGTCAAGGAACTCGATGAGCCGTAATTAATGATGGTAAGCAATTAAGAAAAGATAATCTAAGTTTATTGTAAAGGCAATCATCAAAAGTGAATGAGTGTAAAAAAAAATTAAGACAGTAAATAAATATATTTAAAAGTCAAGAACCTTGAAAGAGCTATATTTAATTACAATAAACGAACGAAAAGAAGTGTCTAGATAGTTGTATATAACAATAACGAATTAAGATAAAGTGTAAGACTAAATAAAATAAAGAAAATATAAGTTGTAAAAAATAGAGTTAATAAATGAAGACAAAAATAAAAGGTTGTAGAAAGATTAGTGAAATAAATAAAGAAGGTAACCATTATTGTGAGTGATCGAGTGCGGGAGACGAAGGAACACTCTCGGAAACATAACTCGCGCGAAGACGCAGACTCCGCCCTTAAAACGGAATGTACAGCGTGACGGGGTGGTATCTCACCATGGGACCGACTACCACCTAACCAACATTTTCTCGAACCGGTTCATTAGCCAAGCCCCGAAAGACGGCCAGGGATTTCTCCCGACCATTTCACGGGGCCTAAAGCTTGATAGGGTGGTATTTCACCAGGCGCACAGGGCGTTGGGACCCCGGCTACCACTCAGCTTTTAGACGCCTCTTACAACAAGCCGGCCTAGCTGTGAGTATATTTAACGCTTTACTCACAGCGTTGATAATAATAATAATAAGCTGAATAAATAAAAGACAATGGTTGCTACGATTTCTCTAATTTGATTAGCAGATGAGCTTTGTTTCAATAATTTTTATAGAAAAGAAATAAGCCTCGAATACTTTCCATATCATTTAAAATAGATCATACTATTACAAAAGAGAGCACCACCTTTAACAAATAAAATTTAGATCCGATCTTATTGAAGGCAGTTGCCTTAACAATTTTCGTATAGACACTAAGGTAGAATAGAAATGCACATGGAATAAAATCAAGATTTATCCAATTAATCAATTGTCACTATTTACCCATCTATATTTTTTCCTATTATTCCGACCGAACCATACCTTGACGTTTAAGGACATTAACAATCTTACTTTGCATGACAGAATTAGAAGAGAAAAACTGTTCCAAAGGAGAAGCCAGATATGGCGATTCGGGGATGAAAGCAACCACGCTGTTTATTTACATGTAAATAACTAATTAGTATTTAATTCGGTTCTTAAATCTACTCCCTTGAAAATTCCAAATATTGCATATAAAGGCGAATCTCGGGAATTCATAACTACAATACAAAATAAATATTGTTGCATTTCTATCTTTCACATGTGTTTCATTCAATACTATTCATTTCCGGAAGTAAATATAACATTAAATTGAGTTCTTTTCCATTCGGTGTCCGAGAATGATGCATTCTAAAATTAGCCGAAGACTCGAATGAGGTTAAATAATGTCGCAGCTATTTTTATGTTCATGAAAGGAAGTGCAAAAATAGAAAACGAACTTTAGTGTTACATTAATAAGTTTTGCATTTAATTATAATTATAAGAGAGTGACATCAAAACAAAAACCTTCCTGGTTTACGACTATTGATAAGCTTATGAATGTGCGAATGGCTCCTTCCTGGAATATATCTTGTAGCCTTTTCAACTCCCTTATTCATAAATTAAATATTTAAGGTCTGTGTTTTTGTGTGGGATATAAATTAACCGCTAGTATTCGAGGCTTAATTGAATTAAAGACGTCGTTTTTAGTCTCTTAAAATAGATGTGTGGAAACAAATAATGGAAATACCAAAGGAATGAAGACTGTTTTCTGATCTACGAATATTTTTTCGAAATCACTTTATGAGAATATTAAAATTCTTTTCAATGAATAAGTGTTGGGTGTTCAAAGATGTTGGCACTGTTCGGTGATAGAAGGTGATAAATAACATATAGTTATTCCAAAAGATCGAGAATTTTTCCGTTATTAAATGTGAACAGGTTGTTATGTATCTAAAGATTCCTGGCTCCGTAGTTGTGTCAGGTAAATTTGGTTTAATTAAGTGGTTATATTGAAATTACCTGATGGTATATCCTAAATTTTTACTTAGTCTGTGATGAATAAGTCAATGCGAAGAGCAATTTTACCATTTATAAATAGGTATAGTTTGTAAAGTATTGTGTCCGCGGCTTGATAGAAACCTTGACGTGGTGCGGGGGCTTAAACTACAATGAATCACTCAGGCCACGTTGACGGAAGCATATGCTTCCAGTAGGGCCACCCATGTCAAACAGGCTAGCGAGGAGTAACACACAACGATCTAACACCCCTAATCCAGGGTGTTACGCGTCACCGTGCCCGTTGGATAGTTTGCAGCCAGGGGTATACCGCCTGTATTATAACGGCGCCTCTTTGACACTGGGTCGAATCGGAGCAGTAAGCAGGCCTTACCATATCAAAGCGGGACTCTGACATGGCGGACTATTTGAAATCCGAAGACTCGTGGGAACAAAAAGGAATAATCAATATAAACAAAACAAGGCACAAGGGTTGCATCATTATTATTTTACTGAACTGAGATATTGAACCGAGCCACTTGACCGTCGGCTATAACTACACCGTCTACTCTCAGGCTCAATCAATTGCCCAAGCCTGCTCTCCTCCATCACATTTTCCATTAATCCCGGAAATCTGCGAAAGCCTCATCTCTTCTATCAGCCCACCCACCACACTTCTTACGGCTCTAATGAAACCATTTCGCGCATACTGCGGCGGGCAAACTCCTACCCTACCTCCTTCGATTTCAACTTTACCTCTACAGCTCTCAAACTTCATCTCCTCTCTTTCCCCTCCTGACCACGCCCACTCCCCGTCTACACTCTTACGTCCCGTACTAAGCGAAATAAATGAATGAGTAATCACCGATGGATAAACCACGTAACCAACTCGCCAAACACACCCCCCCCCCTATTTTTTTTTCTTTTTAACCGTAGTTTATATTCTTATATATAGTTTTAAGATAGTTGTTAAGTTTTATTGCTTGTACTAAGCTAAATATATGAGGGTTCTGCCCTCACTAAACTAAAACTAGACTAAACTAAAAACTACAGTAGTCTGCTGAAACTTAACATGTACTTAAAACTTAAACTTAAAATTTAAACTAAAAACTTAAACTTAAAATAAAGAGAATAAAATAAATGGTCACACCGCAATTCAAGCAATACAACCAGTGTTTCACTCGGTGAGCAGGCCCAAATTTCTAAAGTCAGGTTGAATCCCTTGGTAGGAACAACAGAGTTATAATTACTGGAGCCGTAAGACCAACAGACACCGCATACGAGATACTTCATCAGGCAACCAAATTAGCGGAAAATAAAAACCCACCGGTTGACCCACGGGCTCAACACGCCGGAAGCCACAATATGACTCGAACCTGCAATCTTCGGCCGAGCAGGGACTACAACAGGAAACCACTTACGGACTCTACGAGCCGGAAGCCACCTACACACTGGCTTAACCAAGTCGGAAGCCACAATAAGTAAGTATTGTATAGAAATATTAACACCCACGAAAAACCCGATAGGCGTAGGTGTGATGAGTCGCCACTACCATAAGGGAACAAATCATCAAGAAAACACCGACCCGGCAAAAAGAAGACGTAGGGAAAAACGGAAAAAACGGGATATACGCGTCGGCGCGTGGAATATCCGAACGTTATATAAACCAGGTGCGATACAGACGGTCGTAGAAAACGCGAAACAATATAAAATGGACAACATCGCGCTTCAAGAAGTCCGACTCCCACATCAAGTAATCGACACCAACGGGTTTACACTGGCGTGTGGAGGTACCGACACACATAACCCCGAAACCGGATTCATTATAAGCAAGAAGATTAAGCCCCATGTAAAGATGTGAAATATACAAGGTGGCGCAATATTAATCACCCCTTCGGAAAATGTAATTTTTGCAAATTGCGTCGTACGTCAATTATATTTGACGTTTTGTGAACTAGGAAGCTACAGTATACAAGCAGACAAGCAATGGAACGCTATACTCCGCAAGAGCGTGGAATAATTGTGTAGATTTTTTTGACCAATAATCGGTCGGCGGTGTTAGCGCAGCGTGAATTTAGACGTCGATTTCCTAATCGTGTCGCGCCAACTGGGCAAACATTTCGACGCTTAGCTACTCGACTCGAACAGACGGGAACCACAGGAGATCATGCAGGGCGTGTGCGCCACCGGACTGGTCATTCGGCCGAGAATATCGCGACTGTGGCTGCCGATGTCGCTGAGAACGAAGAAACATCAACCAGACAACGGGCCACACAATTGGGCATCACCAGACGGACCCTACAGCGAATTTTACAAAGTTCAAACAGTGCATCAGTTAATACCTGCTGACCGTCAGTCGCATGTGAATTACTGTCAAGCCATCCTTAATCTCAACAACGAAGAGGACGATTTCCACTTGAGCGGTTACGTCAATAAGCAAAAACTTCATTTCTTAGGCACTGAAAATCCGCGTGTGATGAGTGATTGGGCCGCATTTTTTTGAGAACGCCATCGGCAATAGGGTCACTGTTACTGGCGAACGCTAAAGGGAATGATAAACGACTTCTTACTGCCGGAATTGGTTGAGCGGGGTTTGGTGAACATGTGGTTTCAACAAGACGGTGCAACCGCACACACGGCACGAGCCACAATGGCCACAATAAAATAGCCACAATATTGTGAAGGAAGCGTTTCCTGGTACGGTAATCTCCCGTTTTGGCGATTTGGCATGGCCCACAAGATTGCCCAATTTAACCATCCCAGATTTCTTTCTTTGGGGCCAACAAGGCTCAGACAATCGCAGCCCTTAAGGAGAATATTCGACAGGAATGGGAACAGTTATCACCGGAAATCTTGCGGAAAGTCATGGAAAATGCGATAAAACGGGTACAAATATGTATCAACACTGGCGGCAGCCACTTGCGGATATCATCTTCTCCACTTAACAAAAAAAATTGTAAATGTCCAAATAAAGATTTCCTTCACTCAAAACCTTTTTTTTTATTTAGTAAAAAAGTAATTCAAAAACAAAATTGGATGATTAATTTTGCGCCACCTTGTATTAATGACCGAATGTCGGTGCTAAAAATACAGGGCCCATGGTACAATTATGTATTTATAAACGTACACGCCCCAACTGAATCTACGGACGAAGAAACGAAGGACACGTTTTACGAGACCCTAGAGGAAGTATTTGATGGGATCTCATCATTCGATGTCAAAATCGTCCTCGGGGACTTCAATGCGAAAATTGGAAAGGAAGACATCTTCCAACCAATTATAGGTAAAGGAAGCCTACACGACGTTTCAAATGATAATGGAATTCGAATTATTACGTTCGCAGCGTCAAAAGATTTGGTAGTGGAAAGCATTATGTTCAAGCACAAGCAAATTTATAAAGTCACGCGGATATCACCCGACGGCGTAACGCGTGGCCAAATAGACCACTTCCCCATAGACAAAAGACACCACTCGAACATCCTTGACGTAAGATCATATAGAGGAGTAGTTTGCGACTCCGATCATATTCCAGTGATGGGCAAAATTAGGAGTCGGCTCGCAGCAAATCCACATGGGGAGTCACGGGAGATGAGCAAAAAGTTCGGCACTGATAAACTAAAAGACCTGGATATCAAAACGAACTAACGAATAGATTTAGCATCCTAAAGAATGGGAGTAGTGAGGAAGAGGAGACCAATAGTGTGGACAGTAAATAGGCATCGATCGGAGACACAATCAAGCAAACAGCTGAAAATGTATTAGGATTTAAGAAAACAATTAAGTCCAAACCTTGGTTTGACGATGAGTGCAGGGCGAAGATCGAACAACGTAAACGCCTCAGAGCGATCCACTTAAAACGATATGATGAAGTCAACGTAGAAAGATACGCGACGATTCGGGGAGAGACAATGAGACTCTTCAAACGCAAAAAAAAAAAAAAGAAAAACGCGAATGGGAGAAGACGCGGATTGAGAAAATCCTAGAAAATTCTAGAGCAAAGAACATCAGAGGTATGTATGCCGGCATAAATTCAATTAGAAATGGCTACCGAGGGAGAGTCAAAATAATTCGAGACGCAAACGGGTGTCTGGTCACAGAAACAAACAATATCGTGACAAGATGGAAGCAATACTTTGAAAACCTGCTCAATGTGCGCACCCATCAACCACAAATAAACGCACCAGACACACATACAGCCGAGCCTCAGATCCCAGAGCCCGCTTTCGACGAAGTTGTAGACGCAATAAATCGATTGAAAAACAACAAGGCTCTCGGAGTCGACTACATACCGGCAGAGCTTGTGAAGCATGGAGGAGAGGCAACCCCTCGAAGGATCCACCAACTCATGAAAACAATATGGGATAAGGAAGTCACTACGCAAGAATGGAAAACCTCAATAGTCGTCCCATTTTCAAAAAAGGCGACAGATCTGACTGCGAAAATTACAGAGGAATATCATTGCTCCCAACTACATACAAAATTCTAACAAATCTCAACTACATACAAATTCTAACAAATCTAATCAAAGCAAACGGCCCGCTGTTCCAATGCAAGGACGCAACCCTACGCTTGAAGGATTAGTTCTCATCTTCTGTCCATTTGCAAACAATCTTTTATATCTGAAGTATGGGCGAGGAAGGGCTCCTCGATAGTATAGTGGTTACTATACCCGCCTGTCACCCGGGAGACCGGGGTTCGATTCCCCGTCGGGGAGCCTCTGGCGCAAGACTAATGACCTTGCCCAGAAAAAATAAATCATTATGGAAAATTTAACAAGCCTCAGGACTTGCTAAATAAGGCCAAGACCGGTTCTCGGTTGTAGTGCCGATGATGATGATCATGGGCGAGAAGGTGCAAACGATGCGTTTACTTCAGCCTGGACTTTGATCCAGAATGTCTGACCCATATTGAGGCTAATTGCTTGGCACGAGTTTTTCGTATTTCTAAATTATCATTAACGCTCACTTTGCCCTGGGCACGGTGCAACGGCATCGGCTTAAACATTTATTCAATTTGTAGTGGCAATGACCGAACCAATTATAGTACATTGCTGCATGCTCGAGTTATGCATCGCTCAGTCGACTTCGTCGCTGTGTCTATTCTTTCGCAGATCTCAGCATTTGAGCCTCGCCCAATTAAATTATCGCCAACCGCTTTTAAAGATGCCGACCGTGTCGTACGTCTTGTATTACACTTGTTTTCGGGCATGAAGCAAAAAGTCTATTCGAAACATGAAACCGTGCGAGTGCCAGGTGTTATGCTGGTTTCGAATACGAAGCAAAATGTAGTAGGCGTGAGGCCTTGAGAACGAGAATGTATGACAATGGGTATGTTTCGGTTACATTGTATGTAAAAAAACGACGACAACGGTAAGTGTGTAGCTTGGGGAAACCCGCAAATGTCATGTGTAGTATTAAAATGAATATCGCAATTTATGCGATATTAATATTAATTGCCTATGGGGGAGGCGTCAGTTAATTGTTTGGCAATTGATTTGTGTGCAATATAAATATTAGTTGTGAGCTGAGGATGATTGCAAATTGAGGGAGGTTGTGTAGCGGGGTGTACATTGAGAATTACGATCGAATTCCTACACGCGGCGCAAGGATGATTTTTCTCTTCACTATCGTCGCAAACGTTATAGTATCACTTTAATACTTTAGGTAGTATTCAGAAGGATGTTACCGTCAAGTTCAAAGGTTTTCCAGAAGACACTTTTCAGAAATGCTAAGAAGACCGGAAACAATATTTCCGTCGCTGTGCAACTCGGAAAAGGAACTATTTTGAAGAGGAAAACTGGATGTGTCAATAGAATAAAATTTATAGTTATATCGGGTTTTCCAATAGGGACTTGACAACTTTGAATTTAATTTGTGAACGCACCCTTTCAATAATCATCAAACTGCCACTGTCAATTTATACAGTGAACTCAACATTTTCATCATGGTTAAGTACATGAACGAACAACGTCTGCAGATTATAAAAATTTTCTACCGAAACAAAGTTGTCCAGTCCCTATTGTAGAACCCATTCATTATTTAATAAAAAATAAATCTCATTAGTTTTCTAACGTACATCTATACTAAGTACCCATCGCATTGTACCCACAAGGTGCAGATAGAAACAAAAGATAGAAAAAATGCACTCTGGATAACTCCAACAATAGATACTTGGAATTCAACACCAAAACACTTCTGAAGTCCAAAAATTATCTCGTGATTTATTAAAATTTATCTAAATCCCACTCGATTATTCGGTACTAACACACCAACACCACATAGCCATATTATCGTTCTGTATTTTCTGTCTCTAAAACCCAGCAAGGGATATTTACGTTCCATTATATTCCACATATAGCGTAGGAGTATAATTTTTTAAAAGAAAAGCTTCGTTGATCCCTCAATAATTCCCTTTATACTTTTCAAATATTAAATCTACATATATAAGAAAATTTCCGAATTTTTCCAATATCTCACACTGAATTTAAAAGCTAAGTTAATATAAGAAAGTATAAGTAAATCAATGTAATATATATTAAGTTTTCAGTTTTAAATAAACTGAAGATCTTAATTGTTACTATATTAAGAAATGACAATTAAGATTACCTTATAATTCTAGTAGTAATAATAAAACATCTTTTATTTGCGTTTTCTAACAAAAAGAAAAGTGTAACTCACGAAGCAATTGAATACTAAATATAAAATAATGTATTGAATTTGATATTTGTATTTTTTTAAACACGGTGCTCAGAAGCTTACCCACAATATTTTATAGAACAAATGGGAAACTTACCTGAAATAGAGAAAAAGTTTATTTAATAAAGAAATTATCATAGTGTAACAATTATAGGGAATATTAAAAGTTCATAATAATGAGTGATCCATTTTTTTTACTATTGTTAAATTAAACAAATAGTCTTAACACTTTGCCGAGCGAACGGATTGCGCCTGAGTATAAGCCAGCCATTGCGCATTTTTTTTTCACAGCTGCAATTAATGATTCCTAAATGTAAGCAATAATAAAGCTTTATAAACATTTGAAAATCGAGTTCATTTATTTCAATTCAAATGACATACATTTTAATCACGTTTAATAAAGAAAGTTTAAGGAGTTCCCGTATCTGTGTTTCTCAAAAGAACGCAGCTATTGCCAAACAGGGAAGTCTCTCCGATCGGTCGGCAAAGTGTTAATATATCTTAATATTTTAATGAAGCATTTACTTGAAGATTTATAATGTTATAAAATAAACCGAAAAATAGTTCTAAATAATTTATTTTTTCATATACGTATACGTAGTACTACAAGTTATTATTTTCATATTTTCACAAATGTTTTCTTAAGTTTAAAGTACATATGTATATTTTTTTAAATTTAATTTAAAAATTTACATATGTATTGTAAATAAAATTTCCTTGTACTTCTCACAGCACCTGATCTGTTTGAGATAATTTTCCGTTCTGTATTTATTTTTCGGGTTGCTCCTAGATTCTTCAGATTATAAATATTCGAGTTTTATAGATCTGACAAAAAAATATTAGATGCACCCAATTAATTACACCAAACCCAACTGCTCGTCCCATATCCCATTTTCCCCTTTCTAGCTCCTTCTCTTACTTCTACCTTAAAACTGCAGCAAAGTATACTAAGTTCCACAGTTCACACATTCTCAATCCAATAAATCATCCCCATCAAGGAACTTGCCACTTTTCTCTGAACCCAACAGAAGATCGAATATCACTCCCCCTCTTCCTACTTCCACATCTCGTCACAACTCAACGCCCCTGTTCCGATCGGTTATAGATCCCCTGTTACCATATACTGTTAATATCACAAAGCAAACCGTTAACTCAACTGAATGTCGCTACGCCCCGTCTAAACTAATAATCGGCCTAGCGAATATGTCCGCATCTATCTCGCGTACCTCCATGATAAACTAGATACAGTCTGTTTTGAAGGGGAAACGGAACCGAGCGTCATGGTCTCCAATCAACGGGAAGGTCATGAATACTGGAATCCGGTGAAAGGAAACCACTTCGCTCTCGTGAAGGAGCTAATAACCGGATCGTGTGGGCGGCTGTCCTTTTTTATAATAACATCATCGTTCGCCGTCGTTGAGACTTACTTCAGATAGGTTTTCAATATTTTTAGTTTTCTCGTTGCTGGTAGTCAGCATCATCGACATCATTGTCATCGTTGGGATTACAAAAGATTTCCTCGGAAATAGCTGTGTCTTTCATGTCGTTGTTGTTATTGTTGTTGTTGATCTTATCATCAGATTCAGTATTATCTAAGACTTCAGCAATATCACCAATGAGAGATCGATTGCCAGAGCCGGAGTGGGATTTATCTATAGTAACCTCATCTTCTTCGGATGATTTACTTTGTAGTAATGGATCGGAGGCGCGCAACGATTGCTCAGTTCCACCAACACCTTCACCGATGGGTCTTAGAACTTTATGTAAAAGTAAGTCTGGTAAAGAGATGATTCTGGTCACTCTTTGGTTGTCATCGATTACAACCAACCGAACTACTTCGGTCTGTACAATGCATTCCATAACGGTAAGAGTCTCATAATACTTTTGAACACCTTCAAATCAATCATGTTAATGTTCATTGGCTTTACGCAACGTTATATCTAAGTCGTTGTAGATTTTATAAGCAGCTAAAGGTGGTGCGGGAGTTACTACATAACAGTATACCTATCGACTTTCCCAGCCTCCGTAACCTTCTTATAAAGTTCCACGAGAATCTCAACATGCTCCCACAAAAAATATTAAAGGACCTCTCTGCTTTTCGGCAATACATTCACTCGAAGATTACTTCTAATATCCAACGCAGGAGAACCAACAACAGCAACTTTTTTCGACCCTAATTTGTTGCCCTCCCTACACCTTTCTAATTCTCTCTATATTCTCCGTCTAACCTTTTACTCTTAGAATGTTAGATGACTTCACTCTAAAACCCCATCGATCTTGGAAACTGCCCACTCCCTTCCCTTCAATATATACGTCCTGACCGAAACTAACCTTATCCTCAGTATTAAAATCCAAGAGCTGTACCCTTTTTCTAAGGCTTCAAAAATCGATTTTTTTAGTCTTAATCGATAGTATACCGCGAGGATGAGAGCGAACATTCTGGGCAAAATCTCTGATTGCAACCCGGCGAAGACCAGGACGATCCTTGTCCCTGTTCAATCCAAGTTGACATGCAGTCTCCACGTGACCTCTGGATAGCTACTTTGGCCCCCGCCAAGTAGTCAACCAATACATTCAGCGACATCCTGAAAAAGGTTGGCGCTAGGCTAATAACCTTGCCCGGAAAAACTAATTATTATAGGCAATTTAACAAGTCTTGGATAAGAACTGAATACTGGTGGAGAGACTTGTTAAATAAGCCCAAGACCGGATCCCGGTTGTAGTGCCGATGATGATGATGATGATGATGATGGGTGCGAACATACAGGACCAAGTCTCTGCTTTCAACCCGGCGAAGGCCAGGACGATCCTTGTCCCGGTTCAATCCAGGTTGACATGCAGTCTCCACGTGACACCCCTGGATAGCTACTTTGGCCCCCGCCAAGTAGTCAACCAATACATTCAGCGACATCCTAAAAAAGGTTGGCGCAAGGTTAATAACCTTGCCCGGAAAAACAAATTATTATAGGCAATTTAACAAGTCTTGGATAAGGACTAGATACTGGTGGAGAGACTTGCTAAATAAGGCCAAGACCTGATCCCGGTTGCACTGCCGATGATGATGATGATGATTATGATGGGTGCTAACATACAGGGCAAAGTCTCTGCTTTCAACCCGGCGAAGGCCAGGACGATCCTTGTCCCGGTTCAATCCAGGTTGACATGCAGCCTCCATGTGACACACCTGGATAGCTACTTTGACACCCGCCAAATAGTCAACCAATGATTGCAGCGACATCCTGAGAAAGGATGGCCCGAGGCTAATAACCTTGCCCGGAAAAACAATATATTATGGAAAATATAACAAGCCTCCGATATGGACCGGATACACGAGGACGACCACGGATACGAAAATGGATAAACGATTTGAGAATTTATTCATGGAACGTCCGCTCACTATACATAGCTCGAGCTGCACAGTAGCTAGCCGATGCACTGTTCGAATATAAGGCTGCCATAACAGCATCACAAGAAATAAGATGGACGCGGAATGGTGTTGGTGTTATTCAAAGAAAAGTGTATGACATTTATTTTAGCTGTCATACAAAACACCGTGTGCTCGGGGTGGGCTCTCTAGTCAACCAAAAACTCAAGCCTGCCATTATCGGCTTTAATGCAATAGACGGAAGGTTATGCACTCTTCGCGTGCAAGGCAAGTTTAAGAACATAAGCCTCATAAACGTTCACGGACCTACAGGTAGTCCCCTGACGACGAAAAGGAAGTGTGGCGGTTCTACGAACCACACAAACCACTATTGGTCGAGATGTCGTCGTCCCACCAAGGAACACACTCAGCTATAGCTAAATTACACGTGCCCACAGACACGTGTCATCACAAGTCCTCCTTTCCACCTGAAACAAAGGTAACATGCATCTGGGAGGCAACAACCCCACGTATCCACAGATATGTGGGTCGCAAGTCCGATCAATTGCCCTACGCCTGCACGGCGATCGAAGGGCACGATACAGCATAGAAATTGTGTACCTATCCATTAACTGGATATACATAAACGGTCAAATACGCTGACCATACGTCAACAGACATCACTTTTCCGGCGATAAGCGAATTGTCGGAAATCGAATCCGCTGACCAAACCTTCGTCTCTGCCGCAATATATGTCGTCCAAACAAAGGCCAATGCGAGCACCAGCAATAAACCAATGCTGTTCCCATAGTGATATGTAAACAGCGATAATTACATTATCCCACGATCGACGAGAAGAAAACCCTCACCCGATTGTTTCGTAAACAATTCATTGGAGGTGTGAACATTTTGAAGATCACAGAATGATCCACAGCAACCAGGCAATAGCCTCCGCGCCTGTATTGTGAGCGCGATTCTCTCTGTAGAAAGACTCTTGCTCGAGAGAAAGTCACCACCAGAAAAAGGGAAAGGAAAACTCTGGGGTGAATGGAATCATCCCCAGAGAAGTTACCACAGTACGTCACAGAGAACCTCTACAAGGAGGTCGATCCGCGCAGCAAAATTTGGAAAAACGAAAGTAACGTGTGTTGGAAAAAAAGAAATTAACTTATGTCGGAAAGTAATGGTGTCTCGGAATTAAGTATGCTATGATCGTTCATATTTGGTTGTCGCATACAACGTGTTTGTAGATACGACCGGAACCTTCTTTTTCGATAAATTGCTTCTCACTTATTTCATAAGAAAAACTTATAACATTCAAAACAATAATAGACAGCAACAATAAAAATAGCAATTCAAAAACAATTCACTCTATGTTTTATTTGCAGATTCGCTCCTTGTTCCAGCGTGTTGCCTTCCTGTTTGTGAACGGTGTTCGGCGGAACACTCCGAGGTAAAGACTAAAATCCGCCAAAGAAGAATTCTACGAGAACGTCGGACGAACTCTCATTGCCTGTCCAAGATACGATGTGAAAAACGTGTTTGTTGATTTGAACGTTAAAATAGGTCGGGAGGCACAACGCAGGTTCCCATAATTTGCATGAGAACACTAATGACAATGGACTACGAATCATCGAACTGGCAGCATCGAAATACTTGGTCGTTGCGAGTACCAGGTTTCCGCCTACAGATATCCACAAAGCCACCTGGGTATCACCTGATTGAGCCACTCGCAACCACATTGACCAGGTGTTGATAGATCGCCGCCACTCCTCGAGCCTGATGACGGTACGAATGTACTGAGGTGCTAACGTCGACTCGGATCACTATCTTGTTGGTACAGTTTTCCGAGGGCGGATTGCCTTACGGAGACGTATTGCATCCGTGGATCTGGTTCCGATCAACACGGCTTTACGCAATGAGAACACCTTTGGTCATGCGTTAAGACTCGCCCTCGAAGAGTTTGATGTATGGAGAGTAAGTCCTGGGGCCAGAATGGCGGGCGTAGAAGAGAAATGGACACGCCTTAGGAATACTGTCATTAGTACTCCCAACTCCATCTTAGGCAGTAGTCATAGAGATCGGAGCGACTGGATTGATGATGAGTGCAAACTAGCGACTCGACGTAAGAATGTTGCCGATCCTGAAGGCATTCTGGAGCGATGGGAAGTGCACTTCAATGAATTGCTAAATGGTCAGCTCACAGAAGAATTGGAGGCTCCACCAATGCAAGATCAAGACCAAATGCTGCCGCCACCAAGCATTGAGGAAACATTAAAAGCCATAAGACAGCTCAAATCAAATAAAGCCTCTGGAGCTGATGGCATGCCAGCTGAGCTGATCAAACAAGAACGGACAGAGTTACATCGCACTATTCTTGAGATCTTGGTGCACGTATGGAAGCAAGAGGAGCTGCCGGAAGATTGGCGTCGTGGAATAATTTGCCCCATACATAAGAAGGGAGATATCACACTGTGCAACAACTATAGGGGTATAACATTACTGACTACCGCCTGTAAGATACTCTCCTTTACCCTACAAGATCGGATAGCCCCATACGCTAAAGCCATCATTGGCCAATATCAGTGTGGCTTCATCCCAGGCAAATCAGCGAGTGATAAGATATTCACCCTTAGGCAGGCGATGGAATAATGTCTGGAATTTAAGATCCCATTTTATCATCTATTTATAGACTTTAAGGCCGCCTACGACAGCATAGCCAGGGTAGAACTATATAATGCCATGAGAGAGCTCGGCATCCAAACAAACTGATACGATTTGGGAGGTTGACCATGATCAACGTAACTAGTCAAATAAAAAGGGCGGGATTGCTGTCCAAACCAATAAACATCTTTAATGGACTCCGACAAGGGGAAGGTCTGGCCTGCCTGCTCTTCAACCTGGCGTTGGGGAAACCAATCCGTGACTCTGGCGTTACAACAAGAGGGACTAATGTCACCAAGTCCAGCCAGATACTTGCCTACGCAGATGACATCGACATCATCGGTGGAACCGATTCGGCGGTACAGGAATCCTTCACCCAGATCGAGCAGGCGGCACAAAAACTGGGACTGCACATTAATGAAGAAAAAACTAAGTACTTGGTGGCAACTTCTGCGAAGAAAAGACCTAATGTTGGTCAAACTATCAGGGTAGCGGAGCACGAATTTGAAGTAGTGCAATCCTTGACCTTGGGTCAATAGTATCAGCCGATAACTATATGGAAGAAGAAATACGTGAACGGCTGATAAAATCCAGCAAAGCATGCTAATGTCTATCAAGCCGGAAATTTATCCAGAACATCCAAGCTACTACTGTACAAGACCATCGTCTTACCAGTACTCATGTATGGATCCGAGACCTGGGTGCTCAATAAAAGGCACTCTGAACTCTTAACTGCGTTCGAGAGGAAAGTCTTAAGAATTGTTGGCCCCGTATGTGAGGGAGGACGATACCGGAGACGCTACAACCATTAATTGTACTCAATCTACATCGAATGTAATGTTGTAAGAAAAATCAAGCTCGGTAGACTCCGATGGGCGGGACACCTAGCTCGAATGAGCGAAGAGGAGCCTGCCCGGAAAGTCTTTTGTGGCAGGATGTATGGAACGAGACAGGGCGGCAGACCTTGTCTGCGATGGAGGGATGGCATAGATCAGGACGCCCAGAACCTGGGAGTGCCAAACTGGATGAGGTCGGCTCGAAATCGGGACCGGCGAAATAAGGCCAAGACCGGATTCCGGTTGTAGTGCCGATGATGATGATAGGCCAATAAACAGTAATAGTAGTAGATGTATTTTACTTATAACTTGCTTGTTTATGCATAAGAAAAAATCATCATCGGGCACTACAACCGGGACGGGTCTTGGCCTTATTTAACAAGTCGTGAGGCTTGTTAAATTTTCCATAATGATTTGTTTTTTCCGTGCAAGGTCATTAGTCTTGCACCAGGGGCTCCCCGGTCTCCTGCGTGACAGGCGGCTATACTAACGACTATACTATCGACGAGCCCAATCAAACACTTCTATGTATGCATAATAAATGGTCAAATTTGCAAAAATATATATTGATGTTGTTTTTCTAAAAAAAAATCCGACAAAATGGAGTTTTTTGGCCTTCTGCATCAGCGTAACCTATTAACTCCTATCTTGACGACGAAATTCTTCGATGTTGTTCTGTTACCCCCTGCCGTGGTGTGTTTGTTAGCCATATAAAATAACTTTCCTCATCTCTCATTGCCTCCTCTTCTTCCCCCAATCATGATCATGTCTCAGTAAAAATTGATTTTCGTCAAAAGTTTTTATAATTCCATTTATATACCTCCTTCGCAAACTATAGAGTCATACGAATTCGCATTTACTGCTATTGATCACTTAACTGAGTTGAGTACTTCGCAAGAAGATATTGTAGTCTTTGATGATTTAAACCTCTCGCATCTTCAATGGGCGTTGTCATACGATCAAACCTATTACATCTCAAACCCCTCTGTTTGGCAAGGAATGTCTCTTTTTACACTGTCTCACCGACTCAAGCCTATATCAAGTAACTAATGTCTCAAATCATCTGGGCAGGCAACTCGACCTTGTGTTCTCAATGGACCCCAATAATTCCTCAGTTACCCCTATTTCCCGCACCCTCTCAACTATTGACAATCATCACTTTCAGTTTCTCTTATCGCTTTACTATGACTGTTCAGCCTACCCCTCGCCGCCCTACAACTTCCATAAAGCCAACTTCCGCCTTATAAATGAGTATCTTAGCAACATCGCATTTTCGTTGACCATATTGAGGTAGATGATCCTACTACCTATGGGTGACAGATTTAACACCATCAAGAACCACTTCAATTGAACGGCCAGAAAGACACTCTCTTATCCATTGGTTCACGGAATTGTCCACTCCATAGAAATGTAATTTCGATAAAAAGGCTGGATGCCAAACTCTGTCGAACGCTTTTGAAATACCCAATGTCTTCGCCGAGGTAGTGAATGGAATGGCTCCACTTTTCCGTAAGGTACGCCATCAAATCTCCTGTGGATCTGTTGCTACGACAGCCATATTGGCGGTCAGTGAGAAGGTCATTTAATTCCAGATATTTCGAAAGTTGACGATTGATAAGTGATTCTGTGGCGTTTGTAACAGATACACACAATATGCAAGCAAATAGTGAACACCGAAAGGAAATTCGAATAAGCAAACGCATCAGAGCCGTATACCATGGCGATAAGATAACAATTCCACACCAGTTGCGTGTACTTGAGTTTCAATGCTTCGCTATTCACCTGTTTCATCATATGTTCAATTCATCATTTTCACTATCCTTGCTTAAAGCAACAACCCCGACGTGATGTGTATACACAACACACACTTCCCCATGGTAAACAGAACTTTACGGCTACGAACGCGACTTCCGCATAGAGCACCGGCACACACACACCCTAGATACGTCGTTCGCACACGAAGTTAATCGTACCAAAGTTACTGAGAAGAGATTAGTGTGGCGTTTCTAACAGATCCACACACAATATGCAAGCAAATAGTGAAGAACACCGAACGGAAATTCGGATAAGCAAAAGCATCAGAGCCCTTCACCATAACGATAACATAACAATTACACATTAGTTGAGTGTATTTAAGTTGAGAAATCGAATTCATACACACAGCAGTGGCCTGATGTGTTGAGCATCGGTTACATTTTTAGTGATTCTAACAGTCATAGCGTCAGTTCGAATCACACGTTCTTTACTATCGTCGCAAACGCTATAAGATCAATAATCTGTGGAACTTTCCCAAAAGCGTTGTCTCCTAAATTACCCCAACTATCTCGGTTGTTTTATCAATTCACCGAACTCTACAGCTCCCTCTACCACAACTATCTTATTAAACCACAAAACAACTTGATCAATGACCCCAAGTCTTTTTTTCACTTTATCAATTACAAACGCAAATCTGATGGCTATCTCAACTCTTCTTCCTATGACTCGTCTACCTCAACCGACCTCAATACCATCATCAATGTTTTCGCTTCTTTCTTTAAACAATCCTTCACGGACAACTCTTTTGAGCCAAACCCTTCTCATTTAACAGGGCTGCCTGAATTCTCCTTGGCCCTTTCACCCCTCTACACATTCAACAACACCAAGTTGAAGAAAAATTAAAAGAACGAAAAGACGTGTTCAGCTCCGGCCCAGACGGACTCCCTGCTGTCCTTTTAAAAAATGTTCCGCTTCTCCGCTCTCAATAATCTTTAATCTATCCCTTCCACAGGGAGAATACCTATATATTTGGAAATCCTCTTATATCACCTCCATACATAAAAAGGGACCCAACAACGATATATCCAACTATCGTCCCATTGTTAAACTGTCGAACATTCCAAATCTGTTCGAGGGCATTCTTTATGATGCGTTATGTTTCCGCTGCAAATCCGTCATCTCTCTCAACCAACATGGTTTCCCCACTGGCAGGTCTACTACCAGCAATCTAGTGGAATTCTCATCCCACACCTTCCTTGCCATAAAGAACGAGAGGGAAGTTGACGTAATCTCTACCAATTTCAGCAATGCCTTCGACAAAATCTCCAACAATCTCATTCTCTTTAGCTAACTTCCCTCGGCTTAGAACCTCTACTGATTAAGTGGATTTTTTCTTATCTTAATAGTCGAACCTCTCGAGTGAGATTTCGATCCACCCTTTCCAATCCTTTTTTCGCCATATAAGGATTTCCTCAGGCAGTCATCTTCACCATCATCATCGGCACTACAACCGGGAGCCGGTCTTGGCCTTATTTAGCAAGTCCTGAAGCTTGTTAAATTTTCCATAATTTTTTTTTTTTCTGGGCAAGGTCATTAGTCTTGCGTCAGAGGCTTCCCGACGGGGAATCGAACCCCGGTCTCCCGGGTGACAGGCAGGTATACTAACCACTATACTATCGAGGAGCCCAGGCAGTCATCTTGGTCTCCTCATATTTATTTTAACCATTAACCATATAGACTCCATAGACTCAGGCACTCCTCTATCCTCTCTTCGCGGATGATATAAATCTTTACAGCACAATCTGCTTTCGCCTCGACTCCCCACTTCGCCAAACTGATCTAGACAGCTTTTCGATTTGATGCCACAACAAGTGCCTCGAACTGAATATCACCAAATGTCACGCAATCACCTTCCCATGGAAGCGGTCCCACTCTCCGCCGCGTTACTTTCTCTTAGTTAACCAACAACATCAATAACATCGGTTCAACCGATTCATGACCTGGGCGTCTCTTGTGACAAGGAGTTCAATTTCATCTTACATATTGACAACATAATCCTCAAGGCCAGGGCTGCCCTTGGTTTTGTGTAATGCTGTTCGAAAGAGTTCTTTAATCGCCACGTCACCCGATCGCTCTATATAACCTATTCCCATCGTCTTCTTGAATATGCTAGTCAGATCTGGTCCCCTTTTCATTCGTCTCACATTCGCAGGATCAAAAGCGTTCAATGTTTCTTGAGTTTTGCCCTCCGAAGACTAAATTTGAAAAATCTTCTCATTCTACCTACATACACAAGCAGTAACCCATCTTCTTTGACTTCAACCTCACCTCTCCTGTTCTCAAACTTCGCCTCCTTGCCACTCCTTCTAAGTCGAGACTGACTACAAGCACGGTCCAGTTGCATGATTGATGCGAATGCTTTGTTTATCTGGATGACATTGCAATTTATGGGAAAAATCTGGAAGACCATAATGACCAAGTCCGGAGAGTATTCGAACAATTGAGACAGCACAACCTCAAATTCCAAGCAGGGAAATGTAGGTTTCTTCAGAAAGAAGTAGTCTATCTAGGGCATGTTTGTTCAGAAAAAGGAGCAATGCCAAATCCCTTCACGACCGCTAGTGCCAGGGATTTCCCCACTCCGAAGATGGTAAGAAACGTTCAATCTTCTCTGGGTTTGGCAAAATTACTATCGGAAATTTGTTCCAAATTTCTCGAAGATAATGGCGCACATTAACAAAATTGTTAAGAAAGGACGAAAAATGCACGTGGTCAGACAATTGTCAATAGCCATTTGAGAAATTAAAGGAAATGTGGGTCTCGCCGCCACTATTAATCTATCCAGATTCCACCAAACCCTTTATTCTGACCAGGGATGCGAGTAATGAAGCATTTCGAGCCGTGCTATCACAAGTGCAATAGGCATAGACCAGCCTATCGCTTACACCAGTCATACCTTTAATAAGGCGGAAAGAAATTACTCCATCATAGGGAAGGAGTTATAAGCGACCGTGTGGGCGGCTAAGAATTATCGTTGTTATTTGCAAGGTCATAAATTCCCGGTATATACTGACCACAAGCCACTAAAGGGAGTGTTAAACGTGAAAGATCGCACGTCATGTTTAACCTGATTCAATTACAAGTTATCGGAATTTGACTATCAAATTGAATACATACTCGGTAATAACACCAATGTGGATGCCTTGAGCCGCATCCCGCATAATTGTGATGAAACTCCTACACTACAAGGTGCAATGTGGTAACACGCGCCCAGGTTAAGAAACTGAGTGCAACCGGTTCTAAGAACCGCATAAATCGCCTGTAGGGATAAATACCTTTTCGCCCAGCAAAAGAAGCCACACATACTAGTGTCTTCAACCACGCGTATCCGCAGGCACGTGGGCCACATTCCTTTACCAATCCCTGCTGCCTGCACCGCGATTCAAAGACACGATACCAGAAAGGAATTTGTTTGTCAACCCATTAGCTGAGTAAACAAAAGTGGCCAGTAGCAGCAATCGCCAGACGCCGACAACCATCAAAAATCCCACGCGATCATAATGTGGCCAAGAAATAAACAGTGTTTACGATCTCCTCTTGAGCCAGCTGCTCATCATATCATATATTCACAAGCATTCTCATATGAATTAATGAATGAATGAATTAGGGGAATTAATCATATGCGGGTAAAGTGCACAAAAGGGATACCGCAGAAGTGTGAGAAGCCTAACAATCCTCGGCGTATCTTCGGCCGCACGCGCAGTAAAGTTCGCGTTTGTGTGTGTGGATGCATCCACACTGTATGTACACAAACGACGTGGATGCGAAAAGGAGGATACGTTGATCCCCCGGAAGAAAGTAAGTAGAAAGGAAGAACAACCGGGTGAGTTTCTTTCCTACGGGAGAGATTTTCTTCATTCTATAACTAACCGTTTGAGGGACGTTCCTTCAACCGAGATAAGTTAATGAGGGTGTCGTCGGGCCAAGGAGTAGTGAAACCCCAGTGTGGGTGATCATCAAAAGCAAATAGTATCCATTTTCCATGTCTTTTGGTATATTGGGAGTGCTTGGGCTTCAACGTTTGACTCAATTGCATCAATATTTGCTGATAAATAACTACTGTCTTTTGGGATGCACGTCGTATTATCTTCATTGGGTATTTGGAAAAGGGACAGGCGATAACTGAAGAGTACTGTGCGTCATTATTACGTCAGCTAAATGAGAAAATGGGGGAATGGAAGCGAACATTCAGGCGGAGTCACTGATTGGTTTCAACCAGGCGAGGGACAAGACGATCCTTGTCCCTATTCAATTCAAGTTGACATGCAGTCTCCACGTGACACCCCGGGGTAGCTACTTTGGCACCCGTCAAGTAGTGAACCGATGCATGCAGCGACATCCTGACAAAGGTTGACGGAAGGCTTATGACCTTGCCCGGAAACACAAATTATTATGGAAAATTTAACAAGCCTCGGCTATGGACCGGATACACGACGACGACCACAGAAACGAAAGTGGATAAACGATTTGAGAATATTCTCATGGAACGTCCGCTCACTATACCGAGCTCGAACTGCACAGCAGCTAGCCGACACCCTGTCCGAATATAAGGCTGACATGGGGCAAGAGTAATGACCTTGCCCGGAAAATAACAAATCATTATGGAAAATTTAACAAGCCTTAGGACTTGCTAAATAAGGCCAAGACCGGTTCCCGGTTGTACTGCCGATGATGATGATGATGACAGCATTACAAGAAATAAGGTAGTAGTTGTGTTATTCAAAGAAACAAGTATGACATTTATTATAGCTGTCACGCAAAACACCATCTGCTCGGGGTAGACTTTCTGGTGAGCCAAACCTGAAGCTTGCCATTATCGGCATTAATGCAATAAACGAAAGGCTATGCACTCTTCGCGTGCGAGGCAAGTTTAAGGACATAAGCCTCATAAACGTTCACGGACCTACAGAGGAGTCCCCTGACGTCGAAAAGGAAGAATACTACGAGAACGTCGAACGGGCCCTCAATGCCTGCCCAAGATACGATGTGAAAATCGTTCTTGGTGATTTGAACGCGAAAATAGGTCGGGTGTCGATTTCAGGCACTACGCAAGTTCCCATAGTTTGCATGAGAACACTAATGACAATGGACTACGAGTCATAGAAATGGCAGCATCAAAGAACTGTCGTTGCGAGTACCAGGTTTCCGCGTAAAGATATCCACAAAGTCACCTGGGTATCACCTAATGGAGCCACTCGCAACCAAATTGACCATGTGTTGATAGATCGCCGCCACTCCTTAAACCTGATGACGGCACGAACGTACCGAGCTGCCAATGTCGACTCGGATCACTATCTTGTCGGTTCAGTTTTCCGAGCGTGGATTGCCTTACGGAGATGTATTGCATGCGCGGACGAGGTTCGAATCAACAAGGCTGTCTTACGCAATGAGAATACCAGAAACACCTTTGGTCATGCGCTAGGACTCGCCCTCGAAGAGCTCGACGGAGGGAGAGTAAGTCCTGGGGCCAGAATGCTGGGCGTAGAATAGAAATGGACACGCATTAGGAATACTGTCAATAGTACTGCCAACTCCATCTTAGGCAGTAGTCGTACAAATCGGAGCGACTGGTTTGATGATGAGTCCAAACTAGCGACTGAACGTAAGAATGCTGCATACCGGGCAATGCAGTAGTTTCATAGGACGCGGGTACGCGAGGAAAAATACGAAGAGCTCAGAAGATCTGAAAAAAAAACTCCACAGACAATGCCTGGGAAAAAAATCTTGTCTGTGAAATAGAGAAGACTAGAAAGCGACGTCCGCAACAGGCGAGAAAGTTCTACCAAATAATCCGCAGTATGACGTGGTACACACCAAGCTGTACTTACTGCAAGGATAAAGAGAGTAATCTGATCACCGATCCTGAAGTCATTGTGGAACGATGGGAAGTGCACTTCAATGAATTGCTAAATGGTCAGCTCACAGAAGAATTGGAGGCTTCACCAATACAAGATCAAGACGAAATACTGTCACCACCAAGCATTGAGAAAACAGTAAAACCCATAAGACAGCTCAAATCAAATAAAGCCTCTGAAGCTGATGGATACCAGCTGAGCTGATCCAACAAGCAGGGACAGCTTTACATCATGTAATTCATGAGATCGTGGTGCACGTACGGGAGCAAGAGGAGATGCCGGAAAATTGGCGTCGTGGAATAATTTGTCCCATATTTAAGAAGGGAGATATAACAGTGTGCAACAACTATAGGTGTATAACATTGCTGGGTACCCCCTATAAGATACTCTCCACTTTCCAACAAGATCGGATAGCCCCACACGCTAAAGTCAGCATTGGTCAATATCAGTGTGTCTTCATCCCAGGCAAATCAGATATGCAGCCGATGGAGAAATCTCTGGAATTTACGATTCCATTATCATCATCATCGGCACTACAACCGGGAGCCGGTCTTGGCCTTATTTAGCAAGTCCTGAGGCTTGTTAAATTTTCCATAATGATTTGTTTTTTCCGGGCAAGGTCCTTAGTCTTGCGCCAGATACGCTAAAGACATCATTGACTAATATCAGTGTGACTTCATACCAGGCAAATTAGCGGCTGATCAGATATTCATCCTCAGGCAGGCAATAGGAAAATGTCTGGAATTTAATAATCCATTATATCATCTATTTATAGACTTTAAGGCCGCCTACAACAGCATAGACAGAGTAGAACTGCATAATGCCATGAGAGAGTTCGGCATCCAAACAAATTGATACGACTTTGTAGGTTGACCATGACCAATGTAACTAGTCAAGTAAAAATAGTGTTGTCCAAACGAATAAACATCTTTAATAGACTCCGACAAGGGGACGGTCTGGCCTGCCTCCTCTCCAACCTGGCGTTGGAGAAAGCAATCCGTGACTCTGGCATTACAACTAGAGGGACTATTGTCACCAAGTCCAGCCAGATACTTGCCTACGCAGACGATATCGACATCATCGGTAGATCCGATTCGGATGTAGAGGACTCCTTCACCCAGATCAAGCAGGCGGCACAAAAACTGTGACTGCATATTAATGAGGGGAAAGCTAAGTACGTACATGGTGGCAACTTCTGAGCAGAGAAGACCTAACGTTGGTCAAACTATCAGGGTAGTGGAGCACGAATTTGAAGTAGTGCAATCCTTTAACTACCTTGGGTCAATAGTATCACCCGATAACAATATGGAAGAAGAAATACGCGAACGGTTGATCAAATCCAACAAAGCCTACTATGGTCTATCAAGGCTCTTTAAATCCCGAAATTTATGTAGAATTTACAAGCTATTACTGTGCAAGACCATGGTCTTACCAGTACTTATGTATGGATCGGAGACCTGGGTGCCCAATAAAAGGCACTCTGAACTCTTGGCCACGTTCGAGAGGAAGGTCTTAAGGAGAATTGTTGGCCCCGTATGTGAGGCAGGACGATTCCGGAGACGCTACAACCATGAGTTGTACGCAATCTACCTTGAAGCTAATGTTGTAAGAAAAATCAAGCTCGGTGGGCGGGACACCTAGCTTGAATGAGTGAAGAGGAGCATGCCATGAGATCGTGGTGCACGTATAGGAGCAAGAGGAGATGCCGGAACATAGACGTCGTGGAATAGTTTGACCCTTACATAAGAAGGGAGATATCACAGTGTGCAGCAACTATAGGGATATAACATTGCTGAGTACAGTCTACAACATACTCTCCGCTATCCTACAAGATGGGATAGCCCCATACGTTAAAGTCAATATCAGCGTGGCTTCATCACAGGCAAATCAGCGATTGGTCAGATAATCACCCCTAGGCAGGCGATGGGAAAATGTCTGGAATTTAATATCCCATTATATCATCTATTTATAGACTTTAAGGCCTCATAGCCAGGGGAGAACTATATAATGCCATGAGAGAGTTCGACATTCCAAACAAATTGACACGACTTTGTATGTTAACCATGACCAACGTAACTAGTCAAGTAAAAATAACGGGATTGGTGTCCAAACCAACTCCAGTCTTTAATGGAATCCGACAAGGGGACGGTCTGGCCTGCCACCTCTTCAATCTGGCGTTGGAGAAAGCAATCCGTGACTCTGGCGTTACAACTAGAGGGACTATTGTCACCAAGTCCAGCCAGATACTTGCCTACGCTGATGACATCGACATCATCGGTAGATCCGATTCGGATGTACAGGACTCCTTCACGCAGATCGAGCAGGCGGCACAAAAACTGGGACTGCACATTAATGAGGGAAAATCTAAGTATTGGGTTGTACCACATGAAATGTCCGATTTTACAGTAAAAATTTAAAAGCCAATATTATTTTTCCGTAAATTTTTATTCAATCAAATTAGGATCCGTTGACATCTATGACATTCTTCCAACGTGATATAAGGTCAAATATTCCTTTTTCGTAGAAGTTCTGACTTTTTGAGGCAATGAAATCTTCAAAAGATTTTAGAAGACCTCTGTTCGGTTCCAGAAGACCTCTGTTCGGTTCCAGAAGACCTTCTGCCGGCAAAATGAATCCAGACTGGGGAAAAGTTGGTAGTCCGTTGGGGAAATGTCAGGAGAGTACGGTGGATGCGGAAAAATTTCAAATCCCAACTGCAACAGTCTTTGCACCGTTACTTGTGAGGTATGGGGCTAGCATTGTCATCCAAAAGGATCGGGCCGTGCCTATAGACCGACGCAGGTTTCATTCAATTTGGCATGTAATACGTCGATTTCTTCACAATATTTGACAGCGTTTAGCGTTTCTTCTGGTTGAAGAAATGAAAAGTGGATTGGTACTTTCGATGTCCACCCAATTGTCACCGTAACCTTTTTGGGTGAAGATCGAGCTTGGGGGTATGTTTTGGTTTTTCACCTGCATCCAACCATTGCCTAGGTCTTTTACGATTATCATACAGTATTCACTTTTCATCACAGGTGAGATCCGGTGCAAAAACGGTTCAGTTTGGTTGCTTAATCTAAGCGATGCGCAGATTTCCAGGCCTCGTAGTTTGGGACTCGTTCAGTTCATGGAGTACCCACTTTTCAAGTTTCGTTACCTTTTCTATGAGAGAAATGTGTCGACTTATTGTCATTGGGGATACTCCCATGATTTGTGCAATCTCCTGCACCGATTTCGTTGGGTCCGCATTCACCGTTGCTCTTAAAACATCGTCGTCAACTAACGTTTGCGGCCTTCCACGTGGTTCATTTTCGAGGTTGAAATCTGCCGAACGGAACTTTCCAAACCAACGTCATACAGTGCGTTCGTTGACTGCTACATCCTCAAATGCGTCATCACTGTTTTTCATTGCCAATGACGTATTATGTCCCATTTTGAATTCATAAAGGAATAGGGTTCGATTTTGAACTGCCGACAGCATGGTAAACAATTCCTAGAAAAAAAAACTGTACTTGTAACGAACCCTAAATTCTCACACGTCAAGCACACGTACTACTATACTTTATAATAAAAGAAAATTTAACGTTCTAGCACAGGTGTTCACTCGAGAACTTCTTATTTCCGACTGAGCGAAAATCGTTCATTTCACGTGGCACAACCCAATACATGGTGGCAACTTCTGCGAAAAGAAGACCCAACGTTGGTCAAACTGTCAGGGTATCGGAGCACGAATTTGAAGTATCAACTTGGGTCAATAGTATCAGCCGATAACAATATGGAAGAAGAAATATGCAAACGGCTGATCAAATTCAACAAACCCTACCATGGTCTATCAAGGCTCTTGAAATCCCCAAATTTATCCAGAAGATCCAAGCTACTACTGTACAAGACTTACAAGACTTAGTCTTATCACTACTCATGTATGGATCCCAGGGCTGGCTGCTCAATAAAAGGCACTTTGACCTCTTAGCCGCGTTCGAGAGAAAAGTCTTAAGGAGAATTGTTGGTATATGAGGGGGGACAATTCCGCAGTCGCTACAACCATGAGTTGTACGCGATCTAGCTTGAAGCTAACGTTATAAGTTATTATTAATAATATTATCCAAAGTGTGATGTAAGTTTTTATTGATTGGGTGTTATGTTCAAAGGTTATACATTTTTAAACCCAAATTTGAGTTGTTTTTTTCAACCAGATGTATTCCTACAAAAAATTAATAAAAATAAAAAAATTATTCCTTACGTCACACTATAACTATTACCCTTTTAAAAAAAACAATGTTTTCGTGTTTTAGACAATGCCTAGCAGAGAAATCATGTACACAGCGCTGATTTTTAAAACAGGGCCTCGCTTGTCAGCTCATATCTCCGCCATTTGTTAATTTTTTCAATTTTTAACTTTGCAAATTATTTATAAAAATACTATGTACCATATATGTCAAAACTAAAGATTATTTTATTATATTTAATGACTGCGTTAAAAAAAGGTTTTCTTTATACCTACATTATTTTCGGAACGCCAAGGTGGCGTAACCCCTTAAGTTTAAAGTTCAAAAGGAAAAATTACTGTCTGTTAAATAAATAGAAAATAACAATTTGTCTCCCCCGCTTGGTAGAAACCTTGACGTGGTGTGGGGGCTTAAACTACAATGAATCACTTAGGCTATGCTGACGGAAGCATACGCTTCCAGAAGGGCCACCCATGTCAGACAGGCTAGCGAGGAGTAACACACAAAGATCTACCACCCCTAATCCCGGGTGTTATGCGTCACCGTGCCCATTGGATAGTTTGCAGCCAGTTGTATACCGGCTGTTTTATAGCGGCGCCTCTCTGTCACCGGGTCGAATCAGAGCAGTAAGCAGACCTTACCATATCAGAGAGGAGCTCTGATGTGCCGGACTATTTGAAACCCCAAGACTTGTGGGAACAAAAATG